>BSBM01000936.1:11240000-11965000 GCA_027924585.1 Larix kaempferi
TCGTTTGAAGGTTACCTTGGCTACCATCTCAAAGATAAAGACCCTAAAGACCTAAAAGAAGCGCAAGAAAACGCTAGAAGGGCTGAAGCAAATGCTGTCTCCATGGGGAAGCAAAATTTCTTTGATTCAATCAGTGCTTCGTCCTCTAGATATGAACCCAAAGGTAAAAAGGGGAATGAACCAAGTAAAGATCCTAACTATATGATGGAGAGTATGCAAGAGATGATGAAAAATTTAACTCTCCTGACTAGGGATCTAGCTAAGAGTAAAGAGTCGGAAAGGTATAGGCAACCTTATGTCCCAAAGCCTTATTGGAACCCTCAAAAGAGGCCTAACAATAATGATAATGATAGAAGAAACCCTGTGAGCCAAACGTCACCTGAACCTCCTAGTATTAACTGGTCTCAAGAACAGAAAGAGGATGATCCGGAGTATCCCACTCATAGTGAAGATACCTAGGATTCTCCAAGAAACATTAATTGGGTCGATAACTTAGATTTTGACAAGGACTTTGGAAGAATTTTGGTTAATCAAGAAGAAGAGTCTGAAGAAAGTCCTAGTCCTAGTTTTCCTGTTTATGCCACTAAACAACCTGAAAGTAGTGGCCAAGTTCCTATTAGAATATATTAGAGAAGAAAGGATGGCCAAAATCCTACCCCTTTCATTGAAAGAAAGAATAGTGAGTTGCCTAGCCCAGTGAGTGAGCCAATCCCTCTCCCAGAGTATGACTTAGACATCAATAGTGAGAGCGATTCGAGAATTGGACAAAGTTATGCACAACATTCCACTCATTGAACTAATGAAAATCCCATCCATTAAAGAGCAGGTGGTAGAATTTTTCGAGAGTATCCCTGACACTACCACTAGTAGTGGTGAGGATCAATCTCTTCCAAACTCGGCACCCAGTGCTATGGTTGAAGAAGAGGAAGATCCTCACATCAATATCCAGACTGCTTTGTATGAAAGGAAGAATGGTGGTCATCAACCGTTTTATCTTACACCACATTGGTGACACCCTTCTTCATAACTGTATGCTAGATTTTGGAGCTTCCATGAATGTTATGCCATTGCAAGTTATGAAATCTATGGGATTAAAAATAACTAGGCCTTACGAGAATGTGTGTGGAATCGACTCAATACCAGTTCAAGTCTTTGGCTTAATTAAGAACTTGAGAGCTAACTTATTTTCATGCCCTGATATATCCATGCTAATGGACATAGTAGTTATAGATCTACCCCCAGTGTACGAAATGATTTTGTGTAGAAAGTGGTCTGCTAGACTAGGGGGACATCTTCAAATGGATTTATCATACGCTACTTGTTACCAACTATTTTGTACAATAGTTGAACTTCTAGTGAGCCGCGAGTTTCATGAACATGACACATGTTCATCTTCAGTGTTCAGAAGTTTAGAAGACTTTTTTAGGGCCAATTTTGGCCCATTTGTAATAATTGCTTGTCCAGGCCCCCTTGGGGGAATTGTAATAAGTTGGTCTAAGCATGATTATTTTGTAAAAGACTTGGCTTACCTTAGGTTTGGCTATCGAGGGGATACTCTAGAGTGTTTTTTCCTTATGAATTCTGTGTTGCGCTTCAATGGCGTATAATTCCTGAGTTTTTCACTCACACCTCCAAAGCTAAAGTATTTTCATGGTGGTCGAACCTAGGGAGGTTATTAAAGTCTATATGTCTATGTATTTTTTACATGCTAGCCATCTAATTTGAGTCGTATGTACATGCACTAGGTCCCCTAGGAGTTTGGTTTCTTTCCGGCAAAAATATTTTTTTTTCCGCAAAATTGGACCATTTTTAATGGTTTAATTGGAAATTTTCATATTTGTAATACAAGCTAGGTTTGGAGGCGGAATTTGGTGCAGAGTGCTCGTTTTCACTGTAAATTTTCTGTGTTTTGCAGCTTGCTGGTTTATGTCAACATTTCAGTGGTTTTCATCCCCAGCTGGTTTTGCATAGGCTAGAAATTACTTAAGAAAATTCTCAGACAATTAAACACGCTGTAAAATCAATCTAACAGGCAAAAATTTAATTTTAACATGCACACCATAAAAAATCAGACTCAAATTTTTTTTGCTAATAGCCCTAGAAAAACCCCTATGGGGAAAACCAGTCAGAGAGAGAGAGATTTTATTAATGCTTCAACAATATTTTCAGGACAGAAATTTTCAGTCAAATACTAATCTCAACCAAGAAATTTCAGCCTTGAAATCCGTGTAATCACTGCCTCAATTTTTGTGCCAACACAATCATAAATTCTGAGTTGTGTGGTCCTTGATTTCTGTGCCCAGCATGCCTCGAAATATGTGCTTAGCCTTCTGTACAGATTTGCAGCAATAAATATTACTGTACCTTCCTCAAAAACTATGCCAATGACCTCGAAATCTGGGCCAGAATATCTCCTCGAAATCTGTGCTTGAAAATGTCTTGAAACCTGTGGTGTACGGTACAGTAATAACTTTGATGTACGGTCCTCGATTTCTGTGCCATTATACAGTAGGTACAGTGCCTCGAAAACCATGCCCTTTTGTTTCTGTACGGTCACCTTGAAAACCGTGCTGATATAACAGTCTACTGCCTCGAAATCCATGCATCAATAAATGCACGTCAAGCTGCCTCGAAATGCATGCTAGTGCAAACTTGCCCTAGCTGCCTCCTCGAAAATCATGCCCCTGCTCTCTGCTCTCTCTCTTGCTCTTTCTGATCTATTGAATCTCTCAAAAGTGAGAATGAATGCGTCCCTCATGCTTTTTGATCAAACCCTAGGGTTCATTTAATCCAATGGATGAGATAGATTTAGAACAACGGTGGAAATTAAATGCTCCATTTACTTTTCATAAATTATTAATTTGCCTCACCCACTTAAATTTATCAAAAAGTGACTTTAAGTTTATAAAGTCTCATTAAATGCTTTTCTCAAGTCATTTAATGTGAGGGTCATTTTTTCCCCTTTTCTAAGTGACTTAGGCAAAAGTCACTAGGGGAACACTTCCCTAGGTACAAAAACTAACACTCACTCTTACCGAGGAAGGTGTTCTGCACCACTCCCAACTTGTCTCTGAAGTAGTCAAACTTGCCCCTCCCCAAAGATTTTGTCAGGATATTTGCTACCTGCTCATCGGTGGAAATATACTGCAACTCAACTGCTCCTCTCTGGACATAGTCACGAATGAAATGGTACTTGATCTCAATGTGCTCTGACCTGTCATGGAACACTGGATTCTCAGAGAACTGAATGAAACTTTGATTGTCACAATAGATCACCGTAGGTCTAAGCTCCTGATCAAATAAATCTACCAGCAACTTACGAAGCCACAGTGCTTCACAAGTAGCCTGACTAGTTGCCATATACTCAACCTTGACAGAACTCAATGCAACGGACTTCTGTTTCCGACTGAACCACGACACTGCTGCTGAGCCCAAATTGAAACAACAATCGGAA
Source organism: Larix kaempferi (assembly GCA_027924585.1). Classification (NCBI taxonomy): domain Eukaryota; kingdom Viridiplantae; phylum Streptophyta; class Pinopsida; order Pinales; family Pinaceae; genus Larix; species Larix kaempferi. The sequence continues at coordinate 11,243,455 of BSBM01000936.1, forward strand.
GTGATCTTCCGATCCCTCACACTGCCTGCCCAGTCTGAATCTGTGAAACCAACCAAACTGACTCCACCCGAAGCCCTGTAGTCCAAACCATAGTCCACTGTACCTGCTAGGTATCTCAACACATGTTTTGCGGCAGTCCAATGTACTCCTAGCCTCCACCATGAACTGGCTAAGAGTGTTCACCGCAAAACACAAGTCTGGCCTGGTGTTGACCAGATACATCAACGATCCAATGAGCTGACCATAAAGTGTAGGATCCACCAACTTACCCTCAGAACCATGAAGTTGCTTCCAGTTGGTGATCATAGGTGTAGACATTGGCCTGCAGTCCTCCATCCGAAATCTCCTCAGAATATCAACTACATACTTCGGCTGTCGTACGAAAATATGTCTAGGTTCCTGCCAAACCTCCATCCCCAGATAGTAATGCATCAACCCAATGTCAGTCATCTCGTACTCTGCAGCAAGGTCTCTCTTGCAATGTGCAATGAGACACTCATCCCCTGTGATAAATAAGTCATCAACATATAACAAAAGAATGAGAGGATCTCCACCAACGACAATGTAGTATAGGTTGGGATCAACCTCACTCTTTTGGAAACCCATCGATGTCAAGTACGTATCGATCCTGGAGTACCAAGCTATAGGAGCTTGCTTTAGTCCATACAAGGCTTTCCTCAGCTTGCACACATGAGAATCCCTCCCATGAATCTCGAATCCCTGTGGCTGCTCTAAGTACACCTCCTCGTGCAAAAGACCATTGAGAAATGCGGTCTTCACATCCATATGGTGGATCTTCCAACCCATCTCTGCTACTATAGAAATCACTGCTCTGATGGAAGAATACCGAGCAACTGGCGCAAAAGTATCATCATAGGCAACTCCCTCAACCTGTGAAAACCCTCGAGCCACAAACCGAGCCTTGTACTTCTCCACACTGCCATCTGCAGCATGCTTTATCTTGTAAAGCCACTTGGAAGTCACAACTGACTTCCCCTCTGGTCTCGGCACTATCTCCCAAGCATCATTCTTCATGATGGAATGGTACTCTTCCATCATGGCATCTCTCCATACCTGATGCTGAGAAGCCTCCTCAAATGTGGAAGGCTCAAAGTCACGAAGACTCGCAACAAGAGCCATACCCAATTTGTCTGGCATCACTACTGTCCTAATCTCCTCGTGGGGTCTACCAAATGCCTTTGCCTCCTTCAAGGTGTCTTGAAGCCACTTAGGCTTCCTCTTCCTTGAAGGCTCCTCCCATACTGGTCTATCCTCATTCGAGGAACTCCCAGAAGCAGAAGGTCTTGTTATCACATATATAGTTGCCGGGCTACCATACATTTTTTGTCAGATTCCAATACACTATTCAGCCAGTTCCCTTACATTGAGATGCCGAGATGAGCATCTATTATGGATCACTATTAGATTGTGGACAACAGTTTTTGTTCCCCATGCCATGACTGAGTCTCAGGACACTTATAGAGATGACCAATGCAGTTATTTAGCCATTTGTACAGAGCAGTCAGTATCGCCCAAAGTTACAGCAGCAGTTTCAGAGGACAGATGATGGTTCAGATGGTGAGCATTTAGGTATATGACTCAGTAGGTATATTATGGTGTTGTGGCTATATTGCTTTTATTTCCATTTTCTTAGCATGTCTTAGCACTTAGTATCATGATCTGGTGATCATATAGATATGTGGACTTGGTTGTACTTATATATATATATATTTGCCCCTACTCAGACTTAGAAGTTCTTGGCCCATACTCATTGGTTTTACCCTCCCTAGGAAGAATAGAGGTGATCATTCCCACCATATTTTGGCTTGCTAGTGTTGGTTTCATTATTCATTGTCTTCACCCATCCATGACTTACCTAGTTTGTTCATTACCCTGACTTGCTACTTGACTAGTGGCATGGAGGACCTTCCCCCACTGTAGCCTCTATATTGGATAAGCTTCCCCGTTTATTGTGTCTCGGCTCTAAGTTGGTGACAAAACTTACCTATGGTGAGTTGGCTTAGTCCCCCTAGTCACTAAAGATGTTGGCTAAACCTGAAACTTTTAGTGCTGCCATGAATACAAAGTATGGAAATGAAATGTTGTATCTTGTATGAAAAGCCCATTCATGCAATGTGTTTCTTAACACACATGAATGAAAGGAAAGCCAAATGAAAATGGCTATGAAATATCAAATGTTATATCTATTGTGAAATGTAAATACCTAGGTAAACAAGCTGTCTGTGACACACCTAGAAGTGCTCAGGTAAACAAGTGCCTTAAAAACACACCTGCAACAAGAAGCCTAAGTAAATGTAAATCTATGCAATGTGTTTGTAAACACACATAGATCCAAGGCTATGGAAAACTATAGGCCCAAAAAGCAATGGAACTTAAACTCTTTATCAAAAAGATTGTTGGCCTCATTTGTATCAGTGTAAGGTGAATAAACACTCTTTGAACAACTTATCCATTTGTGAGACACCGCCATTCCCTGTGTTGTTGCTTGTCCACTATATGCTATGGTGTGCATTCCCTTTTCCATTTCCAAAGTGTCACAGTGTTAAGTCAGTAAGTCATCCTTTAACCTAGCCATGTTATTTTTAGCCTTCACCCTTCACTAACAAACTGATCACAACTATGAAGTGAGTATGACCTTGAAAGTCTTGTCTAAGTAATAAATAATAATTAATGACATATTATATTTGGATTTAGATCGCCCGTAATGATTGCTACTTGTTATAACTGCTATGTGAATGGATTGTAAAGCATGTTTTAACCTTTGACACCTTGCTGCAGCTTGATCACAGTTTGAGTCATATTTTGGTCATGTAGACTTGGTCAAACCTCAGTTTGACCAAAAGTCAACTAGAGGACATGAGGTGGCAGACCTCAGATGTTACAGATAGATGATATATGGTCTGGTATAGGTCACCATGGTGGGCTTCTGCAGTGGTTTCAGGCTTATGATGATGATTTGTGCTTTTCAACACTTTTACAGATTATTATTATTTGGTCTGCCGGATATGATGAGTATTTATTTTGGACCATGCAGAGGGTTATATGGTGTATGAGTACACATCTTAGATGGATTTGGACCTTCTGAGTCCAATGAGACAGTCTGTTTTCAGTTTTGGGCAGTTGCAGTGATGATTGAGCCTCAGTTGGCTATCCTAGTGCAGTTTTGGCTTGTCAGGGGCCCTGACAGAGCAGAGCAAAGGTATGATGGGTTCACCTAGGGTGCTATTTTTGGAAGGGGTGGTCCAACCACTCGTTATTACCATATTACCCCCCTTCCAGAAAGTTTGGTGATTTTTATTTTTGGAGCCAGGCACTCTAGGAGGCAGTTTGGGCGGTTTCACATTTCCCGAGGCAGTCCAGAAATGGTAAAAATGGCTACAGAAGAATTCAATTTGGGCTATTGAGGCAATGTTATGGCATGGGATGATCAGTGATGATGAGTGGGATGTCTTCCACACCTTCTCCGGTAGTTTCAGCTTCATCGGGACCCACATCCATCACTTATGGCACTTTTTGATGATTTCTGGAGCCTCCTAAGGCTCACGACTTTCCCAGGGAGGCACGATTTGGTGTCTAGATCTTTTATTCTTGGATATTGTGCCATGGGGATTGACCAAGGGTGTTAGAAATTACCCCTTGGACCCACCATGAGCTATATTTTATGTTTTATCATCATGATTTGGTGGGATCCCCTCTCCTAGGGCGATTTTGTCCACTTATTGTTATATTTTATTAGTGATCCATGTATTGTATTGTTGAGCTCATCTCAACCATTGATTAGATCTTTTGATCTTTTAATCTTAGCGACTCATTCAAAAAGTGGTTAGGATTTTGGTGCCTCTCTTTCCTATTTAAAGGAGAGAGCTTCTCATTGTAATGGGGTCTTTGGCTCTTGGAATCTTGATATAGATAAACTTTCTTGTGGAAATTCTTGTGGTCTCCTTTGCAGCTGGTGTTCTTAGATGGTGATTGGAAAGTCTATTGCATCCTAGCATTTGGGTATTTGTTGGAAGATCTATTTTTCATGGAAACTTTGTCTTGTCTACAGGAGGCAGAATTCATCTTGGGCGTTTTTGCAAGGCTTCTTCAACTCGCTCCACTTGGCATTCGCTTGAATCAAGGGGTTATCATTAGTATCATTGTGATCTATGCTATCTTTTTGTTATTTCTCTTGTGGAATTAGTCTTATCTCTTGTATGCAGTAAATCTGATATTGTTGACGTTTATTGTGCAGGAGAGAGGGCGCATTGGCTTCCTTGGGCAATTCGACTTCATAGAAAACTACCTCAAATCGCTCGAAATTGATCGGGTTTGCATAGATCATCATCATCAAGGCATCTACAAGGTTATCCAGGTAAGATCCACAGGGTTGTTCTTCTTGTCTTGGCTCCAATCCATTGACATAGCTACTTCATTGATAAAACCCTTAATTTACAAACCCTCATTTTACATTTTCTCAGATCTAGTAAGATCCACTTGGTGTTTGGGTATAAATTTTAAAACCCACCTCTACAGTATCCACGACAATTCGGATCTGTAGTTTGGTGTGATTTGGCCTCCATTTGACCCACTTTCCAAGGCAAAGAAGCCTCTCCAAGGGAGGTCGCACTTCTTGGGAGAGGTGAGTTTGCAGGGATCTAGCACCTGGGTAGGTGAGATTCCACTTGATCTGTAATCTACATATTCAATAACCTACCCCTAGTGTTTCACTTCAGTGATTTTGACCTTCTGGACCCCATTCCTCATTTTGAGGGTTGTGCCCCACTCGGGTCACTTTGTGGCATACTTCAATCTCAGATCTACTAAGATCCAACCATTGGATGACCCTAATCTTTTAGATCCACCTGCCTCAATACCTTAACATTCAAGATCTGTAATTTGGTGGACATCCGACTCCATTTCGCCCATTTCCCAAGGCATTGATCTTTCTCCAAGCCCATTCGACATTCCTGGATTGTTGGGTTAGCTTGTGGTTTGATCCTTGTTTTGGTTGCTTGACATTGTCATATCACTCAATCAAGCTCATCTCTGGTACTGGTTAGCCCCAATTCAGTTTTTAACTACCCTGCATTGGACATGGTTCTCAAGGCTGTGGATTTTCTCACAATTGACTAGTACCCTGATTCTGGATCTTATTTTAAACCTCATAAGTCATTTGCATAAACATGTTGGACCAAATCTACATTGTCAAAACCCCTTGATCCAACCTATTACTTACCTTGTGACTTCATTTATAGATCTAGAGTTTACCATACACCTTACATACTTCATTGTCATTTGATTTGATCTGGTGTCTTGGTCTGATCTCTCCTGGCAGGAGTAGATCTGGGTCTCCCCCTTTGTTGTCTTGGGCTAGATAACATAAAGCGAAGATTGCCTCGATTGGTGTGACAACCATCCGTTGGGAGTCGAGGCCATCTTGGTTGCACCTCTTTGGTTGCCCTTCCCTTCTGCCATCCATCTTGGATTCATCTCTAGGGGCACCTACAAGTTTGGTGATAACAGGTCTAACACCCCGAGGACCAGTGACTGATGAACCAGTCCCTGAAGAACCTGTAACCTGCGAACCAGAACCAGAACCTGTCCTTGAACCTGTCCCTGAAGTACCTGCACCTGAACCACTGAACCTGTAGGAGCTGTGCCTGTACTCTGTGATCCAGTCACTCTGGAAACCTGTGGACTTGAAACCTGTATCAAAGAAGCCTGTGTCAAATGAGGTGTGGGAGCTGTTGGCTCCCTCTGCTCTAACTCTTTGGACTTCCTGAAGGCTCTCTCCTCATCAAACTTCACTTCCCGCCTCACTACAACTCTCTTCTGGCCAGGAAGATAAAGCCGGTAAGCCTTCGAAGTCTCATCATATCCCACAAAGATGCCTCTCTTTGTAGTGGGATCAAACTTTGTCCTCTTCTCAGAAGGGACGTGAGAGTAAGTCAAAGAACCAAATATGCGAAAGTGGCTCACCTCAGGCTTCTTTCCTGTGTACATCTCCTCAGGAGTCTTCCTCCCCAAAGCACGGTGAGGACTCATGTTCTGCAGATAAACTGCAGTGCTGCATGCCTCTGCCCATAGAAAGAACGGTAACCCCTGATCATGGAGCATCACTCTCGTTGCTCCCACAATCGACCTGTTCTTCCTCTCTACTACTCCATTATGCTCAGGAGTGTAGGGAACTGTTAGCTGTGTCTGTATACCCTCCTGTCTGCAAAAAGCATCGAACTCCTTGGAGGTATACTCACCCCCATTGTTCGATCTCTACATCCAAATCTTCCTCCCTGTTTGCTTCTCCACAAAGGCTTTAAACCCTTGGAAGACACTCAATACTAAGGGTGTCTTCTTGCTCCTCAAGAAGTAGATCCAGGTCTTCTTGGAGTAGTCATCAATGATGATGATATAGTAATCAAAACCAGTCAAAGAGACTAATGACATAGGATCGCAAATATCATAATGGATCAAGTCAAGCACTGCTTCTCTGGTGTCACTGCTTGGAAAAGCAGTCTTGGTGTACTTTCCCAAAGCACACCCCCTCCACACATCACTCTGCTCAGTGCTGAACTCGGGTAAACCTGTAACCATGCTCCTCAACAATCTCAGAGCTGGGTGATGTAAGTGGGCCATCCTCTGATGCCATAGCTCACATAGCTCACTGCTGTTGCTGTGTGCTAGAGCGTGCTGCGGCTGAAACAAGAGCTTGTACAGTCTTCCACATCTAACCCTAATGTCCATGGAGGTAGACACTCCTGTAGTCCTGGGGAATACCTGTACTCTGCCATCCGAGAAACATACCCCAAGACCCCTGTCCTCAATGGTGCAAACTGATACAAGGTTCTTCTTCAGCCCAGGGACATACAACACATCCCTCAGAATCATGGGACTCATAGACTCCCTTTGAAATGTAATGGTCCCCGGACCAACTGCTCTAACAATGGTGTCGTCGCCTAGTACAACCTCCACATCTGTACCTGTATGTGAAAGCTCAGAGAACATCTCTCGAGAACCTGTCATGTGGCTCGAAGCTCCGCTGTCAATATACCAAGTACCAGTGGTGGAGGCACTTTTCTGATGGCCTGCCAACAATGAACGCTCCATCTCCATATCCACATCTGTGCTGGTAACTAAAGAGGTTCTCTCTCTCTCAATCTGTCCAGCACACAGGGAAAACTCCCTCTGAAATCTGTCTCCAAAGTCATCAACCTCCGCTGAAGCTGTAGTCTGCTGTCCCTTCTTCTTCTTGTTTGGACACTGTGAATCATAGTGCCCAAGTGTCTGACAACCATAACGCTTGATCTTACTCAGGTCCTTCTGCCCACCCTGCTGTTGCTGCTGCTGCTTGGCCCCACCCTTCTTGGGATCCTTCTTCTTCTTCCCCTTTGCTGTCAAAGCCACGTTCTCCTCATCTACCCCACCCTGTGATGAACTGCCCTGTACGAGACCTCTCCTGGTCTCCTCCTGCACAAAGTCATCCCACAGTCTCTTCCAAGAAGGTAGGTTCTCTCTGCCCACTATAGCCTGCACAAATGCACCCCAGGGCTTTAAAGCCCCTTTCACTGCTGTACGCACAAGCTCAGTAGTAGTGACCACCTCCCCAACTGCTGCTAGCTCATCTCTAACTGTAGATATCTTGGTAAGGTAAGCTGTCACTCCCTCACCTCCATTCATCTTTATACTCTTGAGTTTCTCCTTGAGAACCATATTCCGGTTCTCATTGGTACTCTCATACAATCTGGTCAAAGCAGTCCACATCAAATGTGCCCTAGCCTTGCCTGAAATGTGAGGGATGATATGATCTTTAACTGCATCAAGGATTATTCTTCTAGCCTTACAGTCCTTCTTGTTGAAGGTTGATAATGCTATTGCATCAGTAGCAATGGGAATTTGAACGGGGTTTGCCGTAGTATTCCTAACCACCTCCTCCCATAGTTCATTCTCCTCTAATATCAACAAAATCCTAGCCTTCCATGGCACAAAGTTACTTGTCCCATCTAGCCTATCCTCCAACCTAAGTCCTGTAGCCATCTTTCAATCAACCCAACAAAGTGCTGTTCACTAACAGAAGAAAAATACTGAAATTATTGAGTTCTGGAAATTTCTGTGTGTCTGCAAAATACTGCTGTTTTCTGCCCCAAAGCTCTGATACTATGTAAATTTTCTATGTTTTGCAGCTTGCTGGTTTATGTCCACATTTCAGTGGTTTTCATCCCCAGCCGGTTTTGCATAAGCTGGAAATTACTTAAGAAAATTCTCGGACAATTAAACATGCTGTAAAATCAATCTAACAGGCAGAAATTTAATTTTAACATGCACACCATAAAAATGAGACCCAACATTTTTCGGCCAATAGCCCTGGAAAAACCCCCACGGGGAAAACCAGTCAGAGAGAGAGAGAGATTTTATTAATGCTTCAGCAATATTTTCAGTACAAAAATTTTCAGTCAAATACTACTTATCTCAACCAAGAAATTTCAGCCTTGAAATCCGTGCAATCACTGCCTCGATTTCTGTGCCAACACAATCATAAATTCTAAGCTATATGGTCCTCGATTTCTGTGCCCAGCATGCCTCGAAGTCTGTGCCTAGCCTGTTGTACGGATTTGCAGCAATAAATATTGCTGTACCTTCCTTGAAAACTCTGCTAATGACCTCGAAATCTGTGCCAGAATATCTCCTCGAAAATTGTGCCCGAAAATGTCTTGAAGCCTGTGCTGTACGGTACAACAATAACTCTCTTGTATGGTCCTCAATTTCTGTGCCACTGTACAACAAGTACAGTGCTTCGAAAATCGTGCCCTTTTGCTGCTGTACGATCCCCTTGAAAACCGTGCTGATATAACAGTCTGCTTCCTTGAAATCCATGCAGTAATAAATGCACTTCAAGCTGCCTCGAAATGCATGCTGGTGCAAACTTGCCCTAATTGCCTCGAAAATCATGCCCCTGCTCTCTGCTCTCTCTCTTGCTCTTTCTGATCTATTGAATCTCTCAAAAGTGAGAATGAATGCCTCCCTCATGCTTTTTTATCAAACCCTAGGGTTCATTTAATCCTATGGATGAGATAGATTTAGATCAACGCTGGAAATTAAATGCTCCATTTACTTTTCATAAATTATTAATTTCCCTCACCCACTTAAATTTATCAAAAAGTGACTTTAAGTTTATAAAGTCTCATTAAATGCTTTTCTCAAGTCATTTAATGTGAGGGTCACTTTTTCCCCTTTTCTATGTGACTTAGGCAAAAGTCACTAGGGGAACACTTCCCTAGTTACAAAAACTAACATTCACGCTCAGAGCGTCCTCTTTAACCTAGGACCCACTTCTCTTGGGTTTCAGGCGACTAAATTGTCATTTATGGCAATTTTCCCTAAATGTGCTACAAAACGACATTTAATTGTTAAAAAAAATCAAAATGCACAAAAGGGACAAAAGTCAAAAATAAAAAAGAAGTAAAAAATGATTAAAAATTTGATATGGAAAGGTGGCATATTGGTTTATTAAGGTGTACGATCACATTAGTGGAATAAAGCACATGTTTGAAAGTCTAACAGTGTGACATGAGCATAATGTGGATGGTAGATGCACTCTTCCTTATTCACGTGGGCGGATCTCAAGTGCTAAGGTTTCGTAAAGGTGAAAGCGATTATTCCAATGTGAGAGGGGCACCCCTCTCATGAGGTGGCAGCCACCTCACCACATTTCACCTACCAACACTCAGTTAAACTCCAAGCCATTCAATCAAGAGCGAGTTGGCTTAGTCAGTTGGTGGTTGCGCCCTCCTCTAAGTTGCCCCCTCTCTCCTTTTGTATTTGATATAAAAGCATGGTCAAGCTCCCCTATTCCAGGTCGATTAGCTTCGAACCTCTACTCCTGTGTTCTATATTTTTTAATGAGAATTTGTTGAAGACTTTGGAGGTCAAAGAGGTGTGCAAGGTCTGTGTTATGGTGTGTGTTCATATCTGAGGTAATCTTGTATCTCATGTTTATGCATTTTCTATTTTGAATATTGTGGATGGTTTATCTAGGAAGGCCTTTGAGCCCGTAGAGGTATGCATTCATAGGCTTTGAGTTGAACGCTTTTGATATGTTATCAAGAGAATATGGAGTAGTATGCGTAGTCAGATATACAAAATACTCTTCACATTTTCTTAGCAATTGATATCTTCTAGATTTAATCCACTTTTTCTTGCAAGTGTATGAATGTTTGATACAGGATCTCTCAAGTTGGTTTGGAAGCAAACCGAAGTTGGATTCTCTCCTCTTCAACAAGTGATCATCGTTCTTATCTTGTCTTGCAGATCTCTACAAGCCTTCAGTTTATTCAACCTTGGGATTGGTTCCTTCTTTTCACCCTTTAAAATCAAAATCAACTTCCTTTTTCCCTTTTTGTTACTAAAGTGAATTGTTCTAGCTTAAAAGTTCTATCTTGTCATGCATTTCACTCTTCCTAAGCAATAGATCTAGTGTTAAAGGTTCTATTTTTTAGTCTATTCGCGCTTCTTGAAGCGAAGAAGGTTTAAAGCTCAAAGTTCTATCTTTCAAACCCTTTCGCTCTAGCTAAAATAGGTTGAAGTTCTAAATGTTTTATCCTTCAAACCTATTCGCTCTTCATAAGCTAATAGTTCAAGTTTCTAAAAGTATTATCTTTGTGATCTATTCGCTCTCCTCACCTAGATCTAAGAGCGAACCCTTCTTCTACCAAGTGTGAAGCTAGGGTGAGTCTCAAAGCATCCTAAGTACTAGATCTAGTTTAAAACTTTGTGTACTTGAAGTTTTTCTTGTTTAAATCTTTGTTCAAGTATTTAGAAGTTGTTTATTTGTTTATACAATAACAATACTAATCCATTAACTAGCTTTGTTAGGATATTTAGACACTTAGGAGTTAGTTAAGATCAACTTGTGTAATATATCCGTTAGGGATAGTGTGTTTCTTTAGTATGCATTAGTATGCATTTGTAAATACTTATCCGACGGTCACGATATGTTTCCGACATAGAGTGATCCGACGGCTCAACTTCTCTTAGATCAAACCTAACCTTGATCCGTGGCTTAACACCCGATTGGTCCATGATCTCTATTTAAAGAGCATGGAGGGTCATTGTTTAGTTGATCGATTATGAGAAGCTCATTTGTAACTTTCTTTCTTTGCATAATAAATTGTCCCGTAGAAGCTATTTGGCTGGGGCCGTGGAGTGTTTCCCTCAAGAGGGTTTAAACCACGTCAAAACATCGGTGTGTTGATCTGTGATCTGTTTGTGTGAAGTGGTTGCTCTTGGTGTTCGGTCCTTTGGTAGTACCCTGTGTACCCGAACATGGTATCAGAGCTTTTATGAAGTGCCGCTTCTGGTTATGATCTAGATCTTGAACTGTTGTTGCCGAAACTCGAAAGGGTTTCTAGTTCTGGTATTTCTGTGCATTTCTGGGCTGTGAGAGGTGTTCCATTGCGTCCGGAGCGTCGTTTCCATTGGGAAATAGTTTTTGTTTGATCGAAAACGGTTCCCGGTTGCTCCAGAAACGCGTATTTCATCAGATCTGAAGGTATAATGTTACAATGATGCATTTTTTTTATTTCGTTTTTTGAAAAGAAAAAATCTCATATTTCATCTTTTTTTACTGTTAGATTTTTTTTGGTTCGGATTGTTGCTTTCTCGTCTGCGTATGCTCTTTGCCATGCACCTTGAGCGATCTCGGCAAATCAGAAACAGAAAGGGAAAGGGTTTTTCTCGGCTGCGTATGCTCTTTGCCGTGCACCTTGCGCAATCTCGGCAAATCAGAAACAGAGAGAAAACGTATACTTTCCGGGCAAGCTAACAAGATCTAACTCTACAAGTGTGGAAAAGTTTTTTTGTTTCGATTTGTGGTCTGTTTTGCAGGAAAAAGGGCAAGCACGCAAACCGAGCAAGAAGAGAAAAAAAAAAAAGCCCCCTTCCTCATTCCCATATTTTACATACCTTTTAATCTAGCTCACTTGGTTCAAAGTTGCTTTATTCCTTAATAGGTCTTGAGTTCAAGTCTTAGGAAGTTACTTTTAAAAGAAAAAGTGCATGCAATTTCTATTTTCAAGTTACTTTATTGTAAAAGTGCATCTCACTTAAATAATAAAAAATAAAAATACAAGTGAGTCACTTAAGTTTTTTTTATTTGTTGCACTATTTAAAAGTAATATCATTGTAAAAGTGAAATCACTTATTTTACAAAAGTGGTTCACTTCAAGCAACTTTTTTTGTAAAGTGATTGTCAAAAGGTTCATTTTGGGAAGAGGGGGGTTTCTTTTTTTTAGCTGGACATTCTCTAGCTGCCACGTCACTATTGGGGACATCTTCAACAGTTTCTTTGTTCAAGCATAACTTCATCATACAGAGTCCGTTTTCAGTGCCGTTTTTTTTGAAACCGCCTATTTTTTCGAGATCTTCACATCCAGACTATTGGTTTCTATTTTTACAGCCATTAATTTACAAATATGGCCGCCTCTTGTGATATTCTACTTAACAGTTCCAACTATTTCTCATGGAAATCTCGTATGGAGGATGTTCTACGAAGTAGGGGACTTTTCAGAATTACAACAGGGAAAGAAAAAGAACCCACTGATGATGATAAGAAAATAAAATGGGCAAATAGATGTGATGAAGCTCGTGGATTGATTGGGATGTCAATCTCTACTGATTTGCGATTCCACATATCTGGAATTGATGAACTTAATACTGCTTGGGACAAGTTGGAAATTGTGTTTGGTAAACACAATGAAATTCGAGGCCACCAACTCGAAAATGAGTTGATTTCTTTAAATCCAAGTGATTTTTCATGCATTCAAGATTATTTATCTAAGTACAAAACTCTTAAACTCTTATGCGCAGAATGTAAAATTGAGAGGGAAGACAAACAGTGCATTTATCATATTCTTTCCAAACTTGGACCTGCATATTCTGTTTTTGTATCTACATTTTACTCCATGAAAGCATCATTGAATGCAGCTAGCTATCAAGAGCCTAGTCTTGAATCCTTGATTAGGGAACAAGATAAACTCATTCATCTTGGAATAATCAACAATGCAGATACATCTGGGAAAGCCTTATTGTCCCAACAGAAAGAAAAGTCCAAGCCTCCCAAGAAACAAAATTTTCGCAATAATAAGTCAAACAAGGGTCCAAAACCCTCTCAGTCAGCTCCTTCTTTAAAAAATGACAAAGGATCCAAGCCAAAAGGCAAGAAGACTGAGCGTTATTGCAACTATTGTGGGAAAGATAATCATGATGAATCTAAGTGTTTCAAGAAGATGGCAGCCTTGGAAGCAGCAATGAAGAAGCACCACATCAGCCTAGATTCGCCTTCAGAATCTACCTCTCATGGACATGCACTTTGTGCTTCTGGTTATTCTTATAATGCATCTTCTTCTTCTACTTCAAATGAATGGTTCATTGATTCTGGAGCATCTTATCATATGGCTAAGGATTAAGCCATCTTTTCTACTATGCATGAATGTAACACCAAACAAATATTTGTTGGTGATGATAGATCTCTAAGTGTTGTAGGAGCTGGAACAGTTCCAGTAGATAATGGTCATTTTAGTGATGTACTATGTGTTCCAAGAATTTCCTGCAATTTGTTATCAGTCTATCAGATCACTCATTCTGGTGAAGGTAAAACTGTGACCTTTACACCTCACCAAGTTGTAATCAAGGATTTTAAAGATCCTCAACAGGTCCTAGCTACCGGAATTGTTGATGATATTACCAGGTTGTACAAGTTTAACAACTTTGGGTCATCACCTTTCCCTTCAGTTTTTGTTGCTCATAGTGGTAACTTGAGCAAACTTTGGCATGAGCGATTTGGTCACTTAAATTATCGCTCATTGCAACAACTATGTAAAGAAAATATGGTGACAGGTCTTCCGATGGTATCTTGCAGAGATGGTGTTTGTTCCGGTTGTGTACTTGGAAAACATCATCGGGACAGTTTTGACAAACGTGCCTATTGGCACGCCTCGGTTCCCTTGGAGCTTGTGCATAGTGACTTGTGTGGTCCTCTTCCATCTGCTTCCTTTTCTGGTTTCAAGTATTTCTTAACTTTCATTGATGATTACACCAGACGCACTTGGGTTTATTTCCTAAAACTTAAGAGCGAAGTATTTAACATGTTCTTGGCCTACAAGGCCCTTGTTGAAAAACAATCTGGTCATCAAATTATCAAGTTAAGATCTGACAATGGAGGAGAATATGTTAACAAACAGTTCACTACTTTCTGCACTGAACAAGGCATCCAACAACAGCACACTGTTCCATATACACCACAACAAAATGGTGTAGCTGAGCGGAAGAACCGCACTTTAAAAGAAATGGCTAATTGTATGATCCAATCTAAGGGACTAAGTCTTCAATTTTGGGCTGAAGCCATAAATTGTGCAAATTACATAGTTAATCGCACCCCCACAAAAGCATTACAAGGTATAACACTAGAAGAAGCATGGAGTAAAATTAAACCTGATGTAAGTCACTTTCGTGTGTTTGGTAGTGAAGCATGGGCTCACATTCCGGATGAAAAACGGAAAGCATTGCAGCCTAAAAGTGAAAAGTGCATATTTGTTGGATATTCTGAAGATGTAAAAGGTTATAGACTTCTTCAACCACATTCTCATGCTATAATCATTAGAAGAGATGTTAAATTTGATGAAAATATCTTGGCCTGCGAGCCTAACTCGGCGAGTGCGCCATCTTTGGCCTGCGAGCCTGATTCGACGTTTGTGCCTTCTTCTTCTTCTTCCAACTTCCTTGACAGGTTTCCAACTCCAGTTTCTGATGATGACAGTGAGGATGAAAATCCACCTCCGCTTGCTCATGTTCCTCCAGTTGCACCAGCACAAGTGCTTCCTCGATGGGTCCGTTCAACATGTGAAGCAGCTGGTGATCTTGCCGGTGATCCTAGAGATCAACGTCGAACACGTTCTCAGTTTCAGCGAGCCTCTTCTCTTTTGGCTCCAGTTTCCGAGAATCATGATCCAGAAACCTTTGCAGAAGCTTCAGGAAATCCAGATTGGGATGCAGCCATGGATGAAGAATATCGTTCCTTAATGGCGAACGATACTTGGGATCTTGTACCTCTTCCAAAAGGAAGAAAACTTGTCAGATGTAAATGGGTCTACAGAACTAAGTATGCATCAGATGGAAGTGTTGAAAGACTTAAGGCAAGGTTAGTTGCCAAAGGTTTTTCCCAAGTTGAAGGGATTGACTACAATGAAACCTTTGCTCCCGTCGCCAAAATGAACTCCATCCGCCTTGTTCTTTCCCTTGCAGCCTTACACAACTGGGAAGTCCATCAAATGGATGTCAAGTCTGCCTTTTTACATGGTGATTTACAGGAGGAAATTTACATGGAACAACCTCCTGGCTATGTTCAGAATAACTCTAGCCTTGTCTGCCGCCTTAAGAAATCCTTATATGGCCTTAAGCAAGCTCCTAGAGCTTGGTATGCCAAAATGGATAACTTTCTCCTTGACACTGGTTTTTCTAGATGCCATTCTGACCCCAATGTCTATACCAAGAAAGTAGGAAACCATCTCATCATACTTGTTCTATATGTTGATGACCTTATTCTTACTGGTAGTGACCCTAAGCTTATAACCCATGTGAAATCTAGTCTTAAACAAACTTTTGAAATGTCAGACTTAGGACATTTGCATTATTTTCTTGGTCTCCAAGTTCTGCAAACCAAAGAAGGAATCTTTCTTTCTCAGTCTAAGTATGCTTGTGACCTTCTTCGTCGCTTTCACATGGAAGATTGTACACCAGCCCCTTCTCCCTTCCAGTCTGGAGTCAAACTTTCTGCCACTTGTACTTCACCTGAAGTAGATGCCACCTTGTATCGTCAGCTTGTTGGTAGTCTTTTATACTTGACTCATTCCCGTCTTGACCTTTCCTTTGCCGTTGGTCGAGTTGCCCGTTATATGCAGACACCTCATGAAAGTCACTGGAAAGCAGCTAAAAGAATACTTCGATATATTCGAGGTACAGTTCAGTTTGGGATTCATTACAGTACAGGGGGGAAACCTTTGTTGGTTGGTTTCACTGATTCAGATTGGGCCGGTGATCCTGATGATCGAAAGTCTACTGCAGGTTATGTTTTCAGTCTGGGATCTGGACCTATTACTTGGGCTTGTAAGAAACAACAAGCTCTTGCTCTTTCTTCAGCAGAGGCAGAATATCGAGCAGCAGTTAATGCCAGTCAGGAAGCTTTATGGCTTCGACAGATCCTTTCAGAGTTTGGATTCGAGCAGCAGCAGCCTACTCCACTTTGGTGCGACAATCAAAGTGCCATCAAGCTTGCCAAAGATCCAGTTCTACATCAACGCAGCAAACACATTGAGCTACATATGCACTTCATCAGAAATCTTGTTCATGATCGTGTTCTTGAAGTGCTCTTTTGCCCTACCGATGATCAAGTTGCAGACATCTTCACCAAGTCTCTTACAGAAGCGAAGTTTTCTAAACTTCGATCTATGTTAGGAGTTCAGGAACTTGTCATTAAGGGGGGATAGGCTCTAATGCCTCCTTCCTTCTCCTAATAGTGTCACTTTTGTAAATCCTTCAATCCTATCCCAAGTTGTTCTTAAGGGGGGATGTTAGGATATTTAGACACTTAGGAGTTAGTTAAGATCAACTTGTGTAATATATCCGTTAAGGATAGTGTGTTTCTTTAGTATGCATTAGTATGCATTTGTAAATACTTAATCCGACGGTCACGATATGTTTCCGACATAGAGTGATCCGACGGCTCAACTTCTCTTAGATCAAACCTAACCTTGATCCGTGGCTAAACACCCGATTGGTCCATGATCTCTATTTAAAGAGCATGGAGGGTCATTGTTTAGTTGATCGATTATGAGAAGCTCATTTGTAACTTTCTTTCTTTGCATAATAAATTGTCCCGTAGAAGCTATTTGGCCGGGGCCGTGGAGTGTTTCCCTCAAGAGGGTTTAAACCACGTCAAAACATCGGTGTGTTGATCTGTGATCTGTTTGTTTGAAGTGGTTGCTCTTGGTGTTCGGTCCTTTGGTAGTACCCTGTGTACCCGAACAAGCTTTTGTTTGAAGCTCTTATCTACAGGCAACGCGAAAGCAAAGCAAAGCAAAAGCCTAAAGGCTTAAAGGGCACAAAAATTCCTATCTCCCCCCCTTCTTCATCCCCATTTCTATCTTTGTTCCTTCAGAAGGAAGCTAATGTCAATTCTTGTACAAAGCATAAATAAAGAGCATGCAGGATTACGGCTCCCGCAACCTTCTTCCCCCATTTGGGGGAAGCCTGTATCGTCCTTATTTGTCATTCATTTGCTTTTTACCTGCATAAGTAGAACAATCTGCTAGATTAATTTCAATAATTTTCATTTTTTTAGCTCTTGTTAGTTAGATTTTACTTTCTTGCTTGATATAAAGTTGTTGAAATGAACAAAAAGCCTCTTGAATCACACTGAAAAGTGGATCAAGAGCACTTTCTATCAGAGAGGTTTTTACTTGCTTTCTGTCTTAGTTAGATTTCTTGTTTTATATACTGCTTAAAAAGAACCCAAAATCTCTTGAATCTCGCCATAAGGTGGATCAAGAGTGCTCTCTATCAGAGAGTTTACTTTTACTTAGTTGTTTTATATTTTCCTTTCTTGTTTTAGTTTAGCTTGTATTGTAAAATCTCTTGAATCTCGCCATAAGGCGGATCAAGAGTGGTCTCTGTCAGAGAGTCTATGGCTCCTCTTTTCATCACCTAAAATAAAATTGAACGATTCATTTACTGCACTGCGTATGCTCGACTCACCAACAGTTCGTCTGAGCCGTGGGATACCAAAAGCAGCTGTAGCACTAAATTTTTTCACATTTAAACCAACTTCAACTTTAATAAAATCAAATCCCGTATAAACCAACGAAAATCCGGCGTTGAAACGCTGTAGTCTAAAGTGGGAAAATTCTTCCTAGGGACGCGGGAACCACTGGGAAGAGACCTCGGGGAAAAAGTTAGACTACATCCTTGTTGGTGTAGTGTTGAACAACTCAAGAGATTCCGTTCCAGCCCACATGTCCTTGTACGGAGCCACCTAGATTGCATTCTGGACATATCTCCTGTACTGAAAGGTATATCTTGGAGATCCCCTTTTCCCACAATAATCCACCTCACATTCAAAATTTATAATAAAATTTATCAAGATACATTTTCAAAACATCTCCAAGCACTCCAAAGACAATGATGACTCCATTAGCACTGGTCTCTTTGTTTAAAGCAAGCAATTGTCTCTTTTATTTCATACTTTATCTTTCTTACAATTGCACTATTTTGAGTAAATGCTGTGGATGCTTCTTTAATTTTATAAGTTATCATCATATACTGTGGATGTGTCTTATATCTTGCAAATCTATACTTGATTAAAATCTTATTGTAAATTGTTTAAAAAAAACTCCTAAACAAACACCCATCCCAATCCACAAAAACACTCAAAAAACACTTAAAGAGCCTTAGTAACTCTTTGTAGGGTCTACCCCCCTTGGCTTCGTTAGGAGTTAAGCCTAAATGGAGGAGTTGGGATTAGGTGACAACACCTGACTCTTTGCTTGCCCCCAAGGCCACGTATTCCAAAAGCAGCTTTGAAAGATTTCCCCTGCTGTGTGCACATCGGCGGGCAACATCTGTGGTGCCGTTGCCGGTGACAAATTTTTTGTTCTTGGTTCGACTTACCCTAGTTTTTCTTTTAGACTTGATCCATCTGGCGACTCCACTGTCAAGTAATTTACCAAGGTATTCAACTAGAAGGAATTCTGTAGGCTTGTTTGATTTCATCCTGAACCTGAGAAGGTTTATCGGAGAAGATTAAACAAGCACTCTTCTCGTAGGATCCTTGAGAATCTAGGATCCGAGTCTATTTCGGACATCCATTGTCTTTTCATAGAAAATAATAATTGTTTATCTGACATAATGGGTGAATTTTTCAGCCCCCTTAACATTACTCAGATAGCAGGTCAACCGCATGATTTGCCAGACAAAGCTATTAATAAACTGCCTAACTTCACTAGCACTGATGCCATTTCCTCAAGTCATCATCTAAATAACTTTTCCAAATGTCTTAGTAGTTGGGTCAGAGATCCTGCAAACAAACCTGAATATGTCTATATGAAGCTTTTTGCCCTGTCTTTAGAAGGAGATGCTGGTGATTGGTTCATAAACCTACCATACAACTCTTTTGCAACCTTAGAGGCCTTCAAAACAACCTTCACCAACAAATTTGGGGAAAAGAAAGAGCCGCTTCATCAGCTAGCTTCCTTAAACTATATCAAGAGAAGCGAAAATGAAACTATGGATGAGTTTAACAAGAAGTTCACAGACTTAATAAACAATATGCATGCAGACTTCAAGCCTTCAGCGAAGTCCATTTTGGTTTATTACATTGAGGCACTAAGTGCTGAAATGCAATATCAGCTTAGAGACAAAGAGCCCACCACCCTTTTGATGGCCCAAGATATGGTTGTTAAAATTGACAGAAACATGCAATCATCTTGCAAGTCCAACATTCCTGGCTATTCAAGGGCCTTGATTGCCATGAAGCAAACTGAACCTAAGGAAAAGGCTTCCTTTTCCTAACAGGATATTCATGATAGAAAGATGTTAGAGATGAGCGAAAAAATGGAAAACATGGAAATGAAATATCTTTCTCAATTAAAAGAGATGTAGAATCGGGTCAAAGCCATGGAAAGCCTTCCGGTGGAATGCCGAGGGACTATGCCTTGAAGATGCTTGAAGAGGATGCAAGCAACAAACTAGATCCACTTCTTCTCCAAGCTAGGCAACCTGTACTTATTAGACACTTACAACAATACCCATGAGATCTGGCAATATATATGTAAGTGACTTAAAACAACAAGGCTATAAACTTATACATTAGAGAGATTTTGAGGTCAAAAAAGGGCCTCCTAAGAGATGTACTACAAAAATATGAGATATATTAAAATATTATGAATTGGGGGTTTTATGGGGTAGGTATATATGACAAGTCACCTCCCACACTATTTTCTATGCACAATATAAATAACCATGGTTGAGTTACTTTTCAAAATTCACTAGAAATAAAATTAATAAAATAAGACTACATTGATGTGACTAAGATTCATTGTAAATTCCAAAAAATGTATTGTCCTTTAACATTTATTTGTCTTGAACTTGCAAATGAAATTAAATAATAAAAAACATTTTTAAGAGTTTTTTTTTTTAAATTTTATGTTGACTTTTGATATTTAGTATTTTTCTCATGAATTTAATAATGTAATTTAATTGATAATTTATTTACATGTAAAATGTCAATAATATTATTATAATCCACATTGCATTATTATTATTATTTATTAAATCTATTATTATTCTTTATTAGTTTGACGTTATGTTATTAAATAGAATGGAGTGAATATATAATTTAAAATTAAAAACATAAAAATGATAATATATTATTTTATAAAAAAATGTGAAAGGACTTTCTTTATGAATTAAGAGTACTTCACTTGAAAATGACAATAATATTATTTTATGTGAAAGTGTGAAAAGACATTCATTATGAGTACTTTACCTGAAAATGACAATAATATTATTTTATGAAAAGACTATCATTATGAGTACTTTATTTTATGACTTAAAAGTACTTACACCACTACCTTGGTTAACTATGTGTTTTCATCCACCATAGAAAATTTGACAAATAAGCATTCTTAACTCATGCAATGCCACCTCACCAAGGGGGATGATGTCATCTACTAGAATGTGATTGGTTGTATTTTATAGTACATTTTCTTTGTTTTAAGGCCATTTTTTGACCTCAAAATTTCTCTAATGAAACTTGTTCGATTCGCATCTCTAACATACATAAACAAAGAGCTACGCAAATAATCTAACTTACTAGCTCTTTCCTATTTGACTGGTAATAGTCTTGCCAAGGACAGATTCACAAATACAATTAGAAGAAAGATAAGAAACAAATACAGATTACCTTAGTATAATATAGCAATTCTCTTCCACACCATGAAGCATCACACCATTTAGCCTCCAAAGCCTTTTTATTCCCAACAAAAATAATATAGAACTATTACAACTAGCAAGTCGACTCTCCAAAGCTCTAACTAGCTTGAATGAGAGGTAGGGCATTGCTTTTATAGAAGAAATGAGGCCCAGGGGGCGCAAATCCCAGGAGAGGGCGAATTGCCATGATTGAGAGCTTCTCGAGATGATTGAGGGCGCACTCTTGTGTTAATTGAGGTGGATTGGAGTGATTCGGAGTTGAACTGAGCAACAACTCACTTGGTAGATGCGCCCCCTCTTCAAACTGTGACACATCACCAAAGAGATGTGCCCCTCCTCATGAGGAAATGCGCTACCTTATAAAAGTTAACTCAACCACCGAATCTGAACAAGAGAGAACTCGCCCTTTACTGGAAATTAACTCGCCACCTTTGCCAATTTGTCTCCTGCATGTTTCCACAGAATTAGGGATGTCGATTTAGACTTTATTATGTCTTTTTTGGCCATTTATTTTGTCTTTTTGGCATTTTTCAAGAGAAAATAACTTTAAGTGATAAATAATCATGAATTTTCTCTCAAAAGTGGTTTTAGGGGATAAGTGGGTGCTCTAAGTTAGAAAATGAGCACCCCATGGTAAATTCCCCTTCCTAACACCACTTTTATGACTTTTTGATTTTTTACAATTAAAACATCAAAAATTTACCCATTTTATGAGAAATTTTTTTATTAGCGGAAAACTGAAAAAACCTAGGGGGGACTTAGTACATGTTCATGTGACTCAAAAATAACACCTAGCATGGTAATATACATTGACACTTAGGATTTAATAACCTCTTAAGGCCTAACCACCAAGATGACTACTCCAACTTTGGAGGATTGAGTGAAAACTCGAAAATTCTATGTCGTTGAAAAACAACATATAATTAACAAGGAAAAAACACTATGGCGTAATCGGATTGATGTTTAAGTCCTAGGAAAGCTAAGTCTGTTACATAAGTTCATCATGTTATGACACTTTATTATAATTTTGAATTCCCCCAAGCAGGTATGAACATGTGGAAAAAATAAAAAGGGCCATAAAAGGCCTGCATAGAATTCTGAACTCTGATTACGAACAAGTAACTTGTTCATACTTTGGCGTCTCACTTGTAAGTCCAACTAAGTGCAACTTAGTTGGTAACACTTCCTACTGTCCCTCATAGGCTATCAAGGAAAGTTAGACATAAATAAACATCTACAGAGATCACTCCTTTTCAAGTGACACCAAACTAAAAAATTCCACTTTGTCGATATATATATAAAATGTAACTAATGAAGCATGCCAAGTGTAGCCTACATAACCAACAATTAAGTCATTCTCTCATTAAAATAATAATGCTCATCCAAAAATGTATGTACGGCCTTGGACACCATATATTAGATATATCTCTCATAGAAAGAACAATTATTCATTAAGAAGAGAATGTACAAACTTTGCATGAGAGGAAAAATGCCCAACTAGTGGATTAAATGCTCAACCAACAACAAGACAATCAACAAGGATGTGTATATTTTTTGGCAATGAGGATAAACGCCCCCAACTAGTGGATAAAATGCCTAGTCAGCAACAAGAGACTCAACAAGGGTGTGTGCATCCTCTAGCAAGGAGGGAAAATGCCTAGCTAGTGGATAAAACGCCCAAGCAACAACAAGACACTCAACAAGGGTGTGTGCGACCTTTGGCAAGAGGAAAAATGCCGAGCTCTTTACTACCATGTCCAACAATCAATTAACTATCATAGAAACCAAAATAGCAACCTCTATACAGTTGCAACAACTTCAGAATAGATACCATCGATCTCGAAGCTTGAATGGGCAGAATCTAATGGTGGAGGTCAACTAGCTGATAGAGCTTACATTAGACAAGTAAAACCAAAATATGCAACAATACTACCATTCTAAATACAAATTTATTTCACATCCATTCTCATTGTTTACTGGCATCCATTAATGACATAGAGGAGCTCTCAAACCACGAAGTAAACATATTAATGCAATAAAACAATCACACATAGTAAAGATTGCTCATGGAGACATTATTTATCCTGGAAAACCAAATGGGAAAACTAACATTCAATGGCTTTGGCTTGGCTCTTTATTTCTTGGCAATTGTTAGGTTACAACATCCTATGGTTTACTGGTTCAACTTCTCTTCTGCTCATGGGAACTTGGACAACATCACTCCCATTCTCGGCCAAAGAACCCCTCTCTCTTCATTGGGAAATGGTAAATATGAGGATGCCTTAGCTAGGGGGTCGCAGGAAGGCCAAGCGTCCTCAACCCTTTAGCTTCCCCAAGCCCTTGAGCTTCTCCCCTGTCTTTTCCCTTTTTAGACATTTGAGGAGTAATTTCCTCTTTTTAAAATACATGATATGTTTTTCTTCACATGACAAATTTTTAAAAGTACTCGGTATATTTTTCTCATTCTTACATTTCACGTTAATCCTTAGAGTTTTGTTTTAATGCAACGGTAGACACCATTAGTGATGCCATGAGGCCCTTCAGGCCACCAACTTTGTCTTCCACCTTGTATGTAGCTCTATATATTGCCTATGTCGATCTTTGTTGAGCTTGTGCCTGAAGCTATTGTTGTTTCATATCCAATTTTGGAGCAATCCATGAGCATTCATTATTTGAACTTCCCTATCTTTTATCCAAAATCAAGGCTACTATGGTATGAATGTGAATATGATAGTAAAGTAACTTGCTATTAAATTAAAAAATCACTCTCAAAATAGGGCTCCTCAATGTACCATTTTGTTTTGGTGCGGTGGTAGATGTTAGGTAGTCAAGTGTGGTGGGATTTGGCCGGAAGACTGATTTGGAGCTAGAAGGTGTAGGGCACTTGTGTTGTTGATGTTCCTCGCTTTCAAGCATGACAATTAGGCAAGAAAAATATTTTTTATGGAGGGATTGGTGGATGCCAATAGTTGCTCTTGAAAGGATCGGTGATCCCTATCTCATGAGTATGCCCTTTCTTTGGTTGATTGGTGGTTGATTGTCCCACTATTATGGAGATTGTTGGTCTCATGCTATATGACGATCTCTTCAATATGAACATAGGCATTGTTGTCCGCCGAGATGCACACCAGTAGCAGAAATATTTCGAAAGTTGTGTTATCACACCATAGTAGCAGGGCTACTATTCTTGCTTAGCAGATATCTGCACATTTCAGAGCTTCCATTATTCAGAGCTTGGCTATTATGATTGTATATTTTGAGATCACTCATGATCAGAGCAGTGTATTATTATTCAGACTTATGTTAGACCTTGTGTCAAGGCTGAGCCTTGAGAGTTCAGATTTGATGACTGATGTGACCCTTTATCCCATACAGTTTCAGTTCAGTGCCTAGAGATGTATTGTAGCAGTGTTTCAGATGATATATGATGATTATTCTTGTGATGATGTTGTATGACCTATGGATGTTTTATCATTGACTGTGAATTATTATCTTGTTGCTTTAGTCTTGTTCATAACATTGGCTTGGTATATAATTCACGATGTGGCAAAATGTGTAAAACTTAAAATGAACTATAAAATGGACATTTACTTGCACATTTAGGTTGTTTGACAAAACTCATTGGTTCACTACCTTGCATAGATATGGTCTTTCTTGACACCATTTGTCTATTAGCTTAGGCTCCACCTTCACTTGACTCCATCCATACATGAATTTCCTTATTTGGCTTTAAACCTTGACTTGTCTTACTTGACTTTCTGGTATTGAGGACTTCCCATTTTTCTACCTCTGTGTTTGGACCGCATCCCTGTATGTTTAGTGTCTCGGCTCTGAGTTGGTGACAAAACTTACCTTTGGTGAGTTGGATTGTAGGCCTAAATCATTCTGGTTGGTTGTCCTGATGTTTGGCACTAGCTTGAACTCCCCCTAGTCACTTGAGATGTTGGCTAAAACTAAAAGCTCATGTACTACTTATGGAAACTTATATAAATTCGCCCATGGAAACTAAAACGGGCAAGAGCAATGAGCTGCTAAAAATACTCCTCGAAGAGTATAACGAAGGTCCAAAAAAGCAATGGTTCTTAAATGCTATATCTAAACAATTGCTGACCTTATATATGTAAACATGCCTTGGATGCAAGCTGCAATTAGTTGTGCTTATCAGCACACCTGAGATCCGAAGGGTTATGTAGGCCAAAAAGGCCATGAAATGAAATTGAATGATCCTAATGAACTTGGATCAACTTGATGTAGACATGATGCCTAAGTTGAATAAGCACTCTCTAAACAACTTTACCCATTTGTGAGGCACAACCATCCCATGTGTTATTTTGTTCAAGCTTAGAGTTTGTAGTTTCCCCTTTCTCCCAGTCCAAAGTATCTTTTAGTTGAGTTTAGACAAATCACCCCCTTTACCCAACCTTGTTCCTAGCCTTCATCCTTAGCTAGCAGTTAGACCATGTCCAATGGGTGAGTTTGTCATTTAAGCTATTGTGCAAGTAATTATAAATAACAATGGAATATGCCAACATGATTAATGCCACTGAATGAATGCTATACTTTGAGTTAAGCTGTGAGTACGATTAGAGGAACATGTCTTAATCTATTGAGATGATTTATCCTTGGTTGTATATTGACCTAGTCAAACCTAGTTTGACTATGGTCATTTCTTGGGATCCGTGATGATGTGGGCCATGCATACTTGTTGATGATGATAGATGGACCCACATACTCTTGATGATGATGCTATATGATGGACATATGATTCAGATGGTGATTGATGCAGTTCAACAGGTTTTATTATTACTTCAGATCATCAGATTATGCACTGTCCATATATGGTGGACCCTACAGCTAGCCCATCAGGGCAACCCATGGTGTATGAGTACACATTCTTAGTAGATTTGGGTCTTCTGGATCCAATGAGACACTTATCTTTCAGTTCCGGGCATTTTTGACAGTGATAGATGCAGTTTTACACTTATTGACAAGATTTGGGGCTGATTTCCCAGCCTGAGCAGTAGGGGCCATGAGAGGCCAGTTCACCTAGGGCGCTGTATGAGGAGGGGGTGGTCCAGCCACTTGTTATTACCATTTATCCCCCCTTCTGGAGAGCCTGGTGGGCTTAGTTTGACAGCGCAGGTGCCTTAGGAGGCAATTTCAGCACTTTCACAGTTACTGAGGCAGTCCAGAAATGGGATAAAAGGGTCATTGAGGAATTCGATTTGGGCAATTGAGGCAAAGTTTTGGCACTTGGTTTTCACAGAGGTCTTCTAGGGTGAACCCCTTATCTTCCAGCCAGTTTTAATCATTTGGGTGGGTCCACAGAGGCCACAGGAGACCATTTACTGCATGTCTCTCACAGATTTTGAGGACAGATTTGATCATTTATATTTATTTTGGACATATTATATTATTCTATTGTGCCATGGGGATGAGCTAGCAAGGATTGATGCCTCCTAGCCCCACCATATGTTTATTGAGTCATGTCCTAGTCATATGAGGTGGGATTTTGTACTTTTACCCTCTAGTGGATGATGTCACCCTCCTTGAGTATCTTTTAACTATGACGTCATCACCTTTTTGAGTGATCCATGTGTTATGTTATTATGGTTCATCTTAGCCATTGATTATGTATTGAGATCTTTTAATCTCAACCACTCATTTTCATGTTGTATTGTAAAGTGGTATAGGGTTTTGGTATTTATTATCCTATATAAGGAGGAGACCCCCTATTGTATAGCTCACCTTTGGGCTCTGGAAAACTTGGAATGAAAAGAATATTTTGGAGATCTATTTCTTGGCTTTGATTGGGTTACTCTTGCATATGTTCTTGGATATCTTGCTTCTAGACATAGTTTGCTTTTCAGGTGAAATCGACTTCAAGAGAGGGAGGCGGAATTGCTCAAGCTAGCTCATCGAATTGCTTTGTGGGAAGATTGTAGGGGTTGCTCACATCCCCCATGGGCAAATCGACTTCATAGAGAGGGAGTTTTTCAATTGTGCTTTGTCTATTGATTTCTTTCTTGATATGAAATGCTTAGATCTTATGGATTTGTAGATCAAATCTAACTTGATGTAGTTTGATTTGCAGGTTTTCATGAGACATATTTCCTCCTAGGGTTTGAATGCTATTGGTTGAAGACACTTGGATCAAGCTTGCAATTGTAACTAGCGCAAAAATTCCCCATATGCTGAGAGGCTACAAGCTTTTGAGGTAAGATCTACAAGGTACGTATTGATTTCGCTTGCTATCCATCCCATTGGTAAAAAATTACATTAAAATCAAAACCCTCACTTTTGTTTTTCTTAGATCTACTTGGATCTAGCCTTGCTTTTGGAAAGATATTGAAAACCCACCTCTATAGTATCCATGACAATTCAGATCTATAGTTTGGTGGTGATTGGGTTCCATTTGACACACTTTCCAAGGCACCTAGCCCTCCTTGAACAAAATCGCACCACTTGGGAGAAGCTAGTTTGGTTGGTTCCAAGACATGGGTAGGTGAGATCCCACTTGATTCATGATCTTCACACTTGATAACCTACCCCTAGTGCTTCACCTTGTTGATTTTTGCCTTGTGGGCCCCATTCCTCATTTTGAGGGTTGTGCCCCACTTGGTTCAATTTGGTGATGCATTTTCAATCTCAGATCTATGGAGATCTAGCCATTGGATGCCCTTGAGTTTCAAGATCCACATTGATACTTGCCTAAACTACTTGGATTTACAATTTGGTGGCTATTGGACTTGATTTGACACACCTTTCCATGCTTTTAACCCTCCTTGGGAAAAGTCACACTCCTTGGGTGTTTTAGTTTGCCCACTTGTAGGACATGGGTGGTTGAGATCCCATTGGATTTGGAACAAGCACATCTTGAAACCCACACCTAGTATCTCACTTTATGAAGTTCTGCCTTGGGGGTATCATGTTAGTTTTGTACCTAGGGAAGTGTTCCCCAAGTGACAATAGACTAATGTCACTTAGAAGGGGGAAAAAGTGACCCTCACATTAAAAGTCACTTAATGAGACTTTATAATTTTAAAGTCACTTTTTGCTAAAGTTAAGTGGGTGAGTAAATATTTATTTACGTGAATTAAATAAAGTGATGTTTTTACTCATTCAATCTTGACCATTGGATTAGATCATTTGTCCACCGTTGGATTAGAACCCACTTAGGGTTAGACAAAAAGATGAGGGAGGCTCATTTTCAATTCTTTCTTGAGAGTTTGTGATAGAGAGAGGTCGAGTGAGAAAAGCTTGGAGACCAGCACGATTTTCGAGGCACCTTCAGCAAGTTGGGCACTGAAATCGAGGCATGCACTTGGCATTTATTATCAACACAGATTTCTAGAGAGCAGTTGTCATCTTCAGCACAAATCCCGAGGTGATACCGTACAGTAGCATTACCCTCTGCACGCAGTTCGAGGAAGATTCTGGGCTCCGTTTTCAAGGTAGCTTCGCACTTTTCGAGGCACAGATATCGAGACATAAAACCCAGGCACAAATCCTGAGGTAAACTAGCACAGAATTCGAGGATATCAGTCTGCACGGTTTTCTAGAAGTGACTGGTACAGTTCTGGTCCGTACAACAGTCATTTCAATCACGGTTTTTGAGGTTGACTTATGCACTAAAATCGAGGAACAGTCAGCACAAATTTCTAGGGTGTTTGCACAAAAATCGAGGAGAGTACAACACTGAAACCAAGGTCATTATTTGCACAGAAATTGAGAAGCTTCAGCACGCATTTCTAGGCAGCTGTTGTGCACAGAAATCGAGGTAGTCTGGGGTTGCATTTAATGTGGAGATAAGTTGTATTTTTCTTGTACTGCTGTTCCATTAATTTTGCTGAAGAAATAATAAATTTCTCTCTCTAACTGGTTTTCCCCGTGGGGGTTTTTCCAGGGCTCGATTTTGGCCAAAAATTTCTGAGTCTATCATTTTCATGTGTGAATGTTGAAATGTGTTTTTCATCCTGTTAGTAGCATTTTATTGTGTGTTTGATTGTTGCAGAAATTTTTATAAGTAACCTACAGCTTATGCATAACCGGCTGTAGGTGAAAACCACAAAATGTTGACACAAACCAGCAAACAGTAAAGTGCAAGAAATTCTACATATCATTCCTCATTTTGGGGATTGTTGTCCACTTGGGTCACATAGTGAAATATTAGATCTACTTAAATCGGACCATCACATCTTGAATAGCCCACTTGATTTGCATCCTAGGTGTCCCGATTTACATTTCCACATCTCTTTTGACTCCATTAGCCCATCCACCAAGGCACTAGTCCACCTAGGGCAATTCGCACTCCTTGGGAGTTGTGTCATCCCATAGATCCCATATGTGGGTATCTCTAATTTCAGTTTAGATCCATAGATCTACTCATAGCGTACCCCTTAGTACCATTTACACCATTAACTTTACCCTGTGGGTCCTGTTGCCGCCTAATACACACCTGGGGGTGATGCGGTAGGAAACCTTCAAGTCGCTCGGTGCGTCCTTAGGGGCAAGTGAGAGTCAATTGCTGTCACCTGATTACTCGACTCCTCCGTTTAGGCTTACTCCTAGCGAAGCCAAGGGGGGTGGTCCCTATGAAAAATAATCTAAGGCTTTTAATCTACAACTTGGGATAAAAGTCTATTCTAGGAGTTAAAGATGACGAGATGATAGAATATAACAACAAAGCACTGCTTGTGAATTAAATCAAATAGCTAACCCAACATAAGATAAATAAACATTCACGACATTTATGATTGATACTTAAACACAGAAAATTAAAGACCAGTGCCGAGAATGTAAAAATGCTTGTAAGTACTGTTGTGTGGGGTTGCTTGTGTAGTCTCAGTGAAAGTATTGCAGTGGCTCGGTTGGTAAATTTTATAGTTATTAAATGAGTAGTTAATGAGTGGGTTGATTCTTGGTTTGGCCCAAAAGAAAACCTAAACTTCGAACTGAGTGCTCTAGCAACCTTACCAAGTGTCCAACCAGGCGAGGATGAACCCGCTTAAGAACCTG
Source organism: Larix kaempferi (assembly GCA_027924585.1). Classification (NCBI taxonomy): domain Eukaryota; kingdom Viridiplantae; phylum Streptophyta; class Pinopsida; order Pinales; family Pinaceae; genus Larix; species Larix kaempferi. The sequence goes on from BSBM01000936.1 coordinate 11,273,509, forward strand.
CTGACTCTGTGGATTCAGTCCATGCAACCTCCCGAGTTCTTAGAATTGGATTTTAATGGATTGCCCTATTAACACTAAATACCTTACACCCGTTTCTGATTGAGCCAACTGTTTCGACTAAGCTGCAGTGGTCAAGAGCATACTCCGAATTTGGGGCGTTGTTCGTTTTATTAAATAGGTATGAGTGGATGATTAGTCTACACTAAACCCCAAGCATAAAGCAAGGGGGGTTAATTTTAGGATTAAATTTTAAGCACAGAATACTTATTTGAAATAAACACAAAAGCATATAAAATGAAAAACGGGTCCTTGGAGGACGTTGTGTGCTCGAGTGTGTTATTTAATTATTACTGCTTGAATGAAAACTAATCTAAAACGAAAAAAAATAAAAAAAAATAAAAAAGGGGTGCGAATCCCCCCTGGGGGGATTGGGTTCAGGCGCTGGAATTGCCTGTTGTGCTCTTTTTATTTTTTGATTACAACTTGGAAACTCAAGAGAAATACTGCTTGCCCTTTATCATTAGGGAACAAGTCAGTTTACAATGTTTGAGAGAAATAACAATGGTGCTTGAAACTGGTTCTCTCTGGGTGGTTCAGGAAGCTCCAAATGCAAGTTTTATTTAATTTTCTTACTCCAACCTGTTATGAAATCAAAACAGATCAGCGAAGTATGTTGGTTAGAAAATGATAATCAGAACACTTTAAGAGTGTTCTGACAATGCTACAAACTGTCAAAATCAAAACCAATGCAACTAGTATTTTAAAAAAAACATGTTTTTGGGACACTTTTTTGGACTTTAAACTCTTTTAAAAAGACTTTAAAATTTTATAACAGGAATTTTAAGTACAAAAACCAGCAAGCTAACAACCGATTGAAATCTACTAGAACACACTTTAAGAGTATGTTTGCTTTATGTGTAAAAAAGAAATGGAAAAAATCATAAGTTAAAAGCACAAAAGAAGAGAAAAATGACTAAGTAAGACAAGCTAGAAAGCTTGCCTTCTTAAGATCTTTGTTGTCTCTTTAAGAGATGACAATCAAATGAAGTACTACTTACTTGATAAGACTTTGAAAGACCTTTTAAACGAAAGCTAATCTACTTTACCTTTTCTTGAGATCTACTTTGAACTTTTAAGTAAAATAGAAAAACTTTTAGCAATCTAGACTTATAATGAAGATAAACTTTGTAAAATGAACCTTTAGATTGCTACTTGCTTAGATCTACTAATCAAATGAACTTTGAAGCAAGATTTTTAAGAAGAAGTAGCCAAGATAGATTTAAAAAAGGGAGATCTAGAAAGATGAACCCATGGGGTTTGAGTGCTTTTGAAGAGAAGGGTTATGGAGTCAAGCTCCTTGATGCACCGATAAGATCTACACTTCGATCGACTATGTTGAAATGAAGACAAGATCAAGCAAGTTCTTTGTGCTCTCCAACTTGGGCTACCTGTAAATAGTTACAAAGAACTAACAAGGGGATTAAGAGCATTTGTATAACAATAAACCATAAAACAATAGAAAAATGAATTTCAAGCAAGAAACACCATCATTCTTTGCATCATGATATCATTTACATATGTAAGCAGCCTATAAAGAGTTACTTACAGATCTATAAGAAGATAGCTTCTTTTCCCAAGAAATGCAATCCCAACAATATTAATCAATGGAACATAAGTACAGTTTACCTCATTCATGCATGTAGATCCAATTCAAGACAATCACCAAATCAGATTAGCCTCTAAAGCCTTCTCTTTATTGACTCAAAAAAAAAAATATTACAAATAGAAATGTGCAGAGGTTCCACCTTTCAGATCCTTTACAATGGAGCCAAGCTCCTCAATATATAGCAAATGGCAATGCATCTAGGGCGCAAAACCCTAAGGAGGGCAGCCTCCTAGATTGTAGAGCAAGTAAACACAATGGCCAATGAGCAATGCACCATCCAACTTTGGAAGAAAACACTTGAAAATAGAAGGTGCCGAATGGAGCAAAACAGCTCATGTGAAGGAGTCGAACCAAGTGATGTTTCCTTGTTTTGATGGCCTCTCACCTATGAGCTTCGATTGGTTGTTGTAAATGGCAACTAATCCAAGTGGATCATGCCACTTCACAATGGTGTAGGCTCCCCCATCAATGAGCTGTCATTCAAATCCGTGCCTGGCTGAGTGGAGATGACACCCATGAGAAAAAGAAAACGCAGCTTAAACCTTGGCTTGCGTTGGAAGGTGGGGTCTGCTAGGTATTCTCTTAGAAGCTTAGCATACATGCCACGCTGATGTAGCTGCCCATAACACGAATCATCCATCAACTAAACCATACATCTGGCCCATGTGAAGGCCCACGGGGAGGTGAATGCGTAGCATGAAAACTTTGCCCAGCCGTTAAGATCGAAATTTAAATACAAGCTTTGACTCGTGGGTATAGTCACCCATATGAATTGAAACTTATCCACTATCAAATCGAAAATGGCCCACGTGGATGAAAACTGGCCCACGTGAAGGTGAATGCGTAGCTTGAGATATGAGATACTTGCCCACACTTCAAATTTAATTTTAAAAATATCCTTTGACCTTTCCATATGATATAACTTTTAATTCGGCCAATCCCATGACACCATATCCCATGTCAAATGGTTCACGCATGGGTGCGATGGCCCACGTGAGAATCCGTACGATATGGTTCTTTTACTTATAACCCCTCCAAAATGTAAGTTAAAATCATGCTTTCACCCTTGGATAAAGTCGCTTAGCCCAAGTGATTAAGTGCCATGTAATTTGGCATGTGCCAATATTCCTTTTTTAAATATTTTAATTACTTGGCCATGTGCATTTTGATGCATCTTTTGCATTAAAGTGCCACTTCATAGCTCTGATAGACAAAACTGCTCCACAGGGGTTCTCGGTCACCCGAAATATAGGAAAACTGGGTACCAGGGTAAAGAGGATGCTCCGAGCTTGAAAATGAGCATCCCTGCGTCAAATTCCGACTCCGGATAAGACTTTTATCACCTTTTGAAAATTTTTAATTAAACCATTAAAAAAATGGCTTAAAAATGCGGAAAAATATTTTTTGTCAGAATTGGCTGAAACTTCAGGGGAACCTAGTACATGACAAAACGATAAAATTCTAGCGCTTAGCATGTTTATACATGTTACAAAATGGGCTCTAATAATCTCCTAAGGCCTAACCCCCACTTTGGGCATTCCAGCTTTGGAGGAGCAGGAGAAAACCTCATCGATTATACTCGGCTAAAGGCAAGGCATAATCGACAAGGGAAAAAACTCCTTGGAATACCTTCTTTGGTTGTCAAGTCCTAAGGAACCGAGTCACTCAAAGACCACCATGCTAGTATGCTTATTACAAACCCCGTGGGGCACAGTCATGTACTACAAAAACTAACAAATGGGCCCTGAAAAGGCCAAACTTGGAACTTCTGAACTCTGAAAAAGGCACAAGTAAATGTGCAATACTGGCGGCTCACTGAAGTCCAACTGTAGTGCAACTCAGTTGGTAACAGGTCCCATTTGAGCCATTTCCATATCCCAAGGAAGTGGGCCCCACTTGTGTATTTCATGGTACTAGATCTTGTCATCTTATCTCATCATGTGGCCTAAATCTTTCACTCGTTGAAACATAAGTCATTCCCTAAGCCTCTTTCAACCACATTTAAACTTCTAGGTCCACCTAACCTTGCATTGGTTTCCGTAACTGGTCTTTTACATATCCCTAGGAACCTTTGTTTAGGTCCAATCATCTTAATCATCTTTGATTGGTTATAGGGTCTCCCCCTAGGTTTCGATTCATCTTGATCTAAAGTGAAGAGTGCCTCGGTTGGTGTGACTCTCAGCTTGCATTGGGAATCGTGGCATCTCTTGGGTCACCTCTTCAGTTGTCCATCTCCTCTACCATCCCGGATGGGATACCACTAGGGACAACTACAAGTTGTGTGATAACAAGTTGTTCCTTCACTACAAGTGGGGAAGGTGTGGCCTTGGGGGCAAGCAATGAGCTAGGTACTGTCACCTGAATCCCAACTCCTCCGTTTAGGCTAACTCCTAACGAAGCCAAGGGGGGTTGTCCCTAACAAAGAGTTTCTATGGCTCTGTGTTTTTTAAGTGTTTTTTGTATGTGGTAATGCATCCACAAGATAAACTTTAAGCAAATGACAACGACATATGGTCCAGATTTAGGTGATACAAGTGAGTTTCAATGACCAGTGCCTTATGGAGTAAAAAATAGTGCTTGGATGCTGAAAAGTGCAAGTCAAAATGTAATGTTTGTGAGATCATTTTGCAAACGTTCTTGGTTTATTTTAGAAAGTTTTAGTGATCTTGATTATTAAGGTTCAAAAAGCAAGGTATGCGTCCAACCGGAAAAGTATACCTTTAGTGGCTCCATTCGAAGACATGACGGACTTGTCTGGGATCACAAGCTAGGTGTTCTGAGAATTTAACCAGCGAGTGCCCAGATTGGGTTGCCCGGCGCCCACACTTGGAATTTGCCCATTACCTGAGTATTTCTCGAAAAACAACGCCGGTTCATTGGTTGTGGGGGAAAGATTTTATTATGATTTTCACTTATGAGATTAACAAATCCAATCACCGTTCTGAGTACGAGTCCAACTTTTTAGGGTCAGCAAAGCATATTAAGTGATGGAAAACAACGAAGTAAATTTTAGAGGGGAATGTGAGTTTGAAAGTATTTTATTATTAAGACTCAAGAGCACACAGTTAAACGCTTCGACAGAGAGTACTCTTGACTTTGTCTTAAGACGGAAGTTCAAGAGACTTTAGCTAATCTATATGCTATATGTAGGGAAAATGCAGTGGGAATGCTCTCCGACAGATAGTGCTCTTGACTTGGGTTATGGCAAGTTCAAGAGTCTTTGGTTCTTTTTAGAAGACAAGCAGCTTGTAAACATAAACCAAATGATAGCTCAATATGATAAAAAATGAAACAAAGATCTAGCAAAATAATAAACCACTTGCAAAATGAACTAAATGAACAACTAGTGTTCTACAACAGAAAGAAACTAATCTAGCGAAAGGAAGTAAAAAATGACTTCTACACACTGTTCATGAAATTTCTAGCTAGCTGGTCATACGTAGTACACAGTGGGGAAAGAGAAGTAGCACACAAGGTCAATGCGGCACTTGGGATCAAATCCCAAGACACTTCTCAAGTCAAAACTGATTTAACAACTAAAATTCTAAGTACAAATGAAATTATTCTAGAAACTCAATTCAAATCTAAACTAAGAATACACAAGACACTCTTCCCCAAATAGGGGAAGTAAAAGGAAATGTGGAAGCCGTAATCCCACTTGCTCTTTTATTATGGTTTACAATCTCCTTTTGGGTTTTTTGGAGTCACTTAGGAGAAGAGACAAAGGTTTGCTTAATGTCCTTGGTCTATGCACTTGTTGTTGATCTTGGATCTAGCCTTTGGGCTAAAATATTCTTGTATGGATCTTTGAATGCTCTTCACACACCAAAAATCAAACAACAACTCATTATCTTGTTAGAGTTAGGAGACCAAAAGCAAATCCCAATCTAGAAAATAAAGAATGGAAACTATGACCAAAGTATTTTTATCTTTTTTGAGTTTTCAGATCTAGTTAATGAAATGTAAACTGACACCAAACCGACTCTAGATTCAAAATGCAATGCAAAGTGCAATCTATCTACTTGATATGCACAAAGAGATCCAGCTTTTAGAAGTAAAATGGATGCAAGCTTTTGAATGATAATGAGAACTTGAAACTAGATGCAAAAAGTTAAAACTATTTATGAAAATCAAACTTTGAATGCAATGCACTTTTCCGATTTTGAATGCAAGATGAGACTTAGAAATGAACTAGATTTATGAGATGTAAATTAGAAATGCAAACTTGGACTAAGTACAAATGAAGTCTAAACTTAAATGCATGCAACCTAGAAAATAAACTAAGGCAGGAGGCAAAATAGAAGATAGGATAAAGATGACTGTCAAAGGAGAAAAGAAGATCTAGAATGGGCAGCCAATAGGGAGAAGAAAAACAGTAAGTTAAGAGAGACCCAAACAGTGATGAAAAGAAGACAAAAGAAAAAGGTGAGCAAAAAAGTCAAAACAGTGGGCAAAGAAATGGCTGCAAAAAGAGGAGAAAGTAGTGGGGTAAATAAGGCAGCCCAAACAGTAAGGTAAATGGCAGCCCACACAGTGACAATAGAAGCCAAACAATGGGTAGAAACAAGACCAAACGGTGGGCAAAAAGTGGCCAAAAGGTGAGGCAAAAGACACCCCAAACAACAGGTAAAAGAAACCCAACAGTGGGCTAAAGTCGATCCAATCAGTGGGCTAAAGCAAGCTGGAAGTGAGGTCAATGAACAGACCTAAGAAGAGAAGCCAAACAGTGGCAAAGATAAAATGGAAGAAAAGTGCTAAAAGGTGAAAAAGTGTCCCAACTAGGGCACGCTTAGAAGAAGCCGAACAATGGGAAAAAAGATGAAAAAAAAAACAATCAAAACGAGAGATCAAAGAGCAAAATCAAAACTTGAAGAAGTTTAAGCTATAAAACTTGTGACCAAGAATAGATTTAAAATTTTGAGAGATAGATTGAAGTGCAATACTTAGCTCTTTTGGATCTTTTTGAAGAAGTTGGAGTCCACTTGATGTTTGTTTTGGATCTTTTGCCTAGCTTCGAGAAGAGGGGACACAACCTAGCTCCACAAGCTTACTCGAAATGGATGAGAAGATCTGTAGACATAAACAATCAAATGCTAACAAGATAGGGAATTAGTCATGTATTATCCATCAATGGAGATTAAAAGACATGAAATACAAACTAGTAATATGCATGTACTCTTAGATCTCTAAAGATAATGAATATTCAAATAAATAGAGACTACAAATATTTGAACTTACGTGCTCGAATAAGCCTTCCCAAGCATGAACTAGTTAACCAATATTGAATAACAAAATGAAAGAATGAAACAACATCACCTCATTCCATAAACATTGATCCAAATAACACAAAATGAGCCTCCAAAGCTTTAAACTTTATTCCACATAAGAAGTATTACAATATTTTGCCAGAGTTTTTGTGCACAAGAAATCCATGAAGAATAGAGCTCCAATAGCCTCTATTTATACAAGATACAAGCTATACCTTACCCTAATTCGAAATGACATCTAAAGGAGCCAATAACACCTAACACAATTCGAAATTCCAATCAAATCTCCAATCCAATCAAGCTTGGAGTGATAGGCTACCACATAACTCGAGTCTACAATGAATGAGATGGGGAGGTGGCCTCCACCTAGGCAAGGCGCCCCCCATCTCAACATAGGAAGCTTCACCCACAATTCGCATGCTCCAGGTGTAATACTTGTGATCCAAGGAGATATACGTGAGCTTTTGAAGGAGATACGTGAGCCCTTCTTGAGTTAATGCATGAGCTAATGTAGGAGTTAACGCCTTGTTGCATTGAGAGACAAGCCATGAGGTGGCCTAAACTCAAGGAGGGCGCCTACCAATAAATTAATGCTCATCAACAACCCATTTATTAGCTACCACATGCCCAATTCGTATTTATCTTGAAGGAGGACGAATTTGCTTGAGGTAGATCCTTTGTAGTGCTGTACAGTTGACTGGAGTTGATTGGAGATGACTGGAATCCTCATTAATGCCCAGTGCCCTGCCAATTAGCCTTTTATTTTAATCAATTTGGATTATTATGGAGAGATTTGGATTATCTCCAAAATAATAATTTTTAATATTTTAATTAATACTTTCTCTGTAAATGGGTTTTCTGAGAAATTATTAATTATGAGGTTGAATTGACATCCGAAACTTAGGATAAGCTGGTCTGGGGGTCATGCATGATTTTTGGCTTAAGGTTTGAGCCTCCAATCTTTGAATTCGGACCTCGGATGACTGACACATTACAAATTGAAATTTTTCCATTTAAACTATGGAAAAATTTAATTATTAAAAATAATTAAAAAGAACTGTCCAGCGCGTCCGGTAAATTTTTTTCGAACAACGTTTAAAAAACACTACAGACCTAGGAAATGACCACTGAATCGACTCATAGTGTCTAGTAGGTTCATATTCATCAGTTGGACCCTAATAACCCCCCATGGCCAAAATTTCAAAATCGGGCATTCTAGCTTTTGAGAAAGAGGGAGAAAACCTTGTCAATTATATCTCGGCCGTAGGCAAAGTATAATTAGTCAGGGTAAAAAACTCCCTGGAATACCTTAGTTGATAAACCAGTCATGGGTGACCGAGTCACTCAAACCCTACTAGCACACTTTTATTACAAAAACCCCGTGGGGCATGGTCATTTCAGGACAAACAACAAACTGACTAGCCAAAACTGGCTAGGCACAAAGGATGGATCATCTGATACACTGGAACACAAACACTTATCATGTTTGTCATATGGTGGCTCTTCAGATAATCCAACTATGGTACAGATATGTTGGTAATAGGCATGACAGGCCCCTTTTGGTGTGATCGGGGGTGGAGCTTTGGGCACCCCTTGGTTCAATATGATTCTTGTAAGTTTTACTCCTTTACGTCAACATCATCAGCTTGGGTCAATCCTTAATGTTCGATGGTTTTTTTTTTTATGCTGAGAGCCAATGGATTCAAAGATTGCATAGTGTGTAGTCGGTGTAGGCATCATACAAGCTTTGCATGTTTGGTTGGCTAATGATCTATTGGGGCCTTCCAAACAAGGCATGACTGGCTAAGAGTAGCCTCTCTAATGGGATTTTCCCTTCTTGCCTTTGGGTGGAAATGGTGAATCATTTACTATGAGATTGTCCTTTTGCCAAGTCTTGTTGGGAGCATGCTCAGTTCAAGGAGGCAACAATTATTCAGGGAAGAATACATTGGCGTGTATTATTGCTAGGTGACTCCATATCTATAGTTTGATCTTGTATCAATGGTATTTAGCATTGCTTGGGAACTTCAGTGCAAATATGATTTCGAGAATGCTGATCTTGTATCAATGGTATTTGGCATTGCTTGGGAACTTCGGTGCAAATATGATTTCGAGAATGAAGTTAGATCTTTGTCTGCCTTTTGTCATATGTGGAAAGAGGAGGCACCTATGCAGTTGTTGGTGAAAGGATTTTGTTGATCAAGGATGCCAAATTGTTAGACTCTAGTGCCTATTTGGATTTTATTGCTATTCTTGTTGCTTTAAGGAAGATGATGTAAACACCATTATATATACCCTTCTGCTTTTTGTTTTTCTTTGATGTAATTTTTTTTGTGAATATAAGAAAAACAACATTGGCGAACTATGGAGAGACCAATATAGCAATGACATCTTTTCCATTAGAATGATTAGAATATAAGTATTTAGTCCCTAACTAAATTAATAGTTATTGATAGGGCAGTACAAAGAATAACCCTACAATTTTTAGTTCTTGTAAACCATAATTCATAACATCTATCCCAACAAGAGAATTCAATAGTTGGTGGACAATATTTATTCTGCCACGGCCATGTAGACCTCAAGCATTCCATGAGGTCACTTTCATTAAAAACCTACAATATTGTGCATCTCCACTTCACTATTCTTGAGGTCCCTAAGAGCATGAAAGGAAGTAGCTGCAGGTGAAAAGTTAAACCAAAATCATCAAGAGTAGCTTGCCTTGGCTGCTTCAGCTAATCATCGACATCATAGACTCTTCAGTCTATTGTGAGTGCATGAGTGGTAGAGAGTGCGCTCTTCGACTTTCAGCCCCTTCCTACATGGTGCCAAAAGGGGCTTTACCAGCTACCGTAGCTAGTGTTTGACTATGGTCGATTGTGGCTGGAGCTATGGGAGTCGGGGTCATCGTGGTAGGAGCCAATTCACATGAGCATGAATTCCTTGAGGTCTTTGGAAAGGTTAACCCTAAATCAAACCCTTTGCTAAGGCCAAGGGTGAAAAAGCTTCTTAGTGTCATGGAAAATAGACCCCCCTATTGGGGTTGGAATCCCATTCCAGCACAGGTCTAAATTGGAAGTGGAGGTCAAGGAAAGCCATCTGACCACAAGGTGGGTTGCTTGGTTCGTTGGATAATCATGGGTCCATTGGGAAAAGAACCACTAGGGTCTTCTTATAGATTCAAGGCTATTTAAGCATGATTTCATGTAAGTGGGATGGGTTACTGAACGAAAATAGGAAGAAATTCTTTCTTAAGCTGTGGTTATGGGTGCAACACCATCCATGTGTCTCCCACTCCTCTCGAATCTAATTCCGTATGACTGCTTCAGCGGGCACCCTCCTAACAAAGTAACTCAAAATGGAGCCTGGCCCAAACGAATTGTATTAAAATTTCAATCATAATTAGAAAATTCAATATTAGGAGGAAGATCATTACCTCATGACAAACCTTAAAATCAACATATTGGGGAGCGTTCAGTGCCATCTCTGTTGTCCACATTGGTAGCACTCCTAAGCATGACATAGATATTTTGAGTGAGGCCATAACACCTCCCCTTATGACAAAGGACGCAATCAATGTGATAGGACCAAACATTTTCTCTGCAACCATTAGAGAAATTTTGAGGTAAAAAAATGGCCTCAAAACAAAGAAAATGTACTATAAAAAACAACCAATCACATTCTAGTAGATGACATCACCCCCCTTGGTGAGGTGGCATTGCATGAGTTAAGAATGCTTATTTGTCAAATTTTCCATGGTGGATGTGTTGTCCGCCAATATGCACACCAACAACGGAAATCTTTCGAAAGCTGTCTCTTCACTAAAAGTGAGAGAGGTGTGGCCTTGGGGGCAAGCAATGAGCCAGGTACTGTCACCTGAATCCCAGCTCCTCCGTTTAGGCAAACTCCTAACGAAGCCAAGGGGGTAGTCCCTAAAAGAGAGTTTCACTAAGGCTCTAGTATTTATAGTGTTTTTAGGTGTTGTGATGCGGATGGGTGTTGTTTAGGAGTTTTTTAGAATGAGACCAATTTAAAACGTGAGATAAACACAAGATAATAATGCAATCCACGTTGCGAAATAAGATAACAAGATGGCAATATGATTCAAGACTTGATTAATTACTAGAGCATTCACAATATTAAAATATACACAAGGACAAATGGTCCTGATCAATATATACTTTTAAACAACCAGTGCCTTATGGAGTCAAAGAAAATTAAAGATTGTGATGCTGAAAGTGTGGGTCTTGAAGAAATGCCGTTTGTGAGATCGTTGTGCAGATTATCTTTGTAAATTGAAGATTTTAATGGTCTTGATTATTAGGCTAAAACCAAGGATATTCAAGAGAAAGTCCGGAAAAGACAATATCAAGTGCCTCCGTTCAAGGACATGTCGGGCCGCCCAGTGCTTTAGCCAGGTCGCGCAATGCTAACCAGCAAACTAGAGGCTGAACATGGAATCCCGACGCCCCCACTAAGAGATTACCCACTGAAATTATCTTATCGATCAACTCCGGATTGGTTGGTTATGGGGGTGAAAGCTTTAATTAGATTTTCACTTGTGAATTAACAAGTCTTCCACCTTTCTGAGTACTAGCCCAACCGTTTCCGGTTGGCAGAGCATACAGGTGTAGGACATAAACCAAGGTAAATTAATTAAAGGGGTGTATGAGTGGAAAATTTTATTATTAGCGAACCTTGTTCAACTCTCCGACAGAGAGCGCTCTTGACTTGATCTTATGACCACAGTTCAAGAGACTTGCTAAGCTTAAAATGCCTAATGCAGGGAAAATGCAAAACTAAGAATGTCCTCCGATAGAGGATGCTCTTGACTTGGATTTGGCCAAGTTGAAGAGACTTTGGTTCGTTTTAAGAAGTAGATGAATTATAAAAGCAGTATATCTCAACTTGAAAAGACTTAAATAATATGATTGATCAGCAAGATATGAATACTACTAACAATACTATTTGCAAAATAAAATGAAACTGAGTAAATCTAGTGTTCTACCACACAACTTCTAATCTAATAGGTGGGATCGATCTCCGAACAAGATCAACCACTAGAAGCCACTAATCTTGGAAACCTTCCAGCTAGCTGGATGTCCCCAAGAAGTTGATGGGGGAGCGAGAAGCTACCACAAAACTATGTGGGCTTTGGGATACAATCTCAAAGTTAGCTATTCTCTGGTCAAGGATTGGAAGAGAAGATAAGATAACTAAACGAAAAATAAGACTAAACTACCCAAGAGTTTCTTTCAGATCAAAGACCCTACTCGGGAGAGCATGGGGGTAAGTAAATATGGAAAGATGAGCAAAATGACTTATTGAAATAAAACTAAACTAAGAGCATATGAAAAGATCTAAACTAAGCCAATCCACAAAACCCAACACTCTTCCCCAAATGGGGAAGAAGACCAAAAAGTGGAGGACCTCTCCACTATAAGTTTTATTAAATCTTTTACAAGTGCCTTAAGGAAAATTCCTTGAAAGATCTTTGATGGCTACCTAGAACAAACTTATGAAAACTGAAAGTCTGAAGCCCTTAATGGCTTTTACAAAGGATAAGAAGATGTATCTTATGATGCTTGGTTCCTTATTCTCCCTTTGGTTTGATCTTTTGATTTAAGAAATCTTTCTCTTCCCACAATCCTACCACAAAGATAAGCTAATAAACTCATGCACCCATTAGCGTTAGAAAATTAATCAAACTTTGAACTATCAAGTCTAAGTTTGCAAAATAAGACTAAAATATGAAAGAGCATGAGATTTTGACTTGAAATAATTAGTATGGTAAAACGGACCAGCAAGCTAACATGCTCTAAAAAATGGTGGGAATGAGAATGCAACCACAAGATTTTACACTACTTGATATGCCAATTTGTTTATCTTCAAAGTGAGACTAAGAATTTTTAAGGAAAGAAACTAGATGCAAGTTTAAATGCTACTTCTAAAGCATGAACTAGAAGCTACTAAGTAACAAAATTTTGAAAATCTAATCTAGTGATAATGCAAGTGCAAAACTAAATATGGCTAACAAAATGCTACAAAGTGAGATCTAATTACCAACTTTGAAATGGACACAACAAGATGTAGCAAACAATTTGAGACTTGAAACAAAAAGAACTAACAACTAACTAAGTATGAAAACTACACTAACTACTTACTAATACTTGTTGTTTTTTGTTGTTTTATGTTGTAGGGAAAAATGGGGATGGACGATAGGAAAAGAGGCAAAAAACCAAGGAGAAAACGAATGGAAGGAGGAGAGGAAGTAAGAGAGGGACGAGAGGAGGGATAAGGTAATAATGAGAGGAGAAGCTAAAGGAGGTAGGACGAATGGAGCAAAAGAAGGAAAAAACGAAAGGGAGGGATGATAGAATGAAGACAAAACCAAGGAGAAGTAGATCTAGGGCAAGGGCTTCAAGTGGAACACTTGAGATGGAAAAAACACCGCCTTGGAAATCCTCCGGTTAACCGGTGATACGCCGACAATGAGTGTTGAAGAGAGCACAAGGGAACAAATCCCAAGTTATTCCCCAAGGTTGAAGGAACTTCAACCTTATGGCAGACTAATCTATGGCTTGAAGACAAGAACAATCTCGGATCAAGGCTAGAAGGGCTAGAAAGGGCTTAGCAAATCAAAGCAAAAACTCAAGGAGCAACCAAGAAGGCTTGAAGAAATGGGAGCCTAAAGTAACAAGTAACCAATATTGTGTTTTGAATGTTTGATGGAGAAGATCCAAACTCCTTTTGTTTCTCAAGTCCAAAAGCCAAAACTCCTTTGATCTTATTATAGAGTGAAGATATACCTGCAAGAACCTTGAGCATGGATAATATATTTGAAACAAAATATTTAAGTGAAAAGAACTAGATACATGCTACTTGTGCTAGATTGTTAGCCATCTTGAACATGATCTAAAACTTAAGAGCCTCAAATAGAATGTAAAACAATATCACCTCAAATCCCAAGTGAAGCAATGCACATCAAGAGCCTCCACGTTTTTGACCTCCAAAGTCTCAACTTTATTCTCAATAAAAAGTGCTTACAATTTCATCAGAGTTTCGATGCATAAAGAATCCATGAGATAATAACCCCTAAGGGCCTCTCTTTATAGCAAAAGACACTAAACTAAACCCTAGGTCGAATTGGCAATTGGTAGGTAAGTCGAATTCCAATCAATCAAGGGCTTGGAGAGGTGAACAATAGTCAAAGTCGAGTTTATGGTAGGTGAAATGGCATGAGGTGGCAAGACTCGACTTGGAGGAAGGTATGAGTGCTATCACTACCCAATAGACATGTTACAACAAGGAAATGCGAGCTTCAATGAGGGTTGACGTGAGCTAGGGTGGGAAGGGCGTGAGCTAAGTGAGGGTGCGTGTTAGCATGGGGATGGCAAGTGGCATAGGTAGGTGCTAACTCGAAACTAGATGAGAGCCAAGCTAACTCGTGATAGTACCACTAACCAATGAGCACATTCCAACAAGGATTAACGTGAGTTTGGTGAGGATTGACGTGAGGGTTTGAGGATATGCGAGTTGGTTATGGAAAAGACATGTGGTAGCAAGTAGGTGCTAACTCGAATCATCAAAAGGAGCCAAGCTTCGAATTTGGGTGAGTCATGAGGGCGCCTACCTCAAGCTTTAATGCAAGCCACCAACCCAATCATCAATTGACAACACACCAAATCGAAAATTGCATGAGAAAGGCGAACTAGCTTAAATGGATAACACTCTAGTGATTGGATAGTTGACTGGGATGATTTGGAGTTGATTGGAATCCTCATAAATGCCCATTGCCATGTCATTTAGCCTTTTATTTTAATCAAATTGATTAATTTTGGAGAGATTTGGATTGTCTCCAAAATATTCAATTCTATTATTTTAATTAATAATTTCTCTGTAAATGACTTTTCAGAGAAAATATTAATTACGAGGCTGAATTGACATCCGAAAGTTGGGTTTAGCTGCTCCATGGGTCATGTGTGATTTTTGGCTTATGAAACGAGTCATCAATCACTGAATTCGGACCCCGGATGACTGACATATTACAAATTATTATTTCTCTATTTAAACTATAGAGAAATTTATTAAATTTAAAAAATAGATAAAACCCAAATTTCGACGGACCCGGTAAATTTTTTTTCGAAATTTTTTCTGAGCGTTTTATGGACCTAGGACATGACCGACACCTATTCTAACAGTGTCTAGTAGGCTTATATACATTAGTTGGCCTCTAATAACCCCCCATGGCCAAATTTTCAAAATCGGGCATTCCAGCTTTGGAGGAGCGGGAGAAAACCTCATCGATTATACATCGCCTTAAGCAAAGTATAATTGACAAGGGAAAAAAACTCCTTGGAATACCTTAGTTGCTTAATCCAGTCATGAGGAACCGAGGCACTTAGATCCTACTAGCACACTTTATTACAAACCCCCATGGGGCCATGGTCATGTCGACTCAAAAAACAAAATAGGCTAATCACAACTGGCTAGCCACAACATGCTGGATCATCTGATACACTGGAATCAAACATTTATCATGTTTGTCAAATGGCGGCTCTCCAAAAAATCCAACTATGGTACAAAAAAGTTGGTAACAGGATGAAAACACATAGTTAACCAAGGTAGTGGTGTAAGTACTTTTAAGTCATAAAGTAAAGTACTGATAATGATAGTCTTTTCATAAAATAATATTATTGTCATTTTCAAGTAAAGTACTCATAATGAATGTCTTTTCACACTTTCTCATAAAATAATATTATTGTCATTTTCAAGTGAAGTACTCTTAATTCATAAAGAAAGTCCTTTCACATTTTTTTATAAAATAATATATTCTCATTTTTATGTTTTTAATTTTAAATTATATATTCACTCCATTCTATTTCATAACATAATGTCAAACTAATAAAGAATAATAATATATTTAATAAATAATAATAATAATAATAATGCAATGTGGATTATAATAATATTATTAACATTTTACATGTAAATAAATTCTCAATTAAATTACATTATATTAAATTCATGAAAAAAGTACTAAATATAAAAAGTCAACATAAAATTAAAAAAATAGCTCTTAAAAATATTTATTATTATTTAATTTCATTTGCAAGTTCAAGACAAATAAATGCTAAAGGACAATACATTTTTGGGAATTTACAATGAATCTTAGTCACATCAATGTAAACTTATTTTATTAATTTTATTTCTAGTGAATTTTGAAAAGCAACTCAACCATGGTTATTTATATTGTGCATAGAAAATAGTGTGGGAGGTGACTTGTCATATATACCTACCCCATAAAACCCCCAATTCATAATATTTTAATATATCTCATATTTTTGTAGTACATATCTTAGGAGGCCATTTTTCGACCTCAAAATTTCTCTAATGTATCCAAATTATCGCGATCGCTTAGGCTGTAGCTCAGGGATTATATTTTATTTTTGGTGTATATCAAGAAAATGATGTAGAACTCCAAAATGGGATTATAGCTAAGTTGCAGGAAACGTGGTACTAGGCCTCGTACTACTGTCGTACCAAGTAGGAAACTCGGAAACGTGTTTGGTACTCCTCAGAAACGCGTTTCTGATCGTACCACCACATTTCACGTGGAGGAAACGTGGGTGGTATGGATGGAAACACATTTCTGTGCCGTATCTGTGGCCATATGGCGTGTTTTCTCCTCGAATTATTGTTTTTCTAACCAAAAAAAGAACCCGTTAGCTTAATCAATGGGTTAAGTTGTTTCTTAATGGGTTAATGATGGTTTAGGAAACCTGTAGAAGCCTCTAAAAGTCATTTTTTTTATAAAAGGAGGATTTTACTTCCCTCATCTCACACAACGATTTGAGCCAGTGGGGGTTACTTGAGGAAGCCGATTTGAAGACAGTCAGCTATAGCAGTGTGCAAATTGACTTATATTATGTTTTAGTTCTATGTTAATTGTTCACATTTTGATATATGTAGCATTGTAGCCTCATATTTAAAGGCGGATTTTGAAATTTTGAATATATTGTATTGCCAAGGTTGTTTTTGGATATTACTACTTGGCAACTTGCATTATGTAATCATCTATGACAATTATTAATGATATAGAGAAGGACTTATAAGTAAAATGTGATGTTAGATGTTTGAAATTATGATTTACACTTGTCATTTATGTTACACATTTAATTTTTAATGTCCTTGCTAATATATATCACGTTTCTCTGTTTCCTAAATTTTTGGGGGGTCGCATTTCAATTGCGTTTCCATATCGGATACACGTTTCTGTTTCCCTGTATCATCCAACTTAGGATTATAGAGAAAATATAGATGAATCATAGAAATATTAGGAAGGTGCATGAACAATGAAATTTGATCCTATTTTTTTCTTTCGATCATTTAAGAGAAAAATTGCAGAACCTGGTGAAAATAAATAGTAAATACACAATATGATGAGATAATAATTTTTTTCATATTAATACTATGCTGCAGCAAGTACATCATGGGAGCCTAAGGTGAGCTACCCACATTTACATAAATACATCTCTCATGTATCTAAATTTATATTACATCATATACAATAACCTAAGATGGTTATGTAGTTTAACCACCGAAATAATTAATATCATCACGTTTAAGGACATGTTATGTTACTAACATGTTACATGGTCACTTTAATACTTAAAATGTAACACATTCATTAGTATTAATATTGGAGCTTGTTTGCACCTCCAACATATAGTACTAAAATAAATAGTAAAATTTGTTCAAAAGTAAAACAAGAAGGCAAGATGATGTTTAAAAATTAACAAGCCAAAATGGTAGGTATGCTGGACATAATAAGGAAAATAGGGTTGGTGGGACAGGGCACGATTATGGAAGTTTATGGAGAAAGTAACATATTAAACTATAAAATATAGACATTGTTACAAGATACAGCGAGGTGCTAGTTGATGGTGTGTACTTAACTAGCAGCAAAAAATAGGAGCATGGATACTGCTGATATTTGATCAATCATAGAAAAGTAAAATAAAGACATCGGTATGGTGAAGTAGTAGACTAGAAAAGAGTAAAACAGGATGTTGAGATAATTTAGAGAGGAAATATATTTGGAATCTGTTGATTTTTTGTTTCTGCTTAGTTTTACCTTCATTCACCATCATGAAAACCTAAAAACTAGCTGCTTCCCAGTTGCTTTGAAAAACCTTATTCAAAAGGATTTGCGTGTGACAATACTTATGAGTTTTTGTTTGATCATGTCAACTTCTCAGTTTTTGGAGTGCCAATCGAGATTGTTGTACAGAGACAGAATGCTTCAAGACCTATTCCTGAAATATTAATAAAATGTGCTGATTACATTGTGCTATCAGGCAAGTCTCTATCAGCTTTTTAGCTTTCAGATTATATCTATTTCGTAGACTATTTATTTGAAAGATTTCAAAGTGACTAAAACTAGCAGAAACCACCAGGACTTACTTCAGAACACATTTTCAAGGCCGAAGGAGATGAAAGAGTTGTTCGAGACCTAGTTTCTTTGTATAATGAAGGTTAGTGCTTTGTATACCATTAATTATACCAAGCAAAATGTTTTTATAAATTGTGAGCTTTTGCCAGTAAATTTTGTTTGAAATATCTATTACTATTTTCAATTTTGACTACGTTCATTGACATAATGACTTACAGATTGGAAGGCATCATTACCTGAAGGTGTGAGTCCGATTGATGTTGCAGCTTTGCTTAAGATTTATCTTCTAAGTCTTCCCGAGCCCATTATTTCTTTTGACCTATATGATGACATTAAAGATGCTAGAAGCAACGTACAGCAACTGAGAAACATTTTGAAAAAACTTTCAAGTGTTAACCATTCAACGCTTGAATTCATAACTGCATTACTTCTCCGGGTCAGCCAAAAATCTGCTCTCAACAAGGTGATTTGTACATGCAATGAATTTGAATAATGGGATAAAATAATGTTAATGTTATGTTCTGTCATTTAGTCATATGATTCATATGCAGTCGTATCAGGAATCATACAAGTTATTATTAAGAGTGAGCAGTATAAAAGTTTGTATAAACGGATATAGTTTGAGTATTCGTATTAATATCTATTGTGGCATTGAAAAATTTGTCCTCGTGTAGATGGATGCTCATAGCCTTGCAGTTGAACTGGCTCCAACAATATTTTGGCACAGGAATGAAAGAAAATCCAATATTAGCGGGCGGCAACTACCTTTATGGCATTCAGGCAGACGTTTTGGGCTGAGGTCTCCATCACAGGATTCAGAGAGAAGTTTAAGTAGAACTTGGACAGGTAGACATGGTTTCTCTACTAATAATGGCAAAAATACTCATGGAGTCACTGATTTTGATGATTTGCGCGATCTCTATGGTGAGTTAGATGTCTTTCATCTTTTATGATGGGAAGTCCTTTACAGTAGTCTATTTATTACATCTATTTTTGATGATGTGCTTATTACAATATTGCAGAGGACGGGAACAGCTCAAGTGGAGGTTTGGACGTCGCATCACAGATTCCTCTGGATGATGGCATTCCACCTGTTGATTATGTTATCGTGGAGGTTGTACAAAGTTTGATTGAACGACACAATGCCGTTTTCACAGATGCAAGTGAAACTGTGTGGCACTAGGGGATCTGCTAGCTTTCCTTGGCAAACTTGAGCTGACAATTTGGAATAAATTTATGTTTCAAATTCCCGCTCCTTATCCTAACATTGGGTCTTGTATTGAACAAAGATCTGCTATTTATTGTGATTGGTAGTTTTTGTGGTTACAAGTCTATATTATAGCGATACTCGTTTTATGAGATGAATATCAATGGTCACCAAATGCTCTTTCTGAGAAAAGGAAACGAAAAAGATACCATTTGTTTTGACAGTGTGTTGCTTCATATTTGCAAGATATGCACTTCGACCTTCAAGTCAACTAGAACTCAAATGCCTAACCAGTTGCTCCTTGCACAACTGATCATAGCAAGATGACCGAACTTGTAATGATCTCCTTTTAGGAGACAGTTTGATTCTTGCTAGTGTCAATACTGTAAACACGTCTATGGATTTGTAGTACATTGTTCATGGCCCTTGGGAAAAACACCAAGTATGTTGTATAGAATGTGCATGATTCATGAAACCTTAGACAAAATATGATATTTTCAATAGAGAGCCTGTTGCCCAAGATAGTACAATTTCCAATCATTAATGTATCAGAGGAGTGTTATAAATTGAAGATTTCATTCTCCTTCAACTGCCATTTTAGTTCTCACAAAAGAGTGGCGGATGTTGTTTCATAACTCACAAGGACGAGTTCAAATTTTTCTATTTAAGTCGTAATGAACTACAGCATGTAAAGCTTTTTTTATTTTTCTAATAGCCATTCGGTGCAGGTTATCTGATATGTACATATATTCAGATGTCATGTTAGCTCTTCAAGTTGCTATTCCTTCTCGAAATGCTTCATCCTTGGATCATTGCTGGATTGTCTTCTTGATGATGAATGTGTACGTGCTGGGGCATGGCTGAATTTTCTTCTTTATGACGAATATGTATGTGTCTTTTTTATAATAGAACAGTGAAGATATTACTTGGGAACAATGAAATTATTACTTGGTCTTACAGATCACATTTGTCAATGCCATTTAATTCTTAAGCTTGTTTCGGTGATGAATTAGTTGAAGCTCTTGCCATTCATTAGTCAATTTTTCTTTATCGTATTCCCATTTTTTCTTAATAATTTTGTTTTTTAAAACCATTTTAATTTTTGTTTTAATATTCTTTCAAATTACTAGTTTTAGGATTATAAACCGACTTTGGATTGCCTTAATTTTTAACCATCTTAATTTTCGTTTTACATCAATATTAAAAAGTACCATTTTAAATTGCAAACCAATTTTGAATTGCTTTATTTTTTGGTTTGGTTTAAATTTTATATTCAATTTTCTAATTTTAAATCAACTTACAATTATTTTAATTCACCATATGTTAAATGTATCATCCAGGGTTAAGGTTAAAATGGGTTTAGGTTGATAATTTTTTGTAATAATTTTTTTTTTTTTTTTTTTTGGGTGTATTCTACATCTCTCCCTTATATTGAGTTGTAGATTGTGAATTTAAAGACAATTAAATTTGCATTCTCATACCATATAAGTAATATTCTTTAAAAATCAATATGGTTGTTCAGAGACATTTTTCCTAATTAGAATCTAGTTCATATTACACACATATATATAATTGATTGAGTTTCATATATATATATATAATTGGTTTCGAGTTTTCAGCGAAAATATGTATTCATAGAAAAACAATATTAAATAATGGAAACGTTTATAGAATATAACGTAGCATAAGTTAGATATCCAACTTAGTCATTAATTTTAGATAATATTTTCTTCTTTATTTTTATTGAATAAAAATGCAGGTATAGGAACTTATTTGCTATAACACAGACATTGGTCTCCTAAAGAGTACATTGGCTCACTCAGACATGGAAGAAAATCTCTCAGTCACCTTTCACAACTTGTTAAGTATTGATCTCACCTTGAAAAACCCCGCATGTGCCCAACATGGAACAAATCCCCCATGTACATGGTATTTCTTGTAACCTCGCTCCTTTCCTTGTGGCAATCTTCCTTTGATGTCCTCTCCAACCAAACGATTCATCTTAAATAGTATGTCTAGGGTTCAAAACTGAAAAGTAAGACCTTTATGTTTTTACATTGTAACTTTTATTACACAACCACAAAATAACTAATTACTTCAAAGTGTTTTACATTTTGTTCTTATTTTCAAGAACTCTTATTTTATTTATTAAATGGGGAAATTGGTACGTAACATTCTCCCCTCCTTGAATTGATGATGTCCTCATCATCCTTGACTCCATGTGCATCAAAAATTCAGTATGAGATATCTTTTTCTAAAAGTAAATATCTTGTAAAATATTCAAACCTCTTATATTTTTCAAATGTTAAGACATCATCATCATAAAGTCATAGATAATCAAACATCAATAAATTAATAGAAGATTGATCAACATCTAATAAAAACATAATTTTAACAAGTTATATTCCAAAGGCGAATATTGAGTGGTATGAGCCACTATATGTCTCTTGTATTAACATGTTGAATATTTCCAACTTTGAAATTATTGAGAATACTTCAATATATTTTTTTCTTTATAAGTTTTGTAAGTATACAATTCACACAAATTTCATATCATAACTTGCCACGATAAAATTTTACTATATTCACTAAATATATCTAGTTCATATTACACACCATGTATTAAACAAATAACACATGCCTTGTGAATATCATAAATCATACCACTTAAAATAATGATTGATAATTATTTTTATACTTTAAATAAAGATATCATATATAACATATAATTACAATTTATATAAATTCAAAAAATAAATCATACCACTCTTTACCATAATATGGTACTAGCCCCATTACATTACCATTTAATATAGTATGACTAGAATAGAATATTATATCATCTACCTAGATTCATTTCCTTTTAGGATCAGAGAATAATATCAGCAAATACGTTGTTCACGTGGACTCAACAATTAACAACAACATAATCATGTTATTAATGTCTTTATTTAAATGTGTATATCATTGCAAAAATTACCTCAATGAAATGCATACAACCATAGATAAAAAAGAACCAATAATTATTGCGAGTAATTGATTAACATCCACATAAGAGATCATTCAATACGACGGCAATATAGAGATCATTCAATATGAAACAACCACTTTTATCTTCAATATCTCCATTCCTTTTATCTATTGTCTGACACAAGCTAAATCATGCCTTTTTTTATTACACTCCATCGAGGAATTCTTTCCTAGTCATAATATGCAAGATCATGGATATGGCATGACTAGCAGACTATTGAGTAGTGGTGCAACTATTGAGATTTTCTTAACTCAGGATATCCATTGGAAAACAATGTGTGACTCTTTGATAGTACAACTTAGTTTGGATTATAGGCTCCTATGACAATGATATTTCATATGACATCACAATCATATTAGTATCACTACCATGTCTAGGATATCATTTATTTTGGTGCATAATCTTAACATAATTCTTATATATTATCATGACCTTCGTTTTGTGTATTATAATTTGTTAGAGAGCACATCCTAGATATATTGTCTCTTATGATCTCAAAAATATACAACATCTCAACATGCATGCATATATACACTTCTCAACACTTCACCATAGGCATTGCTCGTACACACATAATATGTTTTGCACACATGATATTATATCATACTTTTCTTATAGAAAGCATATATTGTTTATTTTTTCTTTAAAATCAGATTGACACATTCCTTCTTTTATTATTTGTTTCATCATCATCTCTCTTATTATATTTTTAAGTGCATCATTACTTGATCTCTACAAATGTGATCAACTCATAGTGGAAAAATTATGGTATGAAAATAAAATCTATAACATTATTTTTCTAAGATATAAATATCATATTATATCACAACTATACATAAATATTATATCATTATCTTAGTTAACATCTAGTAAAAACACTAAAATCTAGATATAAGCTTAGCTCATAAATATGCACTATGTGACATGAGATATATACAAATACCTGATACTGCTCTTATGTTAGAACGATATAATATAAATGTCTATTACTATAAGTATAATAATAAGTATTCTTATCTAAACTCTTTTAACCAAGTATTGTACTTTTACTTTTATAATAAAGTCCTTTTAGATTTATTATTGCTCAGTACAACTTAAATTTAGACCCATTACGCTTAATAAACCAATCGCATAACTCCATATCTATAATGAATTTATTTTAGTATTGATCTCAAATTGAAATCTCTCTATAACTTTGAGATAGTCTAGAAGTCGGAAAATAAATTCATATTTAAGCAATTCAAGATTATTCTTAGTATGATGAATATTTTTAAATGATCAACTTATATAGAGTGGTCAAATTGTTAATTTTATGTATATTGATTTTGTCACATGATTAATCACATGTAGTCTCCTCCATTTGAAAATTTTCTCCATCTTTGGAGAAAATCTAACCTTTACAATTTTGTTGTTGTTGTATAATTTCAAGACATAAATTGCAAGTTTTTCTTTCTTTCTAAGATATAATATACAACATACTTTGGAGTAGTTTGTAAAAAACCACATAATTAATTTTTACAATTTCATTGTAACTCCTATAAATGATAATTAAATATTACAAAAATGGAATGTATATAAATTTTCAAATGCAAACTAAGGTATTATTATCCCTACATTTTCTTGGTTCTTGAAATATACACTTAAAATGTGCTGTAGAATATCTTTTTAATGTTCAAAACTTCAACTAATTAAAATATATTCATAAAAATATGATTACCTTTACTACAACCATATAGTACACACCTTATTTTATACATGTTATTCCCCTTACAACCTAAAACTCATGTCATCAATGTAAATCACAAAATTGAACTCGCATCGTCCCTTATGGTGTTGCGCACATACGATGGTCATGCCGCTCAACCCCAAGGTCTTCTTGTTAGGAACCCATGTCAACCCTTCTCTTTACTTTGTTAGTATATTGTTGTTGGACGCATATGTTTTGTAAGTCGTCCCGTAGTATTGGTTGATCCATAGTTTGTATTAGCCCATGGTATTGACCCATAGTATTGGACGCATATGTTTTGTAAGTCGTCTCGTAGTATTATATGTGACATGGTATTGACCCATAGTATTGGGCATAGACTTAGTATATAAGTGTGTGTTGAGTCCAATGAAGCCACGATGAAGTTATTTGTATTGAGTTTGCTCAAAGGAGGTTGCCCCCTTGAAGTGGCCTGCGATCAATAAAACGATTCTGTGTTCTGTTATTTATTATATATTGTGTATTTTCATTAATTAATTGTTGCAGGTTCTTCACATCTGGTATCAGAGCACTTTCCTGGGCTCGTTGGGTGAAATTTCTGCCAATTTTTTTTTCCGCATCTGTTGTAGGTTCGGATCTAGGAATAATCCCTATCCGCTTAACTGTGGGAAGTACTTGGGCATAAGCCCTAAAAATCATTGTGAGGAGTACCACAGGAACCCCGAAGTAGATGGTCCATTGAGAGGACCTGCTAGCGAAAATGACAATGACCCCTTACTTGATTGACTAGTTCCCACCCGTGAGGTAAACCAAGAGCTGTCGTTTGTGGCAAAGTGGTTATCAGTTTTACCTGTGTCGTGGAGTGAGGGTCACTGCCCCAATATGAAAGCCGTCAGACAACTTTGGTGGTCGAGTGAATCCCCTAAACCGTTAGGAAGCCGAGCATACCTGGGGTCCATATCTATTTTCAGCTGATAAATCATAGATTTCCTCTGTCCAGAACTGTTGTCGATCACTTCTGCGCCGTTGCAGATCCGTCTGTTGCCGATCACTTTCGCGTCATTGCAGATCCATCTGTTTCCGATCCCTTCTGTGTCGTAGCAGATCCATTCTGAATTTTTTTTTTATAAAATTCTGTTTTTTCGCCATATCTCCCTTGTTTTCACTCTGTTTCCATTGACACTTCCCTAACACCCCTGTAATCCCATTCTGCATATTTCATTCCTGAGGACCCTATCCCAAATTCCACTTCCCAAAGACAAAAATCTCACATTTGTCTATTTTTAGGGTTTGCCATAACTTCTTTAATTTTCACCCAATTGCCTTCAAATTTTTCCACCATGTTCATTCTCTATTTCTGCTTCTTTGTCCCTCTCTCACAAATTTTCCCATTCTTTCACCCCGCTTCTGAAATCCTCATTTTCTGCTTCCCTCTTCATTCGAAAATGTCCAAAACCTAATCAAACCCCAATTACCCATTAGAGCTTTTCTCAAATCCAAATTTCCCTTTACTAAATAAGCTTTTGTTTGTGTTTTTCTACTCATTCAAAAAAAAAAAAAAACTCTGGGTTATGGTTGTCACCCACACAGGAGCAAAAACCATGGAAGAAGCACTTGTAGCCATCCAAACCAAACTCCAGGATCTGGATGAAAAATTTCCCGGCCTCCATCTTGAGCATTCAGCCATGAACAACAAACGTCAGTCCGAGTCTTCATTAGACAATGGGTTCTCTTCTTCCAACAATTTCCGTGGTTCGAAGCTTGATTTTCCTCACTTCAATGGTACTGATCCGACTGGCTGGATCTATCATGCAGAACAATATTTCAATCTGCATAATACTTTTGATGTCAACAAAGTTCCACTTGCATCCTTTCATTTGGAACAGTAAGCTCTTCAATGGTACCGTTGGTACATCAAGGCTCATGAAGAGCTAAAATGGCTAGATTTTTGTCGGCTCCTTTTGCAATGATTTGGTCCTAGTGCTTTTGATGAATTCACAGGAGCCCTCACTAAACTTCGCCAAATTGGCACTGTGAGAGAGTATCAGACAGAATTTGAGAAACTAGCCAGTCACACAGAAAGATTTTCTGATGAATTCTACAGGAGTTGTTTTATCAGTGGTCTTAAGGATGAAATCCGCTCAGAGGTTAAAATGTTCTGTCCCAACACAATGATGGAAGTCCTAGGTTTGGCTAAGTTGGCAGAAGACAAGATTGCAGCCCAACAATGCTCCAAACCCACTTTTTTTTCCTTCCGAAATATGGGTTCTCAATGACCTCCCATCACGCCAGCTCCTCACCCAACTCCTATCAAGCATTTGTCTGAAGCAGAGATGCGGGCACACCAAGAAGAAGGACTTTGTTATAACTGTGATGAGAAATTCATTCGGGGGCATAGATGTGTTGAGCAAAATCTCTATTTCTTGGATGTGGATTCTCCGCCTGCCTCTGAACTTGGTGAAGACGCTCCAGATACAATAGATAATTAGGTTGTCATTCAGCATCCGCTTGTTGACCCCCCATCTCAGGAAGACCAACCAGAGATATCTCTCCATGCTTTATCCAGCGTCACCACCCCCCAAACAATGCGGGTCAAGGGTTACTTCAAGAAGATTCCTCAAACAGGCTGATTGTTTTGTCCATCCTTGCTCCAACTTTGAAGTCGTGATTGCCAATGGGGGCACCTTACCTTGCAAGGGGAAGTGCCACAATGTGCGTATCTCTCTGGAAGATTATAACCTGCGCTTTGACATGTCTTCCTTGTCCTTAAGCGGATATGATGTGGTTTTGGGAATTCAATGGTTACGCACACTTGGCCCCATCTTATGGGATTTTGCTAAACTTTGGATGCAGTTTTCAGTCAATAGGAAACAACACACATTTAAGGGCTTACAACTAGGGTCTCTCCGCATCATCAATTCAAATTGCCTGGAAAAGATCCTTAAGAAGAATTCACACGGTGTCATTGCTCAACTCCATTCCATTTAGATGCACCCATCAACGGTCTCCACTACTTCCTTGGATAGATATGCAGGTGTCTTTGCTGAACCAGTGGGATTGCCTACTTCAAGAGACCTTTTCAGTAAGCATTTAGACGCAACTACATTTGAGAAGGAAATGATGGCTATTTTGCATGCAGTACAGAAGTGGACGCCATACCTATTAGGGAATTATTTATGTATCAAGACTGATCACTAGAGTCTGGAAAATTTCTTGGAACAACGGGTCTCCTCCCCAACACACCTGAAATGGGTTATCCAACTCATGGTTTATGCCTATGCGATCACTTACAAGAAGGGTAAGGACAATTTGGTGGCAGATGCTCCTTCTCGCACATTTGATGACCAAGTTTATCATACAGCTATTTCTCTTCTTGTTCCAAATTGGTTGCAATCTGTTCAACAGGGCTATGTCTTCTATGAACTCCATGCTTCTCCATCAGCAGGGAACTCTGGGTTCCTCAAAACGTATGACCGGGAACAATGTAACTTCTTTTGGCAGGGACTGAAAATGACAATTCGACAGATGGTGGTTGACTATGATACTTTCCAGGTCATCAAGGGTGAAACAACACTCCTTTCGGGACTGCTCGAACCCTTGCCCATCCCTACACAGATTTGGGCAGCTATTTCTATGGATTTCCTTGAAGCGCTCCGGTGGTACAATACCACATCTAAAATGACACCATATGAAGCAATATATGGACAGGCACCGCCAGTTCTTCTTCCATACACCCTCAACAGTTCCCCAGTTCAGGAAATTGACTTGATTCTTCGAAACCGCGATCAGATTCTTCTCATTTTGCAAGACAATCTTCACATGGCAAGAATTAGAATGAAACAACAAGCCGATCAGCACCATTCTGAGTGCACTTTTCAAGCAGATGATATGGTTCCTCTTGGTCTACAGCCTTCCAATCAATCCTCCCTGAAACTGAAATGGCATCAACTTCTCTCTCAATCTATCACAGAGGTATTCATTCAGTGGCACATAATGCAACCCGATGATGCTATAGGGGAACCACTCCTTCATATTCCGCATCAATTTCCACATCTCAAGCTTTGAGGACAAAGCTTTTTCTAAGGGAGAGGGGATGTTAGGAACCCATGTCAACCCTTCTCTTTACTTTGTTAGTATATTGTTGTTGGACGCATATGCTTTGTAAGTCGTCCCGTAGTATTATATGTCCCATGGTATTGACCCATAGTATTGGGAATAGACTTAGTATATAAGTGTGTGTTGAGGCCAATGAAGCCATGGTGAATTTATTTGTATTGAGCTTGCTCAAAGGAGGTTGCCCCCTCGAAGTGGCCTGCGATCAATAAAGTGATTCCGTGTTCTATTATTTCTGCTATCTCGTGTATTTTCATTAATTAATTGTTGCAGGTTCTTCACACTTCTACAGAATATCCCCATCCAGTTGGCTGAGAAAATGGTCTTAATTGACATCGAAGTTGTTAACACCCAATTAGCTTAAACCCTATTCCTTGGGTGCAACGACATGTATGTTGTGCAAGTAGTCACCTCCATGGTGTTTAGGGTTATGATGTTCACCCATGAAGGTAAGATTGTAAATCTTGCTCAGGTGACTTACTATGATCCCAAGGGGATGGCTTGTTTGGATCATGTCTTACCTACGGTTGACAGTAACTTTGGATGTTTGTCCATTCCCTCATTCACGGATGTCAATCCATGTGTCTTCCAAGGCGCTTCTCTAGTTGTCATGTCCCAAAATTTTGCATTGGGTCGCAATGGCCTAAGCCCCTTGGCCATATTCATGGTAGTTGTCAAATTGATACTAAGGGTCAAATAATTGCCAAGAATGATGTCCAAGTTAGTAATAATGTAAAATTAGATTCAAAGGGACAAGGTGGTTCACATTAAGAGAAAAAATCCCAATTCAAAGTTTGTAATATTCCCATCCAAATGAACTATCATGAAGGAAAATTACTAGTTCCCTAGGTTGGGGGTGGAAGCATTAAAAGTTGGAGTAAAGGAGCTACAAGACCCAAAATGACCTTAGAATTACAAATTCACATTAAATGGGTCAATTAAATAATAATACGAAGAAAATAAGGTGGCATTGGATCATGAGGGCACATAAGAGGTTGTGGGACCCACATGTGGCAAGATTCCCCACTACACTTGGCATGATTCTCTCACCAATTCGAGTTCAAGATGAAGGGTAACATACTTGGGGTATTTTAAGAGGTATTATTCATGGCATGAGCCATGTAAGGTCAAATTGGAGTGGAAGTATAACTCCCATGGAAGAGGAAGAGGCATCTTAGAAGAATTGTGACACTTGGAGCTAGATTCCCTAACTCCTTTGACAACAATGATGAAGATTATATGACACCTACGACAAAGTTCAGACCTAATTGCTGACATATGACATATATGACATGTCAGGGCTAAAACTAGCCTCCAAGAGGGAGCAGAAGGGAGTTATGGAAGCCAAGAAGATTCCCCATTCGAATTGAGGGAAGATGGAGACTAGGAATTGTTGGACAAGTGGCACACATTGGAATATTTTCCCAACTTGAGTTGGAATGAGTCTCTTGGATGGAATTAGAGATAAGGATGCCTTTGGAAGTTTATAAAAGATAAGAACAAAGAAAGAGAGCAGCTTTTGATCATTTCTCATTTTTCAAATTGGAGAGCATAGCTTGTCCATGCTAGTGGAGTGTTTTCTCTACTTGCCTTAGTACCAATTTCGAGGGTGAAAGATTCCCATCCTAATTGGAAATTGGAGAGGCCATTCAGACCTTTTATTTGGAGCTACAATGGATTTATTTGTTGCAGGTTGAAGCTACAGGGCAGCTCGTGATTCTTTCTTCTTCAACTTGTTCCCATCTCTATCTCACCTTTCTCTGCATATTTTGGCTCTTGGAGGAAAGGCGCACATGGTGAGATGATGATCTATTTTTGAGACTCCAATATACACCATTTATTTGTAATATGATAGATTCACTATTTATTTTATGCTCAGAAGATCCTCAGGTCGAAATACCAAGTGAAACTATGTAAAAATACCAAACAATGCATAAATGGTGCCATTTTCCCTATATCTTGTTGTGAGCGCTTGAAGTTGCTTTATTTCGATTTGTATTAGTCAATATCTGTGATTTTTTTGATGCATGTATAGAAATTAATGTCCTGAATAAGTTTCATACACATTGGATAAGCCTTTGGAACATAAATATCGAAAATCATAACAAGTGGTGGAGTTTCCTAGCTTTTCCCCCTATGTGTAGACACGTCTACAAACCTCTGATTTATGGGAGTTGTAGAAGCCTTTAGGAACTGATTAATGATGAATTTGGGTGGCCATTGATGTCCTTTAACTAATACATGTCTATATTATGAAATTTGGGAGGTTCTTACTACATTTGGGAATCCATTTGTGACTCCTACCCTTGGGGGTTTGAACCTCGAATTTCCTAGTGAATTTCCCTATTTTCTCCTAAACATAAATGAATGTTGCAAAAGTATTTTGAGAGTGTCCAAGAATTAATAAGATTCATTTTTATGTCTCAATACCTTTCAAATACTCTCAGTACCAATTTGAAATCCTTATGAGTCTTTTGGAGCCATCTACCCTTGGGGGTTTCAACATCAATTTTCCTAGTAATTATGCTTTCATTCTCTAATTGTAAATGCAATTTGTTGAAGTATTTAGAAAGTATCCCATCATATAGTAGCTGATTTAGTGTGTCCAAATACACCTCAATCCAATCCATACACCATTCGAAAATATTTGGGATCATTTGGGACAGTTTGGGGCTTCACTAGTCCAAGTTTTGAAAATTGACTAAATTGGGAAAAAAATCAAATTGGAGACATTACAGTGGTATCAGAGCATGGTCCTTGCACCTGTGAATTAATATTAGACATTGAAGAATAATTTGCAGCCATGTATTACTATTATGATGAATCCTATGAGTACAATGCTTATGAACAATATTAAGAAGAATGTGAATAGTATGAGGAAGAGGTGCCATCATGCAACACTTCTTACAATTTCATAAGGAATGAGGGTTATTCTTATGACCTTGAATCTAATGACGATGAGTGTGTCACACTACCAAAGGATAATTCTATGAATGAATTACAAAGATTGAGACCAACATGTAAAACCTTGCCCCAACAATATTATGCATATCTTGATCTGTATAAGGGAGATACACAAAATGCCATTCCTTTTGAAGAATTTTCTTATTGGGTGCTTGAAAATAGGCCCAAAAATGAATATGTGGAGTTAGTTAAGAAAGGTTTATGCCCTTATTTCAAAATACCTTGGAGAGAAAATCATATATGTTTGAGTGAAAGGAGGAGACCCATGAGCCACCTAGTTCTGAAATATGTAAAGCAAAAGAAGAATTACATGAAGAGGGTCAAAAGTCACTCCCAAGGGACTAAAAAATATGAAGAAACATCACATGAACATGAAGAATACTCTATTGAAAATATTGAAGATCATTTTGAGACACATTCTACCTTGGACATGAATCAAAGGGAATCTATTGATGGATGCTTGAACTATGAAGGAGTGCCTACTGATGGGTGCTCACAACTCTATGTTGGTGACATAGAGATCAATTTTGAAAGTGTTTCTTCAAGCCAAAATTCCATTAAGCGTGAAAATGAAGGCCTTGTAGCAGTTGAAGAAGAAACAAGATCAACTTCCCCATCACCACTTGAGCTTCATGAAGTTGGTCCAAGTAAGAAGGAAGAAAATGAGGAAGTTCATTTACAAGAGCCTCATTTTCTTGAAGGGTCATTAAATATGAATGAAAAGAAGATCCAAGAGACCATTAGAATACTCCACGACACTCAAGCATTGGTGTCAAATTAGTTTTGGAGAGTTTCTTCATTGAATGATTCATCCTTCCTTGAAGACATGGAGAAGATTCAAAGAGCAATGTGCAACATCGAAGGTAATTTCATGTACTTGCTTTTTGATAGAAACAATTTGGTTGAGCTTAATGAATGGTTACATGGAGCATACTTTAATAATAATGAAGATTTTCATAAGCTCAAAATGCAAAATGAGCAACTTCTTGATAGGTTGCAAGATACTTGTTCTTCCTCCTATGTTTCAGATTGTCAAATGGTAGATTGCTTAGAGGAATGTTATGACATGATGGATCATGAGAAACATGTAAAATTGAAGGTGCTTGATGTGTTTGAATATGAGCTTGATGATAACTAAGCACTTGTTGTGGTGGAAGAGGAACTTGGGTTGCCTCTTGGAAATGGTTACACAAGTTTTTAAGAAGTGTATGATTCCACTACCTTCGAACCAACCTATAAGGAAAGTTTTTCCCTTTTGAGGGATGTGCATGATCCTACCCTTATGGAGCCTACAAATGATGACACTTTTGCATATTCTGATCATTTGGGTGAGTTGGTTCATTCTCCTACACCTTACACTTCCATATTTTACAGCAATCATCCCAATGAAATATGGGTGAAAAGTTTCTTTTTGATGGTTCCACATGAGGAGTATGAAACTCCTATCTCTCCTTTAGATGATGACATGATTAGAGGACCTTCTTATTTACATTTGTAGCATCATCCTTTTTTACCTTATGATGATACATATCTTCATGGATGCACCTATGATGTTCACTTGAGTCACTTGAAGACTCATGATTTTCCTTGCTCCTTGCTTAGTTCAATTGATGTTAGAGGAACTTCATCCAAGTGACTTGGGTGAAGAGATATATGATTGGACACATTTTTATTGGAAGCAAAATCCTTTGTTATTTCTTGATGATACACATATTCATGGATGCACAAATGGTACTTCTGTGAGCCCCTTGAAGGATCATTGTTTTATTTGCTCCCTACTTGGTTCAGATTTTAGTGGAGATTCTTCATTTACTTCTTGGATGAAAGAATACATGGTTGATTATTTTGATGCATCTTATATCCTTTTGGAGCAGCATTATAGGACATGGGATTCTCACCTATGTCATTGAAGCATATTTGATTGGCCACTTGATGCGTGTATGCACTTGGCAAATGGTGGTCTACTTACTTGGAGGTACAAGCACTTTCGTGATTCTTTGATGAGGCACCTCCTTGATGTACATTTTTATTATGTTGTTATGTACTTTGATGATCTATCTTTTTTACTTATGATGTTTGTAAGAATGCATACAAGGAAATGGGATCCATGAATTCTCTTTCCTGATGGTATGGGTTGGAGAGCACTCCTAATTGTTGGAGTGCAATACAAGCAATGGGACCCTGGAATAATTTTTAGTCTCATTGGTTTCAATTTTTTTTGGGGGAAACAAGTAGCATGGGAGATTGATTTCCCACTTAATAAGGTGATTTTAATCAGAGTAGTGCAACAACAAGCATGGTGGTTCCTGATCCGAATTTTAGGGGGCATATGGTCTAAATTCGGATGTATAAGCCATAAAAGTATTAAATTGAGAGGCCACCCTCTCTCATCCATGGTATTTGGTAGCACATAGTTTTGGCCCATGGTATGGTATCAAGACACATTGTAATAATGCTATATAAAGGCCTAGCAATCCTTCTCATAATATCAAGTTACTCATTTGGTTTCTCTCATATTTTCTATTGTTCATTGTGAGATTAATTAGATCTGAGTGACTTATTGGTAATTAGTTTAAGAGGTGAGGCTCCTCTTTGAGCCTCACCTCCCATTCACTTCATATGTTTTTGTTCATGCTTATTCTTATGCAATATTAGGGTTTTCATGTGAATTTTATGACAGATTTGCATGCTTAATCTTCTACTCTCTCGGCATTCAAGCATTCCGGTTCTCAGCTCCCAAGATCATTGTGAGATTATTTAGATCTGAGTGAGTTATTGGTAATTAGTTTTAGAGGTGGGGCTCCTCTTTGAGCCTCACCTCCCATTCACTTCTTGTGTTTTTGTTCATGCTTATTCTTATGCAACATTAGGGTTTTCATGTGAATTTTATGACAGATTTGCATGCTTAATCTCCTCCTCTCTCGGCATTCAAGCCTTCTGGTTCTCAGCTCCCAAGATTCGGATCAATGGTATCAGAGCGGGTACGCTCTCCATTGGGACAATATTTTGAAGGATTATGCAGGTTCAACGAAGGTTCACAACCTCTACAACAACCCATGCTTCTCTACAAACCCTTGACATCTCTATACTCAACACTCTCACATTCAACAAACTTTGAACAGGTTCCATGGACTACACAGGAGGTTTCAAAGGCTCTACCATATCTCATCCGAAAGGTATTTCTGTCAGCTCAAATGGGTATTTCACGGAATTTCATTTTGTTTCCCGGTTTGTGAGATATGTTTGTTTGAAGTAGCATATGTTTGTGCATAATGCGACCGGACATACAACAACTTTAAACAAGTAGTACTAACTACATAGAATGTCTCAGAGGCTCTACCATAGCTCATTAGAAAGCTCTTTCCGTCTGTTAAAATGGGTATTTCACGGAATTTCATTTCGTTTCCTGGTTTGTGAGATATGCTTGTTTGAAGTAACACATGTTTGTACACAATGCGGCCGGACGTACAAACACTTTAAACAAGTGCTACAGACTCCATATAACGTTTCAGAGACTCTACCATAGCTCATTGGAAAGATCTTTCTGTCAACTAAAATGAGTATTTCACGGTTTTTTATTTGGATTTCTAGTTTGAGAGATATCATCGATTGAAGCAACAGATGTCTGCAAAATAGTGTGCGCGCGTCTCTTGAGCTTCAACAAATATTTTCTCAATCTCCGGGCCACCCCAGAGCAAGTATGTTATATGGATGGAAATGTCTCTTCGAGATCTCAAATGGGTCTTCAATGGAATTCAATTTCAGTACATGCATCAGAAGCTATGAATGGATTTGCAGCAAGACATCAACTGCACCAAAGATCATGAATTTTTGATTTTTTAAAAATCTTAATGTAATCATGGTTATGGGTCAACCACACAAAACCCATTGTTATGGGTTAACCACACAAAACCTATGGTTATGGGTCAATCACACAAAACCCATAGTTATGTATTGTAATCATGGTTGTGGGTCAACCACACAAAACCCACGGTTATGGGTTAACCACACAAAACCCTTCTCTTCAGTGGAAACAAGCTTGTCATTGCCACCATGGTTATGGGTCAACCACATAAAACCCACAGTTATGGGTTAACCACACAAAACCCATGGTTTTGAGTCAACCACACAAAACTCTTCTCTTCATTGGAATCAAGCTTGTCATTGCCATCATGGTTATGGGTCACCCTTGCAAAACCCACGGTTATGGGTCAACTTCACAAAACCCACGGTTATGGGTCAACCACACAAAATCCTTCTCTTCATTGGTAGCTAGCACAGTGTAATCATGGGTCTCTTTTTAGCATGAAATGATGGGGACCATCATTTTCTAAGGGGGGAGGAATGATCCGAATTTTAGGGGGATATGGTCTAAATTCGGATGTATAAGCTATAAAAGTATTAAATTGAGAGGCCACCCTCTCTCATCCATGGTATTTGGTAGCACATAGTTTTGGCCCATGGTATGGTCTCAAGACACATTGTAATAATGCTATATAAAGGCCTAGCAAGCCTTCTCATAATATCAAGTTACTCATTTGGTTTCTCTCCTATTTTCTATTGTTCATTGTGAGATTATTTAGATCTGAGTGAGTTATTGGTAATTAGTTTTAGAGGCGGGGCTCCTCTTTGAGCCTCACCTCCCATTCACTTCTTGTGTTTTTGTTCATGCTTATTCTTATGCAACATTAGGGTTTTCATGTGAATTTTATGACAGATTTGCATGC
Organism: Larix kaempferi; assembly: GCA_027924585.1. Classification (NCBI taxonomy): domain Eukaryota; kingdom Viridiplantae; phylum Streptophyta; class Pinopsida; order Pinales; family Pinaceae; genus Larix; species Larix kaempferi. The sequence goes on from BSBM01000936.1 coordinate 11,309,641, forward strand.
TTAATCTCCTCCTCTCTCGGCATTTAAGCCTTCCGGTTCTCAGCTCCCAAGATCTGGATCAGTTCCTCTCTAAAATTTTCATGGAATCTTGAAGACTCAAAGTTGGGAAACTCAATGGCAACTTCAAAGAATTATACAGTGGTATCATAAAGGGTTTCCAAAATATGAAAGAGGTAAAGAGTAATTATGATAGATTTGTTTTGATGGATTTAATTAATATTTTGGTGTTTAGTGGTGATGTTACAGGGGATATCAATATGAAAAATAAAACTCACATCTCATTTCTTTTCGAAACACACAATTGTAGTACATGAGTGCTGCTGCTCAAAGTTTTGGAATGAAAGCAGGTTCTAGAAACATCCATGTTTGAAATTGCTCGAGGACAAGAAATATTGGGAGGGGAGGATTTGTCATGTCCCAAAAAATTTCATTGGGTCACAACGCAGTTCCAGATCAACAAATTATTCCCTGCGTATTATGGATATTTTCAAACATATTCATGATAGTTGTCAAATTGATACTAAGGGTCAAATAATTGCTAAGAATGATGTCCAAGTTAGTAATAATGTACAATTAGATTCAAAGGGATAAGGTGGTTCACATTAAGAGAAAAAATCTCAATTCAAAGTTTGTAATATTCCCATCCAAATCAACTATCATGGAGGAAAATTACTAGTTCCCTAGGTTGGGAGTGGAAGCATCAAAAGTTGGAGTAAAGGATCTACAAGACCCAAAATGAACTTAGACTTACAAATTCACATTAAATGGGTCAATTAAATAATAATACAAAGAAAATAAGGTGGCATTGGATCACGAGGGAATAAAGAGGTTGTGGGACCCACATGTGGCAAGATTCCCCACTACACTTGGCTTGATTCTCTCACCAATTCGAGTTCAAGATGAAAGGTAACATACTTGGGGGAGTTTAAGAGGTATTATTCATGGCATGAGTCATGTAAGGTCGAATTGGAGTCAAAGAATAAATCCCATGGAAGAGGAAAATGCATCTTAGAAGAATTGTGACACTTGGAGCTAGATTCCCTAACTCCTATGACAACAATGATGAAGATTCTATGACACCTATGACAAAGTTTAGACCTGATTGATGAAATATGACACATATGACATGTTAGGGCTAAAACTAGCCTCCAAGAGGGAGCACAAAGGAGTTATGGAAGCCAAGAAGCTTCCCCATTCGAATTGAGGGAAGATGGAGACTAGGAATTGTTGGACAAGTGGCACACATTGGAATCTCTTCCCAACTTGAGTTGGCATGAGTCTATTGGATGGAATTAGAGATAAGGAGGCCTTTTGAAGTTTATAAAATACAAGAACAAATAAAGAGAGCATATTTTTATCATTTCTCATTTTGCAAATTGGAGAGCATGGCTTGTCCATGTTACTAGAGTGTTTACTCTACTTGCCTTAGTACCAATTTCGAGGGTGAAAGATTCCCATCCTAATTGGAAATTGGAGAGGACATACATACCTTTCATTTGGAGATAAAATGGATTTATTTGTTGCAGGTTGAAGCTAGAGGGAAACTCATGATTCTTTCTTCTTCAACTTGTTCCCATCTCTATCTGACCTTTCTCTGCATATTTTGGCTCTTGGAGGAAGAGTGCACATGGTGAAATGTTGATCTCTTTGTGAGAGTCAAATATACACCATTTATTTGTAATCAGATATATTTACTCTATATTTTATGCTTAGAAGATCCTCAGGTCGAAATACCAAGTGAACCTATGTAAAAATACCAAACAATGCATAAATGGTGCCATTTTCCCTATATCTTGTTGTGAGAGCTTGAAGTTGCTTTATTTCGATTTGTATCCGTCAATATATGTGATTTTTTTGATGTATGGATAGAAATTAATTTACTAAAGAAGTTCCATACACATTGGATAAGTCTTTGGAACACAAATCTTGAAATTCATAACAAGTGGTGGAGTTTCCTAGCTTTTCCCCTATGTGAAGACATGTCTACAAACCTATGATTTATGGGAGTTGAAGCAGCCTTTAGGAACTGATTAATGATGCATTTGGGTGCCCATTGAATTCATTTAACTAATCCATGTCTCTGTTCTGAAATTGGGGAGGTTCGTACTGCATTTGGGAAGCCATTTGTGACTCCTAACCTTGGGGGTTTGAACCTCGAATTTCCTAGTGAATTTCCCTATTTTATCCTGAACTTAAATGAATGTTGCAGAAGTATTTTGAGAGTGTCCAAGCATTCATAAGATTCATTTTTATGTCTCAATACCTTTAAAATACTCTCAGTCCCAATTCGAAATCCGTATTAGTCTTTTGGAGCCATCTACCCTTGGGGGTTTCAACATCGATTTTCCTAGTAATTCTGCTTTTCATTCTCTAATTGTAAATGAAAGTTGATGAAGTAATTAGAAAGTGTCCCAACATATAATAGTTGCTTTAGTGTGTCCAAATACACCTCAATCCACTCCATACACCATTCGAAAATATTTAGGATCATTTGGGACAGTTTGCGGCTTCACTATTCCAAGTTTCGAAAGTTGACTAAATTGGGAAAATTTTCAAATTGGGGACATTAAAATAGTGGGGTATTTCGAAACCCTCCCCCCCCCCACCACCAAAGGTGGAGATATCAAAGTTGTGCACCATCTACTTTTAAGAACTATACCACCCAACCCCAACCTTCATCCTCTCCCAACCAGTTTCCAGGGAACATGTGGGTGGGAACTCTTATTCATCAAATCTTGTTCGTATTTCCTTCTTCTAGAATAGTGAGTACCCCTGTGATGGCTACGCTCAACCTTATGGATTTGATTTTATCCCTTCTTGTTTGGTACCTTAATAAAAAAAAACCCTCCCACACTACAAGTTGTCTTGATTCCTGTGCATCCAATTGGAACTTCTAACGACCCAGCCCTGAGGGTTACAGAGGAAACCATGCCTGTCGCCCAACCTTCTACCAAAAAGAAGTCTGGAGGAAAATCCAAGAATGTGACACTACGATCTACTCTAAATTTGGCTATAAAACCTCCTCCCATTGCCACAAAACATATGTGACCCATAGTCACAAACCCCGTGTCCATAGCATGGGGAAGGTCCTTAACCTACTAACTCACATTTTCACACTTGTCATCTTGGCCACTTCTTTAGGTCAAACTCATTTGTGGAAGACTTCTATGGTCTACAAATCCATTATAAAAAGTGCCATGCCAATTTCCAAAGCTCCCCCTTGCTTACAAAGCCAAAACAATGCATAAATAGTGGACTCTATCGTCCCACTTCACTATAAAAAAGCAAATGCAATTATTTCCCTTGATTGCCATTAACAATTCATATATGGAAACCTTTACAAAAGGAATACATATGGCTTCATGTAAAGTGCTAGGGTTCAATAGTCTTTATAAAAAAACTCATACCAATAAGCACTTTAAATAAATGGGATATCAATAGTTTTGAACCATAATTGAATACCCATAAGGGGAAATGAAATGCGCGCCATTCAAAAGGCATAACTAAAATTAAACCAAATTCTAATACCTATTTTATGGCAAGCATTGGGAAGTCTTCATGTCCTCGGCCCCTATGTCTTCGATGGCTCTCGTTGCAAGTGACTTACATTGTGACTTCGCATCGAATGACTTGTGCCTCCATGGCTTGACAATGACGCGCTTTTTTTTTTTTCACAGAAAAATTTAACTTACTATTAATATACGAAATAGTAAATAACACCAGCTGTCAGAATCATACATGTCTGCTCACAAATCCAGTAATATGGACTTGCCAGACATAGCCAGATGAGTCACCCACAATGACGCGCTTATATAGCGCAAGGAGGTAGGAAACAAATTTTTAATGGCGGCACCGCAACCAAAACTATTCCTGCTCCATTTCTTATAACCGCCAAATCATACCACCATTCAACACATGAGAGCGTCAAGCATATTGGATAAAACCAACCACCAATAATAGGTCCAAGGGTGGCACCAAAGTTCAACCAACTTGGCAATAATAGACTGTCGCTATCCATATACCAAATATGGCGTCCACTACCAAATATTAGATAAACGGTTCCAATGCCTTGATCCAACTTTAGCGAACTGTTCCTAACTGTGGGTTGTAATAAAACCTCCGTCAAACAAATAATGGTTCCATCGCCAAGTCATTACAGCTCCGCCAAATCTATGGAATATGAATAAATGCGATGACCGTCATGGCACATAGTCGTCTTGTGGAACAATGGTGAAAGAACATGGTTTTAGTGGAATTATTCACGGTTTCAAAACCCATCGGCCAATTTGTTTTAACCATTGAATGCCCTTTCAACAACTTTAAATAAGAGTTGTGTTCATAGCGGTTAAGAACTACTTTGATGGCATGTTGGAAGCACGTGTACTTGAGGCCTCGACTTCAATCCTTGTGGGCCTTGCCAATATTTTATATTAACCCAATTGTCACTGGCCAATGCAGGGTTTCCACGTGGCACTTCCTACCAAATTTTTTCTTGTTGGAGAGAAACTTTAGAATTGTATAACTTTTGCATACAGATTCCGAATGAGCCTGTTCAAATGTCACTAGAAACTCTTGACGAGCTCTTCGCGATGGTGCAACTTCCATCAACATCCAAGACAATAAAATTGTCTTCCTTTCAAAGATACACCTGGATCACTAGTCTAACCACATTTACATTTTCCCTTTACTCAACAGTAGAGCCTCCCTCACATGGGTACCATCAATTAGTACCCATTTCTCTTTGTCACCCATGCCGTTGTTCTTTGTTTGTGATCTTACACTTAGCCACATATTACTTTTCCATCATTACTCATTGGTCTACCCACAAACTCCCAGACTTATTGCCATTTTGGCATTTTCATGTTTCATGTTGCACACTCATGAGCCCACCGCTCCATCCATACTGCAAAAGTTACATTATTTTTCCACCATTTATCATCCGTCAAGGATATTGATTCATTTGGTTATTCATTGGACACTTATCTCCTTGCCTCCTTATCTCTCCTAGGTGGCCACCCACCTAGGTAACCATTACTTAATGGTGCTTTTAAGTGCCCCCTTTTCTTAGGTGTTCACACGTCTAGGAAGCCATTACATTTTAGTGCCATTATCGTGCTCTCTCTTTGGTGTCCATACACCGAGGAAACCATTCAAAAGTAGTGCTCCTTAACACTCTTGCAGATCGTATCTAGTCTCAGTTTGTGGCAACATCATTGGTCACCTTTGTTCATAGAATTATGCGATGAGTCACCCATGGAATCATACTGACACCATTCTCCCTTAGATTCGACATCAGTACCCCTCTATTTCCCCTTCATGAGTCCCCCCATTGCAGTTATGTCGTCTGGTAGCCCAGTTGTGTCTCTCCCCTGATATCATCATGAATCCCACACATGATGCTAGGTCATCCATGCCTTCATGATCTAAACAAAGTAAGTTTGATTTCCCCACTTAGTTTCCCTCGTGTCCATCCCCCCCCTCGATGTCTCTCCCTTCATTTATCTCTATCCATTCTTTAGTTGTATCCATCGTGCTTCCTTTAAGGAAACATCATTTCCTTGTTGGTAGCAGGACTCCCTCTGTCAACATCAACACATCCACTCTAGAGGATAGACCTAGAGGCACCTTGTACCTTGGCCCAATAGCCATCATTGATGGGTTCCCTTGGATTGACTGAGGGGAGATCTCATTGCCCCTTAGCTTGGTTTTTTCTCACGTGCTTGACTTTATCTCATCATCACACCATTGAGAACCATACATGTTGATGGTTCTCTCATTTGGTTAGTTGAAGACCCTAGATATCCTTAAATTTAGTCATTTTGTGAGTCTCTTTAAAATCCCTTCAGTTATATGCTTCCTGTGGTATCTTGGATGCATTGGCGACGGTGTTTGGCAGCTCTCTAATCATATGCTTCCTATGGTACCCATTTCCAATTGAAAACCCTTGGACTGGTTTGATTCAAATACTCAATTCTTCGAGTCACCTATGAGGAGTGACCTTCATATATCCTCCTTTCGGATATAGGGCCCCTCTAGTTTCAGTAGGGCATCAACTACTGAGATTCAACATTCCATTGGGATGCCATTGTTCTGACATGTCCTCTTTTTATCAACCATGGTTGGACCATGATTATGTATCCATTGTATCATCATATTGGGTCCCTCATTAACCCTCGTTATGTATTTAGATTGGGTCCCTCTTTGACCATCATGATGTATTGTATCTGACAGTTATTCATGTATTGATCATGCCCCTTTTGGTCTAGATCCCCATTTATATTGATACATTGACATGAACATGGGTATTCCTGCAATGCCTATATATTTGAGATTATATGCACCTCATCCATTTTGAGCATTGTGTTTGCAGGTATGGGCCTCTATAGTCAATCGAGAGGGCGAGATCCCTCTGATGTGGCATCCGTCTTCTATGTTACCATCACTCCCTATCTCCTCGGAGTATGAAAGTCCTATGATGCATTTCATCCATACAATGTGCTCCTGATCTCACACATCGGGGGGCAATATGTTAATATCCAAATTTGCTCACCTGCCGTGTCATAAGCTTCGTCATCATTGTACATTACCATTCCACATCAATGGAACCATCTTTCCATCTCATTCCATCCATATAACCTTGAGGAAGTAATACAATGCCAAAAAGTGAAATTCAAACCCTAAATTGACCACCCTAGAAGGACGTCACGGCTTTTCCCTTGAAATCAACTACCTGGGTTGCAATGTTTCCCCTTGTTGTAGCCGCAACTTTATCCCCAAATTTTGCACAAAATTATAGGGCCCCTCCTTTCATTTTTTAATTTTTGAAGGCATTCTGGGCGTTATATTCCTTTGATTTCAAACACTTTTTGGTTCTTAGAAAAAAAGCTTGAACTCAAAATATTTTTTTTAAGTTTCCTGTTTCGGAGCAGAGTTGGGTTTTGCACCGAAACAATCGAAAGAAAATGAATTTTTCCTGTTTCGGAACATTTTTTTTATTCTTCGCTGAAACAGTCGGAACATTTTTTGATTCTTTGTCGAAACAGTCAAACAATTTTTTCTTCAAGCATAATTGGATTTTACGTCGAAACAGTTGGAAGAAGACGAGTTTTTTTGCGATCCGAGCATAATTGGATTTCACACCGAAACTGTCAGAACAAATGTTGATTTGACTTCAAAACGGCCGGTGTAAAATGGTATTTTGCGCCAATTGTTGGTCAAGTATGTCGCTGGAATTTGTGATTCTCCTCCGATATGTAACAAGAAAGTCTGTCCGAAAGGAAGTCGGTGTTGGAAATTTTTGCTTATCTCGGCATAGAACTTAGTTTTTACTCGAAACGAACCCGAAAAAATATGTTTTTTGTTTTGAATTAGTCCGACGCTAAATGATCTTTTTCCGAAATTGGCTGGGGTGAAATTGATCGGAGTCAAAATCAGTTTTTATCTGAAATACGTTCACGTTAAAATAAGTTTTGCTTCAAAATTGGGATCGATGTTAAAGCCATTTGTGACCCGAAACACACCCGACGCTAAAAGGATTTTTGCTCCAAAACAGATCGAGACAGACCTTTTGGGTCACCAAAATAAGTTGTCGTAAACTCTGTTTTGTACGCCGTCGAAGTATAGATGCGCATTTATTTCTAGGGTTATCTCATTGATTTAAAAGGGAGGGTGTTTGATGGTTTGTGTCACACATTTGCAAATGCCATTCAGTCGAAAGTTAGAACGAATTTTTGCCATAAACCTGTAGTATTCCTATTGCGAACTTCCAGACGCCAAATCATTGACACAGTCCTCGGACAGCCAGGTAGGATTTCTTGTATCCATTAATTTTGTTACGCCTATTTGTGTAGGAATGGCATTTTTAAGGTTGATAGAAAATAGTTTAACCGTTATTTTCGCGCCCTACTCTTTGTGCTTTCAAAGCCCTGAAAGTTGTTGATACTTCTGAATAAATAAAGGGGGGCATGAACCCAATGCATGTATCGGTTTTTCATTTGATATAAAGCCTAGGTGCCTTACCTTCAAATGTGAGTAGGGTTTGGAAAACGCCTCCAGGTCTGGGACTGTATTCAACCTATGGAACCGCTTTTTGAACAACGGATTGGGGTTGGGCTTTCCACCTAGCCTGGCCTTCCCGACAGTAGTCAAGCCTTTATCTATATCTCTTATGGGGAGAGGAAGCCAACCGAACTTACCTTTTTTACTAATAAAGGACAAATAATCTTTCTTTACACAATAAAATTAGTGAATTTGATTTATGGGAGGAAGGATTTGCTCTTTTCAATTAAGTTTTTTCCTACCAACCTCGTATTTAGCCTTTCCTGTAGATGGGAACGGAAATAAAGAAAGGCGTGGTTTGTTTGTAGATGGCCTACCAACCTCCTTTATGCTTATGTTACTCCTTTTATTTTCATAACATTCAAACGCATACTTGAAAAAGAAAGGCGTGGTTGGTTTGTTTAATGAAAAATCTTAGCCACTGCATAGCAATTTATCTTTTTTCATGTAGTATTAACCCTAGGCTCCTCTAGGTTTTAAATCTGTATTGTTCGGGGTAAATTACATCGCAAACCTTGTCGACGGAGTCCCTTTCAACAAAATGTCGAACTGAAGCTCTCTATCTTGAACCCTAGAATGTTTTAGCTTGAAGCTTGGCCCGAAAATATCACCATGAGAAGTGTTGCTTGGCTCGAACCTAAGTTAATATGGTCATTAGTTAAATAAAATTTGTAAACTTGTCTTACATATTTCCTTACAAACAATGCATATTGGATAGGTTATTACATTTGCAGTTTGTTGCTTAAGTTGGTTTTGTTAGAAGGTTTTTCTCCGTCCGTGAGTATAATAAGTCAAATAAAATATTCATTACTCACACAAAAGGACATTATGGATGGAAGAACCCACGACAAATATTTGAAAACTAAGGAGAACCATCTATTGAAAGACTTGAACGTCAAAGTACGTCAAAATCATCGAAAGAAATGCTAAGAGTATAGGAATGAGGAACACACGAATACGTCTACTTGATATTGTTATGATCCTGTGGTGTCATATTCAGTGGTGACCAAAAGACAGGGCAGGTAAAGAACCCCATATTATAGCCTCAGGAGAGTGATTGGGAAATCTAATCTAGGTTTTCCTTTCCATGAAATAAATGACCATTATGATCCAAGAAGCTCTTATCCCTACCTGAAATACAAACTTTTAAATCATTAATATAAATGTTAAAGGCATGAATGTACAATTAGAAATGATTAATGAATAGAAGCAATTTTTGTCTTCAGTAAGAGTTTTTGTTCAGAGATCTATGTTCACTAGCCAGTCGCCAATTGTTGCAGCCGCACTTTTATCCCCAAATTTTGCATAAAATTATAGGGCCCCTCCTTTCACTTTTTGATGTTCGAAGGAATTCTGGGTGTTATCTTCCTTTGATTTCAAACACTTTTTGGTTCTTAGAAAAAAATCTTGTGACTCAAAATAATTTTTTCAAGTTTCCCGTTTCGGAGCAGAATTGGGTTTTGCACCGAAACAGTCGAAAGAAAATGAATTTTTCTTGTTTCAGAACTTTTTTTTGATTCTTCGCCGAAACAGTTGGAACATTTTTTTATTCTTCGCCGAAACATTTAAACAAGTTTTTCTTTGAGTAGAATTGGATTTTACATCGAAACCGTCGGAAGAAGACAAGTTTTTTTACGATCGGAATAGAATTGGATATCATGCCGAAATAGTCGGAACAAATGTTGATTTGACTCTGAAACGGTTGGTGTAAAATGGTATTTTGCGCCCATTGTTGGTCAAGTATGTGCTGGAATTTGTGATTCTCCGCCGATATGTAACAAGAAAGTTTGTCCGAAAGGAAGTCGGTGTTGTAAATTTTTTCTTGGCCCGGCATAGAACTTAGTTTTTACCCGAAACAAACCCGATAGAAAATGTTTTTTGTTCTGAATTAGTCCGACGCTAAATGATATTTTTCGCTAAATGATATTTTTCCGAAATTGGCTGGGGTGAAATCGATCGGTGTCAAAATTAGTTTTGATCCGAAATAGGTCGGCGTCAAAATCAGTTTTGCTTCGAAATTGGTATCGGCGTTAAAGCCATATGTGACTTGAAACAGACCCGACGCTAAAAGGATTTTTTCTCCAAAACAGATCGAGACAAATCTTTTGGGCCACAAAAAGAGGTTGTTGTAAACTCTGTTTTGTACGCCATCAAAGTATAAATGTAAATTTATTTCTAGGGTTATTTTAAAAGGGAGGGATTTTGATGGTTTGTGTCACACATTTGCAAATTCCGTTTGGTCGAAAGTTAGAATGAATCTTGCCATACACATGTCGTCTTCCTATTGCTAACTTCCAGACGCCAGCTCACTGTCGTAGCCATTGTTAGAATATATAGTAATACTGAGAGGGGGGGGTGAATCAGTATTAGGCTATCTATTTAAATTTGTATCACTATAAAACAAAATCAACAATGAAGACATAACACACAATATTATCGTGGAATCCCAATTGAGAAAACCAACAATACTTTCTATTAGTGCAAAATTATATTTACAAATAGTTTGCAAGCACCAACTTGCTGGATGCACCAACTCCCAAATTTTTCAGCAACGACTGAAGGAAGCACCTGCACCATGTTTACCAGCAACAACTGGAAGGAGGCTACGACCCCCTACAGGCTTGTAGCCTGTCCTTGTGCCTCCCAACCACCCTTGTTTTGTCTTTTAAGAATCTTCAGAACTTCTTCAAGAACTGCTGTTGCTATTTTTTGTCTTTTACCTCTGTTTCTTATCTGCTTATTGGAACCACAGAGACACCTCTATCATTTGGTCAAAAACTGTTTTTATATGCATCATTTCAAAAAGAACCATCGTGCCTTTTCATTTAAAACATCAAAACATTATGTCTCTTCAAAAACATGTTATATCTTTATGTTGTTACCATCTAATCATCATGCCTCTTCATATCCAAAATGAAAGAAACCTTTCAAACTTATATTTAATTAAATACTAACACACACATAATTTAATTAACTTGTTATTCTTCAAACACCACCGTGCATTTCCTTCAATATGGATATCCTACAAGCTCTATGCATGCATATATTTTATGGTCAACCTCCATAGACCAGCGGGTGAAAATTTTCAATTATCCCTCATTCACCTACGGGCATATTTCCTGAGCCTACGGGCATACTGTAAAGTGTGAACAAACATATTTTTTCTCTATTTTGGAAGACCAAAATCTCGCACATGTGACCATCAAAGAGGAAACCAAGACCATTGATGGATGGAAAAATCATCAAGGATTAACCTCATACCATTTGATAAATTTATTTACAAAACAAGATCATATGGCGTGCATTTATAAATGGCCTTTTAAACTTCTAGGTTATACACTTAGACAGTTTTTCAAAACCCTAGGTCAAATAAGATGATTTTTGTTTTTACCAATATTGGAAATATGAAGCGTCCAAAGCATGGGGGACATCATGCAGATTCCATCCATGTCAATTCCATCCTCTGCAACCTCATCCTCTCTCCTTGGCGGGAATTTTACTGGGACAATGTAAATCATGCCAGAGGGCATTTTTGGCAAGCCAATATCTTCACCCCCAATGATTGTTTTGGAAAACTAATCATATGGTTGGATGAAAAAACCAACATATACATTCCTATATCCTCATAATTAATTAATCAATCAAATACAGAAGGTGGCGAGCATTTTCCTAGAGCAACTTAGACTAATTTTCCAATGCTTAGTCAATTTCCAGAGTTTCACCAAACTGTCAAACCTTTATATAATGATGTCAAATTGTAACAATGACATCATGAATGTACTAGAACACCATCATATGGATTTTCACACTCATCACACATGCCACATCATCATACATTCCATATCATCATATCATTTCTCATTAATGAATACTTTTGGCATCAATGACAATCATAGTCAACATTCTCCCCCTTTGTCATTGATGACAACAACTTTTCAATTTTTTCTCCCCCTTTTTGACATTAATGACAAAGATTCATAAATATCCCCCCGTGACCATTTATCCCCCTGTCAACTATGTCCCTTTTGTGACAGGGTTACAATCTTCAATTTATCTCAATGAAGAGAGATAATTTCTAGTTTTTTCCTAAGATAGGAAAATGACTCTCTAGGCAGTGGTTTAGTGAAAATATCAGCTATATGTTCCTTTGTATCAACATACTCCATTTTGAAAACCTTTTGTGACACTTGCTCTCTTAAAAAATGATATTTGATTGGAATATGTTTTGTCTTAGAGTGCATAACATGATTTTTGGATATGTTTATAACACTTGTATTGTCACAATGTATAACAATGGGATTCTCATATTTTACAAGTAAATCTTCCAATGTTTGCTTCATCCAAATGACTTGTGTACAACATGATGCAGTAGCAATATACCCGGCTTCTACTGTAGATAGTGAAATGGAAGACTGCTTTTTGCTTAGCCATGACACCAAGCAATCTCCTAAGTAAAATGTTGCTCCACTAGTGCTTTTTCTGTCATTAATACTTCCTTCCCAATCTGGATCAGTGAATTCCCTTAGAGTGAATTTATTGCTTTTTGGATACCATAATCCATAGTACCTTTTAGATATCTAAGAATTCTTTTTACGGCAGCTACATGTGTTTCTTTTGGGTATGATTGGAATCTGGCAACCAAACCTACAGCCTGCATTACATCTGGTCTTGTATCTGTTACATATAATAAAATACCAATCATTGACCTATACATAGTATGATCTACTTCTAAGGATTCATCATCCTTGCTCAATTTACAACCAGTGACCATAGGAGTACTAACAGGTTTGGATTCTTCCATTTTGAACTTTTTCAATATCTCCTTGATATACTTAGTTTGAGAGATGAAGATCCCCCTTTCTGATTGAGATACTTGTAAACCAATAAATAATGTTAGTTCCCCCAACATTGACATTTCAAATTCCTTCTTCATTTCTGAAGCAAAGTTTACATTCAGAATTTGTAGATCAGTTCCAAATATGATATCGTCTACGTAGACTACAACAATGATCATATTTTTGTTTTTAAACTTTATGTATAGATTAATGTTAGTGGCCCCTCTTTTATATCCTTGCTGCTTTAAATACTTGTCAAGTCTTGAGAACTATGCTCTTGGAGCTTGTTTAAGACCATAGAGTGCCTTCTTAAGTTTTCAAGCATAATCTCTATTTTCCGATAAGAGAAAACTTTCAGGTTGCTCAACATATACTTCTTCTTCAAGTTCTCCATTAAGAAATGTAGATTTTACATCCAGTTGATACACTTTAAAGTTCTTGTAGCACGCAAAAGCTAAAAACATCCTAATGGCTTCAAGTCTTCCCACAGGTGCAAAATTTTCTTCAAAATCAACACCTTCTACTTGAGCATATTCCTTGCATACTAATCTGGCCTTGTTCCTTATCACATGACCATCCTCATTGAACTTGTTTTTAAAGATCCATTTGGTTCCAATAACATTCATGTCCTTAGGTCTTGGGACAAGTTCCCAAGTTTGGATCTTCTCTATTTAATCAAGTTCATCATTCATAGCTTTGATCCAATCCTCACTTTTGCAAGCTTTTTTAAAGGTTTTTGGTTCTACTATCGAAAGTAGTGCTTGTTCTTCATCAAAAAACAATTTTCTCCTTGTTTGAACTCCTAAATTTTTGTTACCAATTATTTGTCTTTCAAGATGATTCTTTTGAACCCGTTTGGATGGTGTTTTTGTGTCTGAATGGAGTCTTCATTCTCTACTTTCTCCTCTTCTTCTTCTTCAAGAATATCTTCTTCTTGTAAACGTTCTTCTTTTTCTTCATCATCTATTTATTCATCATCAGTTTCTTCAACATCCACACTTTCTTGGATTTGTATTCTTCTTGGTTTAGTGTCATCTATAGTTACATTTTCACTTTCTATGATCTGGTGCAACCTTAGATTATAACATCTGCATGCTCTTTTGGTGGAAGAATATCCAAGAAATATGCCTTGATCTGTTCTAGAGTCAAACTTACCTAGATTATCATCATATCTTTTTATGTAACATTTACTTCCAAAAACTCTAAAATATTTAAATGAAGTTGGTCTTCCAAACCATATCTCATAAGGAGTTTTTTCACTATTTACTCTGAGTTGTCCTCTATTTTGTACATAGACAACTGTATATACTGCTTCTCTCCAATAGCCATCAAGAATTTTTGTTTCATTTAGCATAGTTCTAGATGCTTCCTGGACATTCATGTTTTTCCTCTCGGCCACTCCATTTTGTTGAGGGGTTCTTGGGGCTGAAAACTGCCTCTTGATTCCACGAGTTTCACAAAAATCATTGAATTCATTTGAGGCGAACTCACCACCATTATCTGATATTAGACACTTAATCTTGAGATTTGCTTCATTTTCAACAAGTGCTTTGAAGGATTTGAACTTCATAAAAGCTTCTAATTTTTCTTTAAGAAATGCCACCCAAGTCATCCTTGTATAATCATCAATTAATAACATGAAGTAATGTTCACCTTGAAAGCTTTTAGTCCTTGTAGGTCCACAAAGATCAATGTGAATTATTTCTAATGGCAGAGAGGTTGTATGCTGTTTGACCTTGAAGCTTGTTCTTGTTTGCTTCCCATGAAGACAGTGTCTACAAACATGGTTTGGTGGTTTCATGATCTTTGGTAAATTTCTTACAGCTCCCTTCTTACTAACTTTTACAAGATTGTCAAAATTCAAGTGTCCCATCCTTCTTTGCCATAGAAAACTTTCATCAATTTGACTCATATAAAATTGTTCTTCATTTTCTAGAATATACACATTGCTTGGAGTTCTCACAACAGTCCCAACAAGTTTACTTGAATCTTTTCTTTTGATTTCACACTTCTTGGAATCGAATATATACATGTGTCCTTGATCACATGTTTGGCTCACACTTAAAAGATTAGGTTTCAAGTTCTTTACAAGCAAAAAAATTTCATCTTTCATCTTGTCTCTAAGAGCCACTGTACCCTTCCCAATTATTTTAGAGGATAGATTATCTCCCAAAGTGACTTTTCCTTTTTTATTTCTTTTTAGGCTTATAAATTTGTGTGGGTCTCTTGTCATATGTTTTGAGCATCCACTATCCACATGCCATATATTTTGTTTTTCTGTTGCACATAGAGATATTGAACATTCCACATCTTCCTTCTTCTTCCAGACCTACTTTTCCTCATTGCCTTGAGATTCTGTGGTGTCATTCTTCATAGGAATCACTAGTTTACAATTTCTAACTATGTGTCCTAGATTACCACATTTGTAACATTCTATACTATAATTCTGTAGAGGAGCAAAAGAGTTATAGCTTCTTCCTTTTGGATTGCTTCTATCGACATTCTTCTTATATAATAGAGATTGTGATGTATTCCTTTCCCAATAGGAGCATTTAGTTTACAATTTCTAGCTATATGTCCAAAATTGTTACACGCATAACAATTTCCCAAAAAGAGTTGCTAATGTCTGCTTGGCACATTATCTGTCCTGCTTTCATTTTGAGAGTGAGCTAATTTTTGACGGTATTCCTTTACAATTGGTTTCATAAGTGCATCATCATAACTTCTTTTATGTCCTTCTTTATTTATGAAAGAGGAGTGTTCTGACTTCTTTCCTTTTCCATAGTCTAGTCCAGTTTTATTACTGAATGATTTTTGACAACTTAGGATGTCATCTAGATTTTTTGAGTTGCTCTTAAATTTTGATTGAAAGGATTCTTTATCAGTCTTCTTTCTAAGCAAGATCATTTCAGCTTCGAACTTTTCTAATTCTTCCTCTCGTTTCTTGAGCTGTTGTTCTAGATTGCTTCAACCTTTTTGGCTTCTTGAAGCTGATTTTTTAAGTCAGCAATAATTCTTTATGCATCATTATTTTTCTCCTCAAATTATGTCATATGACTTTTTAGTTTTTTTTACATCGTTTTATACTTTCCTAATTCTTCAAGAACAATTACAAGTTCTGCTTCAATATCTACCACACCTTCTACCTCTTCTTCAGAGATTTTATTTTATATTCCCATGAATAGAACTTCTGTTTCTTCATCTTCACTAGACTCATTTGAGCAACTATCATCCATGGAATAAAAGGTCTTCTTTTTGTTTTTCATAAAAATCTTTATATTCTTCATGAAGTTGTCAGGGCACTCATCATTGTCTTCTTGTTTGGGATACAGGCTTTTGGAAGCAAAGTGACCAATTCCCCCATAGTTAAAACATTTTAAGGGCAATTTCCCTTTGAAACGTCCAGTACCTCTCTTAAGATTTTTAACAAGAAGTACTTCTTCATCATCAGAGTCTTCTGATTGAAACTTCGTTTTAGATTTCTTATCTACTTTTGATGGTTTAAAAGCTGCTTCTTTCTTTTGAGAATTGTATTGCCCAGTCCTCATTTCATAAGCTATGAGAATTCCATATAGTTCTTCCAGGGTGAGTTTGTCAAGATTTTCTCTATCTTATAGTGTGGAAATCTTATCATTGTAAATCATTGGAAGTGATCTCAGAACTTTTTCAACTATTTCTTTTTCTTCCAATTCTTCTCCTATCCCTTGAATTGCATTCACAATTCCATCAATTCCATCAATTCTCTCAAAGTATTCTGAAATGTTTTCTTCTTCCTTCATTTTTAGACTTTCAAATTGGGTTTTAAAAGTCTGGAGTTTTTCCCTTTTTACCTTGGTGTCTCCTTCATAGATAGTCTGCAATTTGTCCTAGATATCCTTCGTTGTTTTCCAATGCATCACTTTGGCAAAGACTGTTCTGGCTAATCCATCCAAGATTGCATTAACAACTTTAGCATTGCTTCCGAATTTTTTTATTCCTTCAAGATCTGTGGGAGGGGTTTTGGGATATGTGTACCTTGTTTCTAGACATCCAAACATCTAATCCAAGAGACATTATATAGCTTCTCATCCCGATGCTCCAGAATGCATAATCTTCTCCATTGAATATTGGAACCTTAGAGGACATTTTTACTTGTTGATCCATATTGATAAATTTTTTTTCTCCTCAAGCGTTTTAAACTTTTAGTGAAGAACCTGGCTTTGATACCAATTGTTAGAATATCAAGTAACACTGAGAGGGGGGGGGGGTGAATCAGTATTAGGCTATCTATTTAAATTTTTATTACTTAAAAACAAAATCAACAATGAAGACAGAACACACAATATTATCGTGGAAGCCCAATTGGGAAAACCACCAATACTTTCTATGCAAAATTATATTTACAATGGGCCTCAAAACAAAAAATGTATAATCAAAATCAACTTTAAAAGAACCAATCTCATTCTAGAGAATGATGTCATCTATTATAGTTGAAGTGGCATTGCTTGAGTTAAAGATCCTTACTTGTCAAATTTTAATTGATGAATAACAACCCATAATTAACCATACTCATAATGGAAACAATATTAATTAATTATATATAAATATAATATATATACTTTAATACTCTCAAAGTACTTACTTATAAAATAATAAAGTACTTTACCTCTTTAATCATAAAATATATTATTAATATTAAAACTTTAACTTAAATTCAAAAGGGTGTAAATTTACTTTTCTACGGGTATGAATTCACATGACAAAGTCAAAATTGTTGTACTTACTTTTCTATTAAATATGAAATCACGTGATACATAAATTTATATTATATATATTGTTTATATAATATAATGAAAAAAGTGTTAAAATTTTGGTATATAACATGGGATTTGTGTATTAACATAATCTCTTCAAGGTGGATTTGTTTCCCTTTTACCCATTTCAAATATATATTCATAAAATAGAGTCAGGGTGATAAAATATAAGTTCATATTATATAAGGTGTGTAGTATTGTAATGAAAATGGGTTTAAAATATAATATTTAATGTTTATAATATTATAATGAAAATGTATTTAAACTATATAAGATAAATTTATATATTTATAAATAATTTTTATAATATTATAATGAAAATGTATTTAAACTTTATAGGATAAATTTATATATTTGTTGCTCAAAATTTGAAATTTATATTTATTTATGGTATTTAAATTATAAATTTAAATTTTAAGGTGTTATTTAACTGTGTAGATTTAAATCATAATTAAATTAATTACTTTGTTTACAATTTAATTTATAGTTAGATCAATTTAATATATAGATAAATGTTTAAAAATTATTTAATAAATGTAAGTTAGATTGAGTTTTGATGAATAATATAGGTTAGATTAAGTTTAATCAATATAAGTATATATAAAAACAATTATTAATGTCAACTTATTTTTTATATTTAATTTAAGTTTATAAATGAAAACTAAAATATTTTACTTTATTTTTTTTATGAGTACTTTACTTTCATACATTTAAGGCATAAAAGTACTTATGTTTCTAGTCATATCAAAGATAGTTTTTTATTAATTTTATTTCTAGACATTTTTTTAATTTAACTTAACCATAGTTACATAGATTGTAGTGCAAGAGGTGAGTTGTAAGTATCCCTTCTCCAAGAAATGAAAAATTCATAATATTTTATTATATCTCTTATGAGACCCATTTTAGATCTCAAAATTCCCCTAATAATCTTAGCCACGATATAACAATTTATTTTTCATGTAGTATTAACCCTAGACTCCTAAAGGTTTTAAATTTGTATCATACGGGGAAAAGTTCATCGTAAACCTTGTCAAAGGAGTATCTCTCAATAAAACGCAGAACTGAAGCTCTCTATCTTGAACCCTAGAATGTTTAACTCGAAGCTTGGCCTGAAAAATATCACCATGAGAAGTGTTGCTAGGATCAAATCTAAGTTAATATGGTCATTAGTTAAATAAAATTGGTAAACCTGTCTTACATATTTCCTTACAAATAATGCATATTGGATAGGTTATTACATTTGCAGTTTGTTGCTTAAGTTGGTTTTGTTAGAATGATGTTATACACTTATTGCCACCATGCTTGAGTTTTGTTGACATTGATGAACTGTTGGAAAAATAACAATGTTCTATTTGACATGCTATTTATACCCTAACATTGTTTGATCACAGGATTCAGAAATGTACATGAGATCCTCTAAACGCAAATCCCAAGTTACAAAATCAGACTCAGACATCGAGGTTATACCAGAAAGCGTGATGGAAACCTTATTTGAAGATACCAAAGTAGTAATTGGAATAGTCCCTGAGTACAAATGGGGGGAATTATATCACCTTATCCAAAACTAGAATGTGCCCAATGCATCGATTGAAGAAATGATGGTTTGCCAAAACATAAAGAAGTCAAGTCTTCATAAGGCTGCGACTTTCCCGGATTTATTCCCTTGTTCAGAGGTGATAGGATGGATATTACCACACATAGATGTCAACTCTAGGATCGTGGTGGGAGCAAATGGGAAAGGATTTGTTTCATTTCAATCTGCTCATATAAGCACGTCCTACAAGTTACCTGCCTCGAAAATCCTGATGACAGATGATTGGATAAAAGGTGTCAACATAGACCCTTTAGAGTATGCAAAGAAGATGCTTATACCAGGAAAACAACTAAAGCAAAGAGCAAGCGGGAAACATGATTCATAAAATTTAAAAACCGCTTTCAGAATTATAGCAATTATGCTGAGCGGGATATTTGGGAGACCAAATGCAAATGTGTATAAGCTTAGTTGGGTACCCATCATGTACCATGTTGCTTCTCATGGAACTATTTTTAATTGGGTGGACATTATTTCGGAAAGTATGGTACTAGCAGCCGTGTCCGCATCCCAAGGAGGCATGACGCAGAAAAAAGTAGAATTTTTCATGTCTTCCTATTTGATTGACTGCATTTTGATAAGAAACCCATTCCATAAGTTGGGGTGTTATTGGGTCCTGGATGAGACCCCGCTCTACGTTTCCTACCAGATAATGTGGGCTCACAAGTATGCAAGCTTTTACAAGATTTTATGCGAGGAGTTCATAATTCCTTTGTATAAGCTGATCTTTAATGAAGAACCAAATTTCCTCTCAGACAATGCAATGGCGGTAATTAGTGAATATGGAGATTACTACTTCACCCCATAAGGAATTTATATTCGGATGTATGGGGTAACAACTTCAATTAACATCCAAAATATATGGAGCAACATTCTTTGTTGGAACTGTTGTCAGTGCTCGAGCCGCTTGCATGACTTGCATTATTTTAGCTGAATGTTTTGTTGACTTCCTTGATTGTGTTCCCCTTCTTCATCTTCCATCTACAAAGATAAAAATAAAGTGTAATGAGTGTATTTACATTGCTTGGAATAGTGAAAATTAAAATAGATAATACATATGAATGTAAATTGAAAAGCGACATACCATAGCAAGAATTGATTCCTGAATGATACACCTTCCTTCAAAACCACATTGCATGTTTTGTTTCAACAAATCTTCTGTTGGTTGCATTCCATACTTTGTTTCCTGCAAGCTTTATACCTTGTAACAAATCATAGATTTAATATAAATGATTTTTATTGTTCTATTAATTATAAAATGAGAGAAGTAAAACAACATAGATACTTACAAATTCCACAATTAATTTTTGATATGCCAACATATACTCACAACCTTTAATTAACCCAATGTCAATCGATTCTTCAGATGGCTCTTCTTTGTATGTTAACACATATTTGAAGACATCCAAGGATGGCTGGTGTAATATATATATATATATCACAACCAATATGAAATCTTAAGTTATTATAAGGAAATCTTAAGCTATTATAAGGAAATCACAACTACTCACAAACTTTGCTATCAACCCCTTTTTTCCTTGCCGTTATGTCTTATGTGCTAAATGGGTTTCAATTTGTTTTCTTTTCTATAATAAAACAATTGAAAATTAATATTTAATGCTAAATTAATTAATTAGATGTACATAATAGAAAATTTTAATTATTTCATACAATTGAAGCACGTTTTTGTTGAGATGGCTCCTCCTGTAATGCAATTATGTCCATTACTTTGATCATTTCCTTCTACATTTTTTTTGGACATCCCTACTGGCATATTTCGGATATCACCTCATTCATCCTTTCAGATTTTCATAATCTTCCTGAAAATGTAAAATGACATTAAACTATTTTTACGTTGATATGAAAAATAAATCTAGCATAATTAATATTAATAAATGAATGCTTTGTAGTTGTTCATACATATTCTATAAAAACATGTTTAGGAATATTACTTTTTGAATGATTCTTTTTTGTTGTTGTATGTTTTTTCTATTGCAGGTCTGACAGGTCTCATTTAACATTTCTCTATAAACGCCTCTTGTTGTTTATATATAACCTAATTCTTGGACTTATTGGATTGATTGTTGTACTATAAGTGGAAAGTACGTCTATATGTTCTTTCCACTATATCCCTCATAGTTTTATAAAAAAAATTCCCCTTTTCATTAACTTCCAGCACCACTCCAGATAAGCTTAAGCACCAATTCAACATCATTTACATATTCCATAATTTTTTTTTCTCAATGATGAAAATCCATTATGTTGTTGTCAGTCCCTGCATAACATTCAACGTATGTGAATTAGATTGTTTGAAACATATTATCGAATATTCTTAATTACAATATTACTCAAAATTCAAGAAAAAAATCATATTGATTTCTTTTTTATTCACCTAATCCATCCATCTGCAACTTTTCCATCAAGGTTTTACACTCTTCTACACTTAGATTGCAAAGAGTCTTATCGAGCTTCCTCATTTTCTGGATCTACATGTCATACATTAACCAATACATATTAGTTAAAGTTACAAATAATTCAAACATATTATTTGATACATACATTACAAAGAACTTGCCTTCTTCGCGTCTTTGGATGTGCTCCCATCATGTCGATTAGAATTGTTATTGATTGAACACTTATCATGCATTTTCTATCAATAA
This sequence comes from Larix kaempferi, assembly GCA_027924585.1. Taxonomy (NCBI): domain Eukaryota; kingdom Viridiplantae; phylum Streptophyta; class Pinopsida; order Pinales; family Pinaceae; genus Larix; species Larix kaempferi. Next base: position 11,331,578 of record BSBM01000936.1, read on the forward strand.
ACAACATGGAACATTAAATAGAGAAACTATTAAGTACATTATACAAAAAAATTACATATCTTCAAAATAAAAAATAAAAAAATAAAAACATTCTACCATTTCGGTGCGTTTCAGTATACGAAACGTATCGGTGATTCTCATACATTCCCTCACTGATGCACCATTAATCACAACAAAATAAAATATTCATATATGCATTTATCGGTGTGATTTATTTATTATAAAGCATCAGGTATCAAATGGTATGCTTTCACAATTAACGCACCGGTGTGTTAGCACAAGTCGAATGCACCGAGAAATGCATAAGCATATTTCTAAAAAAAGCAATAGGTACAACATTACCAGTGTGCTATTACTATAAACGCATCGGTGCGTTTAAGCAACTTGAATGCATCAAAAACTACGTAAGCATTTTTTATTTTTAAAAACAGACAAGGCCTACTAGTTCTTGGATTCGACCCAAGAAGTGGTCCCATTGCACCCAATAACATATATATATAACTACAAACCCATTAAATCTAAAATCCCTAAAAAGAAAAATCCTAATTGTGAAACAATAGAGGGATTTAAACCATAATGTAAAATTTTGTAGCCACATAAAATGAAAGAAAGCAACAAAAAAATCTAAATAGGAAAATAAACAAGCCATGCATTGTGATCAATAGTAATAATTTACATACTGTTACACCCAAAATCTACTCATCATGAGATTCAATGTATACACCCCTGAAGATACCTGGACTAAGTAATCATCCTGGGAGGGTTTGTATCCAATTGTGCTAAGTTTTGAAGGGTCGTCGCAGGTTGCACACTAGCAACATGCGACGTCGTACCTTGCTCCATTACAGGGTGCGACGAAGTCAGTTAAGTGGAAAAACTAGCTTCTTCGAGGTCCATCTCAAAGCTTGCTGACTTGGGACCCTATCCCTGATCTCTTGGAAGAGCTAGCACTCGGTTCCTAAACCTTTGGGGAGATCCCTTAAACCTCTCCTACCATCTCTCAACCTATCCTATCCACACCCTATCCATTTAGTCCTATATAAATGAAGCTCACTCCCATCCCAAAGGGAGGAAGGCTATGGTATCTACATGCTGGTGAAATCATTATTAGAACACCTCCACTCACCTATTGGAGAACTCATACTTCCTTGGAAGGATATGGCAATTGGCTTCGTCGGAGAAGGGCTACAGTGTTAAGCCTTGGTTGTGGTTCTATATCTCTATTATGTACTCTATTTGCAGTAATACAAATGCTTTCCACCAATATTGTTCATGTGTGCAATGATATTGAGTAGTTTACCTGCTTAACTGTTTACTTAGATCTCTTATTGTATATATGTCTTTTACTGGTTTCTCTTGTTTCTTGTCTTGACAGGTCTTGCAGCTTGGATCTGACGACCGTGAGACGTGGAGCAACATTCAGAAGAAAGGATTGCGTAGTGAAAGGTAAGACATCTAGTACTCGATCCTTAAGTAGATCTAGGAAATGCATTAGTAGTCTGTTCTATTTGTTCTAGACTCACTTTGATCTAGGGAGATCCGGCTCGCATCCGCTCGAGTGGATTATCCGATAACAAATCTGGCGACCATACTGAGGATGAACATAGTTTTAGTTTTCAATTTGAATTCCATTTTTAGTTGATTTCTTTTGCCAGCCATATAAATTGCCTCCTAAGTCTCTTTCACCATCAGATCTTCACTTTGAAGAGTCTGATTACCTTCCTTTGAGTTTGTACTCCTAATTTTTAGACCATTTCATTACTCATTGTCTAGAGAATTGGTTCACTTTTGAACTTAGATCTCGCCTGTCGCACCTGGTCAATGTACTCAGAGCGACACTGTGTCTTTTTTATCTTTGTTCTTTGTCTATTGGCTTCTCGTCACAACCCTTCCATTGGTATACTGCGACATCATCGCACTTCTCGCATTGGTGAAATGCGACGTCGCACTATGCACAAGCACAAAGTGCGCCGATCTGGCAAAAGTACCTTACAGGCACCCCTTCTCCATTTTTGATTTGAGTTTTGGTTTGTGTGCAGACTCCTCTGCACTGTACCTTCTAAGCAGAGACTCTTTTTGTCTAGCAGTGTTTTGTTTGGCTTATTTGTATTGGTTTTTGAGTCTTTTGAGATTTGGATTCATGTTTGGCCCTTTGAGTCAAAACTAGTGTTTTGCTTGCATTTTTAAGCGAAATGGGTTCTATTTTTGAAAAAAAATTCCCCCTCATGGCCGGGGGGGGGCCATGAATCGTGCATCCTTCAGTCATTTTGACCCATCTCAAGGTTTTGAGATCATTTTTGGTTTGGCGTGTTTGGCTTGTTTTAAAGACTTGAAGAGTGTGGGATATCCATGTCTTTTTGAGCCTTTTTTTCTTGGGTTATGCATCTTGTTTCCTTTACATGCTAAGCTATCTAATGATTATTTGAAAAGATTGATTCTTTGTCTCCACTTTAGTTCAAAGAAAAGATTGATTTTGTCACTCTTTTGCTATATTCACAAACTTGGAAAGCGTAAATATTCTTCTTACTTTATTTTTGATCATTTGATATTCAGTGGTCATACAATCATAAGAAGAAGAAAGGCTTGTTTCGGATTTGTGTGCATTTGAGTTAGATAAGATTGTTAAGTGCTTATCTTTGTCGTGCATTTGATTGGAAACATTTATGGAATCCTTCTTTCCGTAGCTTAGATGTGTCTTTTTCAAGTGTAAAAAGATAGGAAATGAGTTATAATTATTGCATTTGGTAGATTTTGAGCCTTTATTGAGTGCCTTTGAGTTGTTTGGGTGCTTTCAATTTTTCTTTGGGAATTTCTGAATGATTAGAAGAGTTGCAGATATTCTCTCACTTTTTGTATATAGATATGAAAAGCGTTTAGTTATCAAATTCCATTTTTGGTACATGCATTTGAAAACTGAAAGTGCTTCATTATTTTGTCTTATACATTGTTAAGATTAGTTGCATCTTTCGTTTTCTTTGCACTTTTTAGCTTATTATTGCAGAAAGTTAGAGTTATTGCACTCTAGGAATGAATTCTTCTTTTCGCTACTACTTAAGTACTTTTGGTTTGAAAGAAAGAAAAATCTCTCCTTACCTTAAGTAGTTTTCATTGAAAAGGAAAGGAAAATGTGCATTATCACGTAGTAGAGGATTGCATTATGTTTACATTTATGTACTCACCTCATGCATCCACCTAACCGTACAAGATAAAATTAACGCTAGCTTAGGTTAAAATCATTTAGTAACTTGTGTGTAAGTTAGAGACGTGTTCCAGCATCATTAAGCATGGCAGTTGTCGTTATTTTCCAGCACTGTATCCCGGGGGGTATTGTAGTCTTCCACTTACTTATCGGTATATCGAGCTCCTTCACGTACCCACCAAGTACCATAATCCATACTTGGTGTATATCGAAGGGTGTATCACGTACTCGGTAGTATATCTGAAGGTATCTTGCCGAACGATTGTGCATTAGACAGCACCACTACGGATTTGAGCTCCCACGTACCTTGTGTATATCGGGAGACACCCTTAGGATTCCTGAAACCAACTGAGTTAACCATTTGGCCGTCTTGAAAAAGCAATACACCGAGAACAGCACTCGGGGAGATTAACATGCACGTACTTTCCAGGTAATTGGGTATGTAGGCAAGGGTACGGTCCCAATCCTCCTTGTCATGTCATATTGTTGGACCCTGCAGTATATAGCGGTTTGCGATGCCTTGATAATCCTGTGAGGTTCCAGACTTTGAATCCACTCCTATTCACACAGTTTGCTTGTTGCTTTTAGACTTGAGTAGTGTTTGATTTGTGTGGTAATTTAGAGTCTCTTAGGGAGTTTAGATATGGAATATTCTTCCGGGACTACCAACCAAGAGACCCCTTTCCAGGGTATGCCTTTTGTTATCCCCCCTTGTGGAACTGTTGGTCCCCCCTTTATGGCTACGTTGAGTCTTCCTGGATTGACGATAGGATTAACAGTATGCTTATTCTCCAATCCGGTTACATCAAGTGCACCAATTGTGTCGAACCTAGGTCCTTCATCACATGAGCATCAATCTCATGGTGACCGTTCTCCTTCTAAGTCAAAAGTTGAATCGGCTTCCGTCTCTTCCTCTTCTTCTACTGAAAACTATGATGTTAGTAAGAAGGCTGAGAAGAAGAAGAAGAATAAAAGGAAGATTAAGAAGAAGATGAATAAAATGAAGATTAAGAAGAAGAAGGACAAGAAAGAGACCAAGCATCAACCATCTGCCTCTGATGGCACTCATTCTATGAGAAAACCTCGTAAGCCAAAGTTCCCTTGCAAACTTTACAAGGGTGATCACCTTCTCAAGAATTGTCCCGGTCTTTCCCATGTGTCAGAAGTGCAGTCTAAAAACCCCAAACCGTTTGTATTGTCAACCTCTGACCATCATGTTGATGACACTCCCTCGACCAGTGACCCATCGGTGAAGGGTAGGAAGGGTAGAACCGCAGACCCTTGCTGGCTATGCAAGGGCATGCATCGTACTTTCCTTTGTCCAAGAATGGATGAAGCTTCACGATGGTTGGAATATATTACTAGTTCTCAACAGGTGCTTCCAACAAGTGATAGTAAGTTGTCCCTTGACCCCCCCCTGGTTGACCAAGTGATCAATTCAGTTTCATCTGTAATTGATCCCACTCTTCCTTCCGAGAGTGAAGTAATCGAGTCGCTGTCAGCTCCACTCGATCATGCTCTTTCATTGGAGAAAGTCCAGACTGAAGCAGTCACCATGACACAATCTTCGTCTCATTCTTATCTTCCAAGTGAGAGTGAATTGGAAACCACTGATGTTTTCCTAGTCAGTTCAGAATGTCCTAGAAAAGGGGAAACCCTGTCCATTCCTACAGGACCCCCTCTAAGTACTGAGGTCATTTCATTTGATTGGAATGAGCTAACAGAATCTCGTCTTCCTTCGAGTATTCCTTTTCAAATATCTGTAGGAGTTTCCGATAAAGAAATTTTTTGTATGATAGTTGATGAGGGAGCTTCTGTTAGTATTTTATCCTCAACTGCTTGGCAAGCTATAGGTTCTCCTCAGCTTGTGCTAGTAACTGACCAGATTTTGGCTTTTAATAGAAGGCCTACCGGACCTTTAGGGATTCTCCCACAGTTACCTATCACGTTGACAGGTAAAACTGTTTATGTTGATGTCATGGTTGTCCAAGGTCCTTTAGATTTCAATATGCTCCTTGGACGTGATTATGTCTATGTTATGAAAGCTGTAGTGTCCACGCTCTTTCGAGTGATGTATTTTCCTCATCATGGGAATATTGTGACCATTGATCAGCTTTCCTTCGTGACACACACTCATCATATGAATCCTAGTCATCAGACTTCCCTAAATGTTTCGCATGTTTTAGTGGTTTCTTCCCCCTGAGGATGGGGGGTACGAGCATGGTTTATGTTATGTTTCAAGCTCGTTAAAAAATGAAACCAACCACCCTAGCATAGTTTCCCTTTGGTTTCAAGCTTGCATAAAAATGAAACCAATTCATTAGAGCACAGTTTTATTCTATCTCAAGCTCGTTAAAAAATGAAATAGACCCCTCTAAGCAAAGTTTACCTTTGCTTTCAAGCTTGCATAAAAATGAAACCATCCACTCGAGCATAGTTTTATTCCATTTCAAGCTCGTTAAAAAATAAGATGGCCCCCCTCGAGCATATTTTTATTCCATTTCAAGCTTGTTAAAAAATAAGATGGCCCCCCTCAAGCATAGTTATCGTCTATTTCAATCTTGTGTAAAAATGAAATAGATCTCCCTCCCATCGATTCGAACCTCTCACTAGAGTTAGAGCTTGAACCTTCATTTCATCTGATTCTCATTTTCCCCCCATTGGTGAACATTTTCATATTAGTAGCCAGGTTGGTAGTTGGGTTAGCAAGCAACATTTTTAGACGAAATGAAGCTTGGGGGGCATGCCACATGTCGTACCGTCAGCAATCATGTTGAAGGATCACCACCATGTTAAGCCGCTAGCAATCATGCTGGGGGCATTTACCAACCTCTAGGTATCATGTTTGGAAGGAACTCGTCAATGGGCCTTAACCATGAGCATAGTTCCCTTTCTATGTCAAGCTCGTTAAAAAATGAAATAGGTTCCTGTGAGCAGAGTTCTAATCTTGTGTCAAGCTCATTAAAAAATGAAACATATCCTTTCCCTTTGAGTCGAGTCTCCTCGTTGACTTAGTACCTGAACCTTCTTTTCATCCGCCTAGGGCTATCTTAGGCGAATGAAATGAAGCTTGGGGGCATGTCTTCAACCTCTGAAAGTTACGTTGAATTCAACTCGATCGCCTCTCCACACCACGTTGGAGCTAAGTCACTTACTTCTAGCAATCATGCTGGGGTCATGTACCAACCTTTGGATTTCATGAAGGGAAGAAGCTCACCATTGGGAACATTTTCAAGCATACTTTCCTTTTTAGGTTTCAAGCTCATTAAACCATGAAAATTATCCCGAGCATAGTTCATTTTTCTGTTACAAGCTCGTTAAAAAATGAAACAGACATCATGAGCATTCTTCCAACATATCTTCGAGCTCGTTAAAAACAATAAGATAGTATTTAATCTTACGTTTCAATTTTTTCGTACTCTGGTTAAAACATGAAAAGTGGTTTGAGCTTAGTTTTTACTTTTTCGTGCTCTGGTTCAAACATGAAAAAGATTCCGAGTGCTTTTGATACCATCCTTGTGCTCGTTAAAAATTTGAGTAAAAAGGTGTGTCTAATGAGTATAGGTTTATCACTTTATCCGACCTCGCTAGACTATTTACGGAAAAGGAACTGTGTTGAGTTTACTTTTTCCTTTGTCGTACTCGGTCATCAACCATGACAAAGTTGTTCATGGAGTCCTTTTTAAGCTCTTTTCAGACTCCCTAAATAGGAAAATATTGCCAAGCGAACTTGATGCTTTCACGCTTGTAAAATCATTTGAATGATCGTCTTCCTGGTGATAGTTTACCCCTTTTTCGGACCAGGAGGCACTAATTATGAAAAAGGTATACTCCAGCCAATCATGACTGGAAGAGTCCTCTCCCACGTTGTTTTACCCTTTTCCAAGCGTTCAGGCTAACTTTACGAAAAAAGGACCGTTGGAGTCTTCTTTAATTCTTTTCAGACTCTCTAAACATGAAATGACAACCGAGTTTACCTTCTATGGAATCGTTAAATTCTTACATTGAAGGGCCCGTCATGGGACGAACCCCTCCTATCCCAGGTTCGGAAAATATATGGGATTGGACTCATCTATGAGATGAGCTATACCAAGCATCTGGTTACCCTCATCAAGCTCGTAAAAAACACATGAGGCACTCATCATTCATGATGGGGAAAAAGTAAAGTGTTTGTGTTACATACCTTATTAGTGGCAGTATGTAGTCGTTCTTGAAGATGGCACTCATTTGCATTTGCATACAACACTTGGATCATTTGTTTGTCCTCGAGTTCCACTTATTTCCTGAGTATTATCACTCCTTTGAGTCATTCAAAGAAAAGCTTCCATCATCAGTCGCTTTGAGAATTTGTGTTGCACTCGTCGTGTCAATACTGCCAAGTCATGCCATGCCCATGTTCAAGAATATGTTTATCATCTGTAGTCAGTACACCCGCCATTACGTCGGTCCACTCTGAGTCAGTCTTGCATGTTACTGTACCATCCGATCTACCCTATACATTTTTGTCGTGTTTCGTGTTTCGTGTCGATTGATGGGGGATTCATCATGGCCCTCCTTCGACAAATTCATCCTTGTCGACTTCAACACACATCCAAGGATTGAATCTAGAAACTAGTCAAGTACCTTGGCCCTGCATGCCTCAATGGCAGGTTACCTCACTTTCATCATGAGTTTACATCATTGACTCTTGATTGAAATATTTCATCTTGCGTTCGACTTCAACTCATTTATTCACGCTTGATGATATGTACTGTGATACCTTGGGAATCATTGACATCAATGGTGATATTCCTCTCACTTGTTAACGGTTTACATCAATGGCCGGTAATCAAGTGGTTTCTACCATGTTCGACGTCAAGACATTTGTAATCACATGGATAGATTCGTATCATTGCGGGTTCAACTTGAAGACCCTGGGGAGTCATGTTTTACCCAGGTTGAGATGGATTTTGTATTGAGTTATATCACACGGATCCATTTTTGTATTGGTCATGGCTGTGTTATCATCTCATCATGGATCTACGCTTGTGTCTAGTAGCCATGATTGTGTTCAGTCCATCATTACTACCATGGATCTGCAATGTATTGGTCGACATCCATGTTGTACTTCATATGAGATTGTCAGTTCAGATTCAGTTGTACTACAGCAGTGTCCTTCATCTGACAAGTCTATTGCCATTACTTCTATCAAAGCACTTCACCTGTACATCTTCAACAGCTTCATGCTTTGGGGGGCATTCTGTTACACCCAAAATATACTCATCATGAGATTCAGTGTATACACCCCTGAAGATACCTGGACTAAGTAATCATCCTGGGAGGGTTTGTATCCAATTGTGCTCAGTTTTGAAGGGTCGTCGCAGGTTTCACACTAGCAACATGTGACATCGCACCTTGCTCCATTACAGGGTGCGACGAAGTCAGTTAAGTGGAAAAAATAGATTCTTCGAGGTCCATCTCGAAGCTTGCTGACTTGGGACCCTATCCCTGACCTCTTGGAAGAGCTGGCACTTGGTTCCTAAACCTTTGGGGAGATCCCTTAAACCTCTCCTACCATCTCTCAACCTATCCTATCCACACCCTATCCATTTAGTCCTATATAAATGAAGCTCACTCCCATCCCAAAGGGAGGAAGGCTATGGTATCTACATGGTGGTGAAATCATTCTTAGAACACCTCCACTCACCTATTGGAGAACTCATACTTCCTTGGAAGGATATGGCAATTGGCTTCGTCGGAGAAGGGCTACAGCGTTAAGCCTTGGTTGTGGTTCTATATCTCTATTATGTACTCCTCTATTTGCAGTAATACAAATGCTTTCCACCAATATTGTTCATGTGTGAAATGATATTGAGTAGTTTACCTGCTTAACTGTTTACTTAGATCTCTTATTGTATAGATGTCTTTTACTGGTTTCTCTTGTTTCTTGTCTTGACAAGTCTTGCAGCTTGGAGATGACGACCGTGAGATGTGGAGCAACATTCAGGAGAAAGGATTGCGTAGTGAAAGGTAAGACATCTAGTACTCGATCTTTAAGTAGATCTAGGAAATGCATTAGTAGTATTTTCTATTTGTTCTAGACTCACTTTGAGCTAGGGAGATCCGGCTCGCATCCGCTCGAGTGGATTGTCTGATAACACATACTTGAAATTTATACTATGCAGGGTTTTGTTTGATTCAACATACCTTACAAATTTCCATCTTCAAAATAATTTGGTTGCTTCAAACTCCTCCCCGATAACTCTCTCTTCCAAAACTCTCATTCTTGAAATTTCGACAAAATAATGAAATAGTAATCAGGTTTTTTTTAATACCTTATAGAATTAGTTTTTGAAATTGAAATTCTAGCTTATTTTTCAGTTTATGGGAAAATAATTTGTGCGAATTTTTATTTTTGATTTTCCGGACAATGGTGTGCTATTTACAGAGAAGCACCGATGCATCATAACATGAAACACGCCGTGAATATATATATTTTTAAAAATTCCAGAATAGCAGTGCGACATAAATACATAAACACCTTAGAAAACTGTGTTTTCCACGATGCACTGTATTGGCATACAATCAAGAATTATAAACATCAAATTGCGGTGCATAAAAAAATTACGGTTGCACCAGTGCGCTTTCATATGCTGAGCGCACCGGTGTCAACAATATTGAAATTGCATAGATAACTATCTTCTATCAAATATAGTGGATATTTTCTTTTGCGGTATTTTTTGTGGATGTTCCAGAATGGTGCATATGTGGTTTAGCAGCACTGGTGCGTCTATTTACACATGACACACCAATGCGGTTGTTTTTATTATGGCGCACCGATTTAATTAAAAAGTGTTATTGTAATACTATATTCCTTATTTAGGAATCTCAAAGTAGATATTATTCCATATTTAGAAAGCTCAAACTTTGAGATCATGATTCACTCTCAAGAGAATCAAGAGATATAATGAGCGGCGGGCGGAACCGTGGGCCGCAGATGTAATTTTGTTTAAAATAAATGGGAATTTATTCGGACTGCCAACACTGAGAAAAACATTCATAATGGCCACAATATTTAATGACAACCATCATTTCTAGGATAGGGAATTTCTCTTGATTCATACTCATTTCCAACTAAATGGATTTTTGTGGTAATTTGATATTTCATCATAGTGCTCGAATACACACACACACACATAGGAGCTTTGTTGTTTCATAAATATACGTTAGCAACTATGAGGAAATACTTTGAGTTAAACTTCGATATTTCAACATAAACCTAAATACATTTATTTCTAAAGTTAAGTTTGCGGTAGTGTCTCTAGGTGGCACACAATATTAATGATAATAAATTGTAAAAAAATAGAAAAAAATTGTAAAGTAATTCTTCATGTCAAACAGTATTTAGGCATGGTATCATGATTCTAAAAAATCACTCCAAATAGGGGATATGCAACATAGTTCCACCTATCATTTCCTTTCTATGGCTTGGAGCCTTCTCCTCCTCAAAGATATTGAAGGTTGTTGAGGGGATTTGTCATTTTTTGTTGACGCTATGTGTTCCTCTCTTTGTTCTCATTACTCCAAAAACAAGATGTTTGGACCTACCTCCAAAGCTCTAGAAGTAGAGAGAGTGGGTCAAGAAGATAGTAGAAGGCTCCCTACTCATGGCGCATGGAACCCACCCTAGAAATCCAAGTAGGTGTAATATTCTTGTAAGTACCAATTCCAAATACTCCTTGGTATCATATTTGCTTCTTTTGTCAATCAAGGGCATTGTCTACAAAAAATTAACTGATATAAAATAAAAAAGAAATGGTCACATGACAATGCATAGTTCCTTTTGTATTTATTCTCCCACGGGTTTTGACGATAAACATGAACTAGAATTTTAGATATGATGGCATATAGAAAGTAGAAAATAATTCAAAATTAAGACTCTTAGCATTTTCTATGGCTTTCTACCTTGCAAAATATAGAATGGTTTACCAATTGAAAACTAAGCCTTTAGTAACTATAGTGTGGATGATGGGGACTCAATCATCCTTAAAATGTATACAATTTGGCTATCCATAAAATCTATACATCATGGGCATAGCACATATATATGGGTATCTTAGATTCATGATTAGATGCATGCCATCATTCTTTACAAAAAAACTATTTCCTTTTATCCACCGCCCTACCAAAATATTCTTGTTGCTTGTGAAATTGTTCTACCCACCTAGTTGTCAAATAAGATTTAGGTTGATGTAACTTATAATAATTTTCCAATTCTGATGACTAAAAGGATGCAATGCATTATCCATTGTCATTAATAACTATCTTGTTTTCTTTGTTAGTGTGTTGGATTATCTGATCAATAATTTCTAAGAAAGGACGCACATGATTCCTAGCATCAATATTATGAAGGTGAGAGATTTTGATATTGGGGAAAGCATTATCATCTATATGTTTGTTTCCAAGGCCACCAGGAGGAATTACATTTGGATAATCTTCCTCAATTTTTATAAAAATATCTTCCCATATACGAAAACTCAATTTTAAACTAATGATGGCCTCGATATCTTTGAAAATAGACTTGACAACTTGTATTTCTCATATTACTAGTCGAATTGCTAACACAAAAGGGTATTGTTCCTTTATTTCATTGTTAGTGACTTTTGAGTTTTTTATAATATTCTTCTTGGATTTGGGAGATTGCTTTGGGGTCTCGGGTGAAGATTTTATTGGATGCATGATGACTCTTTGAACTGGAATTAAAATATAAAGGTTCCAACCAATATATTGAGTTTCTTCATAATAGGAAAAAGGGAAAATATGCCTACTTTGTTTTCTCTAAGAACATTTTTATATTAAAAAAATTCATATTAGAATCATCATAACCATGAAAATTCTAAAAAATATAGAGAAGGTGTAAAACCCCAACCTTAGATATTAGTATAAGTATATTAGCATAAGATAATAGTAAAAAGGTCAAGCAATATATAAAAATAAAAATGAAAATGTGCATTTCTAATTTAATTTAGGTGCACGGGTGATACGTGTGTCATCCATGCAAAATTAATAAATTGAGTAAAATATGAAAAATTAGTAATAAAAAGGGGGCAAGACCAAGAGGTGGGGGTTCTAGTATTCCTGGTTAATTTTGGAGGTTTTGATTGATTGTTTGTGTTGGTTTTTTGTTGTTGTGAGTGCACCTGTTGAGAGGGAGGCCAAGGAGAAGTAGTTTGTGGTACATAGGTTGATAGAGAAAAAGAGTAAGGTCTTACCTGGTATGGCATAGGGATAATTGTTGAGGGATTGTGGGCCTCAAATTCTGTGGGGGGTTGGGACTAACTGGGGACAAGGAATGCATGCAAGATTGGTTAAAATGGACACTAATTAGTTAAGTAGATATTATTCTCTATGACTTATAATTTAAATTTCTATTGGTTATTTGTGAATTATCATTTCAATTGATGAATATACACTTGATAGATTAGTTGTTTCTTGATTTTTTTCTCAATGAATCTAAGTTAAATCAAGGTTTAAAATCTGTCCACGAAAACGGTTATTACATTTTGGTATCAACCAACCCAATTTTGGACTTGGGTAAATATGGATTCCATTTCAACTATTGAGATAAACATCAATTCATTAGGTTCTCTCAATTTTAGAGTTGTAACTTGCTCCCAAGGCCCTGTAAAATAAGAAAAGATGCAATACAATGAGAATCAATGTGGAGAATTTTTATGTGATTTTTAGCATTTGTAGACATTATTCTTTGCATTCAATCTATGCTTGTTCATAGAAATCTATATTCTTGTCTGATCACTCAATACGATATATTTACCAATGCTCAGATGCCTCAAACTTGGTGGGTTATCCCTCTTCATAGTTTCAAATAGTTTGTACTTAGATTTGGTCAATTTATGTATTTAGGGCATGATTCTAATTGGACTATGTTGATATTTAATTGTAGATAATATTGTCATTTTCAACTTATTCATCTAACGCGGGCATCTATGGGTGGATTTCCTTCCATTCCCTTCATTAGTTCACAGATATATTATGCACTTCCGATGGCTCATATCTAGATATTTGTTTGTGAGATCAACATGACGTCTTATATATCTGTGTCTGTAGCCTCAATCCAGACTTGGAAATAGACTTAACCTAGCACTGTTAATTGTGTCTCAACTGTTGATCTTGATTTCTTTCCACTATTTTTTAGTTGCTCAATTTTGATGTTTAAGTAGTAGATATTAACGCTCAAACCACATCTCTTACAGTAGAAGGAAAATTTATTAACTTGTACCCAGGTATTCTTCAATTTTGCACCCTCAATTTGCATCCTCTATGTTGGTTGTGGAGCTTGATTATATTCCTGATTTAGAGGTCGTGTTTCAGTCGTGTTTGGATCCCAGTTACTGACTAGGGGGGGCATGGGATGGATTTCCTCCCCACTATTGTTTCCAAGTGTTCAAGGGGGGGCGATGACAATATTTTAGACACCTTGTTGGCGGGGGTTTGAGGGGATTTAACCCAAAGATATTTTTTTGAAAAAATTGCCTTGTAAAATATTGTAATTTCGTAGTCAATTTGGATCATTTATCATTAGGTCACAAATCGGACAATAGAAGTTATGTTGGTGATTTTTTCCCTGGAAGGCAACCCTCTTTTTATGAGGGAATTTTAGTATGACTTTGTAATGTGTGTGAGTGACTGTAAGAGAGTGAAGAGGAGATTGCAGTGGATGCGCTATAGGTTTTGTTTGTTGGATGGAATAAAGGAAGGACTATATATTTCTCTATGGATGTATCCCATATCAGGTGAACCATATATATTGGTGTCTCTTGTATTGTGGTATTCTATGTTTCATTTCCACATTCATTTTGTTTTTATCGATTTGTGATATTATTCCGAACAACTGGGATCAGAGCTAAAGGTTTATTTTGCTGATAAACTTGCAGGAAAGGAGGGTTTCCTGGTTCGAGTGGGAGCAATGGAGGAAACAAGAAAATTTAGGGTTGATAAGTTTAACGACCAAAATAACAACTATGGAAGATACAAATGGAGGACTATCTAGATCAGAAGGATATTTCCATACCATTGGGTAGAATAGAAAAAATAGGTGACTTCGAAGGACAAAGAATGGGAGGTTCTTGACAGAAAGGCACTAGGAATGATACAACTATGCCTGGCAGCATTGATGGCTTTCAACATTTCAAAAGAAAAGACAATGGAGGATCTAATGAAGGAATTGGATAAACTATCTGAAAAACCCTCAACCTCCAACAAGGTATTTCTTAGAAAGCATTTATTTAATATGAATATCTTGGAAGGTGGGTATGTTGTTGATCATTTAAATGAGTTTAACACGGTCACCAATCAGATAAATTTTGTAGGAGAAAAATTTGATGATGATGTTAGGGATATTTTGATTTTTTGCTCATTGCCAGAAAGCTGGAATGTCTTGGTCATGACTCTGAGTAATTCTATCTCTAGTTTAAGCACTTTAAAGTTTGATGATGTTGTTGGTGTTATATTTATTGAGGAAATGCAATGGAAAAGCACATGCGAGACATTAGTTAATGATTTGACTACGGAGAACATAGGGAGAAAAAGGGATATAGGAAAGGGCCTAGGGAGTCATGGGAATTCTAATAAGGGTAGATCCAAATCCAGAGGGAAGTTGGAGTGTTGGAATTGTGGGAATAAAGGACACCTGAAGAAAGATTGTAGGTCTCTCAAAGGAAAACAAGGAGATGGACAACATGAGAATAATCAGGAAGAAAATGTAGCAGGTGATGTGTTGTAAGATGATTTAATCCTTTCATTAGATAATATTATTGATTCTTGGGTGTTAAGCTCAAGAGATAGATTTCATGCCACACCCCATTGGAAATATTTTCAACACTATGTTCAAGGTGATTTTGGATAGGTTTATTTGGGTGATGATGAACCATGTAAAATTGTTGGATAGGGTAATATACAATTAAAGTTAAATAATGGAAACCAATGGTTGATGAAAGAGGTAAGGCACATTCCTAATAGAAAAAATATAATTTTAGTGGGGCAGTTTAAAAGTGAAGGTTGTACATCTACATTTATAGAAAATTTGTGGAATGTCACTAAAGGATCATTGGTAATAGAAAAAGGAGAGAAGGTAGGTACAATGTATTTATGTACTGGTAATGTTGACACTTCTAATTCTTTAGCTTTTACAAGAGTGGATACATCATTGTAGCACCATAGGATTGGGCACATGAGTGAGAAGGGGATGCATATTCTCCACTCAAGGAAGTTATTGCCATATTTGAAGCAAGTTGAATTGGATATCTGTGAGCATTGTGATTATGGAAAATAGAAGAGAGTTAGATTTCTCAGAGTTGGGAAGAAAAAGAAGAGTGAAAAGTTAGAGCTTGTGCATATAGATGTATGGGGACCGGATCAAGTTTCATCTTTTGGTGTCTCTCATTATTATGTTACATTTATTGATGATGTGACTAGGAAAACTTGGATTTATTACATTTGTTGGGATGGTATTTTGGCACATTCTACACTACTAGTTGGATCCTTTTTTACTCCTTTTTACCTTATCCTTACACCTATCCACTACCTTTTTACCATGTTTCTTCATATTTTGATGCTCGGTGCAAATGCAAGATTAAGAAGGTATTGTGTTGTTAATTTCATTAATTCTCCCTACTCTTTGATGAATTAGATGAATAGTGAAGTTTTCCACTAATGATGGTTTTTTGCATAGTTCAGTTCTGGTACTTTAACTCCATTCCTACACTCTAGTTCAAATATGGTACCGGTCCTCCAAGGTTAGCATGGTTGCGCGTGCCCAATTAGAATTTCAGCACATAGGTTTTGAAGTTAAGGATCCCAATTTGTTTGCATGTTGTTCGAACTAGTTCAAGGGATGCCTATGATAGCAAAATCAAGTGAGAATTTTTTCTTCTACCACAACACCAACCACACATAAAAAAAAACTCTTGGAATCACACAGGAAATAGAGGTCATTCCCATGCATTCCATGTCATGGGAATGGCATGGAAAAAAAATTAGATCATTGTTGTTGAACCAGAAAACCAAATCCATCATGCCACAACTGTAGATTTGTATTTCTCATTTATTAGTCAGTTTGGATAGAGGAAATTCAGTTATTCAAAACTCTATATAAATATGTGTGCACTTGGGAGGAAAATTACAAATTAGATTACATATAGAATTTTTGTATGATCAAGACTCTATAGATGTAGATTCAACCTTTGATTAATAGCATGTTGGTGTGGAATTGATGAATTTTTGTTGCATGTGGTCCTGTGAGCGTTCCATAGCACATGATCTTACTCGGGAGGGATCCTCGAGCAGATGCATGCTATGGGGTCACTCTCAAGTGAGATGGCATGCTATGGAATGCCCATGGGATCACGAGCAATAGATAATTCATCAATCCCACAACGAAATTATATTAACCAAAGGAACATATTATGAATCTATAGCTACAAAGTATTAATCATACAACAATTCTATACATAATCTAATTCATAATTTGCCTCCCAAGTGCACACATATTTATACAGAGTTTTGAATAACTGAATTGCCTCTATACAAACTGACTAATAAATGAGAAATAGCAATCTACAGTTGTGGCATAATGGATTTGGTTTTCTGGTTCAACATCAATGATCCAATTTCATCTCCATGTCATTCCCATGACATGGAATGCATGGGAATGGCCTCTATCGCCAATGTGATTCTAGGAGTTCATTGTCGGTGTGTGGTTGGAGTTATGGTAGAATGAACGTTTCCCACTCGATTCTTCTATCATCAATTTCCTTTCAACCGGTTTGAACAACATGTACCCAAATTGGAATCCTTAGCTTCAAAACCCATGTGTCAGAATTCTAATTGGGCGCATGAAACCATGCTAAGTTTGGAGGACCAATACTGGATTTGAACTAGAGTGTAGGAACATAGTTAAAGTATCGGAACTGAACTATGCACAAAATCGTCATTAGTTGAAAACTTAATTATTCATCTAATTCAACAAAGAGTAGGGAGAATTAATGAAATTAACAAAAAAATACATTCTTAATCTTGCATTTGCACTGAGCATCAAAACATGAAGAAACATGGTATAAAGGGTAGTGGATAGGTGTACGGATAACGTAAAAAGGGGTCAAAAAAGGATCCAACGGGTAGTGTAGAATGTGCCAAAATGCCATCCCAACATCTCCTTCACACTTGTTGTTTTGCATGTCCCTATGTAAATGCTTATCTAGATATTTCAAAACTTTGACAAAATTGAACTGCCTCTCATACCTCAATAGCATTCGAAAAAGATATGATGTTTTGATACTTTGAAGAAATGGAAAGCTTTGGTTGAGAATGATACAAGAAATGAGTTGAAGTGTCTCAGATTAGATAATAGAGGTGAATACTTCAACAATTATTTTGATAGTTATTATTCATACCATGGTATTCATAGAGAGAAGAAAATTGCCGGAACACCACAAGTAAAGTGGTGTGTCAAAAAGGATGAACATGACAATCATGGAGCATGCAAGGAGTATGAGATTGCATGATGATTACCTTCAGTTTTGGGAAGATGTTATGGATACTGTTATTTACTTAATAAATAGAGGGCCTTCAACCTCCTTGGATGGTGTCATTCCATAGGAGGCATTGATAGGTAAAAAGGTAAACTACTAATTTCTTAAGATTTTAGGTTGTAAAGAATTTGTCCATGTTGATAGAGAAGATAAACAAATCTTAAGGAAAATTCCAAGAAGTGTACTTTTTCTAGATATACAGAGTTAATGATTTTGGTTATCACTTATGGGATTATGAAAACCACAAAATCATTAGGAGTAGAGATATGGTATTTAATGAGAAGGTCATGTACAAATATCAATTGCAGGGAAATAAACATGAAAATGTAAAAGATAAAATACATGGTTCTTGATGAAATCAAAGAAAATGAAATTCCAAAGGTATTAGAAATTTCAAATGTACAACAACAAGAACATGTACCTTAAACTCCTGCAAGTGTTGTTAGAATATCTACCAACTTAAGTAGACCCCTTGAACGATACTCTCCTGTATTGTATTGTTTATTGTTGACTAATTCTAGTGAACCAGAAAGTTATGAAAAAGTAATGCAGGTAGAAACCAAAAAGAAATGGGAGAAAGGCATGAAAGAGGATATGGACTCCATGATATGAAACCATACTTGGGACTTGGTTTAGTTTCCTGCAGGAAAAAGAGAATTACAGAATAAATGGGTTTATAGGTTGAAGGAAGAAGATGGAGGCAAAAGGACAGACTTGTTGTGAAGGGGTTTGCATAGAAGAAATGTATATATTTTGATGAAATATTTTCTCCCATTGTTAAAAATAATTCAATTAGAACTATTTTAAGTCGGGTGGCTATAGAAGATTTTATCTTGAACAGTTAGATGTAAAGATAACTTTTCTCCAAAAGGATTTGGAGGAATATATTTATATGCAACAACCATAGGGGTGTGAGGTCAAAGGGAAGGAGAAAATAGTATTCGAGTTGAAGAATAGATTGTATGGCCTAAATCAAGTTCCAAGGCAGTGGTATTTGAAATTTAACAGGTTTATGATAGAGCAAGGTTATAATAGATGTAATTTTACCATTGTGTTTATTTTAAGAAACTAGAGATAATGAAAACTATATTATATTGTTATTGTATGTAGATGACATACTTATTGCAAGGTCTAATATGCATGATATAAATGTGTTTAAAAGATAATTAACTTATTCAATTGCAATGAAGGATTTGGGTGTTGCAAAGCAAATCCTTGGTATGAGAATAACAAGAGATAGGAAAAATTGCAAATTAACATTATCTCAAGGTGAGTACATAAAGAAGGTGTTGGAAGATTTAGAATGCAGGATGCAAAACTTGTTAGTGCACCTTTGGCAAACCATATCAAACTGAATAAGATGACATGTCCCAAGACACGAGAGAAAATAGAATACATGTCCAAGGTCCCATATTCATTGGCAGTTGGTAGCCTAATGTATGCTATGGTTTGCACAAGATCGGATATTGCACATGCAGTGGGAGTTGTGAGTAGGTATATGAACAATCCAGGTAAAGAGCATTGGGAGGAAATAAAGTGGATTCTCATGTATTTGAGAGGTATTACTACACATGCATTATGTTTTGGAGGTTCTGGCGCTATTCTACAAGGATATGTTGATTCAAATATGGAAGGTGATACAAATATTAGGAGGAGCACCACCGGGTATGTTTTTACTGTAGGTGGAATGACAATAAGTTGGAATTTGAAACTATAAAAGGTTGTTTCACTTTCGAAAACAAAAGCAAAGTATGTTGCTGCTACGAAGGCTAGTAAAAAGATGATTTGGATATAGAGGTTTATGGAGGAATTGGGAAAGAAGTTGGAGAATAACAGGTGGTACAGTTGTAATGTCCCAAAATTCTGCATTGGATCACAATGTCCTAAGCCAATTTGCCATACTCATGATAGTTTGTCAAATTGGTACTAAAGGTCAAAATAATTTCCAAGCATGATGTCCAAGTTAGTTATAATGTAAAATTAGATCCAAATGGACAAGGTGGGTCACATTAGAACAAATTCCCAATTAAAATTGTAATGTCCCCATCCACACAAAATATCATGGAGAAAAATTTCCACTAGCTTACTAGTTCCCTAGGTTGAGGGTGGAAGCATATAAAGTTCGAGTGATGGAGCTACAAGACCCAAAGTGACCTTAGACTTACAAATGCACATTAAATGGGCCAAATAAATAATAATAAAAGAAAATAAGGTGGCATTGGATCATGAGGGAACATAAGAGGTTGTGGGACCCACATGTGGCTAGATTTCCCCACTACACTTGACATCATTATCTCACCAATTCGAATTCAAGGTGAAGGGTAACATACTTTGGGGATTTCAAGAGGTATTATTCATGGAATGACTCATCCAAGGTCGAATTGGAGTGGAAGAGTAACTCCCATGGAAGAGGAAGAGGAAGAGGCATCTTAGAGAAATTGTGACACTTGGGCTAGATTCCCTAGCTTCTATGACAACAATGATGAAGATGCTATGACACCTATGACACAAATCAGACCTGATGGCTGAAATATGAAATATATGAAATGTTAGGTTTAAAAATATCCTCCAAGAGGGCTCTCAAGGGAGTTAGGGCAGCTAAGATGCTTCCACATGTGATTTGGTGGAAGTGGGAGACTAGGAATTGTTGTACAAGCGACATTCTTTGGAATCCCTTCCCAACTTGAGTTGGAATGCATCTCTTGGAAGGAATTCAACCCATAGATAGCTTGGAAAATTTATAAATGTCAAGAAAAAATAATGAAGGCAGCTTTTGATCATTTTTAGAATTTGCAATTACATTTGGAGAGAAGAGCTAGTGGAGTGTTACTCTACTTGCCTTAGCACCAATTTCCAGGGTGAAAGATTCCCATCCTAGTTAGTATTTGGAAAGGCCATTCATAAATTTCATTTGGAGCTTAAATGTAGTCATTGTTTGTAGGTGTAATATATAGGGCAGATCATGCTCACTTCTAGTTCAGATTGCTTCTTCAACCATTTCAAGTTTTTTATGCATATTCTTGATCCTTGAGGAATTACGCCTTTGGTGAGATACTATTCTCTTTAGGGGGAGCTTCTGATGCCCCATTATTTTGTAATATGATTTATATGCTCTGTATTTCATGCTCAGAAGAGCCACAAGTCGAGATTCCAGGAAATACTATGCAAAATTGCTCATTAATGAATAAACAGTGCCATTTTCCCCACTACCTTCTTGCAAGTTAATGATATGTTGATAAATTCGAATGGTTAAGTGAATGAACGATGTATTATTGATAAATGGACTGTAATTTATGTGTTCAAATAGTTTCAGGTTCGTTAGACAAGAATTTGGAGGCATTTGGTTGAGTTTCATAACATTTAGTGAAGATTGCCTACCATTTCCCCTTATGTTGAAACTAGCAATTCTATATCTGATTTGAGAGAGTTGTAGAAAATATTATAAGCTGAATGATGATGCATATGAGAGAAAATTTATTTCATTTATATTTCACCATCCTCTGTTCATAATTTCGAGAGGGTTCTATTGCATTTGGAGATCCAACTTGTCATTTACCCTAAGGGGATTTGAACCACAATTTGCTAGTAAAATTCCCTACATTGACCAGATTACCAAAGTGAGTTGCAGAAGTCATTTGAAGGGTGGAAGGAACCTATAAAAACCCTTATTATTTTTTAACATCATCCATACACCTTCTGGTACAATTTGAGATCATTTGGAGCTATTTGAAGCCATCTATCCTTGGGCATTTGAGCCTCGAAATTACTAGTAAATTCCCTGAGTTCTCTTGGATACCTGTTCGACCCCAAAACCACATATAATGCTGAAAATATAATTTAATTAATGTCTAATATCAGATACAATTATCATACCCATCATTAGTGAAGGTTGTACACTCTTTGGAAGAGCTTTGTTCCAAGACCTAAGGGGGATTTCCACTTCCCAAGTTGACTAGTCTTGTCCCGAAACTTCTTCCCTTGAAAATTGAAGAACATGGTTGGGTATAGCAGTTTATTATATGTCTAATATATGTTTTAATGTTTCCCATGCCCCCTCATGACCTTCCTCACCAAGTTTGAAATTATTTGGAGGAGTTTGGAATCAGTTGTATACATGTACCTAGAGTTGAAATTTGGTGAATTTGAGCACATTGGGAAATTTTATTAAGAAGGTACATTAAAACAGTGAAAACCAGAGTGCCATTCATCTTCCAAATAAATAAACCTTCCATTATGAGACTAAACATATTCATCTCGAGGACCATTTCATACGACTGGTTTTGGAAGGTGGATAGTTAAAGCTGGAAAAGGTAAACACTAGCCAAAATCATGCAGACATGTTAACAAAGGTAGTAACCAAGGAGAAACTAAGTTCCTTCTCAGTTTCAATTAGCCTTCAAGAATCACATATAAGGATTATCTATTTTAGTTTCATTATTTTATTGTCATGAAGTATACATGATTGATATTTTACCACAATTCCATTTGCATCACATATAAGGATTATCTGTGTCGGGGAAAAAAACATTCTCGAGGTAATCTGTTTGTACCGGTTTGAGGGAAAGGTTCATGCCCCCTTGGAGGCATACTAAGGAATCAATATATTTAAGTATTGAATAGTGGCTAAGTGATAAGGAGATCGTGTCCTGGTGGATAAGTCGGTGAAGGTATAAGAATTAAAGCGAAGCTTCCCTATATTTAGACCCTTTTTCGTTTGGTCATAATTCGATGAGATGCTAGAGGATTCGAGGTTTATACCATTCTACTCCATGTGCAAAACAAATGTGATGGTACAGAGACTGAATCAACCTCGATGGGGAGTACAAAAACCCTAGGATGGAGTGCATTAGTATAGAAACACACAAGGTTCGGGAAGGGGTATTATCTTTCCAATCCTTGATTGGTTATGTCAATTAAAGAAACAAGATTAACAAAACATGGACTTATAAACATACCTTAATTTCTGGATAGTTCCTTTTGATGCACTGGATTAATTAAACCGCGAAGGTAAAATATCTAAAAACCCTTCATTGTTAGTAAATTGCAGAGACTCATGGCCCCAAAACATAATAGACAAACATTTCCCCCTCCTAAGGTTGGCACACAGATCAAGCAAGCAATTTCAAAATATCTGGGTGAAGTATCTAGTGTATTCATGGAATGGATGGTAGGGCAAAGTCAGAATCAAAGTGTGGGTCAAAACCCGAATCGGAGTCAGGACATGGAACTTGAACAGAAGTAGAAGAATGATCATGACCAACCCTCCTCCTCGAGAGAGGCAAAGGCACCACTAGATATCATGAAGGAAGTTCATAAATCCAATTTTCCATAATTTATAGGTACTTAGGAAGGACGGGTGAAAGAATCCTAGTTGGTTGGAGTTAAGTGGGCCCTTATATTTAAAGAGTACACCACTAATGAAAAGGCACAAATAGCTATGAGTCTTTAAAAGGAGGAGGCACTTCTGGGGTGCATGAATGAGGAGAGTAAGGTACACATTGGGTCCTTACACGTGACTTGGGAGATATTTGAAGAAGCCTAATTTAGAACTTGCTATATGTTAGATGAGTATAAACACAAAAATAAAGTGGCCATCCATGCAGTGAAATAGAGGGGAAGGTCCTGTAGAAGAATATGAAGCGGAGTTTTACTCCTTAGTGCATCATGTCAACTACATGGAAAATGATGGCAGACTTGTCAATAGATTATTTCATGGGTTGTACATGGACGTTCACACGGAGGTAGAAATGTGGAATCCTACTACCATAGCGCAGACCTTGAATATAGATAGGTAGTTAAAGAAGAAGATTGATATGGGAAAATAGGCACAGGCACATGCACCTAGGGGAAGTGTCGTACCTATTGGTTCCAGGTAGGTTGGGTGTAGGATAGTTGGTTATCGATTAGGTAATTCAGGGTTAGTCAGGTCAAACAATATGTCAACTATTTCTCTTACAACTCCTTCAAAAATTCCTTGTACAAATGGGATGAGATCGAAGCTGCCTCAAATTTGGGGTGGTGGTCGGGGAAAATATTGTGGTGGCCGAGCATAGACATTTGATGCGACCCTGAAGGGGATTAAATGTTATGAATTCCAGGGACCCCACTATAAACGAGACAACCAAAATATGCAGGTTAGATTGTGTCATAGAGAGACAGGGGCAAAGGGAGGCCAACTACAAGGTCAACACCAAATTCATGCCACAAATAACCATCGTCAAGCAGAGCACCGAACCACGGTTATGGAATCTACAAGTATGATCAAAGATTTTCTTTTAACCATTTTGATAGATCTGAGGGATACTACTATCTTTATTTCTCCATCCGCGTTAAAAAATGTGAGCTAGAAGCTTGAGCTCAAAGAAACTTCGACCAAGTGGAGATGGTCTTAGGATGAAAAAAACCAATAAGACTACTGGTAAAGAACTATATAGTTAAAATAGGGAGTGTTTATACTAAGATGATCTTGTATAACACTACTCTAATGACATATGAATTAATATTGGTTATGGATTGGTTAGAATCCCATTAGGGTTTGTTATGAAAAGAGTATCTTGTGTAGCAACGATCTCATTGAATCGATAGTAATCGAGGGCTTAAGAGGGATTTTTCTCCATGTTTCATCAGGATAGCCAAGGTGAATAAATGCATGAGGAAGGGTTGAAGAATATATGATGTGGAAGATGTGAGTGATAGCCCTAGATCATGCATGGAATCTCAGTGTCTCACCCTCTCCTCTCTCAATTTGCAAATGTATTTCCTCCTGAGTTGGAGTTTGACTTCACTATTTCCCTAAAACCTGGTACATAACCAATATCTAAGGAAACTTATTGAATGACAGTTATGGAACTCAATGAACTAAGTATTCAACTTAAAGAACTCATTGAACCAGTCTATTGATTCGGTCTAGTGTATCACCCTAGGCCCACCCATAATATTTGCTAAAAATAAGGATGGCACCCTTTGTCTATGCATAGATTAATGGGATTTGAACAAAGAAACAATTAGAAATTGTTATCTTATGCCTTAGATTGACGATTTATTTGATCAACTAAGAAGGGTGACAATATTTTCTAAGAATGACCTACGATTGAGCTACTACCAGCTAAGGATTAAGGAAGAAGACATTCTGAAAATTGCATTTCAAACAAGGTTTGGCCATTATGAAATTTGGTAGTGTCCTTTGGGTTCTCAAACACACCAATAAAATTTATGAACTTGATGAAAATTTTTCTTCAAAATTATGCAGATTGCTTTGTATAGGTGTTCCTCAATGTCATCCTCATTTACTCTTGTAATGAACAAAAGCATCAAGAGCACTTAAGGATTGTACTTCAATGCTTTAGAGAAAACAAATTATATGGGAAGTTCACCAAATTCTCCTTCTTTCAAAAACATATCCAACATATAGGACACATAATTAATGGCGAAGGAATCTCAACAAACGTGGGAAAGACTGAAGCCATATTGAGTTGGTCGACTCCTAAAAATGCCAAGGAGTTTTGCGGTTGTATGGGGCTGGTTGGCTACTACATGAGGTTTGTAGAAGGTTTCTCTCAAATCATGAGACCTATTATAGTTTTATATAGAAAGGGGGTCAGGTTTGAATGGACGAATAATGTAATGAACATAATATATATGTAAACATCAATTAATAATAATAATAATAATAAATAATGAAGTCTCGAGTGATGAAGATGGGGAGGATGAAGGGAGATGAAGGCAGGGAGGATTGGAGATGAGGAAAAGTGGGTTATGAGGGAAAGCAGGTGGTAGATACGAAGGGAGAGGAGTGAGGTCAGTGTGAGAGAGAGGAGGTCTGGAGAAAAGATAAGTTGTGGCTGCGTGGGGTGAGGGAACGTGCAAGTGGGAGAGACGACGGTGGAGGGAGTGCGCAAGTGGAAGGTGGAGGAGAGTAAGGGGAGCAGAGGGGACGCGATGGATAATGAGGTGAGGAGGAGGGCGAGTGAAGTATGGAGAAGGTAAGGGAGGAAGCATGGGAAGGTGCGTGGGCGTAGAGCGTGTAGAGTGGGTGAATGGCAGTGTTTGAGGAAGATGGGAGAAAGCTGAAGTGATGGGGTGAAGTGATGGTAATCAAAGGGAATGGAGAAAGGGAGAGTAGAGGAAAAAGAAGGGAGGATGGCGGAAGAGTGTGAGGATCCGATCCGGCTCTAATACCAACTGGTACAGTTAAACTTCGAAAAACCGACAGATTGTGAAATAACCCACAAATTATTGTTGATTGATTGATAAAATATGATGATTTTTACATTTACAAGCTTGACCATTTATAGGTCAGTAGGTACCGTTTCAATGGAAACAATGTACCCTTAGAATTTAACTAAATCAATTAATTAATCATATTTTTAAATATTTAGATACATAACACTTTTAAGTCATTACAAGAGAAGATATATCACCTTGTCTAGAAAGGATCATCAGTCGAAAAGGAAACAATGACTAATGTAGTTAAAATAAATGAATCATTAGATTTGGAAGTCAAGACACTAGAGAGAGGAACTAGTAAAGATCCAAAAGAATTCCAAAATCAAAACGATTTTTATAGTAAAAAATTATGAGGACATAGACTTGTAGAAGTAGCAAAAGATGAAGGTTCCAATAACAAGACACAAGAGACTAGCACATTGTATCGACATCCTAATCACAAAAATCACTACCATAACCAATTGGTACACCAAGATCATTCTAAACAAAAAATAATGATTTATATTCCAAAGAATTTGAATATAAATACAATTGAACCATGTCAAGGTAAAGGTCATCTTGGGTGGCCTGATCCAAGACTAGTGAAACAATTTTATTTGATGCTTCATAAATCTATTGTCTTATTTCATCAAGCGCCTTAGCTACAAGCACATAAGATCATGCAAAGGCATTATGAGATAGAACAAGAGTTAATTCTTTCAATAATTATGCTTCAAGGACAAAGCATTTTGTTACGAGCAAGAACTAGGGATAAGAGAACCTTAGATAAGTCTTTTCCATAATATGCTTTGAGGAAAAAATATTTCTAAAGGGGAAGGAAAGGAAATGAACATAATATATATGTAAACATCAATTTATAAATAATAATAATAATAATTAATGAAGTTCCATATCCTAATGAATGGACATAATCCATCAACCTTGTGACACATCAATGTGTATATATATCGGCACATAGGTCATTGTAATCGTATCATTCATCAATGATATATATATATATATATATATATAGTCCTCTATGGACAACTTTTTATCTATCCTATTTAAGGTGGATATTTACTATATGAACATGAATTATTTGTTTCAGATAAATGTGAAGAATCCTTTAATGAGCTTAAAATATGACCGACAAATCCCCCAATCCTTAAAGTGCCAAACATGGATAAGGATTTCATGGTTTGCATAGATGCAATGGGATAGGGTTTAGGTGTAGTATTAATGCAAGGAAAGGAGTCATTGCTTATGCCATCTCACAAGCTCAAAAATCATGAAGTCAATTATGCTACCCATGATCTAGAATTGGCAGCAATTATCATGGCCCTTAAGTTATGGAGGCATTACCTACTAGGACACCAATTTGTATTAAAATCAGATCATGGGATTCTTGAATACATATTCACCAAGAGGGATCTTAATGCACACCAATGATGTTGGAGTGAATAGTTTAGTGAGTATGAATTTAGAACCTCCTTCATTAAGGGAAAGAAGAACAGGGTAGAGGATGCATTGATCAAGAGAGCTCAGATAAGTTCAATATTCTCCATTGAAAATGATCTCAAGGACTTGTGGTACCTTCAGATTTAGGCTGGTTGGTCTAAAGGGAAGTCAACTTAAACCATGTTTTAAGTGTACTCATTGGATGATGATGGATTTCTTAGATCCAGAAGAAGGATGCATGTGTCAACCAATGGAATTCAAAGGTTGGTGTTGTGGAAAAAATTGCACAATAGTGAATCCTTCCCACTTGGTGAGGGGCAATTCCTTGTAGGCTGCAACGAGGCCTTAGTATAAGGTGCACCTTTTTTGTGGGTGAGTGCTCCAAGTGATCCTACAAATGGTTGTTAGTGGAAATAGATAAACAAAAGAAATAAAAATGAAATAAAAAAAATAACAAGAGGGGTAGAGATGCAAAATTCACAACCAATGGATGCCAAACCACTTTGTATTTCCCAAAGGTAAAGCATGCACAACACCTAGGAGATGTGAGATCCAATGGAGCCAAACAATACCCCTTGGGGAGGTCTATTTAGTCCACACTAGATGTTAAGTAGATTGAATAACAAATGAGAAATCTCTTGCCCCTTGAAGGAAGGTGGAAAAGGAGCTTTGTAAATGCTAAACAAGAGGGAAGAGTTCGGAGCTATAAGGGAGCTCAAGCACAATTCCAGTAGCATAACCTTGCTCTTGGTTTCTCCTCCTTAGATGCATGCCCATGGATTTCTTTTTATAGGCCGAGAGGTGGCCAAGAAACGACTAGATCCAAGTGTGAACCCATTAACTCCATGATTTGGCCCCAAAGTACACAAAAGGGGGCCATTCAATGAACCCAAGTACATGGGGAGGCCAAATTTGAATTCTTGGAGGTAATGGGGATTCGATGAACCTTCAATGCACCGTGGGTTTTTGTGGTCCCTCCATTTATGTCAGTTGCGTGGATATCGAAGGATTATCCGTGCTGGTCACACTGGTGCAATTCTGATAATACGCATGGTAGCACGAGTTAACATGCATGTACGCATGCGGTAGTATTTTTTTTACTGTTCTTGGGCATTTCTAGACTCATGTTGCTTCTTGGCTCTAATGAGGATGCTTTCGGTGGGATGCATGCTATATGTTGATAACACTTTACCGTGCAAATTGTGGAAATGTCACATGTGTGCGAGATTTGTGCGTTAACAATTGGTAATGGATGAAGCCCATCATGTGTCGTATTCATCCCACCCAAGAGTGAGAAAAATTCATGAAAACTTGAAAAAGGCATTTTTCAGCATGGAATGAAAGGGGACATAGTAAAATATGTAGCTAATTATTTGGAGTGCCAGTAGGGATCCTTCAATCACATGAGATACTTGAAACTAAATGGGAAGTAATTTCCATGGACTCTGCGGGAGGCTTACCCACCACCCCCTAGAGACATGATTGTATTATGGTTGTGGTGGACAAACTGATTAAGAGTGTGCATTTCATTCCATTAAAAGTGCCTTTAATGCACCTGCTATTGCTCAAGTTTTCTTCTAGGAAATAATCTGACTACATGGGATCCCTTAGAAAATTATTTTGGATAGAGATTCACTATTTACCTCTAGGATCTACCAAAGCCTCGAAGAGTCCTTGGGCACCCAATTGAATTTTAGTACCAGCATAGATCCATCTTAAACCCATATCTATCAAGCACCGAGAGGGATCCAATTTCTTGAGGTGTATTTCTTTTTTAAAATTTAAACTCAAGAAATTTGAACTCTTTTGATTGATAGATCCGGGTTTAAGTTTTAAGTTTCATGGATTTTTTTTAAATACTTTCCATAATTTTTTTATTTTATTTTATGAGCCGACATCACAATGTAACGCTACACATACACATTACAACATCTCCCCCATACTGGGCTATAGAGCACCTCGTTTCACTCGGTGCAATGACATAGCATCCAGAGATTGATGGTCAGATAAAAAGAGTTAACCAGGTAATGGAGGATATGTTAAGGATGTATATCATGAACCACCAAAATCAATGGGAGAGGTAGCTCGGTAGATTTTCCTACAATAACAACTATCATATATCCCTTAGTGCCACTATGTATGAAGTATTGTATGGTAGGCCATATAGGAATCCTCTTAGCAAGTATTGTCTGGAGGATTGGGTCATGTTGGGTCTCAAATTTATTCAAGAGATGGAGGATAAAATGGCCATGATTAAACAAATACTTAAGGAAGCCTGTGACTATCAAAAAAGTTATGTCGATGCTAATCGTACCAACAAAAGATATGAGGAGGGACACAGGGTGTTTGTTCGAGTGAGGCCTATGAAGAGACCCTTTAAATTTGGCAAGGGGGCAAACTAGCTCCAAGATTTGTCGATCCATTTAGGGTCCTTGAATGGATCGGGCATGTTTCTTAATGGCTTGTGCTTCCATCCCATTTAGGAATGATGCATAATGTATTTCATAATTCTTTGCTTAAGTGTTACATTCCATGCCTCTCTCATATTTTAAATTTGTAGGGATTGTAGCTGTCCAAGGAAGGGGCCATCTAGGTTGAAACATATTGCATATTAGACTAGAGAACTTGATGGTTGTGCAGACACTTCCTGAAACAGGTTGAATTCCAATGGTACCGGTATAGTCTAGATTCAACTACCTCGAAGGATGCAGAAACTATGCATTGTGAGTTTCTTTAGTTGTTTTAGTAGATTTATTGACTTGTACATGTGATACTATGTCTGATACGTAATATTTCATGTTGATATTCACTATGGCATTTAGTGGAAGATGACACGTAGTATATGGCATGTTGTTATTTCATGTTGATATTCACTACGATGCTTTATTTTTTCATCATGGTACTTGGTAACAAAGGATACACAATTTATGATAAGTTGTTACTTCATGTTGATATTCAATGTGGGACTTTATTTTATAATATGTTGTTAATTCATGATGGTCCTTCATGACATACTAGTTCAGCATGATGCTTAATGATATCATGGATTGTTATTTCATGTGATATGGTATATAGCATAATGTTTAACAAATTCATGTTGATATTTCATAATAAGTAAAACATGATAGTTATGAAGCATATTATTCCATGATAATGCCTTATGATACGTTCTACTGCAAATGTTAACTTGTGACGAGACATTCTTTGTGATCACATATGATAACCAATTATAGTGCTTTATTATTCACAATGGATTTTATGATATCTTATAATTGACAATCATTGTTCACTTGTGGTGAGTGGAAGTTTGTTTTAGGTAATCCACTCAAACATCATAAAAAGGTTAATCATTCTAGGATTTCGTGGGGGGGCATAACCACGAATGAGAATGTGTCATGTCCCAAATTTGGAATTGGGTCACAATGGCCTAATCACATTGGCCATATTCATTAGAGTTTGTAAAATTGATGTTAAAGGTCAAATAATTGCCAAGGAGGAAAATTACTAGTTTCCTAGGTTTGGGGTGGAAGCTTTGGGATTTGGAATAATGGGGATAATAAATGATGTTTGAACATTAGAGTGGCATAAATATTTAATAAAGGATCTAAATAAATATATACAAGTGAAAATCAAAGTGGCATTTTATCATGAAGACACATGGAGGAAGTGGGACCCACATATGGCTAGATTTCCCCACTACACTTGGCATCATTCTCTCACCAATTCGAATTCAAGGTGAATGGTAACATACTTTGGGGAGTCCAAAAGGTATTATTCATGGCATGAATCATCCAAGGTCGAAATATAGAGGAAGAGTAACTCCCATGGAAGAGGAAGAGGCAATTGGAGCTAGTGAGACACTTGGGCTAGATTCCCTAGCTCTATGACAACAATGATGAAGATGCTATGACACCTATGACACAAATCAGACCTGAAGGATGACATATGACATATATGACATGTCAGGGCTAAAAATAGACTCCAAGAGGGCGCTCAAGGGTGTTAGGGAAGCTAAGATGCTTCCACATGTGATTTGGTGGAAGTGGGAGACTAGGAATTGTTGTACAAGTGGTGTTCTTTGGAATCTCTTCCCAACTTGAGTTGGCATGAGTCTCTTGGAAGGAATTCGACCCATGGAGGACATTAGAACTTTATAAATGTAAATAACAAAGAATGAAACCATCTTTTGATCATTTGTAGAATTTGCAATTGCATTTGTGAAGAGGGAGAGCTAGTGGATGACTAGTTTCTTGCCTTAGCCAATTTCGAGGGTGAAAGATTCCCATCCAAGTTGGAAATTGGAAAGGCCATTCAGACCTTTCATTTGGAGCTTCAATGGAGTCTTTATTTTCAGGTGTAAGCTACATGGCAGCTCATGGTTTCTTCTATTGCAGCTCGCTCCTTCAACCATTTCCAGTTTTGATGGCATATTCTTGATCCTTGAGGGAGGGCGTTTTTGGTGAGCTATTGTACTCTTTGGGGGAGCTTCTAATGCCCCATTTCTTTTGTAATATGAAGTAAATACTCTTTTCTTCATCTCCAGAAAGTTTCAGGTCGAAATTCCAAGTAGAAGTGTATAAATCTCATTTTTAATGGAAGAACAATGCCATTTCCCCACTACCTTGATGTGAACCAATGTATTGGTGATGATTTCGAATGAATGGATGATTCTATGATGAATTTGTGATTAATGGACTGCCATGGATGTATTTTACAAGTTTCATGTACTGTACTTGAGAATTTGAAGTATTTTCACTCACTTTAATTGCATTGGGAGAAGAAATAGTGCCATTTCCCCAAGGGTCGAATTGGTGATTTTTGCAGTTGAATGGGAGAGGGTGAGAACAGTTGTAATAAAACATTAATGGTGCATATGAGACCTTAATAACATAATTAACATATTACATACCTCTGTTCATAAATTTGAGTGGGTTTGGAGGCATTTGGGAAGCATTTTTCAGTACTTACCTTAGGGGGATTTGAACCCCAAATTACTAGTAAAATTGCATACTTGGTCCAGAATCTTAAGAGAGTTTGCAGAGGTCTTTTGGTGGCCATATGTTATCCCTGAACATCATATTCAATTCCTAATATCATTCATACACCTTCCTTGAATATTTGAAGGCATTTGGAGTCAATTTGAGACCTAGAGACCAATACTAGTCAAAGGGAAATCACTAGTAAAGTTACCTACATTGACCAGAATTGAAAGAGTATTTGCAGAAGTGTTTTAAAGGTACAAAGGCATCCCTAAAACACATATTTATGTTCTAATATCATTCATATACCTTTTCAGAATATTTGGGATAATTTGGGGCAAATTTGGGACCTAGAGATTGAAACTAGTCAAAGGTCGAACCAAGGAAAAAAGTGGAAAATTGCCATTTTAATAAAATTCCTAACAAGGGACATTACAGAATGCCTAATACAAACACCTTATGGTCTAAAGCATAAAGTTAATGATTAAATCTACGCCAATGATTCATAACTATACTACCAGAAGTCCATGGCTTGAGGTATTCTCGCCAAGGGGGAGGCATATGTAGAATGGATTCCAATGCCTGGGGTTGGTGCCTTAAGGGTGCCTAAGGAGGGAGAAAATGGAAAAATTTCAAGACGTATAGGTTATAATGATCTTGGTGTTGATATCAACATAGCAGTAACTAGATGAAAGATAATTATGATGAGGCCCAAATTTCGTTTAATGAGGATGCGCATGTAATACCCCCAGTTTTGTCTTGGAATATATTTAATCAAAATTATGTGAATGATATAAATATGTTAGTATGGATTCCTAGTGCAGAGATCAAGGCCAAGGATTGACTAGTGAATGGATAGGCATGCATGATGTAAATATTTCTATATGGACTGTGTCACATTGGCCTATCATACCAATTCAAATGCTATGTAGATACTATGTTGGAAAAATAATAAAATGGTCCAAGATGGTTGTATAAAGAGCACTAGAGGGGCTATGATTTCACTAAAGGGGAAGAGGAAAGGGGGGCTATGGGATATTAAATTGTTAGGAACCCATGTCTTTACTTTGTTAGTATGTTGTTATTGGACGCATATGCTTTGTAAGTCGTCCCGAGTATTTGTTGATCAATAGTTTGTGTTATTGTTGTTGGCGCATATGCTTTGTAAGTCGCTCGTAGTATTGTTGATCCATAGTTTGTAGTGGCCATGGTTTTGACCCATAGTATTGGCGCCTAGACTTAATATATAAGTGTGTGTTGAGACCTATGAAGGCACTGTGAAGTTATTTGTATTGAGCTTGCTCATAAGAAGTTGCCCCCTCGAAGTGGCCTGTGATCAATATAAAAGTGATTCTGAGTTCTGTCATTCTGCTATTTCGCATATTCTTATTAATTAATTGTTGCAGGTGCATCACATCTGGTATCAGAGCACTTTCTTGGGCTCGCTGGGTGAAATTTCTACCAATTTTTTTCCGGATCTGTTGCAGGTTCGGATTTGGGAATAATCCCTATCCACTTAACTGTGGGAAGTACTTGGGCATAATCCCTAAAACTCATTGTGAGGAGTACCACAGGAACCCCGAAGTAGCTGGCCCATTGAGAGGACCTGCCAGCGAAAAGGGCAACGACCCCTACCTGATTGACTACTTCCCACCCGTGAGGTAAACCAAGAGCTGTCGTTTGTGGAAAAGTGGTTATTAGTTTTACCTGAGCCGTGGAGTGAGGGGTACTGCCCCAATACACAAGTCGTTAGACAACATTGGTGGCCGAGTGAAACCCCTGAACTGTTAGGAAGCCGCACATACCTGGGGTCCATATCTACTTTCAGTTGAACTGTTGTCGATCACTGCTACGCCGTTTCAGATCCATTTTGCAAGCCATTCTAGATCCAGCCGTTTTCAATCCATTCGGCGCTGTTCCAGATCCCTTCCGAGCCATAGCCGCTCCAAAAAAAAAAACCGTCCCGCTCAGTTTTTTCTCCATATCTCCCTTGTTTTCACTCTGTTTCCCTTGAAATTTTCGGGGAACCCTTGTCATCCCATTCTGCATATTTCATTCCTGAGGACCCTATCCCCAATTCCCCTTCCCAAAGCCCGAAATCCCACATTTGTCTATTTTTAGGGTTTGCCATAACTTCCTCAGATTTCACCCAATCACCTTCAAATTTTACCACGAAGTTCCTTTCTGAATTCTGCTTCTTTGTCTCCCTCTGCCAAATTTTCCCATTCTTTCACCCTGCTTCTGAAATCCTCATTTTTGCTTCCCTGTCTAGTCTACAGTGTCCAACACCTAGTCAAACCCCAATTACCCTTCAGATTTTTTTCCAAGTCCAGATTTTCCCTTACTGAAGCAGTTTCTATTTTTGTTTTCCTACCCAGTTAAAAAAAAAAAAAACTCTTGGTTATGTGCAGGAGCAAAAACCAGAAGACAAGATTGCAGCCCAACAACGCTCCAAGCCCACTTTTGTTCCCTTTCGAAATATGGGTTCTCAACGACCACCTATATCGCAGGCTCCTCGACCGACTCCTATCAAGCGTTTGTCTGAAACAGAGATGCAAGCATGCAGAGAAAAGGGGCTTTGCTATAATTGTGATGAGAAATTCACTCGGGGACATAGATGTGTTCAACAAAAGCTCTATCTCTTGGATGTGGATTCTCCGCCTGCCTCTGAAATTGGTGACGAAGATCCAGAAACAATGGATGCTCCGGTCGACATTCAGGAACCGCCTATTGACCCTCCGTCTCAGGATGACCAGCTAGAGATATCTCTCCATGTTTTAGCTGGAATCACCACCCCCCAAACAATGCGGGTCAGGGGTTACTTCAAGAAGCTTCCTCTTACAATACTCATTGATTCTGGTAGCACTCATAATTCCATTGACTCTCGGATCGCCAAACAAGCTGATTGTTTTATCCATCCTTGCTCCAACTTTGAAGTCATGGTTGCCAATGGGGCACCTTACCTTGCAAAGGGAAGTGTCAAAATGTGCGTATCTCTATGGGAGATTATACCTTGCGCTCTGACATGTTTGCCTTGACCGTAGGCGGATGTGATGTGGTTTTGGGCGCTCAATGGCTACGCACACTTGGCCCTATCTTATGGGATTTTGCTGAACTTTGGATGCAGTTTTCCCTCAATGGACAAAAACACACATTGACAGGATTACAACCAGGTTCTCTCAGCATCATCAGTTCACATCGTATGGAAAAACTCCTCAAGAAGAATTCACATGGTGTCATCACTCAGATCCATTCCATTTAGATGCAACCATCAGCAGTCTCCACTACTCCTTTGGATCTACAACAAATTCTGGATCGATATACAGGTGTCTTTGCTGAACCAGTGGGATTGCCACCTTCCATACCAGAAGACCACCATATTCAGCTCCTTCCTGGCAGCATTCCTCCCAACATCAGGCCCTATCGCTACCCATTTCACCAAAAAACGGAGATTGAAATGCTCGTTCGGGACTTATTGAAGCAAGGTATTATTCGCCCAAGCACTAGTTCCTTTTCTTCTCCAATTATTCTTGTCCGCAAAAAAGATGGGTCATGGCGCCTCTGCATTGACTTCCGAGCACTTAATCACCTCACCATCAAGGATAAGTTTCCAATTCCTGTTGTTGATGAGCTTCTTGATGAGCTTCATGGGGCTCACTTTTTCTCCAAGTTGGATCTTCGTTCTGGGTATCATCAAATTCGGGTTCATGAGGATGATATCCCTAAAATAGC
The DNA here is from genome assembly GCA_027924585.1 of Larix kaempferi. Taxonomy (NCBI): domain Eukaryota; kingdom Viridiplantae; phylum Streptophyta; class Pinopsida; order Pinales; family Pinaceae; genus Larix; species Larix kaempferi. The sequence goes on from BSBM01000936.1 coordinate 11,367,739, forward strand.
TTTCCGCACACATGATGGCCATTATGAGTTTTTGGTCATGCCCTTTGGCCTCACTGATGCTCCTTCCACATTCCAGGCCTTAATGAATCAAATATTTCGACCCTACTTGTGGAAATTCATTCTGGTATTCTTTGATGATATCCTCATCTACAGTAAAACATGGGATGAACATCTCCAGCATCTGGATCTTGTCATGCAACTTTTCTCTGACCATCATCTCCATGCCAAGCAGTCTAAATGTGTTTTTGGACAGAAGGAAGTTGAGTATCTCAGGCACATTATCTCAGCACAAGGGGTTCGCGTGGATCCTGCCAAAATCGATGCCATGAACAATTGGCCGCATCCTCAGACACTCAAGAGCCTTCGTGGTTTTTTGGGGTTGATTGGCTACTACCGCAAGTTTGTCAAGGATTATGGGAAGATTGCAGCTCCATTAACTGCTCTATTGAAAAAGGATGCTTTTACATGGACACCTGCTGCTCAGTGTGCATTTGACAAACTAAAACAAGCTGTGTGTACTACACCTGTTCTAGCTATGCCCAATTTTTCCAAGCCCTTCACTATTGAGAGTGATGCTTGCGGCAATGGACTTGGTGCTGTTCTCCTTCAAGATGAACACCCCATTGCGTTCACCAGCAAATCCCTTTCAGGTAAGAATTTAGCTGCCTCTACCTATGAGAAGGAAATGATGGCTATTTTGCATGCAGTACAGAAGTGGCGCCCATACCTATTAGGGAATCATTTCTGCATCAAGACTGATCACCAGAGTCTGAAATATTTCTTGGAACAACGTGTCTCCTCCCCGGCACAATAGAAATGGGTTAGCAAACTCATGGGTTATGACTATGAGATCACTTACAAGAAGGGTAAAGACAATAGTGTGGCAGATGCTCTTTCTCGCACATTTGATGCCCAAGGTTCTCTTTCAGCTATTTCTATGCCTGTTCCAAATTGGTTGCAATCTGTTCAACAGGGTTATGTCAATGACTCTTCCTTATCTCAAATCATCCAATGCTTGACCAACAACCCTTTTGCTGTACCACATTCCTCTTGGGGTGGTGCTTCTCTGCGATACAAGGGTCGTCTGGTGCTTCCCCAGAACACAGATCTTCAACAGGCTGTCTTCTATGAACTCCATGCTTCTCCATCGGCAGGGCACTCTAGGTTCCTCAAAACGTATGAACGAGCATGGCGTAACTTCTTTTGGCAGGGCATGAAAAGGACAATTCAACAGATGGTGGCCGAATGCGATACCTGCCAGCGCAATAAGGGTGAAACAACACTCCTTCCAGGATTGCTTGAACCCTTGCCCATACCTACACGGATTTGGATAGATATTTCTATGGATTTCATTGAAGGGCTCCCTAAATCTGGCGGGAAGACAGTGATTCTCGTTGTGGTTGATCGCCTCTCCAAATATAGTCATTTTTGTTCTCTCATCCATCCCTATACAGCCTCCTCCGTCGCTCAAATTTTCCTGGACCAGATCTTTCATCTTCATGGCATCCCTTCTTCCATTGTCTCGGATCGTGATGCGACTTTCACCAGTCATTTTTGGACAGAACTATTTCGCCACACTGGCACCAAACTAAAGATGAGTTCAGGGTATCACCCACAAACAGATGGTTAGACTGAAATTATCAATAAATTCTTGGAAACTTATCTTCGTTGCTTCACCTCGGAACAACAACATCAGTGGGCAAAGTGGCTCCCTCTCGCTGAATGGTGGTACAATACGTCTTACCACACTGCCTCTAAAATGACCCCATATGAAGCAGTCTATGGTCAGGCACCTCCAGTTCTTCTTCCATACACCCCCACCAGTTCACCAGTTCAGGAAGTTGACACGGTCCTTCGAAACCGCGATCAGATTCTTCGCATTTTGCAGGACAATCTTCACATGGCAAGAAATCGCATGAAGCAACAAGCTGATCAGCACCGTTCTGAGCGCACTTTTCAAGTCGGTGATATGGTTTTTCTTCGTCTCCAGCCGTACAAGCAATCTTCCTTGAAAATCAAAGGGCGTCATAAGCTCGCTCCAAAGTTCTATGGGCCATATCGGATTCTTCAGAAGATTGGGTCCGTTGCTTATAAATTGGAACTTCCTCCTTCTTCCCACATTCATCCAGTCTTTCATGTCTCTTGTCTGAAGAAATTTCTTGGCACCAACATCAGTGGAAAAATTATTTTACCCGAATTGGATAATGAAGGATCCATCCTTTTGGAGCCGGAGGCCATCCTCAATCGGCGCACGCGTCAGCTTCGCTCTCGCTCTATCACAGAGGTCTTAATTCAGTGGCACGGCATGCAACCAGAGGATGCTACATGGGAACCACTCCTTCAGATTCAACAACAATTTCCACATCTAAAGCTTTGAGGACAAAGATTTTTTCAAGGGGGAGGGGATGTTAGGAACCCATGTCTTTACTTTGTTAGTATGTTGTTATTGGACGCATATGTTTTGTAAGTCGTCCCGAGTATTTGTTGATTAATAGTTTGTGTTATTGTTGTTGGCGCATATGCTTTGTAAGTCGCCCGTAATATTGTTGATCCATAGTTTGTAGTGGCCCATGGTTTTGACCCATAGTATTGGCGCCTAGACTTAGTATATAAGTGTGTGTTGAGACCTATGATGGCACCGTGAAGTTATTTGTATTGAGCTTGCTCATAGGAGGTTGCCCCCTCGAAGTGGCCTGTGATCAATATAAAAGTGATTCTGAGTTCTGTCATTCTGCTATTTCGCATATTCTTAATAATTAATTGTTGCAGGTGCATCACATAAATCCTCTATTACCAAGTGTAAACCTTAGAACTCATCCAATTGTTTCCATGTACTTTAAATGAGTCGATTACTTCCTTTTGACTATTAATTCCAATCATTGAATTCATGTGTGGGGTTGGTGGGAAAAGTCCTCTCATGTAGTTACGAACGCATGATATGAATATCCTTCTATGAAATTTGTAAGGGTCATTTATTCTATGGTTAGAAGTTATGTTAGTTTTCTTGCCACCATTTCCTCTTATCCCTTGGAGGCAACCACTCATTTTCCTATTATCATGTTGATTTGCACTATGTAGACCTCTCCTTCATGTTTTTCATACCATTACTAATTATTAGACTGTGTGTTACCCATAAATTTGATTTTGAAATTAGATTTGTAGATTTGAAGGGAAAAGAGATGGGTTATAGGTGAGCATTCAAGTTGGGCGGGATATGAACCTTTACTCATTGAGTTATTCTACTTTTGCATGCTTGAGAAGACATGAATTAAGGCCATAGGGGATTCTCCAACAATATACAATAGGTTTAACTGCTTCTATGCATATGCTGGTAAGAATCTGGCAAGATGGATGCCCCAAGGGAGCCATGGATTAGTGAAGGGGATTCCTGACCCTAAAAGGGTGTTGTGTGTCCATGTATAGTGGGAGCCAAGGTTGTGATGGTTGAGTGAGATTCTTGTAGATATATGGATGAGCATTTGGCTAAGCATTAAGAGTAGAATGTATTGTGGGATGAGTGATAGAATCATGTAGGTGTTTCCCTCGCCCATGTGGCCTCATAACCCAGCTTAAGGGTGGCCTCTCGACATAAAGAGTATATGTTGGACCGAACACCTAAGGTTAGGTGGAAAATTTCTCTTACATGGCTAGTTTCCTATATCTTCTTTGTTTAAAGATAAGTATTCTCGTTGTATATGATGTGAAATGATTTTATTATTATGCCTGTGATAATTATGGTTGTAAATGCATGTGTTGTGTATGTGTGGAGATATTTATTTCTGTTTTGTTTTATTTATGCATATGCACATGCAATTTTAAATGTTATAAATTCATAATATGGCCACTGGATAAATTCAAGAGCCCATAATTCATTCATATCCCCCTTTGTTGGTCGGAATGATGGATGGGGACACCACAACATATTTACTAAAAGTTGGGAGGGTGGCTAAGCCATGGAAAATTCCCAAGGAACTTCCAATGCCTATTTTATGATCCATGAATGGGTTACAATAGAGGGCCCATGACATGGAGAGCGGAACCATCCAAAGTATTGGCAAAGATGATTATGGACGTGGAAGATGGTTTGGTTCTTATGGAGAGGGTGAGTAATGAAGGAGAGAGTTTCATGAATGTTGTACTTTTATTTATTTATTTTGACTCCTTTATTTGACTTGATTGATGCTTGAGTGTGTAATGATATTGATGCATAATTTGTTTGATTGAGCGCATATTAGACACCTAGGAATTTAATCAAGAGCATGTTGTAACTTAGGCCGCCATCATTGTTTTAATGAATGTGCAAAATTTATGTGTAATGGCCACATGTATAAATCTCCCATCTTCATAATAGTACTACCTATATGTATTACCTATTATCTAAATAACTGATTGAGTAAGTCTTTGAATTTGTTTCTATGGGGTTATAACTTCGATATGAAGTTTCCTAAAGGGGGGAGTATGTGGCACCCCAACCTTAGACATTAGTATAAGTATAATAGCATATGGTAGTAGTAAAAATGTCAAGTAATATATACAAATAAAAAGGAAAATGTGCATTTCTAATTTAATTTAGGTGCATGGGTGACAAGTGTGGCATTCATGCAAAATTAAGAAATTGAGTAAAATATGAAAATTTAGTAATAAAAGGAGGCAAGACCAAGAGGTGGGGTCTCTAGTTTAGCTGGTTAATTTGGAGGTTTGATTGTTTGTTTATGTTGGTTTTCTGTTGTTGTGAGTGCACTCGTTGAGAGGGAGGTCAAGGAGGAGGATATTTTGGTACGGAGGTTGATAGAGAAAAATAGTAAGGTATTACTTGGTTTGGCATAGGGTTAATTACTGAGTGCTTGGGGGTCTTAGCTTCTACTAGGGTTTGGTTGGGTGGAGACTTGTCCCATTGTTGTGGATAAAAGACCCAATGATTGATTGAGGAAAAGGATTTGGAATGCATGATTGGAGACGAGACACAAATAGGTGCCATGTTCAAGATAAGCGACAATAAGATGTCATAAAGATTTCCAACAAGACTTAACCCATTTTCCCAAAAAAAACTCCCATCATGATCAATGAGTACCTCTTTGTTTTTTAACGAGCTTGAGGAGGGTAACAGATGCTTGGTATAGCTCATCTTGGATGAGTCCCTCAACATATATTTAACGAACTTGAAGAAGAAGGGGTTCGGTCCCATATGGGCCCTTTGTTGCATTGTTTTACAAGTCCAAAAAAGGTAAACTAGGTGATCTTTTCACATTTAGAGAGTTTGAAAAGGTCCTAAAGAAGACTCCAAAATGGTTCTTTGTCGTAAATCTAGTCTCCTCACTTGAAAAAGGATAACACAATGTGAGATAAAACTCTTCTTGTTGGTTGTGGATCTTGATCTTCCTGATTTAGAGATGTTTTTGTTCAGCCATGTTTGTACCTAGATTTTTTATATGTTGTGTAGGTGAACTGAACACTCATCTCGGCAGGGCGGGGTGGGGGCGAAGCCCCCAAAATAAATTTTTTGGGTTGTTTGTTGGCTAACAATTTATGGGCCCATGGTATTTTCCCATGGTAACTCCCCTTTAAAAGGAAGACATTGTAATGAGGTTGTGTACTGTAGTATTGTAAATCTCTCTGATTGTGTAAAGAGACCGTGAGAGAGTAAAGAGGAAGTTGCAGCGGATGTGTTGCAGTTTGTATCCCTTCATTTGTTGGATGGTATAATAATAAAAGGGCTGGAAATTTCTTTGTGGATGTATCCCAGATTGGGTGAACCACATATATTGGTGTCTCTCTTGTATTGTGTTTATGTGATTTATATTTGCATCTTGTTTATTTTTATCACCTTGCGATCCTATTTTTTCTAACAATTGGTATCAAAGCCAAAGGTCTATTTGGAAGATAAACTTGCAGGAAAGAAGGGTTCATGGTTCCAGTGGGAGCATTGGAGGAAGAAGTAACATTTAAGGTCAAGAAATTTAATGGCCAAAACTACCAGTTATGGAAGATGTAAATGTAGGACTATTTGTATCAGAAGGACCTATTGCTACCGTTGGGTGGAAAAGAAAAACAGTCGGTGACTATGAAGGACGAAGAATGGGAGTTTCTTGACAGAAAGACACTGGGAACAATACAGTTGTGCTTGGATTCGTCAGTGGCTTTCAATATATCAAAAGAAAAGACAATGGAGGGTCTGATGAGTGCATTGGGTAAATTGTATGAAAAACCCTCGACCTCCAACAAGGTATTTCTAATGAAGCATTTATTTAATATGAATATGTCAGCAGGTGGATTTGTTGTTGATAATTTAAATGAATTTAATACGATTACAAATTAGCTAAGTTTTGTAAAAGTGAACGTTGAATATGAGGTTAAGGCTCTTCTAATCGTGTGCTCGTTGCTAGAAATTTGGAATGGCTTGGTCATGGTTGTAAGTAACTATGTATCTGGTTCAAACACTTTGAAATTTGATGATGTTGTTGGTGTTATTCTTAGCGAGGAAATGTGAAGGAAAATCATAGGTGAGACATCAGGTGATGCGTTGACTATGGAGAGGAGGGGAAGACAAAGGGAGAGAGAAAATATCCTAGGTAATCACAACAAGTCTAGGAAGGGTAGATCCAAGTCTAGACTGGGAAATATAGAGTGATGGAACTGTGGAAAGAAAGGACATGTGAATAAATACAACAAATCTCTAAAGAAGAAAGGGGTTGGACAGCAGGAGACTACTCAGGAAGCAAATGTAGCAGGTAATGTGTTACAAGATTATTTGATTCTTGCATTAGATAATACTAGTGATTACAGGGTAGTAGATTCAAGGGCTTCATGTCATGCTACACCCCATAGGAAATCCTTTCATGATTATGTTCCAGGTGATTTTGGACATGTTTTATTGGGTGATGACGAACCATGTAACATTTTGGAATGGGTAAGGTACAGATAAAATTAAAGAATGGAACTGAATGGTTTCTGAAATATGTAAGGCATATTCCTTCTATGAAAATAAATCTAATCTCAACAGGGTAGTTGGGAGATGGTGGTTGTTTATCTACGTTTGGAGAAACTTGGTGGAAGATCACTAAAGGATCGATGGTGATATCAAAAGGATACATGATAGGTACGTTGTATTTATGTCCTCATAATATTGATTGTTCTACCCATTTAGCTTCCACAGGAATAGATACAGTATTGTGGAATCATGGGATTGGACACATAAGTGAGAAAGGGATGCCGATTCTCCACTCAAGGAAGTTGCTTCCAGATCTGAAGCAGGTAAGTTTGGAATTATGTGAGAACTGTGTTTATGGAAAACAGAAGAGAGTCGTATTTCTCAGGTTTGGGAACTAGAAGAAGAGTGAAAAGTAAGAGCTTGTGCATACAGATGTATGGGGACCAGCTCTGGTACAATCTCTTGGTGGCTCTTGTTATTATGTTACTTTTATTGATGATGCAACTAGAAAAAATTGGGTTTATTGAATTAGACATAAATATGATGTGTTTGCTACTTTTAAGAAATGAAAATCTTTGGTTCAGAATGAGACAGGAAAAAGGTTGAAGTGTCTCAGATCTGATAATGGAGGTGAATATTGCAGCAAGGAGTTTGATAGTTACTGTTCATACCATGGGATTTGTAGAGAGCAGAAAGTCCCAGGAACACCACAAGAAAATGGTGTGTCAGAAAGGATGAATAGGACGATCATGGAACGTGCAAGGTGTATGAGATTGCATGCAGGGTTGCCCTTACATCTTTGGGAAGATGTTGTGTATATTTTTATTTACTTAATAAACATAGGGCCTTCAAGCGCTTTGGATGGTGGTCTTCCAGAGGAGGCATGGACAGATAAAAAGGTAAACTACTCATTTATGAGAACTTTGGGTTGTGAAGTATTTATCCATATTGATAATGAAAATAGAACAAATCTTGAGGCTAAATCCAAGAAGTGTACCTTTATTGGATACGGAGTTGATGATTTTGGTTATCGATTATGGGATTATGAAAATAACAAAATCATTAGGAGTAGAGATGTGGTATTCAATGAAAATTTCATGTATAAAGATCAGTTACAGGGAAAGAAACAAGAAAAGGAAAACAAGAGTACACAGTGCTTGATGAAATCAAAGAAAATGAAGTTATAGAGGTTCCAGAAAATCAAGAACAGCAGCAGGCACCTCAAACTCCTGCAAGTGTTAGAAGATATACCAGGTCAAGTAGACCCCTTGAACGGTACTCTCCTTCAATGTATTAGTTATTGATGACTAAATATGGTGAACCAAAATGTTATGAAGAAGCAATGCAGGTGGAAACTAGAAAGAAGTGGGAGCAAGGCATGAATGAGGAGATGGACTCATTGGTAAGAAACTAGACTTGGAATTTTGTTCAGTTGCTTGCAGATAAAAGAGCCTTGCAGAATAAATGGGTTTACAGGTTGAAGGAAGATGATGGAGGCAAGAAGCGGTACAAGGCCAGACTTGTTGTAAAGGGGTTTGCACAGAAGAAATGTATAGATTTTGATGAAATATTTTCTCCTATTGTTAAAATGACTTCAATTAGAACTATTTTAAGTCTACTGGTGGTAGAGGATTTGCATCTTGAACAGTTAGATGTAAAACAACCTTTCTCCATGGGTATTTGGAGGAAGATATTTATATGCAGCAGCCACAAGGGTATGAGGTCAAAGGGAAGGATAATTTAGTATGCAAGTTGAAGAAGAGCTTGTATGGATTGAAGCAAGCTCCAAGGCAGTGGTATTTTAATCTTGACAGGTTTATGACATAATAGGGTTATAGTAGATTTCATTATGAATGTTGTGTTTATTTCAAGAGGATAGATAATAGAAGATATATTATCTTGTTATTGTATGTGGATGACATGCTTGTTGCAGTGTCTAACATGCAAGATATAAATGTGCTAAAAAGGAAGTTAGCTAATTCATTTGCGATGAAGGATTTGGGTGTTGAAAAGCAAATCCTTGGTATGAGAATAACAAGAGACATGAAACAAATGCAAATTGACATTGTCCCATGGTGAGTACATAGAAAAGGTGTTGGAGAGGTTTAGAATGCAGATTGCAAAGCCAGTTAGTACACCTTTGGCCATCCATTTCAAACCAACTAAGGAGATATGTCCCAAGACATAAGAAGAGATAGACTGCATGTCCACGGTCCCTTATTCATTAGCAGGTGGTAGCTTGATGTATGCCATGGTGTGCAGAAAACCAGATGTTGCACATCCAGTGGGAGTTGTGAGCAGGTATATGAACAATGTAGGTACAGAACATTGGAAGGTAGTACAGTGGATTCTCAAGTATTTGAGAGGTACTACTACTCATACATTATGTTTTGGAGGTTCAGACACTGTTCTACAGGGATATGTTGATGCAGATATGGAAGATGATAAAGATAGCAGGAGGAGAACCAAAGGGTATGTCTTTAATATAGGTGTAATAGTAGTAAGTTGGATTTAGAAACTACAAAATGTTGTTGCACTTTCAACAATGGAAGCAGAGTATGTTGTTGCTACAGAGGCTAGTAAAGAGATGATTTGGTTACAAAGGTTCATGGAGGAATTGGGTAAGAAGCATGATAATAGAATGCTTTACAATGACATATTGAGTGTCATTCATCAAGTAAATAAATCAAATTTCCATTCTAAGACTAAACATATACATCTCAAGTACCATTTCATACGATCTGTTCTGGAAGATGATCTATTGAAGCAGGAAAAGATACACACTAGCTAGAATCCTACAGACATGTTGACAAAGGTAGTAACCAGAGAGAAACCGAGTTCTTGCTCAATTTCAATTGGCCTTCAAGCATGAAGGTGAAGATGAGAAATTTTCCAAGTCCAAGGTTCAGAGCATATTCCAGCAAGTGCAGCAGCGGTGGAGATTCTGTGATCAGTCTCCAAGTGGGAGATTGTTGGTTGTGGAGCCTGATCTTCCTGATTTAGAGATGTTATTGTCCAGTCGTGTTTGTACCCCATTTTTTTATATGTTGTGCAGGTGTATGTACACTCATCCTAGAAGGGTTCTGGGGGCTAGCGGGCCCCTAGATGGGGTTCGGAGGTGAAGCCCCCAAAATAATTTTTTGGGGTTGTTTGTTTCCCAACAATTTACAGGCCCGTGGTAATTCCCCTTTAAAAGGAAGACAATGTAATGCGGTTTTGTATAGTGGTATTGTAAAGATATATGTGATTGTGTAAGAGAGACTGTGAGAGAGTGAAGAGGAAGTTGCAGTGGTTGTGTTGCAGGTTGTATCCCTTCATTTGTTGGATGGTATAATAATAAAAGGACTGAAAATTTCTCTGTGGACGTAGCCCATATTGGGTGAACCATGTATATTGGTGTCTCTCTTGTATTGTGTTTATGTGATTTATATTTGCATCTTATTTATTGTTATCGCTCTGCAATCCTATTTTTTCTAGCAATTCTAGTCAATGATAGACCAAAGTATTCATTTTTCATAATTAGTCCAATTGGTTTGAAAAAGGGGTAAACTATTACCAACTGGACATCCTTTCAAATAATTTTACAGGAGTGAAAGAAACAAGTTCATTCGGCAATTTTTCATGTCTAGGGAGTCTGAAAAGGGCTTAAAGGAAAATTTGAAGGGTTCCTTTTTCGTAATTATTATAACGAGGCCGAAAATGGGATAAATTAGCACTCGAAAGATGGCTCTTTCATGACTTTAATGTGTTTGAAAAAGTAAAATTATACATGTGTACAAGGTCACTAAGACACAAAATATCTTCCTCCCATTGTCCTATGAAAAGTAATCGTGTCTAGACACAAATGGTGTTAGAATCTCATGATGCAAAGGTCATTAAGTTCAAAAAAACAGCTTGAGAAGAAGCTGCCAGTGCGAACATGAGAAAAATAAATAGTTATTTGAGAGTAAAAACGAGGTAATTGGTAAAAACAATCTCATTTTTACCTTACCATTTACCTCAAAGGATTTTTTGGCCTTCTTGGGAGATCCGAGACACTGTTTGACTTGTTGTATGAACCAGGTAAGTCATATTAACAATCTCTTTCCATTCATGGTTGAATTTTTTAGTTTAATGCAAGTTTGAGTGGGATTTGGGCCCCCCTATGGCTTTTATTTTTCCCTCCTAAGATTGTTGCTCCCCTAAATGGTTGTGGAGAGAGAAAATTTTGAGTTTGTCACTCCCTAGACCATTGTGGGGAAGTGAAAATTTGGAATTTTCGCTCTGGTGCCCACTCTAGGGAAGTGAAAATGTGTAGGGAAGGAAAAAATTTAGCTTGTTTCTCTTTCCTCTTGCAATATCTAGAGCTATAAACCTAATCATGACTCTTTTTGGTGTTTGACAAAAGATTGCCAAGCCAAAAAGTCACAATGATCGAGTGGAAAGAAAGAGAACATGAGTTGGATGATATAGTTGCTCTTCATGACCAAGCTACTCTTGGTGCACTTAGATACTATGGTTTATTGAAGTTTTTTAAGACTAAATACATGAGGAAATAACCACTCCTATTGAACCATTTGATATGCATGTGGGATGTTGATCAACAAGTTTTTAATCTGGGGCCACATGTTCTCAAAATTAAAATAGAGGACATCTAATTCTTGACCGAGCTCTCTAAAAGAGGGGCATGAGTTAACTTGGCCAGACACAGCAACACTAATGAGAGAACTGAGGGTTATATAGCCCAATATTGCAGGTTGGGAACTTGGAAAAGCAGTGGTAAAATACCAATCAAGGATGTAGCAGATTGACCCCTATAGACCATCTTGTTCACCATCACAAGACTGTCTGGGAGTGTAGGTCCTCATCATGCCACTAAGGCATAGATGACCTATTCCATTGAGTGTATCAAGACAAAACCTTCAATTGGTGTGGGGGTGTATTGGCTAACATGAAATACCATATCACCAGGTGTACAACAGGACGACATAAACAGTTTGGATACAAGACTATCTTAGTCTCATTTTTCCTAGAGAAGGTACCACTACTTCATCTGCAAATTGATGTGTCGATCCGGCCCCCATCCGAGCCGTAGATGGAACGGTGGACTAGCCATGCAGGTTGGATGGGAGGTCCTTAGATGTTATCCTATGATGTCATTTTTTTCTCATGGTGGAGAAACCAGATTTCGATGATAGAGGACTACCCTTATGCAAGAGTGGACTTTCATGGAGATAGAGACATGGTGCTCCTGGAGGGAGCAGACTGGGATGAGACATGTATGACTCTTAGAAAATGTGACCTTGAATCATAATGTTTTTTTGTATTTTTCAATATTTATATTTTTTTTGTACAAAGGGGGCCTAATATATACATGTTTTGTGTCACGGATCGAGGATCAGTGTGACCAAGTGGATCATCACCATTGTACTCGCACGGGGAAGGCTACCAAGCGATAGAAGTTGATGCCAGTGGACTCCATGGTGTAGAGAAAAACCTGGAGGTTTTGACGATGGGTGTCCCTCCGATGAGGCTCCATGATATCCCTTACCACTTACAGAGGCACACAATGGGGATGCCAGAGCGTATTAGTCGCTTACTACACTAAGTGGCCCGAGCAGTTGTGTGCTATAGTGAGCACCGCGTGCCTCATGATGAGGAATACAGGTCTAGGTAGTCTAGTATTCTTCTAGTTTATTTTTGTGACATTTACATGATATATGGGAAATGTAGCCCCAATTTGTCCCCTTATGTACTATTTTAGATATTTGATGTGACATACTTTTGATATGCTATATACATGGATCTTATTTGGACTACTTATTTTCTATATGCATGATTTACATTATAGTGTTTTTTCTATTTTCATATATACACTTCACAATGATGAAATGTTCATGTATGCATGATATGCCAATTTAGTATGAAATTAGATAAAGAGTAGGCGATTGTATTTAGTTCTCTCGAGAATGTTGATATTGTATGAAATCAAATGATCTCTGAAGAAGAAGTATTCTCCGGTAAAGACGGAGTAACGTGGCGTTGCAAATGGAATAGACTCGGTTCAACTCTGAAACCACAAGTTGGGAGTCTAGGTAAATGATGATATGGCGTATGCCAAAAGAGGAAGCATCGGTCAATAGTCCTATTACGACATGATATTCAACGATTTTATTAGTTATTGGACCTAGGAAAATACCACATGAGCTAACCAATCATTGGTGGGGGAATAAACCACCCAAGCTGTCAAAGAAAAGTTGCAGATATGTCAGCTAGAACCATTTGCAAATCCCAAGTACACTGAAATTTGTGCATCGAAGCACAAAGCAGGATAAGTAGTGGAAAACGAAACAAGATCCTCACATTCCAAAAGAAAAACTAGTTCACACCACACCAAAAAAACACCAAATATAATACATATATACAAAGTACTTACGCAAGGAGATCCTAAGCATAGTACTTTTTAAGATAGATCTCATTCTGGGGCTCCCCTAAAGGTAATCCATCATAATCAACTAGCTCATAGGCCCCTTTTTCTAAAACTCGCTTAACGATATAGGGACCATGCCACATGGACTTGAACTTTCTGACTCCTAGTTTATTTTGCATATAATCATAGGATAAAACCAGGTCACCTTCATTGAAGGTACGAGGTTGAATGGATTTTTCATATTGAGCTTTGATGTGCTCCTTATGTTCCTCATTGGAAAGAGCAACATGACAATGGGTTTCATTGAGTTTGGTAAACTATAAGAACCATTCTTCCTCCACGAAAGTATTAGGAAAAAGTTCGGCAACTAGCTTAAGAGACGAAATTTCACACTTAATAGGTAAAATGGCTTCCAGATCATAAACTAATTAAAAAAGTGTGAATCCGGTCGTTGTTTTTATTAAGTCCTATAGACCCAGAGAGCCAAAAAAAGCATCAAATTCCAATTGTATTTGTGCAGCCCCACCATTCATTGAATCATGGTTTTCAAGGCCTTATTGATGGCATCTACTTGTCCATTAGCTTGAGGAAAGCAAGCAGATGAATTTTCATGGTGAAAACCTAGTTTGTCACTTAATTCGGCCATCATATGATTCCTAAAATGGGAACCATGATCGGTAAAAATGGCTTGTGGGACCCAAACCTTGTGATAATGTGATTAAAAGTGAACAATGCGGTAGTATCACCATCTTCAGCATATGTAGGCGTAGGCTCATCCCACTTGGTAAAATAGTCATCTGTGACAATAACATAACCATGCCCCCAGCTGAGGTAGGATTACAATGCATGAAATCAATGCCCTATTTTGCAAAAGGGTATGTTAGCACTTAAAGATACACAAATGTATGACCTTTGAACTCATGTTCATCACCAGCTCCCTTAGTCAGTTTAGGTTAAGTTTTTTTTCTTTTTAAATTTAAGTACCATCCATACTGCAAAACAAGATAATTTTTAGTTGATAATTGAGAGTCTTAGTCTGCTCTAGTTAAAAAAGCTTATGAAGAGGTCAAGTTCTACCCATGGTCATATGAGTCCAAACATCAAAACCTACCGCCTATCAGCCTACTCCTTCCCTAAAAGTGATTGTATGAATTACCCACTCTCGTAACACCTAACAAAAATTTGAACTAATGACGCTACGAAAGTTTAAAAAGTACCGTAGCATCCAAAAGAGATATTATACTAAAATTGATACGAAAGTTTCAAAAGTCCCGTAGCATCCAAAAGAGATATTATACTAAAGGTGCTACGAAATTTTTAAAAATCCCCTGGTGTCCAAACGAAATTATAAAGTAGGGTTGTTGTAGGAGTTTGTAAAAGTGCAATCATGACTTTTAAAAACTTTCAGTCAAGATAGGGTCGTTTCACACCCTCCAATTGAGTGTGAAGTTGTCATTCGGGATGGGGTCACATCACATCTGTCGGTTATCACCCCAAATCCGGCTCTGTCAAATCTAAAAGGTCGGTTCCCATCTGTTATTAAGAGTTAAAGTGCTTGTATGAGTGGGGATTTTCTAATACAGTGAGAAGTCTGGTATTTTTCCAAGTGCAAGCTGGTGTCAAGATCAACCACCACCAAATGGCCGATCAATGACATGGAGCCATCAACAGTTAAGAAAAATATCAAGAAGAGTGGGTCCCTGGTATGTTTGAACCGGGTGCAGAGTGGCTAAAGTCGAACCCTATTGCCTGACATTTATTCCACCGCGTGGGTTGACTGAGGTTTTGTGAGAAGTTGCAGGGATTTCACAAGCAGGTGGCCTGTGATTTTGTGCTTAATTTCGATAGCAGGAAGACCAAGGTCGGGCCCTTGGAGATAGAGGTCACCACGAACTCCATAGCAACTGCAACATAGATACCTAGAAAGGGAGAGGAATGGTTTAAGGTAACCAAATTCTAGATGACAACATGCGACCATTTTCTAAAGGATGATCATAAAAGAGAAAATTCTACCTATGAGGTCCCCAAGGCTTGGATTACCAAACAGTATGGTGCTCTCTTGTTGGTTATTCAGAATTTTTTCACTTGTGAATGGAGATATGACACATCATACCAATACAATTTCATATTATTGCTCCATTTCATAGGGAAGAGGCCTATAGACATGCCCTATTACCTCTTCAGAAGCTTAGGTAAGATGATTGATAAATCATAGTCACAGGACCAACAAATTGACCATTACATTTTTCATTTTGGTCTCATAGAGCTGCTGGTAGTGGAAGAATTGAAGAGGTTAGGGAGAGAATGGAACACCTTCCTTTTCTTGGTTGGGTATGACCCTGAATCTATGAAATCAACGCCAGTTAAGATAAGCATCCCTGACAAGGGGAAGGGAAAGGAGACAGAAGAAGAAACACTGGTTAAGGTTAACATCCCTGACAAGGGGAAGATGAAGAATATAAAAGGGGAAAAACTGGTTAAGGTAAGCATCCCTGACAAGGGAAAGAATAAGAATACGGAAGGGGAAACACCTATTCGAACATAAGAGAGGCCAACCAAATTTAAAAAGGGTCCAGAAACTCAAAAGGAGAAAGAAAAGCTTTTAGGAAAGAGATTGGAATTCACACCAGAAGTGATTGAGAGATCAATTCCCAGAAATCCCTTAACTAGGGAAGCAGCAAGAAGAATGATTTCCACAGGTCAGGAAACTCTCGCAACTACCATGGAAATTCCCCCTCACACTCTCCCTGGATCTCCCATTCAGCTAGACGATGAAGAAACACCTAGAGTCCATACATCTACATAGAGAGGTGATGCAGACTCTAAGATTGACCAAATGGAATCCCAGTAGAAAGAGACCCAGACTTCTACACAAAAAGATGAGGCATAATCTAAGAATAACCAATTGAAATTCCAGCTGAAAGATACAAAGTCTGAGAATAGCCAATTGAAAACCCGACTGAAAGATACAGAGTCTAAAATTAACCAATTGAAAGCCCACCTGAAAGAGGCAAAATAAGCAAAATCACGGGTCGTCTAAGAAAGCAGAAGATACAGGGGGGAGCTAACAAAGAAACTACATGTGATAGAAGGCGTGTTATATGAGACTAAAATGATATTGGTGAGAGGAATTCACCTCAGGAAACATGTACAAAACCTTTACAGAAGAAACACATCATTATAGGAAGAGAATAGGGCACATATAGAAGAATTGCATCTTTTCAAAGGAGGAGAAGCGCTAAGGAGAAAACTAAATATCTTGGATGAAGTGGCTTCCCAGAGGGAATGACACCTCTCTTACATCCCAGCCGCAGTTTTGGTTAGATACAGATGGGCCTATTTTCATTTTGGATAGCTAGGGTTTTATAAAAAGACAAGCCCTAATTTTGAGAAATTGGTTCCTACTATTTGGAAAGGAAAATACTCATAGCACGCAAGTATTACTCAAAGGAGGAGAAGCACGGTAAGTGAAAAGGAAGAGGTATACTAAAAAAAGGTAATATTCCACCTAAACCCTACTCATGCAAAGCTCCAACATTAGGGTTTCTGTTAGGGTTCAATTTTGTTTGATGGTTTGGAAGGGTGGAAGGTCATGAACACATGCATAGATGAATATCCGACATATAAGAGGGAAAATAACATTTTTTTTATCCCTCAGGAAGGAACTCAAGTATGTCGGTATGAAACCCTTAAATTTTGGTAGTTTCCAGAACTCATGCAACGCATATCATGGAAAAAACAGGGAGTGCACTACAAGAGTTCTGGAAACGAACTCTTGCAGCACGTATCACGGAAAAATAGGGAGTGTGCTACGAGAGTTATAGAAATGCTTCTACAGCGCATATCATGGAAAAAACAGGGAGTGCACTACGATATTTCTGGAACATCACTTTTATAATGCATAACATGGAAAAAATATAGGGGGTGCTACAGAAGTTAGTGAAGCTGAACATAATAGGATTGATCCGTTAATTTTGGGAATCTCAAGTGGATCTGATATACATCAAGATGTGTTGAACAAGTGGAAGAGACAACTGGATGCTGACCTATTTTCAGTCTGCATTATCAGTCAATTAGCAACAATTCTTTTTAAAATTACCATCAGTTAACTAAGAAGTAGCCTGTGAGTCATAGTTTAAACTTTAGTTAATTTACACTCATAGCAGTTCTCAACTATTTACTATTTTTAATAATAGTCGAAAATGATTTAGTATTTTTCTTTAATACAAACAATTGTGAGCCTATATATGGCGAGTTTTTAGAAGACCCAAGGGTCAGAATTTTGGAGATAAAAACTCTTGAGTATTGGAACCTTGTTAACTTTTTAAAGTTTAATGAAATATGTTAATGCAGAAGTACATAATGCTTTTACCAGAGATTCATGTGTCAATATTTCTTAGTCTACGTTATCCTATGTGAATGTTTATATTTCTGGGTTTTCCCATTTTACACATTATCTTCCATGTTTGAATGAAATTATTGTATTCAAAATTCATCATTAGTTTGATGCTCTGTTTCAGCATTTTCAAACAAGCTTTTGTTATCTTTTCCTCCAAAGTTAAGGTATAATTCATTATTGATGCTCTGCTTTAATCTATTGTTTGTCTCAATTCTTCCCCCATACCTCAGTAATCTGATTAACTAGGAAATATTGGCTATCTTGCCTTTACTGCCTTGAACATTCTACAAACGATCATTGATCACCTTTGTAGTTGTTTTCCAGCCTATTGACTCCATGCCCAATTAATCTTTTCTCCTGATCCCACCACCTTGAAAAAACAAAACCCTAATATACCCATAGAAGACCTAGCCATTGCCCTGATTACACAACCAGCCATTGAAAGATAGCATCTAAAAACTGAGTTGTAAGAGAGAGCCTTCTTTGGAGTGGAAAGGCTAGTTTCCAGACCGCAAGTAGGTTTTAAATAGTTACATCTTCCGCTTCCTTCCACAACCAAGGGAGTTGGCTGAGTGATAACATTCTAGCGCCGTTGTCGGGGAGCGAAAGTTTCATCTTCCTTAGGAAAGAACGACAAATAAACATATATGATCTCTAAGGGAAAACAGATACTTGGACATCTAGTTGGTTGTATCATTTTCCCTAGAAACTTCATTGACAATATTTATGGTTCCACAAGAATTTATAAGCGAATTCATTGAGAAAATCCTGGCTTCGCGAAGATTGTACACTAGAAGCAATCCAGATCTTGAACCTGCATTCAAAATCCAAAAGAGATCATTCGAAAGGGAAGGAAAAGGAGAAATTAGGTACTACTCTATTAAAAATATATTTCTCTTTACCTTAGGAATAATTTGAGGGTATAGATAGTATCACCTTTGATTTAAAGTTTGAACACTCATTGTTTAGATCCAATTTCTGAAACAAACTTGAGTCGGATTGTATTTTATGAGGAAAATTTCCAATCATATGCATTAGTATCTCTTTGGGAAAAGTTACAGTCTTCAGAAGAAGAAAAATTTAAATAAGAAGGCACTGATCCTTTTTCCTTTCCCAGTGAAACAACCTATGATAAAAAGGTCCAAATCCCCTCCACTGCTGCACAAGGTCATACTACTGTTTCCTTCCATATTCCTGTTGCTACCCCTAAAGTCCCACAGACCTTGATCTCAGTTCCTATACCCCCAAGAGCAATGGATGCCATATTTGCTCCTTTGGCACTTCCTACCAATATCCATGATTTACCTTAGAACTATGCTCAATGCATTCCAATTTATGATGGGGAATGTGGCATTACATCCCAACAGCACGTAAGTAGATTCAATGACTTTATAGACTTAGCATAAGTGGATGACGATGATGCCAAGATGATATTGTTTGCACAGAGTTTCTCTGGGGAGGTAAAAAAGTGGTTCAAAGCTCTTCAGTTAGGGAGTATCGCTAACTACGACAGGTTTGAAGAAGCTTTCCTAGAAAGGTGGGAAGATAAACATAATCCCCTACATATCAAAATCTAGTACAATAACCTAAATAAAAACAACATGGATACGGTTCAGGAATTTTTCTGCTAGGTTCATGAAAGTGTACAATTCCATACATGCTAAGAATAATCCCCCTGTAGGAGCTTCCCAAATCCACTATGTTGATGCATTTGACAATGACGTTGCCCTGATGTTGAGAGAGAGGAGTCCCCATCATTACCTAACATGCTAAAAGATGCCATAGAAGTGGATTCAAACTTGATGGCATCTGGAAAGATAAAACATAGGGTGGAGGCTGAGAAGAAGAAGGTTAGGGAGGAGAAGCAGCCCTCCACATCCCAATCCACGGATACAAAATTTGATTAGATGATGAATACCATAGAGAATCTCATGGATAGGTTGTCCCTAGACCACAGAATTGTTGTCAGAGATCCCCCAAAACTGTAGATTAGAAACCCTAATTTTAGAAGGCCCCCTATCTCACAAATTAGACAAAGATACCCAAGAGGTCCTAGAAATCCATATAACCAACAAGTGAGGCCACATTTTGTAGAAAATTTGGTTGATGATGAGGAGGTAGGACAACTTGAGGATCAGACCCATCATTTTGACCATGCTCAGACCCAATTTTACCTAACAAAAGAAGAGCATGATAGGTCCTCCCTAGAGCAAGAGTACAGCATGTTGGAGCTAGAATCAGAGCAATACCAGATGGGATATTAGAATGCTATTCTATAATTTCAAAAGAAGCATAACCTCAGGAGTAGAAATGTGGTGGTCAATCCCAAAAAATCCCCAGTTGACCAACCTACATCAAATCAGCAGAGAAAAAAAAAAAACACCAACCTCCAAAAAGGTTGATCCAAAAACAGATGCTCCTAAGAAAGCCCGGGATGGGAAAGGTGATGCAAATATAAGAGAAATAGAAAAATACCAGCCTTCTTTCAACCTTGAAAATGAAATCTGCAAAGTCATGATTTCCATCCCCTTCAATGAGTTACTTAAGAATGTTGAATATAAAGATCAGATTTTGAAAATGGTGCAAGTAGAAAATGAAAAAAAGCTAGACACTCTGAATCTACAAGATGACCAACCTACCCTCCTT
The DNA here is from genome assembly GCA_027924585.1 of Larix kaempferi. Classification (NCBI taxonomy): domain Eukaryota; kingdom Viridiplantae; phylum Streptophyta; class Pinopsida; order Pinales; family Pinaceae; genus Larix; species Larix kaempferi. Next base: position 11,388,121 of record BSBM01000936.1, read on the forward strand.
TTTGGTACTCATGTGGAAAAAACCGGAAGATGATGATGTACTTCCTTTTTATATCAGTCTGAATGTTCATGACTAGGTATTACATAACGCCATGCTCGATTCAAGAGCTTCCCACAACCTCATACCTAAATCTGTTGTGGAAATTTTAGGGATGGAGATTACAAGGCTCTACAAAGACTTGTTCTCTTTCAATTCAAGAAGAGTGTTATGCCTAGGTTTTATCAAGGACATGGTGGTGTCACTAACACAAATTCCTCGAAAAAGTGTTGTTATGGATATGGTGGTGGCAGACATTCCACCCAAGTTTGGGATACTTCTCTCTAGAGCTTTGGCATCAAAAATAAAGGGGACCCTACAAACGGACATGTCCAATTCAACCCTCCCAGTGTTTGGTCATAACAGGAGACTGTATAGAGAATATAGGTTGGCATACGTGGTGAGTAGTCAGAAGAAGACTCAAAACCATCCCATATGTGTTGTTGATACTGACCTCGGCTCTTCTATATTTTTTTCTATTATCTATGTTCTGGGAGATCAAACCCAAGCGGTGTTGGATTTAGTGAGTAGAGCATTGATCAGAACAATGGACAGAATTCTGAGAAAAATAGCGAACATATTTCTGGAAAAAATAGTGAGCAAAATTCTAAAAAAAATAGTGAACATAATTTTGGGCAAAATAGTGAGAAGAACAGAGAGCAGATTGCAGATATGGAAAATAAGGTTGAGGGTGTATGGAATATGGACTTTGATGGCTCTGTTGGAAAAGAAGGAATTGGTGCAGGCATCTCGATCATTCCCCGGGACCCTAGAAACAAATGTGCTACGCTTCATTCTTTTAAACTGGTTTGTGAGTGCACAAACAATGTGGTTGAATATGAATCCCTACTTTTAGGGTTGAACATTCTCAAATATTTGAAGGATAAAAGGATAGCCCTCCACAGTGACTTAGAGTTGGTGATTCATTAGGCAAATGGGATTTATGAAGCTAATCATCCTAGAATGAGGGCTTATAGAAATGTTGTTTGGGACATGTTTGATAAATTTTTCACAAAACACAACATCTCAGTCCTTCCAAGGGGAAAGAATATGATAGCTAATTCTTTAGCCACCATATATAGTAAATTCAAGATCCCTATTTACCCAAACAGAAAGTATGAGATCGGATTCAAGCATATACCTTTTATTCCTGATAACACCAGGAACTGGAATTTTTTTAAAGATGATCAGCAAATCAAGAGATTTCTTGAAATATCATATGAATTTGCTAGTACACACATTGATGAGGAAAATCAGAAGATGGAAGATTGGGACCCTAATCCATCAGAATTTATGAATACCTTGGGGGGTAAAGAAACCATCCAACTGAAGAAAACCTACATCCCTAAAGGACTGGTGCCTTTAGAAAAATTGTTTGATGATAATGATGTAGCAAAGAATCCTAAAGTCACTCCAATTGATGGTGAGGTGGAGGACTACAATATTGGGACAGAGAAAGAGCAAAAAATAATCAAGTTGTCTAAATCTCTCACTCCATAAAATAGAGGTAAATATATTGAGTTGATGAGAAAATTCTCAGATGTTTTTGCTTGGAGCTATAAATACCTGAAGGAGTATGACACATCCATTATTCATCATACCATCCCCGTGAAGAAAGATGAAAATACTTTCAAACAGAAGCTCGGAATGATAAAATCGATGCTCCTCCCCCTCATTGAAAAAGAAGTAAAAATATTGTTTGAAGCCAAGATCATAGTACCTCTGAGGTTCTCCTGGCCGGTAGCCAACTTGGTTCCATTCAGAAAGAAAATTGGAGAGATTAGGCTCTGCGTAGACTTCAAGAACTTGAACAGGGTATCGTTGAAGGATAATTACCCTCTGTTGAAGATGGATCATATTTTGCATAAGGTTTTTGGGGCAGAAAGGATGTCCACGCTAGATGGTTTTTAAGGATACAATCAGGTTAAGGTACAACCAAAAGAACAGGAGAAGACTTCTTTCACCACACCATGGGAGACCTTCATGTATGCTAATATGGCCTTTGGGATGACGAACGCATTAGACACTTTTCAAAGGGCTATGGACATAGCCTATATTGATGATAAAGATAGGTTTGTGTTCATTTATATGGATGACATTACAGTGTATTCCAAATCTTATAGGGATCATTTAAATCATTTGGAGCAAGTTTTCTTGAAGTGTAGGAAGTTCGAAATTTCCCTAAATCTTAAAAAGTCAAATTTTGCGATGCATTAGGGTAAACTGTTGGGCCATATAATATCAAAGGATGGAATTAAAATAGACCGAGACAGAGATGTATCAGTCCATAAAATTGAATTACCCAGGAGTAAGAAGGAATTCCAGTCATTCCTTGGGAGAGTCAACTTTTTAAGGAGGTTCATCCTGAACTTTGCAGAGACTGTGAAGCTTATCACCATTATGCTGAAGAAAGATAACTAGATCAAGTGGAAAAGTGAGGCTAGATAGTCATTTGATGATATCAAAAGGGCCATTGCTAAAGCACCAACATTAGTGAACCCTGATTTTTCCAAAGACTTCCTGATGTTTTCCTTTGATTCCGAACATTTTATAGCTGGAATTCTCCTACAAAAAAATCAGGAAGGTTCAGAACAACCAATAGATTTTTTTAGCGGAGCTTTGAGACAGGCTAAATTAAAATACAACATTATGGAAAAACATGCCTATGATATGGTCAAAGCCTTGAAATATTTTAGGGTCTATATTTTACATTCTCATACCATTGCTTTTGTTCTGAATGATGCAGTAAAAGATATTTGGACGCAACCTGACCCTGAAGGCCGAAGGGGCAAGTGGATAACTTCTCTTTTGGAGTATGATCTGGAGATCAGACCTACAAATCTCATCAAAGAACGGGGGCTAGAAAAATTGATGGTCGAGGAAAATTGTGATTCCCTGAGGATAAATATCATCTCAGATATACCAAACAATGTAGGCCAAGAATCACCATTACAGGTATCAGAAGAATTCTCCTCATCCCCATGGTATAGTGACATTATGTATGTTTTACAGAATTTGCAGGCACCACCAGAAATGAGTAAAATCAGAGCTAGATCACTTAATATAAAGGCAACAAAATTATGTATTATGAGTGGATACTTGTACTGGAAAGACCTAGGGGGTGTATTGCTAAATTTCCTACTGGAGGATGAAGCCAAGCTAACATTGAAGGAGTTTCATCAGGGGGTCTATGGGGGGATTCATTACTGGAAAGCCACAGTGGATAAAATCCTCAGAGCAGGTTTTTATTGGCCAAGCATGTTTACAGATGTGTATAAGGAGGTCGTCTCCTATCATTAATTCCATATCTTTGATGGAAAAAGGAAGTTGTTACCCTTGCCCCTAAATCCCATTTCAATAGAAGCTCTCTTCCAGTAGTGGGGTTTGGATTTCATCGGAGAGATCAATCCAACTTATCCCGTACAACACATGTGGATATTGACTGCCACAGATTACTTCACCAAGTGGATATAAGTTGTGCCAAGTAGGCATGCCATAGATATTATTAGAATAAAATTATTAGAATAAAACATCATGTCCAGATTTGGTTTACCAAGGAAAATTATAACCGATAATGCTCAGGATTTTAAGTCCAAGAAAATGATCAATTTCTACCATGACTATCACATAATCCTAGGTCACTCTACATCCTATTACCCTCAGGGGAATGGGTTGGTTGAGTCATCAAACAAGTGTTTAGTCGGGATCATAAAAAAATTGTTGCAGGAAAGCAAGAAAGCATGGCATACTAAGTTGATCTTCGCACTTTGGGAAGACAGAATCACCACTAAAATATCCTTTGGAACTTCGCCATTCCAGCTATTATACGGAACAGAGGTCATTTTTCCCCTTTCTCTGAGACTTCTAGTGATGATATTGCTGCAGGAACAAGAAGAAGATCCAGATCCTATACAAAGAAGAATTAATCAGCTGATAGAGGTGCAAGAGAAAAGAGGAAAGGTATGTGATGAAACCTTGTTGTTTCAGGAAAAAGTGAAGAAATTTTTTGACAAGAGGGCCAAGGTTGATGAATTTTAGGTCATATATTTGGTATTAAAGTGGGACGCCAAGAATGAAGAAAAGGATAAAAAAAATTATCACATGTGGAAAGGTCCATATACAATTGCCGCGTACCATGGAAGCAATGGTTTCATTCTGCAGGATCGGGATGGGGAACTAGTAGGTGGAGGACCAGTCAATGGACGGTTCTTGAAGCCTAACATCATGTAAAGGAAGTTTCATCGACCCACTTTCATTGTAAAATATCCATTTATTTTTCAGAAGTTTTTGTTTTCCAGTTCAAGTTAAAGCATAAATTTTTATTTTTTCAAATAAAGCCCAATGGATAAGGGCATTGGTATACTGTTTTTTTCTACCTCACAATGAGGGTAGCATCCCCATTTGGATCCGATGTTAGCAATTAAATATACATAAATTTATGACCTACGAACTCATGGTCATCATCAGCTCTCTTGCTCAGTTTAGGTTAAGTTTTTTTCTTTTTGAAGTCAAGTACCATTGATACTGCAAAATGGGTTGATTTTCAGTTGGGAATTGAGAGTCTTACTCTGCTCTAGTTAAAAAATCTTATGAAGAGGTCTTTCTTCCCATGGTCATATGATTCCAAACGTAAAAACCTACCACCTACACCTACTCCTTCCCTAAAAGTGATTGTATGAATTACCCACTCTCGTAGCGCCTAACAAACTTTGAACTAAGGGCGCTACAAAAGTTTCAAAAGTCCCGCAGCGTCCAAAAGAGATATTATACTAAAGGCGTTATGAAAGTTTCAAAAGTCACGCAACATCCAAAAGAGATATTAGACTAAAGGCGCTACGAAATTTTTTAAAAGTTCCCCAATGTCCAAACGAAATTCTAAAGCAGGGTCGCTGCAAGAGTTTGTAAAAGTGCAATCATGACTTGTTAAAATTGTCAGTCAAGATAGGGTCATGTCACAGCCGCCAATTGAGTGTGAAGTTGTTAGTCGAGATGGGTTCGCGTCACATCCACCAGTTATCACCCCAAAATCGGTCTCTGCTGAATCTAAAAGTCCCCCCCCCCCCGTTATTAACAATTAAAGTTCTCATTCAAGTGGGGATTTTGTAATACAGTGAGAAGCCTGGTAGTTTTCCAAGTGCAAACAGGTGTCAATATCAACCACCAACAAAGGGTCGAGTAGTGACATGGAGCTAACTTAGTAGTTAAAAAAAAGAGCAAGAAGAGTGGGGCCCTGGTACATTTTGAACCGGGCGTAGAGTGGCTAAAGGAAAACCCTATTGCCCGACATTTCTTCTACCGTGTGGGTTTCCTGAGGTTCTGTGAGAAGTTGCAGGGATTTCACAAGAAGGTGGTCCATGATTTTGTGATTAATTTCAATGGCAGGAAGACCAAGGTCAGGCCCTTGGAGATAGAGGTCACCGCGGACTCCATAGAAGCTACAATAGAGATACCTAGGCAGGGAGAGGAATGGTTTAAGGTAACCAAATTCCAGATGACAACATGCGACCATTTTCTGAAGGATGAGCATAAAGGAGAAAATTTGACCTATGGGGTCCCCAGGGCTTGGCTTACCAAACGGTATGGCGATCTCTTGCTGATTATTCATAATTTTTTCACTTATGAAGGGAGATATGACACAATATACTAGTAGCATTTTAGATTATTGCTCCATGGACCTTTGGACATGCCCTATTACCTCTTAAGAAGCTTAGGTAAGATGATTGATAAAGCACAGTGTTGAGAGGGCCATTTAGCCGCCTTTTGGTATCATCATGTATTAATGTATTGGATCAGGTATAACCGCTCCAACCTCTCCACTTATTGTATAAATACTACCTCAATGAATGAATAAGCTGACTGAACGTTCCGTCCACCTCTTATTCTTCTTGTTATTCTGTTGTGTATGCTTATTATGTGCTTACAACATCCGGCGTTGTTGCCACTCCCATCTGGTATGGGTGACAGCAGCAGCAGATGGGAGGTGGTTCGAACCTGTCGATGAAGAAAGTGAGAATTCCTACAAGAAATAAATAAAATAGCTCAGCGTGCAGAACTGGATGGGGATGGCTCGAATCTGCATGGACTGTGAGATGCTCGTGTAACTATACCTGCAAAAGAAAATATTAAAAGGGTTCCTTGCGCATAAGAAGTTGAAGGCCTACGCGTTGATCAAGAAATCCTCTGCTCAAAAGACTGCTCGTGTGTTGATCATCCTCCGAAAAGAAAGATAAGATGTTTATTTTCTTTCATATTCTCATAATATTTTCATTGTTGTGTGCACGCTTGTATGCCTGGTATTTAAGAAACTTGTGGTCTGAGTATTCGAGTACAATGGTCGTCAACGAGTGCAACTGTGTGCCTTGGCATGCACCCAGTCATCCAATAGAGCAATAATTACAGACTCGTCATTGCACAAAGAAGCTCTAAAATTGTTCAGAAGTCAACCGCTAATCTCAGTCCATCGATTGGAGAAACTGCCGGATTTTCTAGTCTGCAATTTATCTTCCCATTGAGTAGAAGGTTGATGATATGTTGACAGGAATCCATCAACGAAGCACCTAAAACAACCCTAGAAAATCGATCATAGAAAAACGCCACACTGACTACACTGGCCATCAACTGATAGCTATCAATCGACTAGTTCGTTGTTCCTCCATCGACCAGGTGCAATAGACCATTCGTGGGTTTGCAGGCTCATAGTAGTCGACAAAAGAAGCACTAGCAAAGTCTTGACTATAACATTATGTCCTCTCGGCTAGAGTATCAATTTTTCAACCACAGTGTTCACCGACGGAAGTATTACATTTGATCGAAGTCTTCACATGGATATAATTAATCATTTTAATTGTCATGTGTGATTGCAAGCATTGATATCTGTCGGTTGTTATGATGTCACTAACACTGTCCGTTGGCTAAAAATCAAATAAACCAATCTGTCGACTGACCAGAAATTTCCATCCGCTCCAGAATTCATCGATATCTCTCGACTGGCTGTCAATTGATGATGATATGCGTATTATATATTGCACTGACTAAAATGTGCAATTGACCAGATAACAATATCAAGCATGGAATACACATTGCACCGACTGGAGCACTCAACCATGCGACTAGAATTGCTAATTTGATAGATCAATTTCCCACAAGTGAAGACCAATTGCAGAGTTAATAAGAATATTATTTGGTCGTCGAATAACCTTAGCAGTCGAAATCTTGTTGGAAGATCTGAATTGTGAATTGGGAAGGTCAGCTTTGATCAGCTTTGATCAAGGTGTTATCTCTAGGGTTTTTCCTTAGACTTATACAACCCTTACCCAATTTTCACTCATTTTTCCATTTGCCTAGTTTATGCATTCCTTTCATTTTTCTTAAGTTTTATATTACCTTGTTACTTTTTGTTATATTTTCATAACTAAATAGGATAAGGCTCTTGTTCATATTTATTTTCAAAATAAGGTTTAATTTCTTGGTTCAAAAGGCATTTCAAATGTTTGGAAATTTTATAATTTAACCAATTTGATTAAAATGTTAAACTCACAGCATGTGCAAAAATTTTAAATATGAAAATGCTGTCAGTATTGTGAAAAATGCTGTCAGTTTTGCAGAAATGTGAAATTATGATTAAACAAGGGTTTAAAGTTTGTAATTATAGTTTGCATTTATCATAATTCGAAATGAATTATGAATATGCATGCATCTTATACCCCCATGAGGCGTGGCAACTCATTACACATGACCCATAGCAATTGAACAGTACACGGTGATGGGTACAGTTCTCCAGGCATCGAGATTAGCAGAGTTGATGGATAGAGGTATGTGGTTTCGGGAATAACGCTGTAGGGTAGGGTTATCACAGCACCAATACATTTTGCTTTGATCAGGGTAAAATATCGAAGAAACCTCGCAGGTTCAGGAAAAAAGGAAACCAGGTGGCCTCATTTGCAAAGCCGAACCAAATAATATCCAGTGGCTTATGCAGTTCCCGAGATCGACAAAACTCATGAGAGATGTAGGATGGCTGGTCTACTGTGAAAAACTACAGGGTTACAACCTCCAGGTGACTAAGGCTTTTATAAAAAATTACAAAAATGGGGTTGTTGATTGCAAAAGCTTCAAGGTAATGGTTATTGAACAGTCCATATCAGAGGTCATCGGCGTCCTAGCTGAAGGTGAGAACTGGTGTAAGAAAAAAGAATTCGAGGGAGATTACAGTGAGTTTTTGTTGCTTGGGTTTGAGGATTTAAATTAGCAGAATGGGGTACATGTTAGCAAGGTGAAGCCCAATTGGAAAATTCCTCTTGAAATGATTCAAAACTACATTACTTGTGATGGTCGTTTTGACAAAGTCCTGAGATGCCATATTCAACTGTTGATGCATTTGCATGGGAGCAAGAAATTAAATTTGCCATACTATTTGTGGAGAAGTTTGCAGAAAATGGTCCTATGGGTTCAAAGTCACCCGAAGCATACATGCCGCTCCATTTTTCATCAAGGGCTTATCAAACTCTTAGTCCTTCATCATTTGAATCAAGTTGGACAAAGTTGGGACCATTTCCTCCTCGAACAGGGTTATGAAGTCAAGAAAAAGAAGAAGCCATCTAAGGAGAAAGGGAACGAGATAAAGCTGCCAGATAAACAGGTGCAGGTTGAAGATTCTAAAAAAAAGATGAGGTAGGGAAAATCACATCAAATTTTGCTGAAAGTAAGACCACCCCTGACCAGTCCAGTATACAAAAGCCTGATATGTTGAGTTTAATTATTAAAAACCCAATTGCTGATGAAGACGAGCCAATAAAAACCATAAGTACAGAAAATGTGGATTTAGGGCCGAGGACAAGGTCTAGAACCAAGATGGCTACAGAAACTAGATTGCTGAAGGAGCCTACGAAGGGAAATGAAATTGTTCCAATCAATGATTCTGATAATGAGATAGATACTTAAGAAATTGATGTTTTCATTTATGAAAATGAAGATTTTATAGATATGCAGGCATATATAGGGCATATACCCGAGGCATTTTTTAAAAATAAGTAGGTTTATGCCATAAATCAGGCATCAAGCTCTAAGGGTGTGTAGAAAGAGCATGTTGCAATGGGTATAGAAGACATGGAGATAGCCCCTGAATTGGACCAGGTTAAGAAAACCCTACAATCTTACAAAGACAGTGCGAGTACCTGCAAAATATCAATGAAAGTTTAATGTTGGCTAATAAGAGGCTTCGAGAAGACTTGGAGGAAAAGGATGCAGATTATCAAAAATTGGCATCCATAGCTAAAGAAACATTACAAAAGAAGAGAGCCATGCAGAAGGAGTGGAGACAAATGAAGACCCAGCTGGACAAGGTGCAAGGGCGAGAGCACAATACAGATGCTGAATATACCAGGTTACAAAGAAGATCACAAGTTCTTGATGACTTGGTTGTTCTAGCTGAGTCATCTAGAAGCATCTAGTTTATTTGCTATGTTAGGTGATAGGGATTCATAGGTGGCAGTTTGTTGTTTTTAACTTTACCTATGTTAATGGTTCGAAAGACTTAAGTTCAAAACTCTGTTCCATTTTTGAAGGGATTAGATCCAATAGAATAGGATCTGTTAACTGTTTTATTTTGAACAACTTTTTGTATATATATGAGACAGAAATGAATTAGAGGGTGTTGGAACTTGAACAATATGATGGAAGTTCGGTTTTAAAAGCTATGTGCAGGCATGTATGCTGTTTCTTATGTTATCTTTTGTAGAAAATGACTGTTTTTGAAGTAAATTATGATCTTTGAGCCTGTCTTATTTCAATTTATGAAGCATATACTATCATTATTCTATCTATGCATGGTATCAATTTCATGTTGTGATTCTCTTGACTAGTATATAACTATGCCTCTATTATGAAATGAAACTTGAGCTCTTACATTTGTATATTTATTATCACAATCATTTTCTGTTTCTGTTTAAAGTATTGAAACTTCATATTATCCCTATCATCTGATTTTGAATATCCAACCTGAACCATAGATTCATTTGCCACCATAACTTCATAAGAATTACTAAATAGATGTCTTATATCTACCATCTAAGATTTCCTTAAGCTTGAACCCCCGTAGTCTAGGTTCAACTTTAGGGATAACATCTTTTGGCGCCATTGCCGGTGACAGAGAAACGAAAGTATATCTTCCCTGGGTGTTTGATATCTTTATAGCTGGTTTTGAAAGGTGACAAGATCAATACATTTGTTTACAGACTACATTCACCTGACAGTTTAGAAAGTTATAGTGGCTTCAAAGCCGATTGGTACAAGAGGAAATCCTTCATCTCCTCTACATAAGGATTTTTTGATCCAGAAAAGATTATAAGGGAGACTAGAAGAAAGTTGAATAATCCATCATCCAGTAACCCTCAGCTTTCCACTATTGATACAGATCTAGGATTTTCCTCTTCATATTTTTTGAACAGCCAGGAAGAAAACAAATTGGATTTATCTATGTGCATTCCTGAAAGTGATGATTTAAATCCAACATAGGTTGGTGATTTTGAAATATATTCAAATCCTCTATTTGTAGAGCATAAACATATTCCAGAGGAATTTTTTACCTTTAAGTCTTTAACAACACATGAGATACCTCTTACAAGTAGGATTTTCAATGGTCAATTGAAAATTGAAGTACCTTCCCCTCCACATACTAAACCACCATCTCCACAGAATCAACCATTTGTTTTACAGATATCTCATTCATCAAACATGGCTGGCCAACCCCCCTATATGATGGACCATATGGTAGTAGCTAGATATGCTCCATTGGTTATGCCTCGACCCTTAAATCCTTTTCCTAGTGGTGACTACCAGAAATACTTGCCTAGGTTTGATGGCGAGGGTGGAAGAACTGCTGAAGAACATTGGTATAAGTTTTGTAGTTATACTAATAATTACAACATTGAAGCTAGAGATGTTTGGATGAGAATGTTTGTTCAGAGTCTAGATGGAGAGGTTAGAAAATGGTTCAGGGAGTTACCAGAGAATTCTATAGATGGCTTGGAGGAATTACACCATGTTTTTATCAGACAATGGGGAGATACAAAAGACTATCTCTACTATTATACAGAATTCACAACATTGAAAAGAAAGCCTGATGAAGCAGTTGCAGATTTTTCCAAAAGGTTTAATAAAATGTATAACAAGATTCCCCTAGAGATTAAACCTACTGAACCTGCAGCAAAGTTAACTTATGCCAATGCTTTTGATTATCAATTTTCCTTATGGTTGAGGGAGAGAAAAGCAGTGTCTCTGATGAACATGCAAGATGCAACCCTAGAGGTTGAATCCAACATTTTGGCATCAAATAAACTGAAGGAAGAAGATGAAGGTCAAAAGATGGATCGAAAGGGTAAAAAGGAGATGATGCCTTCTTCTTCTTTTACAAAGGTTTCAAATAGAAAATATGATGAAATGCATAAAACCATAAAAGATTTGTCTGCAAAGATTGAGAGATTGGAAATAGAAAAGAAAAATCAAAATAGACCTCCTCAGGATAATGACAATAGAAACCAAAATCAATTTAGGCGCCCTTATCCTCCTAGATTCATTCCCTGAGAAAGAAGGAACAATGACATTCAAAGGGAGAGGAGAGAAAATGAGGATCAAAAGATACAACCACCTTTTCAAGACAATTTGATAAGAGATGATGATCCTTATGAAACAACATTAAAAGAGATTGAAGAGTCAGAGCATGATATTAGTTAGTTGGATGATGTGTATGCTTCTAATTTTATAACTAGGGATGATTATTATGGTTCAGCAGAGTTGGGTTGTAAGGAAGTAAATTTCAATGAACAACAATCTGAAATTTGTTAGTAGGAGAAACATAAATCATATGGACTCAGGTCAGGAATAAAACAAGCTGTACCATTCAAAAAGAAGGTGAAATTTGTGCTTACCAAGGAAGCATTGCCTTCCAGAGACCAACAAGAACCATAAAAAGATAAAAACAACCCTGTTAAATCAGCAGAAGTAAGCAATATTCCTGGTTTTGATTTGGAGCACGAGATAAATAAAATCAAGGTCCCCATCCCTTTAATTGAATTGATAAGGAGAAGATCTTATAGAGAACCTACCATGCAAATCTTGAACTCATCACTTGTTCATGCCTCAGCAAATGTGATAAACTTACAGGAGAAGGATCCCACTATTATCACTGGTTCAAAAGCTTCTGACCAGCCAGACATGAAATCCTGTTAGCCCCCGCCATTTTATATCACACTTGCCATACATGACCAGATGTTGCATAATTGCCTCCTGGATTCAGGTGCTTCACACAATCTTATGCCAAAGGAGGTTATGGAAGCCCTAGGACTATCTGTTACAAAACCTTACCATGACCTATATGCTTTTGATTCTCGAGCTGTCAAATGTTTAGGAGTCATAAAAGACCTTGTAGTCAACCTTGCCCAACTGCCTATGAAAAGTGTTCTCATGGATGTAGTAGTAGCTGATGTTTCTCCTAAGTTTGGCATGCTTTTGTCAAGATCATGGGCTAAAAAGATAGGTGGCACTCTGCAAATGGATCTATCATATGCTTCAATTCCTATATTTGGAGGTGAATATAGAAGGCTGTACAGAGAAGTACAATTGGCATTTTTAGTAAGTGATGATAGAAACCCAACAAATCATCCTATTTATACAATACAAGAGGATATGGGTTCTTGCATGTTACAGGTAAATGATGATGCTGCAGGGGTTTTGCAAGTTAAGAAAGATATTTCAGTTCAGTGTGACAAAGAAGAACATGAGGGTATTTGGCAAATGTATTTTGATGGGTCATCAAATAAGGATGGAGCAGGGGCTGGTGTGTTGTTAATTTCTACTGGAGGTGAGATTATTTCATTAATGTATAAATTGGAATTTCAAACCCACAAATAATACTGTTGAGTATGAGGCACTAATCCTTGGATTGAGAGCTACAAAAAACATGAATATTCAAAGTCTTGCAGTGTTTGGCGACTCTGAATTGGTAATTCAACAAGTGAAGAACGTTTATCAGGTAAAGCAGTCGTTATTGAAAGTTTACAGAAATGAAGTATGGGATATGATAGATAATTTTTTATGTGCTTTCAACATAACATATTTTCCAAGGGATTGTAATCAGACTGTAGATTCATTGGCATTAGCATCAGCTTATTTCAAAATTCCAAAATTGACACATTTGAAGTATCCCATTGATGTGAGGTATAGACCAGCAGTCCCAAATGATATTAAACATTGGAGGGTCTTCCAGGATGAGCAGGAAATAAAACATTTTTTAGAGTTAACAGAAGAATTTGCCGATGACCAGGTTTATTTATATGAAGATGTAGATTTGGTTGAATTTTCTACCCATGAAAAACATTCAATTGCTGATCAAAAAATTGTTGATTTAAAAAGCAATTTCATCCCTAAGGAACTTGTTCCATTGGAGAGGTTGTTCTCTAAGAATGACACATTGTTAAAAAATAATCTGCAGACCACTGAAGAAAATGTCATAAGCTGTAATATTGGGTCTGAAGCAGAACCTAGGATGGTCAAAATATCTAAGAAACTGTCAGAAAAGGAGAGGAATAAATATATCAGTTTGTTGAAGATATTCATAGATATTTTTGCATGGTCATATGAGGATCTTAAAACCTATGACACTAATGTTATTCAGCATAAGATCCCATTGAAGCCAAATACTAATCCTTTTAAACAGAAACTTAGAAGGCTTAATCCAACACTTTTACCAATCATTGAGAAAGAAGTAAAAAAATTACTGGATGCCAAAATCATAGTTCCTCTTAGGTATTCATCTTGGGTAGCCAATCTTGTGCCAGTACGCAAGAAAAATGGAGAAATAAGGTTATGTGTGGATTTTCGTAATTTAAACAAATCTTGCCTTAAAGATAACTATTCATTGCCTAAGATAGATCAGATCTTGCAAAGAGTGGTAGGTGCAAAAAGAATTTCAATGATTGATGGTTTTTCTAGATATAACCATATCGCAGTTCAGCCGGAAGATAGAGAGAAGACAGCTTTTACAACTCCCTGGGGTACATTCATGTATGACAAAATGCCTTTTGGGATGATGAATGCAGGTTCCACGTTTCAGAGGGCAATGGACATAGCCTTTGTAGGTGAGAATGAAAAATTTGTGGTCATTTATCACGATGATATCACAGTCTTTTCCAAATCTGATGGAGAGCATTTAAAACATCTAAAACAAACCTTCCTAAAATGCAGAAAGTTTGGGTTGTCACTAAACCCAAAGAAGTCTCACTTTGCTATGACAGAAGGTAAGCTATTGGGTCACATAGTTTCTGCAGATGGGATTAAAATGGACCCAGAGAGAGTGAAAGCTATTTTAAAGATTGTTATTCCTAGAAATAAAAAAGAAATTCAGTCTTTCATAGGAAAAATCAACTTTTTCAGATGGTTTATCCCTAACTTTGCAAAAACTATTAAGTATATCATTGATATGCTCAAGAAGGACAGGGAGGTAAGATGGTCTGAACAAGCAATCATTTGAAAAAATTAAGCAGGCACTTGTAGAAGCACCTGTGTTGACAGCCCTTGATTACACTAAAGATTTTGCAATCTTTTCATTTGCATCAGAAGAAACAATTGTTGTTGTGTTGTTGCAGAAAAACTCTGATGGATTAGAGCAGCCCATCTCATTCTTTAGTAAAACATTAAGGGATTCAGAGTTGAAATACACTAGTATGGAGAAACATGCCTATGCCTTGGTAAAGGCACTTAAATGTTTCATAATATATGTACTCCATTATAAAGTTTTAGCTTATGTGCCTAATTCAGCTGTTAAAGAAATTTTAGTACAGCCTGACAGTGAAGGAAAAAGGGGCAAATGGATTGCAAAAGTAATGGAGTATGATGTGGAAATTAAGCCCACTAAATTGGTAAAAGTGCAGGGCTTAGCCAAGCTTCTCTCTAAGTCAAATTGTCAGATATTGGATCTGTATATGATGGCAGAAAGTTCAGAATAGGGTGAAAAACAAGTTCACAACAGGTATTATGACTGTCCTTGATATGCTGAAATTGTATATTTTCTGTTGCATTTACAGTGTCCCCCGAAGTTGAATAAAAATGAATGTAGATCTGTAAAGCTGAAAGCTCTCAAGTACGTGTTGATTGATCAAGTCTTGTATTGGAAGGACCCTGGAGGAATACTTCTGAGGTGTTTAGATAGAACAGAAGCCAATACTGTCACTGAGGAATTGCATGCTGGTGTCTGTGGTGGACATAAATACTGGAAGGCAATAGCCTTCAAAATCTTAAGAGCTGGGTATTACTGGCCTACTCTTTTCACATATGTGTATCAGCAGATTAGGGCCTGTGAAAAATGTCAAAAATTTGCGGGCAAACATCAGCTACAGTCCTTACCCTTGAAACCTATATCAGTAGAGGGTCCATTCCAACAGTGGGGTTTAGACTTTATAGGTGAAATTCATCCTCCATCTAGTGGCCAACATAAGTGGATCTTAACCGCAACAATTTTTTTTACCAAATTGGTAGAAGCAATCCCAACTAGAAAAGCAACAGATCAGGTTATCATTAATTTCCTGCAAGAAAATATTCTTAGTCGATTTGGATGCCCTAGAAAACTGATTACTAATAATGTTCCTGCATTTAAATCCAAAAAAATGATAAAATTTGCTGTAGAAAATAATATTTCCTTGAGACAGTCTACACCATATTACCCCCAAGGAAATGGATTAGCAGAATCCAACAATAAAAGCATTGTGACTAGCATCAAGAAAATGTTATTAGAAAATAAGAAGAATTTGGATACTAAGTTAAGATTTTCTTTGTGGGTAGACAGAGTTACCATAAAGAAGTAAATTGGAACTACCCCATTTCAAATAGTATATGGAACTGAAGCAGTGTTCCATATTCAGTTAATGTCTCCAGTGATTAAATTTGTGCGGGAATTTGAGGAAGAACCAGAAGAGAAGAAAAGAAGGACATTTTAGATAATTCAGCTGCATCAAGAAAGGGAAGCTCTCATGGAAAAAGCTGAAATACACAGAAATAGGATGAAAGAGAGTTTTGATAAAAAGGTAAAAAAGAATGTGTTTTCAGTGGGTGATAAAGTGTTAAGATGGGATGCTAGAAATGAGGATAAAGGAAAGCATTGTAAGTTTGACTCTCTGTGGTTGGGACCATTCATGGTGAGGAAAATCTTGGGAAACAACACTTTTGTTCTGCAGACCCTGAGTGGTAATGAGATTCAAGGTCTAGTCAATGGACGATTCTTAAAACTGTTTCATACATATTAAAAGGGAAGATGCCTTGTACATATTCATTGTATATATCATTCCGAGCAGGTTTTAGTAGACTCCATCCCAATAAGACAGATTTTAGAAGGCACAAGTCACAATGTTCTTAAGGTATCACTGGGAGGACCTTATCCCCAGGCGGAGCCAGATGTTATCTCTAGGGTTGTTCCTTAGACTTGTACAGCCCTTACCCAATTTTCACTCATTTTTCCATTTGCCTAGTTCATGCATTCCTTTCATTTTTCTTAAGTTTTATATTACCCTAGTTACTTTTTGTTATATTTTCATAATTAAATAGGATAAGGCTCTTGTTCATATTTATTTTAAAAATAAGGTTTAATTTCTTGGTTCAAAAGGCATTTCAAATGTTTGGAAACTTTATAATTTAACCAATTTGATTAAAATGTTAAACTGACAGCATGTGCCAAAATTTTAAATATGAAAATGCTGTCAGTACTGTGAAAAACGTTGTCGAAATGTGAAATTATGATTAAACAAGGGTTTAAAGTTTGTAATTATAGTTTGCATTTATCATAATTCGAAATGAATTATGAATATGCATGCATCTTATACCCCCATGAGGCATGGCAGCTCATTACACATGACACATAGCAATTGAACAGTACACGGTGATGGGTACAGTTCTCCAGGCATCGAGATTAGCAGAGTTGATGGACAGAGGTATGTGGTTTCGGGAATAACCCTGCAGGGTAGGGTTATCACAGCACCGATACATTTTGCTTTGATCAGGGTAAAATATCGAAGCAACCTCGCATGTTCAGGAAAAGAGGAAACCAGGTGGCCTCATTTGTAGAGCCGAACCAAATAATATCTAGTGGCTTATGCAGTTTCCGAGATCGACAAAACTCATGAGAGATGCAGGATGGCTGGTCTACTGTGAAAAACTACAAGGTTACAACCTCCGGGTGACTAAGGCTTTTATAAAAAATTACAAAAGCTTCAAGGTAATGGTTAATGAACAGTCCATATCAGAGGTCATCGGCGTCCCAGCTAAAGGTGAGAACTGGTTTAAGCAAAAAGAATTTGAGGGAGATTACAGTGAGTTTTTGTTGCCTGGGTTTGAGGATTTAAATTGGCAGAATGGGGTACATGTTAGCAAGGTGAATCCCAATTGGAAAATTCCTCTTGAAATGATTCAAAACTACATTACTTGTGATGGCCGTTTTGACAAAGTCCTGAGATGCCATATTCAACTGTTGATGCATTTGCATGGGAGCAAGAAATCAAATTTTCCATACTATTTGTGGAGAAGTTTGCAGAAAATGGTCATGTGGGTTCAAAGTCACCCGAAGCATACAGACCGCTCCATTTTTCATCAAGGGCTTATCAAACTCTTAGTTCTTCATCATTTGAATCAAGTTGGGCAAATTTGGGACCATTTCCTCCTCGAACAGGGTTATGAAGTCAAGAAAAAGAAGAAGCCATCTAAGGAGAAAGGGAACGAGATAAAGCTGCCAGATAAACAGGTGCAGGTTGAAGATTCTAAAAGAAAAGATGAGGTAGGGAAAATCACATCAAATGTTGCTAAAGTTAAGACCACCCCTTACCAGTCCAGTATACAAAATCCTGATATGTTGAGTTTAATTATTAAAAACCCAATTGCTGATGAAGATGAGCCAATAAAAACCATAAGTACAGAAAATGTGGATTTAGGGCCGAGGACAAGGTCTAGAACCAAGATGGCTGCAGAAACTAGATTGTTGAAGGAGCCTACGAAGGGAAATGAAATTGTTCCAATCAATGATTCTGATAATGGAATAAATACTCAAGAAATTGATGTTTTCATTTCTGAAAATGAAGATTTTATAGATATGTAGGCAGATATAGGGCATATACCCGAGGCATTTTTTTAAAATAAGCAGGTTTATGCCAGAAATCAGGCATCAAGCTCTAAGGGTGTGCAGAAAGAGGATGTTGCAATGGGTACAGAAGACATGGAGATAGCCCCTGAATTGGACCAGGTTAAGAAAACCCTGCAATCTTACAAAAAAAAAATGTCAGTACTTGCAAAATATCAATGAAAGTTTAATGTTGGCTAATAAGAGGCTTCGAGAAGACTTGGAGCAAAAGGATGCATATTATCAAAAGTTGGCAGCCATAGCTAAAGAAGCATTACAAAAGAAGAGAGCCATGCACAAGGAGTGGAGACAAATGAAGACCCAGCTGGACGAGGTGCAAGGGCGAGAGCACAATGCAGATGTTGAATATACCAGGTTACAAAGAAGATCACAAGTTCTTGATGACTTGGTTGTTCTAGCTGAGTCATCTAGAAGCATCTAGTTTATTTGCTATGTTAGGTGATAGGGATTCATAGGTGGCAGTTTGTTGTTTTTAACTTTACCTATGTTAATGGTTCGAAAGACTTAAGTTCAAAACTCTGTTCCATTTTTGAAGGGATTAGATCTAATAGAATAGGATCTGTTAACTATTTTATTTTGAACAACGTTTTTGTATATATATGAGACAGAAATGAATTAGAGGGTGTTGGAAATTGAACAGTATGATGGAAGTTCGGTTTTAAAATCTATGTACAGGCATGTATGTTGTTTCTTATGTTATCTTTTGCAGAAAATGACTGTTTTTGAAGTAAATTAAGATCTTTGAGCCTGTCTTATTTCAATTTATGAAGTATATACTATAATTATTCTGTCTATGCATGGTCTCAATTTCATGTTGTGATTCTCTTGACCAGTATATAACTATGCCCCTATTATGAAATGAAACTTGAGCTCTTACATTTGTATATTTATTATCACAATCATTTTATGTTTCTGTTTAAAGTATTGAAACTTCATATTATCCGTGTCATCTGATTTTGAATATCCAACCTAAACCATAGATTCATTTGCCACCAGAACTTCATAAGAATTACTAAGTAGATGTCTTATATCTACCATCTAAGATTTCCTTAAGCTTGAACCCCCATAGTCTAGGTTCAACTTTAGGGATAACAGAAGGTATGATGATTTTATATAGAGTTGTGTCGATATTACTTTGTTCGTTATGGATGACTTCTAGAAACTATTGTTGGTCGAGTCAAAGTTTGCAGTCGATGTCTAAGTTTGGTTGATGTGTCATTGTAGTCAAATCCTTCCTCTTACTACTTTTTCATCGAGGGTACGTTTATACAAGGAGTTCATTTTTATTTTTTTTCTGCAAAAGAAAGTCTACCATGGCATTACATTGCTCGAGTTGGTTGGGCATTTAAAATTGGTCGGTTCTTAAATATATGGTCGAGGTGGTCGACACATCATTTGGTCGACATCTTATTAAAGTTGTCTTGTATTTTGGTCAATATGCAAAAAGATGGTCGGTCCCCTTATAATACTCAGTCATATCTTTATTACTTTTTGGTCGACATATTGCATATGTTGGTCAAGGTTGTCAAAATGGAGTTGTCTTTAAAGTGGTCATTTAGTTGTAAAAGAAGTCGGGTCTTTGAAAATTAGTCAAAGTTTTGTATAAAGGGTTGTTCAAGTTTATTGAACCATGTATATTCATAAAGTTGTAAATCAAGTTGGTCTCTTGTCGACCAGTGTCGAGTCGAGTCGATTCAAGTTAGTCGGCCACGAAAATATCATATATAGTAGTCGGTATCGACCACAAGCAGCGCCACATTTAGAAACTTGAAACTTGCATGCATCCTCATGACATCAGACATCAAGGAAGACCACATTCAAGCAGAAGACATCCATACCACACAGAAAAAGAGCTTCACACTTAATGATGACAAAAGAACACTTGAACTGATTGAATCCCTCAGTGCTAAAATACAGAGACATCTCTTCAGTTTGATTTCAAAAGTTTGAAGGAAGTTGGTGAGTTGGTGTAAAGGTAGAGCGTGGAAGCCTAGAAGTTCCTGGACCGATGGAGATGAAAGCCGACAGGAAGGTGAAAGGGTGAGGCTCGATTGACCACTACCAGACTGCTGATGAAGGATAAAGGAATCACGACTCATGGTTGTTTTTGCATGTCTTCTTCTGGACGAAGAAGTGCTTTGTTGGTGGGGGAGATGTTGAAGGGGTCATTTAGCCGCCTTTTGGTATCATCATGTATTAATGTATGTCTAACTAATGAGCGGTTGGAGCAGGTGTAACCACTCCAACCTCTCCGCTTATTGTATAAATACTACCTCAATGAATGAATAAGATGACTAAACGTTCTATCCATATCGTGATATTCTTGATGTTTTATGTCTGTGTATTCTTATGTTGTGTGAATATGTAGTGAATCCGAGCATTCAACACACAGTCATAGGACCAAAAAATTGACCATTACATTTTCCATTTTGGTCTCATAAATTTGTCGGTAGTGGAAGAATTGAATAGGTTAGGGAGAGAATGGAACACCTTCCTTTTCTTGGATGGTTATGACCTTGAAGCTATGAAATCAACACGTGTTAAGATAAGCATCCCTAACAAGGGGAAGGGGAAGGGGAAGGAGACAGAAGAAGAAACATCGGTTAAGGTTAGCATCCCTGACAAGGGGAAGAGGAAGAAGACAAAAGGGAAAACACTGGTTAAGGTAAGCATCCTTGACAAGGGGAAGAGGAAGAAGACAGAAGGGGAAACACCTATTCAAATAGAAGAGAGGCCATCCAAAGTTAAAAAGGGTCCATACACTTAGAAGGAGAAATAAAAGTTGAAAGGAAAGAGATTGGAATTCACACCAAAAGTGACTGAGAGATCAATTCCCAAAAAGCACTTGAACAGGGAAGAAGCAAGAAGAATGGTTTCCACAGGTCAGGAAAATATCGCAACTACCATGGAAATTCCCCCTCACACTCTCCCTGGATCTCCCATTATTCTAGACGATGAAGAAACACCTAGAGTCCAGACATCTACACAGAGAGGTGATGCGGAGTCTAAGATTGACCAAATGGAAGCCCAACAGAAAGAGACCCAGCCTTATACACAAAGAGACGAGGAAGAATCTAAGAATAACCAATTGAAAGTCCAATTGAAAGATATAAAGTCTGATAATAGCTAATTGAAAACCCAGCTGAAAGATACATAGTCTGAAATTAACCAATTGAAATCCCAGTTGAAAGAGGAAAAAGAAGCAAAATTGCGGGTTGTCGAAGAAAACAAAAGATACAGGGGGAAGCTAAAAAAGGAAATACATGTGATAAAAGGCATGTTATATGAGACTAAAGGGATATTGGTAAGAGGACTTCCCCTCGGGAAATGGGTACAAAACCTATACAAAAGAAAAACATCATTACAGGCAGAGAATAGGGAACTTCGAGAAGAATTGCAACTTTTCAAAGGAGGGGAAGCTTCAGGGAGAAACCTAAATCTTCTGGTTGAAGTAGATTCCCATGAGGGAATGATACCTCTCTTACATGCCAACCATAGTTTTGGTTATATACAGATGGGCCTATTTTCATTTTGGATAGTTAGGTTTTTCTAAAAAATAAAATCCCTAATTTTGAGAAATTAGTACCTAGTACTTGGAAAGGCAAATACTCATAGCACGCAAGTATTACTCAAAGGAGGAGAAGCGAGGTCAACGAAAAGGAAGAGGTATACTCAGCAAAGGTAATATTCCACCTAAATCCTACTCACGCAAAGCTCCAACACTAGGGTTCCTGTTAGTGTTCAATTGTGTTTGATGGTTTAGAAGGGTGGAAGGTTATGAACACATGCATGGATGAATATCAGACATATAAGAGGGAAAATAACATTTTTTGGAGCCCTCGGGAAGGAACTCAAGTATGTTGGTATGAAATCCTAGAATTTAGGCAGTTTCCAAAACTCCTTCAACGCATATCATGAAAAAACAGGGAGTGTGCTACGAGAGTTCTGGAAATGAACTCCTGCAGGGCATATCACATAAAAACAGGGACTGCGCTACGAGAGTTCTGGAAACGCACTTCTGCAGCGCATATCACATAAAAACAGGGAGTGCACTACAAGAGTTTTGGAACTCCACTTTTATAGTGCATAACATGGAAAAAAGCTAGGGGGCGCTACGGAAGTTACTAATTTTGAACATAATAGGCTTGATCCATTAATTTTGGGAATCTCAAGTGGATCTAATCTACATCAAGATGTTTTGAACAAGTGGAAGTGACAACTAGCAGCTTACTTGTTTTCAGTCTGCATTATCAGTTAGTTAGCAGCAGTTCTTTTTAAAATTATCATTAGTTAACTGAGAAGTGGTCCATGAGTCATAGTTTAAACTTAGTTAATTTACACTCATAGAAGTTCTCAGCTATTTACTATTTTTAATAACAGCCGAAAAGGATTTAGGATTTTTCTTTAATACAAACAATTGTAAGCCTATATATAGCGAGTTTTTAGAAGACCCAGGGGTCATAATTCTGGAGAGAAAAACTCTTGAGTGTTGGAACCTTGTTGATTTTTTAAATTTTAATGAAATATGTTAATGCATAAGTACAGAATGATTTTACCAGAGATTCATGTGTCAATCTTTCTTAGTCTATGTTATCCAATGTGAATGTTTATCTTTCTGATTTTTCCCATTTTACGCATTATCTTCCATGTTTGAATGAAATTATTGTATTCAAAATTCATCCTTAGTTTGATGCCCTATTTCAGCATTTTCAAACAATATTTTGTTATCATTTCCTCTGAAGTTAAGGTAGAATTCATCATTGATTCTCTGCTTTAATGTATTGCTTGTCTCAATTCTTCCCCCATACCTCAACAATCTGATTAACTAGGAAATATTGGCTATCTTGCCTCTACTTCCTTGAGCATTCTACAACAAGTCATTGATCACCTTTGTAGTTATTTTCCAACCTGTTGACTCCAAGCCCAATGAAACTTTTCTCCTGATCCCGCCACTTTGAAAAAAGAAAAACAATAATCTACCCATAGAAGACCTAACCATTTCCCTGATTACACAACCAGCCATTGAAAGATAGCATCTAAAAACTTAGTTGTAAGAGAGAGCCTTCGATGGAGTGGAAGGGCTAGTTTCCAGTCCGCAAGTAGGTTTGAAATAGTTACCTTTTCCCCTTCCTTCCATATCCAAGGCAGTTAGTTGAGTGATAACAAGGCCGACTGCAATGACTGGATGTAACAGAGCGGGATGAGTGCGCTTTTTAGGATAAAAATCTTGGCAAGGGGGACATTTCTTGGCAGACTCCATACATTTTTTGAAAATGGAAGGCCAAAAGTATCCAGCGCGTAAAATATTATGGCCTTTATCCATCCTAGAGAGATGGCCGCCACATGCTCCAAAGTGACAATCATTAAAATACATCAAGCCTCATCGTGTGATAGGCATCGTTGTAAAATCGAATTGATACCATAGCGATATAAAGTGTCACCAACAATAAGGCAATATTGTGTGTGATGGCGGATTTGACGACGATTGTCACGGGATAGTTCAGGCCGAAAGCATTGGGTTTGGAGATACAAAAAAATGTCTCCATACCATGGGTAGACATACTAATGAGAAACAATGACTCATTCAGAAGGGAGTCAATGGGCTTAGATTCACTAGCAGTACAGGGAAGATCACATATAAGCTCGACAAAAATCAAAATTTATTTGATTTAGACTTAGCAAATTCCAAATCAAACCCTTGGAGAATGATAATCCAATGAGAATATTTCCCCCCCCGATACCTGACAATTCAGGTTATGGTACATGGGGTTGGAATCTGCAATAATAGTAGTTTTTCGGAGCAAAATGTGATGTAAAAAACTTTGGATAGTGATGACCACTTCCAAATCCAACCTCTCAACTTGTGAATAACGAGTTTTAGAGTCAGCGAGACTCTTACTTAGATAGTAAACTACATGTTCTCGGTTGTTGTTGTCTTCTTGCACCAACACCATTCCAATGGTGGAGGTGGATGTGGCAAGATACAGGATATAATCTTGTGTATAGTCAGGGGGTGTAACAATGGTGCATGCATTAAAGCATGTTTTATATTGTCAAATGAACATTGATCTTGGTCGTCGCAAATGAAAGGGACATTCTTTTTCAACAATCACATGTATCCTTGTGTAATTTCCTGAAAATTACAAACGAAACGGCGTAAGAAGTTTTCCTTCCCTTTCAAACTTTGAAGTTGGGGTATATTGTTGGGGAAATGTAAGGCCAAAATAGACTCAACCTTCAATTGATCAATCTTAATCCCATCCTTGGAGACTATGAAGCCCAGAAGCCTATCGGCTTCGACAAAAAAGATGCATTTATGCTGGTTCAAGTGGATATTGTAGTGACAACATCAAATAAATTGTTGGATCATGATTGTCATTTGACCAAAACCTGTAGGTGTTAATCTCCACTACAATCGCCAAAGTTAGGATCCACGAGAGGGGGTTAACCCATGTCACGAAACTCACGGGGAGCATTGGACACAAATTCCAACAATCTCCCCCACAGCGTTACCCGAGTGAGTTTCGAACTCGAGACATGTCGCTCTGATACCATTTGTTGGAGCACAATTTTTGTTAGACCAAAACCTGCAGGTGTTAATATCCGCTACAATCACCAAAGTTAGGATCCACGAGAGGGGGTTAACCCATGTCACGAAACTCATGGGGAGCACTAGACGCAAATTCCAACATAAATATGGCTCTAAGATGTTCTGGATGATCTTATTGTTGATTTGAATGTGCAAGTACATCATCTAGATAGGGATATACAATGTGCTTGTCATGAAAATCATATGAAATAGCCTGTTGAAAATTATCCTTGGCATTTTTGAGACTGAAGGGTAACTTGCAATAAGCAAAATTTCCCCATGGGCATATGAAAGTTGTTTTGTGTTGATTGGATGGAAGGATTTCAATCTGATTATAGCCAAAAAATCCATCCATAAATGAGAAGATGACACTTCCAGCACAATTATTGATAATCTAGTCAATAAAAGGAGTAGGGTAATTGTCCTTAGGATAGGCCTTATTTAGGTCCCTATAATCGACGCAAACTCTAATAGTCCCTTGTTTCTTCAAGACTGTGACAATATTAGAGACCCACTCAAGTAATGACATAGGATAGATAAATCTAGCTTTCAAAAGCTTTTCCACTTCTGCCTTGATGGCAGCAATCTTAGTGTTAAAGTTCTAGCATCATGAGTCCCCCACTCAATCTTGTGCACTAGGATTGAGCCTCGTGTGCCAAGGTAGTTCCTTAGGGAGCCTAAGTTGGACTCAGGAAACTTGGAGTAGATTCTTGAGTTAGAATCAAGAATGACTAATCCTCATGTGTAAAGGTTAAGCCTCGTGTGTTGAGGTAAGTGCTTTATATGTAAAAGTGATGATGTTGTACAGTCTTGCTTGTCAAGGCTAAGCTCTTGTGTGTCAAGACAGATCATCATGTGTTGAGGTGGTGCCTCATGTGTTGAGGTAATTTTTTACATGTCGAATTATGAATGGTGTGTGATGTAATACTAACCATGGTTGAGCTATTAAGTCTCCTCTAGAGACTGGCCATCTTTGGAGTGAATTACTTTAGTATATGACCACTTGGAATGATAGTAGAACAAGATGATCACATCTTTGGAAAAATCTCCTTAGTATATTTGATATGATAGATAAATTAAAGTTAGCACATGTAGACCATGCAGAAAATACAACAGGTAAAGATAGATGTGATAAGATGTGATAAGATAAGAGATAACTTGATTTTCTTAGTAATGATAAAGACTTCGGTTAAATAAGAAAGAACTCGAATTGTTAAACTTCTGTGATTTAAGCAAGAAATACTTCAGTTAATTAAAGGAGAATTTGAATTGTTCACTTCAGTGATGTTATCAAGCAGTACTTAAGTTAAAAGAGTTAACTAAGTCTTAATAAAGAAGATCTAGTTAACTAAAGTGTTGTGCATGTCTACACTTGAGTTAAACTAAAAGATGACACTTAAGTTGAACTAAAATACAACACTTGAGTTGCGACACTTGAGTTACAACACTTAATTTACGACACTTGTATGATGACACTTGAGTTAGCCCAATAACGAAGTGATCTAGCATCCAGATGAAGGGTGAGTTCATCCTGAAGTCAGAAGATAAATATAGAATCCGAAGCATGAGAAGTATGATATATATATATATATGTTATACAGGATTGATGAATTCAATGTGAAAGTGAATTCTCTTCTCTCTTGAAGGCAATTCGTATTCATTGTGCATGTGACCAAAATCAATGAATTGATTTTGTGCAGGATATTATTCTTAGTTCTATTCTTCCATATTCTCACTTTCTCTGTGATTGTACCAGGGGTGCTTGGTATTTTTCTTCGATAATGCACTAGGGGTGCTTGATATAATCTACTCATTGTAAATACGTTCTCTATTATCTATCAATATTCTAAGGAATATTTTGCTGGGTTTTTCTCCCTAAAGTACTAGAGGGTTTCCCCAAGGTAAATACTGTGTCTCATGTGAATGCTTATGCTTGTTGATTATTCATTTGATTTCAAGTACTACTATAATTTCGCATTAAGATAAAAAAATTAACATGGTATCAGAGCTTAGGGGAGTGAATGACCTAAGTTTTGTAGTCAAGCTTGAGCCTACGTTGATCCTGAGTGGAAAAAGTTGAGCACATTACTTGTAGAATAATGGCTTCAATCTCAGTAAGACCAGAATACCGACTTGAAGGGACTTCGAACTTCAATACTTCGAAGGCCAGGATTCTGAATATCCTAGAATAGCATGATCTGGATGGCTACGTATCCATTGTTGTTGAAGAGCTTACTACTAATACAGGGCACACTAATTTCAAGAAGAATCAATCCAAAGCTAGAGAATCATTTATGATTCTGTGAAAGACAATTTGATTCCAGTGATTAATCTATTGAAGACCGTAAAGGAATGCTTCGACACTTTGAAAAATATTTATGAGAATAAATCTTCCAGTCATAAGAGAGAATTGAAGAACAAACTTCATAATCTAAAGATATAGAAGGACGAATTTGTTGCTTCCTGTTGCCACCTAATACACACCTTGGGGGAAACACGGTAGGAAACCTTCAAGCCACTCGGTGTGTCCTTGGGGGAAGTGAGAGTCAAGTGTTGTCACTTAATTACTCGACTCCTCCATCTAGGCTACTCCTAGAGAATCCAAGGGGTGTGGTCCCTATAAAAAGAATCTAAGGTTTCTAGACTACAAAATGAAGCAAACCATTTCTCGGAGTTAATAATGTTATGGAAAATAATGAAACAAGAAACAATTGCAATTAAGTTTAAGTACAACAAAAAAATATATTCACGACATTTTATGGAATTAACTTAAGCAATGTAATACCCCATTTTGACCCTTAGGATATATTAGCTTTTAATGTAAATATTGTATACATGTGATGTATGTTTTCCTAGCATGGAGCTCAAGGCCAAGGCCCCGCTAGTGGATGATCAAATTTTATTTTAAAAAGGAAATTATTAGATATTATGTTACCCATGTGCTATTTAGCCATGGAACATTGTAAAAATGATGTAAATAAACATCATGCAATAAAATACTAAAATTGGTTATGGAAGCAACTAATGAGAAAGGGCCATGTGTATCCACTAGGGAGTGGTGAGGGGGTTGTGGGATTGAACCACAGGCTTCCAAATGTCATCTTGTGAACCCATTTGACTTCCCTTGCTGACATTTAATTCTGTGTAAGGAAGTTGTTGAAGAAATCAGTCCATGGATTCAATGGAGCATGGGCAGCCTAGAAATTAGTATGGCAGAGTTTGGGCTCTGTTTTCTTGACCCACAAGTCACTCTACCTCATGGGAATTCGTTTTTCCTCATTACCATTCCATTGTTGAACATCCCAGCTTCAGTTTTCATCCATTACGAATGCCCAACAGTAAGAAAAACTAGAAATCGAAACTATGAATTAACCCACGTTTTGAAGTGCCATAAACGCCCAGAATTTGGTATTGACAGTGAAATCCAACGGGGGATACATAGATATGAACCTTGGGGAGAAATTGAGAGTATTAAATACCCCGAAATCCATTGAAAAATCCAGTTTTTATAGCCCATAAATCCAGTGACGGGATTAAGTTATTTGATGACAAAATTGTGAGAAATCCAAGTGTGAATCATTGAACAGAGGTTGGATTTGCTTGATAAACCTAGTGAAGGCTAGAACCTCAAGGAATTAGCAGCTGGACCTTTCTATTCCCACCCTAAATAGCACTAGAGGGGAGGAACGCCCGAGGGACTGTGCAACGGAGAGGGGGACCTTCCTCGTGTTGGGTGAGGTAGGTAATGTGGGTGCCATGACTGTTGAGTTCATTTGAGATGCTTGTAGCTCTGTGGTTGAGCTCACTATCTTAGAATCCTCCTCATTTTCTTATTGCATGCTTTCTAAACCCAACTGTGTGTTGGCTTAGCATGACTGTTTGAGTGAAACCATGGCTGTGAGTGAGCATGTTTAGTTCCTCCTTAGTGGATACACAACCCAGCTCAGGGGTGATCTCTCAGCTGAAAGAATATAGGTTGGACATAGATCTATGGTTGGGTGGAACGTTGCTCTCACATATCCAGTTGTTTGGACAGCTTCATCTCAAATATAAGTGTTCTCTATGGTTTAAATTATATGTATTCTGTGTTTTGCAATGTGTTAATTTTGAATGATAATTATTCATGTTAATGGATTGAAATGATTATCTTAATACGGTTGATATGAAATCCATGCATAGAATTGGAATGGGGTTGATTCTCTGCATGTTGAATCATCCTCTGCTTGTGATAGATATGTTGATGCATTATCGTGTGTGTGTGTGCAAATGTGTTTTAATTTTGTTGTATAAATTAATTATGCATTTTATTTTAATTGTACATTTCGTTGTATGGTTGTGGGAAGAGTTAGACACCCCCATGTTACAGTCATGTTCCCTCTGTGGTTTGGAATGGATGGGAGGGGGTGGTATCAGAGCCCATGTTGCAGCACTAGGGCTACTTGGGACAAACTCTGAGTTTGCAGGCAGATATCAGAATGTTTTAATATGGTATTGAGGAAGTTTGGGGGGCATTTTGGAATGAAAAAATGACAGGATCAGAGTTCCTAGGTGTGGCATAGGATCACACCATTTCATAGAGCTCTGCAAGAGATTTCCAACGATACCAGACTCGTCTCATTTGGTTAAGGGACGAAGGAGATATGAGCCCCGCAAGTTGCCGGAGTAGAGGTGTTTCAGCACCCGCAATTGCAGAATTGCGGGATTGCGGGATTGCGGAAACATTAAAAATTTCAAAGTTATGACATGGCTTTCTGCACCCGCAATTGTGGGATTGCGGATTGCGGGATTGCGAAAATTTTAAATTTTCGTAATTGTGACTTGGCTTTCCGCACCCGCAATTGTGGAATTGCGAAAATTTTAAATTTTTGTAATTGCAACTTGGCATTCCGCACCCGCAATTGCGAAATTACGGGATTGCAGGATTGCGGAAATTTTAAATTTTCGTAATTGTGATTTGGCTTTCCGCACCCACAGTACGGATTGCGGGATTGCGGAGCATGCAGAATCATAATTGGATGAGTTCAGTGGCGTTCTGAAGCCATTAACAAATGCCATGAAAGGTCCAGTGAAGATCCCAAGCCCATTATGCTCCAATTTGACATAAAATTGGAATTAATGGCTTTTATAAATCAGTTTCCCGACGCTTGACAGAAGGTCGGATTGAACTAAAACTGATATGGAGCGGTCATGGATCAGGCACAGTGTTAATTTTGTAATTTTGGAGCCAAACTCCAAAGGATGTGGAGTCGAGGTGAGTAAGAAGGCCGAAAAGCATTATTCCGGACCACTTTTTGGAGATTTTGAAAAGCTTGCAGTGGATGAAAGAGACCTTAGATGAAGGATTCAGGAAATTTACTGAACTAAACATTTCTTATTTTCATTAAAACAGACAATTCATGTTAGACAAAGATTTTCCAGAAATGCACCGTTTGGGAAATAACCATTTTTGGCCCAAAATTTGAAAAGTTAAAAGTAGTCAAACCCAGAAATTTATAGAAGATGAATGGTGCATCGGATTAGAGATTCGTAAGTTGCTGAGTGTTCCTTGCCATATGTACTAACTTCTCCCAGTAGAAATGTTTTCCTGAATCTTTCTATATTTGTTTCTATAGGTGGATGAAGTTGGCAATTGAGGATATTTTGCAACTATGTAAAAAGTGCAGAATTTTGATAAAAATTGTCATTTTTGGAGTAATGTAATTCCCACACCCGAAGTCAAAATGGAGCATGTGGATAGGCATTGGAAATATTATCCAGCAAGGAACAATGGTGCATAACCATATTTGAATGAGGTTTTCATATATCATAGATATTTAGCACAGAAAAGTGTCAGTGGCTGTTTTGACAAAATTGTTGTCAATATGGGCAATTTCTAGAATTGCATGCCTGGAAAGTAGCAAGTTAGAATATTATGTATGAGTATATGTATTGAATTGATACTTGGTGATAAAATCATATCTAACGATTCCTTGTGTGTTTTCTAGAGGCCATGAAATCAGACCATCTATGATGTGGAAGAGGAATCACATGCGGCGATGAGGGATTTTGAAGGGAGAATTCCTTAACCATGTTTTGCTGTTGTATTTATATTTTATGAGCTTGATGTGTAGAAAATTTATGGCATGGGAATGCTAAAATACAAGAGAATAGAGGGATGGCATGAATATGCATTGGCTGGCATATTAATAAACGTTGTACAGTGCATGAGCGGATGTTTGTACACACATATGATATTACATATTGGTAAAAGTAGTAAGGTTCTACATATGCAATGAACCACTAATGGAAAATATTGTGGTTGACAATCACTATGGGTGTTGGTATTGGTTTTAGGACCAAATACAACAGAAGCATGGCTAAATATGTTGATGATGTTGTTGCATGTGAACAACAACCTTATGAAGAAAAGGTTAGGGTAGCAAATCCATGATCAAGAGGTTGGTGGAAGAATTTTGTAATCCTCTGTAAGAGACCAACTGATCAGGTAACATCAAAGGTGTAAATGGGATCCATACAGGTAATGGTTTAATTATAATGATTGCATATGTGTTGAAAGGGGATTGGGTAAGAATCCATTGAACCATATTCAGTAATCATAAAATTGTATGCCTATAAAGTTGAATGCATTTATGTGAATGTCGTACTGCCATAGTATGGTGGAGTATGGGTGGTGAAGGAAAAAGGCCTCATACAATGAGATTGTTTATAAATTTATATTGCATTTGTATAAAAATATATCATGCCATGTGTATGTTGGTTATGAGTTTAATAACCAAAGCAAGTGAGGACCGGTGGTCCTGATTATGGTAATGAATGCTATACGAGGTAGTCATGGTTAAGCCATAATATGTTTGAATGCATAATATTCATGAACCAATGCAAGGTGGCATTAAGTGGATATGCATTAGGATAATTTATAATCTTGTGGTTGCATTGAGTGAATGCACATTAAAGGATAATTCAAATGTTGAAAATGTTCATCCATGAGTGTGAGTGCACATGTTGTGATGCATTGCATGAATGCATGGAGAGGGTGTATTTGTTATTGCAAACTAAATAATTGATGATAATTCTAGGATCATTTCATGAGCTGATATGAATGCAGAATAGTAAGTGCATGAAGAAGGTATTCATCATCGATGGGCTATCGGAATACTCTGTGGAAGGGCAGAGTTGTATAAATCATATGACTGTGAAATAATGAGTATCTAAAATTTCTTTTAAATTGTATGAATTATGTTACTCTACCTTGCAATTTTAGTATGATAATGATTCACGTGAAGTAAATGAGTTTGGTGATTTTGATATGTTAACAGCTGGAAGTGTTTGAATTCTGGAGCGTTACAATTCTGAAAATGCTTCAGTGATTGTTGCAACAATGAAATATTATATGCATAGAGACTTACAAAGTGTTTGGCTGATTGAAGTTTCAGATTTCAGGTAGATTGTTCTGGGCATGGAAATGCAGGTAAGTCTGTGATGAAGGCTGGAATCTACCATGTGAAAGATCCAAACCTCATGAGAAGGATCTCATGGCTATGAAAATAGTTTATGTGCAGAACAGATTGTCAATTTGGACTTGTAGATTTCAGGTTTGAGAATTGGCTGATAAGTGCTAATCAACATTGGCTTGCATAGAATTGTGTCAGGAGGACGTGTTGTAAGTGGATGTTCATGTTATGCTAGCAAGAACAAAATCCTAAAGGGCAGAGTGGTGCCACTTACAAGAGACAAACAGTATGAGGATAACCTCATGACTAAGCAAATCGATTTCTATGGTAGATAGAATTGCAAATTCATATTGAATTTAATTATTAGTGCCATTGATTGGTTATGGAACAATCAGATTTGAATTGTATTGTTAAATGATGCTGACTATTTGGCTATTTGATAAATGTGTCTGTAATGTACCCACTTGTGGACCCAATTCGAGGAAGGGAACATTCTGCCAATCTATGGGGCTTTCCATAAATCTCATCCAATTCATTAGATTGATACAGTTAAAAACATTTGTGTGCAGATGCAAATTAATCAAACATGCATAGCAGAAATAAACTCATCCACACACATATTTTCATATGCATTCAATATATCAATAACATTCATTAATTTAAACATTGCAGGGGAAAAACACGTAGATAGAAGAACACTTATCTTCATTGTGCAATTGTCCCAAGCAACTAGCTATGTCGCTGCAGCGTTCCACCCAACCACAGGCTCTTCAACGGCATATACTCAGTCCGTCCAAAGGCCACCCCCGAGCTGGGCATGATTCTTACAAGGAAAAAGGAGACAAAGCTCATTCACAATCGGTTAATCATTCCATCTGAGCCAAGCCAATCCATAGCTGGGTTTATCAGGCTACAATTGAACCCTGGATGCTTACTCTCAAGCTCAAGCCAAAGCAATAAATACCCATACCCATACCCCAACATATTCATTTCTCACACAGCAAGCACAAACATTGGG
This sequence comes from Larix kaempferi, assembly GCA_027924585.1. Classification (NCBI taxonomy): domain Eukaryota; kingdom Viridiplantae; phylum Streptophyta; class Pinopsida; order Pinales; family Pinaceae; genus Larix; species Larix kaempferi. The sequence goes on from BSBM01000936.1 coordinate 11,421,387, forward strand.
CATAGATACACATTTCCAACAATGGAATTCACAAACAAGATGGCCATAGATTTTCCCCAAATCGTGGCTCACCCAAAACGAGCTGTGGGAAGGGAAATGCATCCACAGGGAGGAAAAACATTTTCTCCCCAACTCTCTCAGCATTTAACAACAAAAACGGTCTCTATGGAACCCCCATTCTATTCCCCTTCTTCCCCACTGGTATATAACACAAAAACGCCCTTCTCTACTGGGAGAATGAAGGAAAACACAACAAACATGCCTGGAAAATGCCCAGGTAGCTCTAAACTCATGAGGGAGCAAGAATGATCATGGATAATGGCTTGGGGGAGAAATTCATGGCTCTTTTCTTGCCCAAGAAGCAAAACGTGAATTCCCATGCAGGGTGGCTTGCCCATACCCTAATTTGGACAGCCATACCTCTCATTCCCCAAGGCATTAACTACCTCAACCAACTCTTGGGAGCAATCAATGATTGGGTACAAAAGTCAACATGGGTAGTTCAGGGTTTGATGGGTTCTCTCATTGACACTTGGCTTGACTGGAGTGGCTCAAGGGTTTGAATGCTTTCCCTCCCAATTCCTTGTAAAATCATGCCCCCATCTCTTGTTGCATTGCATAGCTAGTTGTGGGTATTTATTAAAATGCATATTTACAATTTCAATGTGCCTGGCTAGCACGTAAACCTTATGCATCACTAAATCGATGGCGGGGCCTTGGCCTTGAGCTCCTCACCATGATTTCATAACAATATTACATCATTTATAATGTTAATTCCATGGGGTCAAACTGGGGACATTACAGTGTCAGGAATACACATTGCAAGAAAACCGTGTGATGGCCTGCAGGAGCCAAACTTCATGGGAAGGATCCCATATCTTGGAAATGGGTTTCAGGTGAAACGCTATTGGATATTTTGGTAATGTCCAATATGCACTGCATGATTGGTAAACAATATGAGTGAGATGGTAAAGATTATGTCAGTAAGACATATGTGAGATATGGAATGTAAAAAGGAGTTGGGATGGAAAACTGAGGGATTGTCAACTCAGAGAAGGGAGCCCCCATTCCTCATTAATGAAGAAGACTACATCTGCAAGTGGAGAAGTGTTCTTTGACCCTAACTAAGAATATGCATGTCTAATTGTTAGAGTCAATATGCAGAGCATGTTTTGATTTTATTTCCATTATGGCAGACTGCTTGAGTATGAGTAAGGCCTACATTGCTCACATCGGAAAGGGGTGCACACTTTTCCGATGTCGGGTTATGACAGGATTATCAATATTGACTACACCCTAAGGGAATGGACGCATTCCCAGTGTTTCAATGTTGGATAATGAATGTTATGAAATGTGTTTACAGTTTTAGAGAAGCAATACTGATGAGCTTGCTTATCCATCTTGTGTTGCTAGCTTATACAGATGCAAATTGGTGTTGCACATTAAGGGGCAAGGTGAAGAAAGGGCACTCAAGGGGACTGTATGGATAGTGGTAACCTTTCTACACTCACACTAAATAACACTAGAAGGGATGGATAGGCCCGAGGAGCTATGTAGTAGAAAAATGGTATCATCCTTATGTAGTGTGAGTGGGTATTGTGGGGCCATGCTAGCCTACAGTCAAGAAAGTTACGTATAGAGTTCCTAGAGGGAACCATTGGTTTGCATAAGAGAAGGAGTGCCATCCTTGTGCAGATGAAGAATTGATGTGTGTGTGGAGGTGTGGTGATATTGATGAAGGCATAAAACCTCTATTGGGTCAGCAGTAAGATGAAGTACCGAGACTGACTGAAAATCCTGAGATTCCTATGGCTCCGTAGTAGAGCCTTGACCTAGAAATGGTCGTGGTGCAGTTTCCTTTCATTGGCTGATGACCCAGACGGATGTGCTGGCTTGGAAATGGAGAGGGAAATCCAGGTATGGGATTGGTTTGGCACCACCAATGCTTTGTAAATCCAGAGAGTAAACTGGTTGGGCATTAACTATTGGATGTTGTGGTAGAGCCACCGTGCTTACCAAACATTCATTAGTATGCATGAACAGGTGGTATGTGGGTTACAGAAACATGGTTACCTTTCTATGCACACCCTAAAAGTCACTTGGGTGGAGTAGAGACTTGTGAGGGCCATAGTTGTCTTAAGAACAAGGAGGAGACCTGTGGGACAATTGGAAGACAATGGCTAAGATAAGTATTTAATTTTCAATCCTGTTTTATATTGGATAATGAAAATTTCATGAACATGTCTTATAACAACCAAGCCGATATACTATTGTTTCTATGTTGGAAATTTTGGTCATAGCAGGAAAGCAAGAACTATGAAGGCATCTGAAGGATGCATTTGGACATGTGATTATCCTAGAAAGCTCTATATGGGAAGCAATGAAAGATGGAGCTAGTGGACTTGTGTGTGTCCTAGCAGCCAAGAGTTTTATAAACAAACCATGTGGAAAGGTTCCCTAGTTGAGGGGTATTGGAAAGACCTTAGACACTAAGTGTCATAGCCAAGAAAGGGCAATTCAAGCATTCACATGGAAGTAAAAGAGGCTAAGGAGCATGGAACCACAGTGGTGGTGCAGCTCAAGATTGGAACAAGAATAAGAGGAGAAAACCCTTACTCTCCTCTTTCCTTTTTATTGATGCATTTAGAAAACAAAAAATTGTTGAATGCATGTTATGGTTGAAAGTAAAGTGTGTTTATTTGCTTGAAATAAATTGTGAATGTTAAATTGGTTAATTCCCTGTGAAAGAATGGACCTGAATGAGCTCCTGTTCCTATTGGGAAAGCATGAAAAGTGAGAAGTGGAATTTAATTGGTTGCAGTTGTTACAAACAATGGTACTAGCGAGCAAAGAGTGGGTTGTTGTATACATTGGCCATGGAAACAAACCAAAAGCTATTGGATGTGGCTGAAAATCTTCTTCAAACAATTGCCAGGACCCAAGAAAATATTAGAGAACTGCTCAAGCTACAAAAGTAGCAGAATGAGATGAACCATAAGGTTTTGCAAGACTATGTTTGTCTGCAAAGACAGGTAAAAATAATTCCGGAAACAATCAGTCGAGGAAAGTACAATGGATCAATGAGGATGCATTCATCCAATTAGTCCACTAAGAAACGTTATAGGTGGGAAGACTCAAAATAAATTGAGCAGGAAAAGACAAAGAAGCCAGCGAAATGTTGGAAATGTGGAGGAAACCATTGCCTCTGCAACTGCCCAACAAAAGAGCATCAAGAAGGTAGTAGCCATAAAGTTTTCAGACTTGTGGATGAGCTGGAAGATCAGAACCAGCAGGGGCAGCTTGTGGAAGCCAAAGGACTTGGTCCTGAAAGTTCAAAGTAAAGGATAGAATGCAGGGAAGATCTGCAAAATTTTAAAAATTTTGCACGTGTAAATTGTATATGTATTCTTAAGTATTGGAACACCGAGGATGGTGTTATTCTAAGGGGGGGGGGATTGTAATACCCCATTTTGACCCTTAGGATATATTAGCTTTTAATGTAAATATTGTATACATGTGATGTATGTTTTCCTAACATGGAGCTCAAGGAGAAGGCCCCGCTAGTGGATGCTCAAATTTTATTTAAAAAGGAAAGTATTAGATATTATGTTACCCATGTGTTATTTAGCCATGGAACATTGTAAAAATGATGTAAATAAACATCATGCAATAAAATACCAAAATTGACTATGGAAGCAACTAATGAGAAGGGGCCATGTGTATTCACTAGGGAGTGGTGAGGGGGTTGTGGGATTGAACCATAGGCTGTCAAATGTCACTTGTGAACCCATTTGACTTCCCTTGTTGACATTTAATTCTTTGTAAGGAAGTTGTTGAAGAAATCAGTCCATGGCTTCAATGGAGTATGGGCAGCCCAAAAATTAGTATGGAAGAGTATGGGCTCTTTTTTCTTGACCCACAAGTCACTTTACCTCATGGGAATTCATTTTTCCTCATTCCCATTCCATTGTTGAACATCTCAACTTCAGTTTTCATCCATTACGAATGCCCAGCAGTGAAAAAAAACAGAAATCGCAACTATGAATTAACTCACGTTTTGAAGTGCCATAAATTCCCAAAATCTAGTATTGACGATGAAATCCAATGGTGGGTCCATAGATATGAACCTTAGGGCGAAATTGAGAGTATTAGATACCCCGAAATCCATTGGAAAACCCAGTTTTTATAGCCCAGAAATCCAGTGACGGGATTGAGTTATTTGATGACAGAATTGTGAGAAATCCAAGTGTGAATCATTGAACAAAGGTTGGGTTTGCTTGATAAACCCAGTGAAGGATGGAACCTCGAGGAATTAGCAGTTGGACCTTTCTATGCCCACCCTGAATAGCACTGGAGGGCAGGGACGCCCGAGGGATTGTGCAACGGAGAAGGGGACCTTCCTTGTGTAGGGTGAGGTAGGTATTGTGGGTGCCATGACTATTGAGTTCATTTGAGATGCATATAGCTCTGTGGTTGAGCTCATTGTCTTAGCATCCTCCTCCTTTGCTTATTGCATGCTTGATAAGCCCAACTGTGTGTTGGCTTAGCATGACTGTTTGAGTGAAACCATGGCTGTGAGTGAGCCTGTTTAGTTCCTCCTTAGTGGATACACAACCCAGCTCAGGGGTGATCTCTCAGCTGAAAGAATATAAGCTGGACATAGATCTATGGTTGGGTGTAATGTTGCTTTCACATAGCCAGTTGTTTGGACAGCTTCATCTCAAAGATAAGTGTTCTCTGTGGTTTAAATTATATGCATTCTATGTTCTGCAATGTGTTAATTTTGAATGATAATTATTCATGTTAATGGATTGAAATGATTATCTTAATACGGCTGATATGAAATCCGTGCATAGCATTGGAATGGGATTGATTCTCTGCATGTTGAATCATCCTCTTCTTGTGATAGATATGTTGATGCATTACCGCGTGTGTTTGTGCGAATATGTTTTATTCTGTTGTATAAATTAATTATGCATTTTATTTTAATTATACATTTCGTTGTATGGTTGTGGGGAGAGTTAGACACCCCCATGTTACAGTCATGTTCCCTCTGTGGTTTGGAATGAATGGGAGGGGACGTGACAAGCAAAGATAATATGTGATGACTAGTGCCGAGATTGCAAGTGCGATTGCGACTATGTTGTGTCATGAAAGTATTGCAGAGTCTCGTTGTTCGTTTTAGATTTATTAATGAGTATTAAAGGAGTGGGTTGATTTTTTGTTTGGCCCAACTCTGAATCGCTCCTTCGAACTGGGCATTGTGACAGTTATACCAAGTGTCCAACCAGGAGAGGATGAACCTGCTTACAGCATCCTGCTAACTCTATATTTAGCCTCACTTGACCTCCCGATTTCTAAAGATTGAATCGTTGAAGGATTGTCCTATTAATACTAATCACTCTACGTCATTTTCTAATTGGCCAACCATCCAGTCTATGATGTAGCGGTGAAGAGCATACTTCGGATTTCGAATCTTGATAAATTTTATTAATTGTTGATATGTGAGTTATTTAAACTAAACTACAGCCCAAGAGTTTCTTTTCCACACACCAAAAGGTGCAGTACTTTGGGAAAGTAAGGGCCCAAATTTTATTGCAAGTTTGTAAAACAGTGTGGAAAATGAAAATGCATGAATAAAGAAAAATAATCTATACATCCTTCCGTGAATGGATTGTGTGCTCGTGATGTTATCTAATTACTATTTGCATAAAAGAAACTAAGTTTAAGCAAACATTTACAAAAATGAAAAAAACAAAAACAAAAAAACAGAGATCCCGCTTGGGGGGATGGGGGCAGGCGTTGGAATAGCCTAATTTGCTCTTTTTATTTTTTAGTTAAATAAACCCAAATGAATAAATATTTTTGTTCTTTTATGAAATAGGCACCAAAAACAATTTACAAATTCTAGAAAGAAGATGTGGGGAACCTCCAGCAATTAAATGATGAAAATGCACGATATATCAGAAATAGCATAACACGGAATGGATTTATTGATCGCAGGCCACTTCGATGGGGAAACCTCTTTTGATAAATATCAATACAAATAAATCATGGATGCCTTCATTGGCCTCAACACGTACTTATATACTAAGTCTAAGCTAAACAACTATTACTCCCCATGAATGTGGGATAATACAATATACTCACGGGACAATTTACAAAGCATATGCGTCCAACAACAGATGTGGGATAATACAATATACTAACAAAGTAAATATAAGGGTTGACATGGGTTCCTAACATCCCCTGCCCCTTAGAAAAATCTTTGTCCTCAAAGCTTTAGATGTGGAAATTGTTGTTGAATCTGAAGGAGTGGTTCCCATGTAGCATCCTCTAGTTGCATTCTGTGCCACTGAATTAATAACTCTGTGATGGATCAAGAGAGAAGGTGATGAGTGTGCCTATTGAGGATGTCTTTTGGCTCTAAAAATATGGATCCTTCATTATCCATTTCTAGTAAAATAGTTTGTGCTCTGATGTTGGTGCCAAGAACTTTCTTTAGACAAGATACATGAAATACTGGATGAATGCGGGAAGAAAGAGGAAGTTCCAATTTATAAGCAACGGACCCAATATTGTGAAGAACCTTATATGTCCCATAGAAATTTAGAGGGATATTATGATGCCCTTTGAGTTTCAGGGAGGATTGCTTGTAAGGTTGTAGACGAAGAAAAACCATATCACCTGCTTGAAAAGTGCACTCAGAACGGTGTTGATCGGCTTGTTGTTTCATTCGATTTCTTTCCATGTAAATATTTTCATGCAAAATGCGAAGAATCTAATCTCGGGTTTGAAGAACCATGTCAATTTCCTGAACTGGTGAACTGCTAGGGATGTATGGAAGAAGCATTGGCAGTGCCTGACCATAGACTGCTTCATATAGAGTCATTTTAGATGTAGTGTGGTAAAAGGTATTGTACCACCATTCAGCGAGAGAGAGCCACTTTTCCCATTGATGTTATTGTTCGGAGGTGAAGCAATGAAGAGAAGTTTCTAAACATTTGTTGATAACTTCAGTATGACCATATTTTTGTGGGTGATACCCTGAACTCATCTTCAGTTTGGTGCCAGTGTGGCGAAATAGTTCTGTCCAAAAATGACTGGTGAAAGTTGCATCACGATTCGAGACAATGGAAGAAGGGATTCCATGAAGACGTTATATCTGGTCCAGGAAAAATTGTGTGATTGAGGAGGAGGTATAGGGTGTTAGGATATTTAGACACTTAGGATTTAGTTAAGATCAACTTGTGTAATATATCTATTAGGTAAAGTGTGTTTCTCTAGTATGAATTAGTATGCATTTGTAAATATTTAATCCGACGGTCACGATATGTTCTAGACATAGAGTGATCCGACGGTTCAACTTTTCTTAGATCATACCTACCCTTGATATGTGGCTTAACACTCGATTGGTCCATGATCTCTATTTAAAGAGCATGGAGGGTCATTGGCTAGTTGATCGATTATGAGAAGCTCATTTGTAACTTTCTTTCTTTTGCATAATAAACTGCTCCGTAAAAGCTATTTGATCGAGGTCGTGGACTGTTTCCCTCTAAAGGGTTTTAACCATGTCAAAACATCATGTATCGATTTGTGATATGTTTGTGTGAAGTGGTTTCTCTAGGTTTTTGGTCTTTTGGGAGTACCTTGTGTACCCGAACATGGTATCAGAGCATTTATGAAGAGTCGCTTCTGGTTATAATCTAGATCTTGAACTGGTGTTGCCGAAACTTGAAAGGGTTTATGGTTCTGGATTTTTTGTGCATTTATGGGTTGTAGGAGGTGTTCCATTGCATCCGGAGCATCGTTTCCATTGGGAAATACTTTTCATTTGATCGAAAACGGTTTCCGGTTGCTTCAGAAACGTGTATTTCATCAAATCTGAAGGTATAATGTTACTGCGACGTTTTTTATTATTTTAAAAAATATCTCATATTTTATTAGTTTTTATTATTAGATTTTTTTTAGTTTCGGATTTTTGCTTTCCCTATCTATGTATGCTCTTTGTCGTGCACCTTGTGCGATCTCGGCAAATCAGAAACAGAAAGGGAAAGGGTTTTTCTCGGTTACGTATGCTCTTTGCCGTGCACCTTGTGCAATCGCGGCAAATCAGAAACAGAGAGAAAACATAGACTTTCTGGGAAAAATAACGAGATCTAACCCCAAAAGTGTGGAAAAGTTTTTTTCTTTCAGTTTATGGTGTGATTTGCAAGAAAAGAGACAAGCACGAAAACCGAGAGAGAAGAATTAAAAAAAAAAAAAAAAAACTTCTTCCTTCCCTTCTTTTACGTACCTTTTAATATTAGCTCACTTGGTTCAAAATTGTTTTACTCTTTAATAGGTCTTGATTTCTAATCTTATTAAGCTACTTTTAAACAAAGGTGCATGCAATTTCTAATTTTTAAGTTACTTTATTGTAAAAGTGCATGTCACTTAAATTAAAAATAAAAAGTGAGTCACTTAAGTTCATATTTTGCTGCACTATTTAAAATAACATTATTGTAAAAGTGAAAATCACTTATTTTACAAAAGTGATTCACTTAAAGCAACTTTATTGTAAAGTGATTTTCAAAGGTCCATCTTGGGAAGGTGGGGGGTTCTTTTTTTAGTTGGTCATTCTCTATCTGCCACGTCACTATTGGGGACATCTTCAACATTTTCTTTGATCAAGCATAACTTCATCATACGGAGTCAGTTTTCAGTATCGTTTTTTTTTAAACCGCATGTTTTTTCAAGCTCTTCGCATATAGACTATTGGTTCCTGTTTTTACAGCCATTAATTTAAAATATGGCCACCCCTTGTGATATTCTACTTACCAGTTCCAACTAATTCTCATGGAAATCTTGTATGGAGGATGTTCTACGCAGTAGCGAACTTTTCAGAATTACCTAAGGGAAAGAAACAGAACCCACTGATGATGATAAGAAAATAAAATGGGAAAATAGATGTGATGAATCTCGTGGATTGATTGGGATGTTAATCTTTACTGATTTGCGATTCCACATATCTGGAATTGATGAACCTGATACAGCTTGGGACAACTTGAAAGCTGTGTTTGGTAAACACGATGAAATTCGAGGTCATCAACTCGAAAATGAGTTGATTTCTTTAAATCCAAGTGATTTTTCATGCATTCAAGATTATTTATCTAAGTACAAAACTCTTAAACTCTTATGTGAAGAATGTAAGATTAAGAGGGATGACAAACAATGCATTTATCATATTCTTTCAAAACTTAGACCTACATATTCTGTTTTTGTATCTACATTTTACTCCATGAAAGAATCCTTGAATGCAGCTAACTATCAAGAGCCTAGTCTTGAATCCTTTTGTGATTCCTTGATTAGAGAGCAACATAAGCTCATCCATCTCGGAATGATCAACAATGAAGATACATCTGGGAAAGCCTTATTGTCCCAACAGAAAGAAAAGTCCAAGCCTTCCAAGAAATAAAATTTTTGCAATAATAAGTCAAACAAGGGTCCCAAACCCTCTCATTCAGCTCCTTCTTTAAAAAATGACAAAAGATCCAAGCCAAAAGGAAAGAAGACTAAGCATTATTGCAACTATTGCAGGAAAGATAATCATGATGAATCTAAGTGTTTCAAGAAGATGGTAGCCTTAGAAGCAGCAATGAAGAAGCACCACATCAGCCTAGATTCGCCTCCAGAATCTAACTCTCATGGACATGCACTTTGTGCTTCTGGTTATTCTTATACTGCATCTTCTTCTTCTACTTCAAATGAATATCTCATTGATTCTGGAGCATCGTATCATATGGCTAAGGATCAAGCCATCTTTTCTACTTTGCATGAATGTAACACCAAACAAGTATTTGTTGGTGATGACAGATCTCTAAGTGTTGTAGGATCTGGAACAGTTCCAGTAGATAATGGTCATTTTAGTGATGTACTGTGTGTTCCAAGAATTTCCTGCAATTTGTTATCAGTCTATCAAATCACTCATTCTGGTGAAGGTAAAACTGTGACATTTACACCTCACCAAGTTGTAATCAAGGATTTTAAAGATCCTCAACATGTCCTAGCTACCGGAATTGTTGATGATATTACCAGGTTGTACAAATTTAACAACTTTGGGTCGTCACCTTTTCCTTCAGTTTTTGTTGCTCATAGTGATAACTTGAGCAAACTTTGGCATGAGCGATTTGGTCACTTAAATTGTCACTCATTGAAACAACTATGTTAATACAATATGGTGACAGGTCTTCTGATGGTATCTTGCAGGGATGGTGTTTGTCCCGGTTATGTACTCGGAAAACATCATCAGGACATTTTTGACAAATGTGCCTCTTGGCACGCCTCGGTTCCCTTGGAGCTTGTGCATAGTGACTTGTGTGGTCCTCTTCCATTTGCTTCCTTTTCTGGTTTCAAATATTTCTTAACTTTCATTGATGATTACTCCAGACGCACTTGGGTTTATTTCCTAAAACTTAAGAGCAAAGTATTTAACATGTTCTTGGCCTACAAGGCCCTTGTTAAAAAACAATCTGGTCATCAAATTATTAAGTTAAGATCCGACAATGGAGGAGAATATGTTAACAAAAAGCTCACTACTTTCTGCATTGAACAAGGAATCCAACAACAACACACTGTTCCATATACACCACAACAAAATGGTGTAGCTGAACGGAAGAACCGCACTTTAAAAGAAATGGCTAATTGTATGATCCAATCTAAGGGACTAAGTCTTCAATTTTGGGCTGAAGCCATAAATTGTGAAAATTAAATAGTTAATCGCACCCCCACTAAAGCTTCACAAGGTATCACACCGGAAGAAGCATGGAGTAAAACTAAACCCGATGTAAGTCACTTCCGTGTGTTTCGTAGTGAAGCATGGGCTCACATTCTGGATGAAAAACGGAAAGCATTGCAGCCTAAAAGTGAAAAGTGCATATTTGTTGGATATTCTAAAGATGTAAAAGGTTATAGACTTCTTTAACCACATTCTCATGATATAATCATTAGAAGAGATGTTAAATTTGATGAAAATATATTGTCCTGCGATCCTAACTCGGCGGTTGTGCCATCTTTGGCCTGCGAGCATAATTCGACGATTGTGCTTTCTTCTACTTCCAACTTATTTGAAAGATTTTCAACTCCAGTTTTTTATGATGACAGTGAGGATGAAAATCCACCTCCACCTGCTCATGTTCCTCCAGTTGCACCAGCACAAGTGCTTCCTCGATGGGTCCGTTCAACATGTGAAGCAGTTGGTGGTCTTGCCGGTGATCCTAGAGATCAATGTCGAACACGTTCTCAGTTTCAGCAAGCCTCTTCTCTTTTGGCTCAAGTTTCCGAGAATCATGATCCAAAAGCTTCAGGAAATCCATATTGGGATGCATCTATGGATGAAGAATTTCATTCCTTAATGGCGAACGATACTTGAGATCTTGTACCTCTTCCAAAAGGAAGAAAACTTGTCAGATGTAAATGGGTCTATAGAACTAAGTATGTGTCATGGAAGTTTTGAACGACTTAAGGAAAGGTTAGTTGCCAAAGGTTTTTCACAAGTTGAAGGGATTAACTGCAATGAAACCTTTGCTCCTGTCGAAAAAATGAACTCCATCCGCCTTGTTCTTTCCCTTGCAGCCTTACATAACTGGGAAGTCCATCAAATGGATGTCAAGTCTACATTCTTACATGGTGATTTACAGGAGGAAATCTACATGGAACAACCTCCTAGATATGTTCAGAATAACTCTAGCCTTGTCTGTCTCCTTAAGAAATCCTTATATGGCCTTAAGCAAAGCTTCTAGAGCTTGGTATGCCAAAATGGATAGCTTTCTCCTTGACACTGGTTTTTCTAGATTCCATTCTGACCCCAATGTCTATACCAAGAAAGTAGGAAACCATCTCATCATACTTGTTCTATATGTTGATGACCTTATTCTTACTGGTAGTGACCCTAATATTTTAACCCATGTGAAATCCAGTCTTAAGCAAAATTTTGAAATGTCAGATTTAGGACATTTGCATTATTTTCTTGGTCTCCAAGTCCTGCAAACCAAAGAAGGAATATTTCTTTCTCAGTCTAAGTATGATTGTGACCTTCTTCGTCGCTTTCACATGGAAGATTATACACCAGCCCCTTCTTTCTTCCATACTGGAGTCAAACTTTCTGCCACTTGTACTTCACATGAAGTAGATGCCACCTTGTATCGTCAGCTTGTTGGTAGTCTCTTATACTTGACTCATTCTCGTCCTGACCTTTCCTTTTTCGTTGGTCGTGTTGCCCGTTATATGAAAACACATCATGAAAGTCACTGGAAAGAAGCTAAAAGAATACTTCGATATATTCGAGGTACAATTCAGTTTGGGATTCATTACAGTATAGGGGGGGAAACTTTGTTGGTTGGTTTCACTTATTCAGATTGGGCTGGCGATCCTGATGATTGAAAGTCTACTATAGGTTATGTTTTCAGTCTGGGATTTGGACCTATCAATTGGGCTTGTAAGAAACAACAAGCTCTTGCTCTTTCTTCAGTAGAGGCAAAATATCAAGCCGCAGTTAATTCTAGTCAGGAAGCTTTATGGTTTCGATAGATCCTTTCAGAGTTTGGATTCGAGCAGCAGTAGCCTACTCCACTTTTGTGCGACAATCAAAGTACCATCAAGCTCGCCAAAGATCCAGTTCTACATCAATGCAACAAACATATTGAGCTACATATGCACTTCATCATAAATCTTGTTCATGATCGTGTTCTTGAAGTGCTCTTTTGCCCTACAGATGATCAAGTTGCCGACATCTTCACCAAGTCTCTCACAGAAGCAATGTTTTCTAAACTTCGATCTATGTTAGGAGTTCAGGAATTTGTCATTAAGGGGGGATAGTCTCTAATGCCTCCTTCCTTTTCCTAATAGTGTCACTTTTGTAAATCCTTCAATCCTATCCCAAGTTGTTCTTAAGGGGGCATGTTAGGATATTTAGACACTTAGGAGTTAGTTAAGATCAACTTGTGTAATATATCTGTTAGATAAAGTGTGTTTCTTTAGTATGCATAAGTATGCATTTGTAAATATTTAATCTGACGGTCACGATATGTTCTAGACATAGAGTGATCCGATGGTTCAACTTCTCTTATATCATACCTACCCTTGATATGTGGCTTAACACCCGATTGGTCCATGATCTCTATTTAAAGAGCATGGAGGGTCATTGGCTAGTTGATCTATTATGAGAAGTTCATTTGTAACTTCCTTTCTTTTGCATAATAAATTGCTCCGTAGAAGCTATTTGGCTGAGGTTGTGGACTGTTTCCCTCTAGAGGGTTTTAACCATGTCAAAACAGTGTGTGTCGATCTGTGATCTGTTTGTGTGAAGTGGTTGCTCTAGGTGTTTGGTCTTTTGGGAGTACCTTGTGTACCCGAACATAGGGATGGCTGAGGACACAAAAATGATTATATTTGGAGAGGCGATCAACCACAATGAAAATCATTGTCTTCCCTCCAGATTTAGGGATCCCTTCAATAAAATCCATATAAATATCTGTCCAAATCCGTGCAGGGATGGGAAAGCGTTCGAGCAATCTCGGAAGGAGTGTCATTTCACCATTGTTGCGCTAGCAGGTATCACATTCAGCCAGCATATGTTGAATTGTCCTTTTCAGTCCCTTCCAAAAGAAGTTACATCATGCCCGCTCATACGTTTTGAGGAACCCAAAGTGCCCTGTCGATGGAGAAGCATGGAGTTCATAGAAGACATTCTGTTGAAGATATGTGCTCTGGGGAAGCACCAGACAACCCTTGTATCTCAAGGAAGCACCATCCCAAGAGTAATGTGGTACAACATAAGAGTTGTTGTCCAACCGTTGGATGATTTGAGATAATGAAGAGTCATTGACATAGCCCTGTTGAAAATATTGCAACCAATTTGGAACATGCATAGAAATAACTGAAAGAGAAACTTGGTCATCAAATGTGCAAGAAAGAGCATCCACCACAAGATTGTCCTTTCCCTTCTTTTAAGTGATCTCATAGTCATAACCCATGAGTTTTCTAACCCATTTTTGTTGTGTTGGGGACGAGACCCGTTGTTGTAGGAAATATTTCAAACTCTTGTGATCAGTCTTGATGCAGAAATGATTCCCTAATAGGTATGGCCTCCACTTCTGTATTGCATGCAAAATATCCATCATTTTCTTCTCATATGTAGAGGCGACTAAATTCTTACTGGGAAGGGCCTTGTTGGTGAACGCAATGGGATTTTCATATTGAAGGAGAACAGCACCAAGTCCAGTGTCCCAAGCATCACTCTCAATAGTGAAGGGCTTGGAAAAATAGGGCATATCTAGAACATGTGTAGTACACATAGCTTGTTTCAGTTTTTCAAATGCACACTCAGTAGCATGTGTCTATGTAAAAGCATTATTTTTCAAGAGATCGGTTAATGGAGCCGCAATATTCCCATAATCCTTAAAAAACTTGCGATAATAGCCATTCAATCCCACTAGTTCAGCAAAGACACATGCATATCTATCCAACATTTGTTGTAGATCCAAATGAGTAGTGGAGACTGTTGATGGTTGCATCTAAATGGAATGGAGCTGAGCGATGACACCATGTGAATTCTTCTTAAGGAGATTTTATAGACAATGTGAATTGATGATGCTGAGAGACCCTTGTTGTAATTTGTTCAGTGTGTCTTTTTTCCCATTGACTAAAAACTGCATCCAAAGTTCATCAAAATCCCATAAGATGGGTCCAAGTGTGCGTAACCATTGAGCATCGAAAACCACATCACATCCGCCTAAGGGCAAGTCAAACATGTTGGAGTGCAGGTTATAATATCCAATAGAGATACGCACATTGCGACACTTCCCCTTCTAAGGTAAGGTGCCCCCATTGGAAATCATGAATTCAAAGCTGGAGCAAGGATGGACAAAACAATCAACCTATTTGACACTCCGAGGATCAATGAAGTTATGAGTGCTACCAGAATCAATGAGTATTGTAATAGGGAGATTCTTGAATTAACCCTTGATCCGCAATGTTTGTGGTGTGGTGACTTCAGCTAAAGCATGGAGAGATATATTTGGATGGTAATCCTGAGAAGGAGGGTCAATAGGAGGCTGTTGAATGTCGAGCCGATCATTTACTGTATCATGAGCTTCTTCACAAATTTCAATTGCAAGCAGAGAATCCACATCCAAGAGATAAAGCTTTTGCTCAACACATCTATGTTCCTGAGTGAATTTATCATCACAATTATAACAAATCACTTTTTCTCTATGTGTCTACATCTCTGCTTCATAAAAATGCTTGATAGGAGTTGCTCTAGGAGCTGGCGTGATGGGAGGTTGTTGGGAAACCATATTTCTGAATGGAGCAAAAGTGGATCTGGAGCGTTGTTGGGTTATGATCTTGTCCTCCACCAATTTATCCAACCCTAGAACTTCCATCATTGTGCTAGGACATGACATTTTGACTTCAGATCGGATTGCATCCTTCAGACCATTGACAAAACAACTCTTGTAGAATTCATCAGACAATCCTTCTATGTGATTAGCTAGTTTCTCAAATTTTTTCTGATACTCTCTCACAGTGCCAATTTGGAGAAGTTTAGTGAGTGCTCCTAGGAAGTCATCAAAAGCACTAGGGCCAAATCATTGCAAAAGGAGTTGGCAAAAATCTGTCCATTTTGACTCTACATGAACCTTGATGTACCAACGGAACCATTGAAGGGCTTCTTGTTCCAAATTAAAGGATGCAAGTGGAACTTTGTTGACATCAAAAGTATTATGCAGACTGAAATATTGTTCTTCCTGGTATATCCATCCATTTGGATCATCACCATTGAAGTGAGGAAAATCAAGCACCGTCCCACAAAAAGTGTTGGAAGAAGAGAACCCAGTGTCTACAGAAGACTATGGTTGTCCTCTATTGTTCATGGCTGGAGGCTGAAGATGGAGGCTGAGAATTTTTTCATCGAGATCTTGGAGTTTGGTCTTGAGGGTTGCAAGTTCTTCCTCCATGTTTTTTGCTCCTACGCGGGTGACAACCATAACCGGGAATTTTTTTCTTTTTTTTTTAAGAATGGGTAGAAAAACAAAAACAAAAACTTATTTAGTAAATGAAAATTTGTATTTGGGAAAAACTCTTATGGGTAAATGGGGTTTGAATAGGTTTTGGACACTTTCTAATGGACAGGGAAGTAGAAAATGGTGATTTCAGAGGCAGGATGAAAGAATGAGAAAATTTGTCCGAAATCGACAAAGAAGCAAAAATAGGAAATGAACACTATGGCAAAATTTCAAGGCAATTGGGTGGAAATCGAAGAAGTTATGGCAAACCCTAAAAATAGACAGATGTGGGATTTCTGGCCACTGGAAGTGGAATTTGGGATAGGGTCCTTGGGAAGGAAATATGAAGAGTGGAATTGCGGGGGTGCTAGTGAATTTTTAAGGGAAATAGAGTTAAAGCAAATAAGATATGGCGAAAAAACATATATGTTTTTTTCGGAATCAACGACTCGGAATTGATCTGCAATGACTCATAATTGATATGCTATGGCTCTGGACAGATGCAATCTCATATTTATCAATTGTCAATATATATGGACCCCTGGTATGCTCAACTTCCTAAAGGTTCAGGGGATTCACTCGGCTACCAATGATGTCTAATGGCTTGTGGATTGGGGCAGTACCCCTCACTCCACGGCTCAAGTAAAATTAATAACCGCTTTGGTACAAACGATAGCTCTTGGTTTACCTCACGGGTGGTAACTAGTCAATCAGGTAGGGTTCATTTCCCTTTTCGCTGCCAAGTCCTCTCAATGGGCCAGCTACTTCGGGGTTCCTGTGGTACTCCTCACAATGAATTTTAGGGCTATGCCCAGGTACTTCCCACAGTTAAGCAGATAGGGATTATTCCCGGATCCGAACCTGCAATTGAAAGGAACAATACAGATGCAAAGAAAAAGTACTGCAATAATCACAGCACCTGGAAACCACTACGAAAAAACAAATTGGCAGAAATTCCACCCAGCGAACCTAAGAAAATGCTTCAATACCAGATGTGGGGAACCTCCAGCAATTAAATAATTAAAATGCACAATATATCAGAAATAACAGAACACAAAATGGATTTATTGATTGCAGGCCACTTCGAGGGGGAAACTGTTGAAATATTGTAACTTCTAAGAATATTATATTTGTACTTTATTATTCTGGAGATGTTTCATTTCTCTGTAGAGATCTTATTGTATATCCGGAGATGTTTATTCCTCCGTCGAAATGTGGTAACTTGGGTTATTAGACTTCCCTAGTGGGGTCAGCCCAGAGTCAGTTATATGGGGTGTTTAAGTCCCCTAGTGGGGTCGGCCCAGTCAACATTATGTTGAGTGGTTAATTTGGGGCCGACCTAGCTAAGGTTAAAAGACAAGTGAAGTGGTGTATAAATAGAGGAGGTGTGTTCCTCATTTATCACACACACACTCACTTGTGAAACTCGCATAGGAGAAGGAGAGATCTACAAAGGAAGAGAAGGAGCTCATGTTCGGGGATTACATATTTGTATTTGTTGATCATCTATATTGAGGAATATTAGCTAGGTTTTCTACCCCATTAGGGTTTCCCAGGATAAATCTGTGTCTCTTGTGTTTATGTTGTGCTTCTTGTTCTTTTAGTGATCCTGTATATGCTATTGTTGTGAAATGGAATGTAATACTGATGTTATTTATGTTAGCATATTGAATCTTAACATGGAATCAAATCTAGCCTGAAGGAAGGCAATGTATGGCACTTACGACACTTGTCTCACTTGTGACAATTTGAAAGTTAGGTTTTTGTATAGCAAAACCTAGTCATCGTGTAACTTTTGCTATAAATCCATTTTGGAAAAGGTTCAGGATCTGAAACTTTTATAGGACGAATATAACATCCCCTTGTACTTTGTGTCCGAAGATTGGCCTCACATTCATTGTACTTTGTGATTTATGAACTGTACAAGTTAGGGTTTCTGCCTCTTCTAGAATGCATTCCTAAATAGGTGACCTAGGGAAAAATGTCATATCTCGGGCTAGGAAACTCCAAATGAAATTATGTAAAATGTGGCAGTTAGGGAACGGAATTTTGTTTGACACGTCCTCTTTTCAGAGGCCGAAGTTGAAACAAAGACACGTGGCACTCCGTACAATTTCGCTATGTTGTTTCATCCCATAAACAGGTCATGTTGTGACACTTGGAATAAATCTCTCTCAGAGAATCCATTAAAGCTCAGACCTGTGGGGTTGGAAATATTATAGGTCAAGATACCACAGGCCTAATTTTCAGACCCTGCAGATCCTAAATTTCAGAGATGCACCATAAACAATACGGCACATCTGAAATGGCTCAACAGAGGAAATCAAGGAAAAGGAGGAAGAAGCTCTCACTTAGGGTTTTCAGTGTTTAGGTCTGGAAGGACCTGATACAATGTTGGAGAAACCTGATACAACATTGGAAGCTTTGATAATGGATTTAGAATCCATTTATCATAGATATTGATCCTCCATCAAAATGTTGTGGGAGGAAGGAGATTGAAAATTAGGGTTTCCAAGTAAGAAGAAACCCTAGCAAAGTTGGGAGACTCATAGGGCAGCAATAAAGGAGGTTTAAAAGGAACTGATATTTATTATCCTAGCACCATGAACCTATACAAGATTTTTTACAAGTAATATACCTTGGATTGTTAGGGTTTTACCCCTATAGAGAAGACTACTTGTCAGGTATGACTTGAGAAGACACGGGTATGTTTTGAAATCTGATTCTTGATTAAGTTCATAATATGTGTGTTTTCATGTTATTAAGGTTAGTACAATTATGGTTGAATTATAATGAATGAATGTGAGTGATAGAAGACATTAATTGATTAGGGTTATGACACTTATGATTGTACTAATGCACCTGTGAGGATGATGTTGTATGCTAACAAGATACAGGTACATCAAGAAAGACAAATCAAGCTCTATAACCATGATGACATGAAGACAAAGACTCATCCATAGTCTTTGACCACATAGAATCTCTACTTACAAGGTATGCATGACTTTGTTCTACTATGATTAACTTATGAGATATGCAGGTTCTAGCACAAGGTCTCTAAATCATTGAAGAGAACAAAGAATATATTGTTTGGGTATGATAAGACACAACCAAGCATGATAATCCAGGTATGTTTCCCTATATCAAGTTAGAATCCTACTTTGTGTTAGGATATTAGGTAAGTATACCTGTGTATGAAATAATCATGACTATACATACTTAAGATTATTTAGAATCATAATGTTTTGATAGTATTGAGATTATACTAATGAATGTATGATTATGTATGAGATCATGAGGACTACACTAGTGCACACTTAAGCATGCATAGTGGTATAGAATGGATAGAAGTTCGAATACATATAATGATGCTATCATAAAATAGATATCAAGCAGGAGGAAACCACACAAACTTAAAAGATAAGTATTTGAGTATCTGAATAGTCAATAATATTGCTTGTAATAGTTGTATGCATATTTGCATTCCTAGAATATATCATGCATAGTATAAGCATTCATATAGCATTGAACGGTATACTACTAATATGCATATGATGGGTAAGTTGGAAAAACATTCCATTGTTGTTTATTTAGAATGAAACCTCTTTGCTAACATGCTGAGAGCTGTGCATGCTCTTGATAGTATGTTCTGGTAGAGATGGAAGGCATCTAGATAACCACTGTATGCATACAGGATATGGAAAAGTGTTGTGCCAAAGTATCGGTCAAGATAGTTACATAATTATGTGAATCATATCAGTATGCATAATAGGTTATCATGTCAACATGATTTGATGATTATGAAGTATTACTAATCAGGTAATTAACTTTGATTTGTAGGAAAGATCATGAAGAATGATGAACACCAAACAAGTGGTGGATGTTCAACAAGAAGACTTACAAATCAAACATACTATAGAAGGCTAATGGCTAGAAGATTCTCTTAGAAAGAGGAAGAGGATCATGATGAGATGTTTTCTCTAAGTGGCTAGATAAGACCATTCTCTTAATGGTGTAATTGAAGAAGAATTACGAATCGAGAAAACTCCCAGGATTCAATTGAAGAAAGCTCTGTACGGGTACCTAGGATCGATAGTCATTTGATGAGCTTAATGATCACCATGGGTGATGCAGATTTCAACCTTTGCTACAAGGTTGAAGATGGTGTCTATATACATATGACATTCTTCTCTTATATGGATGCAAGAAGGAACTCACCATAGATTTCGAATGATATTGAGGCTCATATCAGTAGACCCATCTAATAAGAGATGGCACAGATAAGATATGCAGAAGATCACTCAATGCAGAGTGTGAATGATGTTTAGTCACAGAGGGAGAATTGATAGCTTCTTGACAAGCTTGGGCTTTACCAAAAGTAAAGTTGATCCTAAACTTTACCTTAAGGTTATGGATGATGAACCTGTCATACTATTATTGTATGTGGATGATCCCTTTCTGACAGGGAATGAGAAACAGATCATGGAAAGCTATATGGCAAGGTCCAAAAGGAATCTTTCTCGACCAGGGAAAGTATGTTGTGGAAACCTTGAAAAGATTTGATATGTTGGACTGCAAATTCATGGCCACTCCCATGGATTCCAACTTGAAGTTGTTAGATAATGACTCATCGGAGTTAGTGTATGTGACTCCGTACAGACGGATTGTTGGGTCATTGATGTATCTGACGAATACCAGGCCAGATATATGCTTTGTTGTGAACACTGTGAGTCAGTATCTAGTGGAACCTAGGCGTGTTCACTTGATAGCTGCAAAGCATGTGATGAGGTACCTAAAGGGTACAATAGACTTTGTTCTATGTTATCTTGGAGATCATGACTTCATATTGTATGGCTACACAGATGTTGATTGGGTAGGAAGTGTATCAGACAGGAAGATCACATCGAGAAGATGTTATTGTCTGGGATCTGCCATGATCTCGTGGTTTAGCAGGAAGCAGTCTAGTGTGGCTCTTAGCACAGCTGAAGCAGAATATATAGCTGCTTGCTCCACTAGTTGTGAAGTGATATGGCTTCAGAAGGTTTTATCAGGATTGTTTGACTTAGAGATGGACCCCACTATGATCCTGTGTGACAACCATAGTTGTATCAAGATGACAGAGAATCCAGTGTTCCATGATAAGTCAAAGCACATAGAGATTCGATATTTCTATATACGGGATATGGTGCAAAAAGGAGCTATAAAGCTCGAGTATGTGAGCACTGACAAACAAGTTGTTGATGTATTGACCAAACCTCTGTCTCGAGTAAAGTTTCAGTATTTCTGAGACAAGCTTGGTGTCGTTCAGAAGGACCCTCCTCGAAAGGGGGAGTGATATGTATCGATGATGTGGATACCTGTATCGATGATGTGGATACTTGTATCGATGATTTGGATACTTGTATTGATGATGAGGATACTTGTATTGATGATGAGGACACTTGTATCGATGATGAGGTCGATGATATTGACGATGAGGTCAATGATACCAACGATGTGGTCGATTATATTGACGATGAGTTCAGTGATACCGATGATGAGGTCGATGATATTGACGATGAGGTCAATGATATTGACGATGAGGTCAATGATACCGACGATGAGGTCGATGATATTGACGATGAGGTCAATGATATTGACGATGAGTTCAATTATACCGACAGTGAGGTCGATGATACTAACGATGAGGTCATTATGTGGTCCTAAGACTTGGTCTAAGTTGATGAGGGGATTGTATCATTCCCAGACTTCGGTCCCTGAATTGATCTATATACAGATGTCTTCGAGAAGTGATCCCTAGTGGACGAGAGGGATTGTATCATCCCTTGACTTCGGTCCCTGAATTGATCTGTAGACAGATGTCTTCGAGAAGTGGTCCCAAATGGACGTGATAGGATTACATCATCCCTGAATCTTTGGTTTAAAATGTACGTGATAGGATTGCATCATCCCTGAACTTCTAGTTTAAAATGTACGTGATAGGATTGCATCATCCATGAACGTTTGGTTCAAAATGTACGTAATAGGATTGCATCATCCCTGAACGTTTGGTTCAAAATGTACGTGATAGGACTGCATCGTCCCTGAACAGTTGGTTCAAAATGTAAGTGATGGGACTACATCGTCCCTGAACAGTTGGTTCAAAATGTACATGATGGGACTGCATCATCCCTGAACAGTTGGTTCAAAATGTACGTGATAGGGTTGCATTGTCCCTGAACATTTGGTTCAAAATGTACATGATAGGACTGCATTGTCCCTGAACGGTTGGTTCAAAATGTACGTGATAGGATTGCAACGTCCCTGAACAGTTGGTTCAAAATGTATGAGACTGGATTTCATCGTCCATAGACATGAGCGGTGTCTTAAACTAAGAAGGATTGATCATCCTGTAAGTAGATCTGGATTTCCTCGTCCATAGACATGAGAGGTGTCTTAAAGTGAGAAGAATTGATCATCCTGTAAATAGATTTGGATTTCATCATCCATAGACATGAGAGGTGTCTTAAATTGAGAGGGATTGATCATCTTGTAAGTGGATCAGGATTGTATCATCCTTGGACCTATGTCCTAAAGTGACAGGGATTGATCATCCCGTAATTGGATCATGTGTGTTGCAGAGTATTCTACTATGATGTTGTTGATCGATGATGTTGTTGATCGGGAGACCCAGATGATGATGTTGTTGATCGAGAGATCCAGATGATGTTTTTGATAGGGAGATCCAGATGATGATGTTGTTGATCGAGATATCCAGATGATGCCATTGATCGGGAGATCCAGGATCGAGAGATCCCAATGATGTTGTTGATCGGGAGATCCAGATGATGATGTTGTTGATCGAGAGATCCAGATGATGTTGTTGATCGGGAGATCCATATGATGATGATGTTGATCAAGAGATCCAGATGATGCTGCTGATTGAGATATCCAAATCATGTTGTTGATCGGGATATCCAGATGATGATGATGTTGATAGAGAGATCCAGATGATGATGTTGATCGAGATATCCAGATGATGTTGTTGATCGAGAGATCCATATGATGATGTTGCTGTAGCTGTTTAGATGATGCAGAAGATGAAGACTCAGTAATGAAGATGTTGATGTTCAAGTATTAAAGATATTTAAGATGTTCCAGTAACTGTTTGAGTTACTGATGATGATTAAAGAAAGCTTCCAATGATTTATGGATGTATCATGTATCAGTTGATGACTCCTTGCTCCTGCAGATGTTGTTATAATATCCTTCTCGTTAAGGGGGAGTGTTGAAATATTGTAACTTCTAAGAATAATATATTTGTACTTTATTATTCCGGATATGTTTCATTCCTCCGTAGAGATCTTATTGTATATCCGTAGATGTTTATTCCTCCATCGGAATGTGTTAACTTGGGTTATTAGACTTCCCTAGTGGGGTCGGCCTAGAGTCAGTTGTATGGGGTGTTTAAGTCCCATAGTGGGGTCGGCCCAGTTAGTATTATGTTGAGTGGTTAAGTTGGGGCCGACCTAGATAAGGTTAAAAGACAAGTGAAGTAGTGTATAAATAGAGGAGGTGTGTTCCTCATTTATCACACACGCACACTTACTTGTGAAACTCGCATAGGAGAAGGAGAGATCTTCAAAGGAGGAGAAGGAGCTCATGTTTGGGGATTACATCTTTGTATTTTTTGGTCATCTATATTTAGGAATCTTTGTTGGGTTTTGTACCCCATGAGGGTTTCCTAGGATAAATCTGTGTCTCTTGTGTTTATGTTGTGCTTGTTGTTCTTTCAGTGATCCTATATATGCTATTGTTGTGAAATGGAATGTAATACTGATGTTATCTATCTTAGCATATTGAATCTTAATAGCAACCTCCTTTGAGCAAGCTCAATAAAAATAACTCGTGGATTCCTTCATTGGACTCAACACGTACTTATATACTAAGTCTAAGCTAAACAACTATTTCACCCCATGAATGTGGGATAATACAATATACTCATGGGATGACTTACAAAGCATATGTGTCCAACAACAATACACTAACAATGTGGGATAATACAATATTCGAACAAAGTAAAGAGGAGTGTTGACACAGGTTCCTAATATAAGAAGGGAAGGTAAAACTAGCTCTCTGGATGGTCACGAAAGCTTCCAAATATCATATTTTTACCATTTAACTCTTCAAACCTGCTAAAATATTATAAAAAAAAAGAGAGCTTAATTAGTCTTAAAAGAGCCAAAAAACACTTTAAATTTTTCTTTGGTCACGCTACAAAAAGTTACAAAAAAAATATAAGTAACTAGCAAAGAAAGATAAAAAAAAAAAAACAACAACAACAACAACTAAGTAAAGCAAGCTAGAAAGATTTCCTTCTTAGGATCCTTTCTTTCCTCTTTAAGAGATGAAAAGCAAATTAAAAGCACTATACTTTCTTGATAAAAAATTTAAAATTTAAAGATTCTCCTATCTTGCTTCTTTTAGATCGACTTTAACCTTGCAAAATGAGAAGAAACAAATCTAGATTTCATTGATAAAAATGAAACTTTTAAGCTTTTAGATTGTTACTTGTTTAGATCTACTAATCAAAATAACTCTTAAAACAAGATTTAAACTTGAGGTGGAACGGTAACCAAGAAAGAAGAGAGTAAGGTGGATCTATAATTTTGAACCCATGGGGGTTGAGTATTGAATAAGGGCTATGGAGTCTCCTTCCTTATGCACTGGTGGGATTGATCGCTTTGTTTACATATACTGAATGAAGAGGAGAGATAACATGCGCACCAACTCCTCTAGCTTAGGAAACCTGCAAAATCACTACAACACTAGAAAAAGGGGATAAGAGCATATGTGTAAATAAGTAAAAGAAAGCATAGAGGAAATGAATTCAAACAAGAAATCACACTGTCTTAAGAATTCTATTATTATTGAAAAAATCAAGCAACCTATAAAGTACTACTTATAGATATTTACGAATAATAACTTCCCTTTAAAATACATACAATCCCAACAATTACCAATATGCAATAATGACACAGATTACCTCATAATAGAAAAGCTTAGAACATCCACACCAAAGACAACACCAGAGTAAGCCTCCAAATCCTTCTTTAATAAATCTCAGAAACTATTACAAATTATATGAGCAAATGTTCAACCTTCATATCTTTAACAATGAAGAAAATCTCCCTTATATATAGAACTCAAGCATGAGGGGGGTGCATGATCAAGGGAGGGGTGCATTGGATTGATGAGGAGTTAACAAGAGAACCTTCCTTTGATTTATGGATGATTGGGAGATCATACAATGAGGAATGTGCCACCTAATGAGAGGTAGGTGCACCTCATTCTTGTTAATATCACATCCAAACGAAATCTACCATGTAAGGATAACGCCCAAGCTTGGAGAGGGCACAACTCTTGATGAAGGTTTAATTCAAAGCTCAAAGCTTTGATGTTGGATGTGATTGGATGCCAAACCAAGGGGAATGTGCCACCTCAAGAGAGGTAGGCACCCCCCTCATTGTTAATATCACCATCAAACATGAACTCACCATGTGTGATGACGCCCATGTGAGAGAGGGGCGCATCTTTAATCTTTGACTTCAACCTTGACTTCCAATCAACTCAACAATGGCGCTTTAACCAAGGAATATATTCTCCCACCATAAGAGATAATATGACACTAATTTGTCACATGTTTATTTCCATTTTGTAATTATATAATTTTTTATTTTTTGGTGTCATTTTGTCGCGCCATTAGCATTTATTTGCCATTATGTCAGCTCGATAAGGAAAAATGCTCCAAGTGATAATTTAATCACCAGAAACATAGGAATACTGGGTCCCAGATTAAAGAGGGCACTCTGAGTGTGAAAACGATCACCCCTGCGCGAAATTACTCTTATGGATCACATTTTTATCACAATTTGAAATTTTCAAATTAAACCATTAAAAATGGCCTAAGTTTGCGGAAAATTTTACTTTTCTCAGAATTGACTCAAACTCCTAGGGGACCTAGTGCATGTCCATATGACTCATTATTGATGTCTAGCATGTAAAAATACATATACACGTAGGCTTTAATAACCTCCCAAGGTTTGAACACCAAGGTGAATACTCCAGCTTTGGAGGTGTGAATGAAAAACTCATGAATTATATGTTACTGAAGCGCAATGCATAATTCCTAATGAAAAAACACTCTAGAGTATTCCATTGATAGATAAACCTCAGGAAATCCAAGCCTGTTAAAAAAATACCATGCTTAGACCAGCTTATTGTAATTCCCCATGGGGATATGGACATGCAAAATTTTAGAAAAAAGGACCAAAGTATGGCTTGATGGACTTCGGTATCGTTTAAAAAGAACATGTATCATGTTCATATTTGACACGCTCACTTGAAATTCCATCTGAGTGCAACTCAGGTCATAACACTTCCTTCTTCACAAAGATCTCTCAAGTAAGAGATCAATTCATGAGCATTGGTGTAACTGTCGATGATGACGATCTCATACAATCTGTTGTCAATGGCCTTCCATATTCATGGGAGATATTCTTGGCTGCAATAAATGGTCTAGAAGTGCAACCAAAATTTGAAATAATTTGGCAATAGTTCCTACAAGAAGAAGGGAAAATCTAGAGCAAATATGCTTCCTCCAAATAAGAGAACCTTGCTCTTGCAACACAGATGAAGAGAGGAAAGAAATCATTTACTCATAAGAAGTTTCCTCATTAAAAGGAAAATGATTATAACAAGAAATTTGATAAGTCTAAAGTCAAATGCTTCAACTACAATAAGAATGGCCACTTTGCGAGAGACTATCGTGCAAAGCAAAGAGCAAAGTTCAATGGTATATTTCATGATTCTATTGCTACAGAAGATGAACCTACAAGAAATAATTCTTCCAATGATCAAGAGACAAGGAAGGAGTACTATCTTGTCTCAGTCCTATCTGGATCCATTACCACTAGTGTTGAGACATGGCTGGTGGATAGTAGCGCATCAAAACACATGACTGGATATAGGAGCACTATCTCAGATCTAAAGGAAAAGAATTTCTCCTGTAAGGTGGAGCTTCGAGATAATACCACCTATTCGATCCAAGGAGTTGGATCCACTTCCTTTCAGTTGAATTCAGGTGATCTACTCCATGTTGATAATATTCTATATGGTCCTGATCTGAAGAAAAACCTCATGTATGTTTCAGTTCTAGAAGATAAGGGTTTCGGAATAATATTTATGGAAAACAAAGCGCTCTTGTGGCCTCAGAATTCAGACTTTAATTCCGTGGTTGTGATTGGAGTTAGAGAGGGAGGTCTCTACAAAGTTCCTGGAAATTTCATTAAAGCCATGATCCATGGCATCGTCAGTGCTTGTGAACTATAGCATAGGAGGCTTGGTCATCTTCATTTCAACCACTACCTGGCTTACAGAAGATGGTAAAAGGTATTCCTATATTTCAATCTGAGCATGATGTTATTTGTAGACGTTGTGCTCTTGGTAAGAACATGATCAAGAAAAGCTTTCCAAACAGTACTAAAAGATATAAAGCGAGCCTAGACTTGATCCATTTAGATATATGTGGTCCCATGTCTACACCATCCTTGGGTGGTTACC
Organism: Larix kaempferi; assembly: GCA_027924585.1. NCBI lineage: Eukaryota > Viridiplantae > Streptophyta > Pinopsida > Pinales > Pinaceae > Larix > Larix kaempferi. Next base: position 11,449,031 of record BSBM01000936.1, read on the forward strand.
TGTACTATGTGATTTTCATAGATGACTTCTCTCGCAATTCATTGATCTATTTTCTGAAGGAAAAGAGTGAAACTTTCAACAAGTTTCAAAAGTTTAAAGCACTAGTTGAGGATCAGAGTGGAAAGCACATTCGTTGATCCGGATTTATGTGGGAACGAAACAAAAGATAGCATATATAGAGATATATTGCAATAGCATAGTGATACAGTAAACACATATTCGATTAAATAGTGGAAATATAACAGACTGTAAAATACAATAGCTGGAATGGTGGTAGCTATCTCTTAGAAGAGATGTGGCCGCTATGATCATTTGTGCCAAGACGAATAAAAAGAGAGGCCGGAAGGGCCTATTTATCATAAGCATGAGGGAAAGAATCCCAAACATCCAAAAACCTAACCCTAGAAGATGAACCGTCATAAAGTTTGCGGCCCCAAGGTAGTTAGTTGAACAGTCAACTTCCCGGGGTCATAACTTTTGCATACGATCTTTGTTTGGGGCGCTCGGTAACCCGTTGAAAATTTCTATCCGAGATTTACAAATTCCGGTTGGGACGAAATGCATGCAGTTGGCATCCATTTGGCCCCCCAAATCGCCAAAAAAGGTCGTTTAGAGCCTCAAAACGGCCCTGGAAGTTTAGGACCCGAAAAACCTGCTAAAAATAGTAAACTGCCAAAAGTTCCAGAAGACTGTTTTGAGCCAGTTAGACGAGGTGGGTCGCCACTGTTGGTTGTGGAGCCAGATCTTCTAGTCTCATAGATGATATTGTATCAGCCGTGTTTGTACCCCAGTTCTATATGATGTGTAGGTGGACTGTACACTCACCCCAGCGGGGGGGGTGTGGGGGGGCATCGCCCCCCCACGGGGTTCCAAGGGGGCCCATCCCCCCTGGCTGGGGGGTCCGGGGGCCAGCGGTCCCCCGGCGGGGGTTCGGGGGCAACGCCCTCGAAGAAAATTTTTGGGGCTGTTTTGCGGGCCCATGGTTTTGGGTATCCTGTGGTATTTTTCCATTGTTTTCCTTTATAAAAGAAAGACATTGTAATACGGCTAGGGTTGTTGATGTATTAGGTTTTATGCATTGTAAAGATCTTTGAGATATGGAGAGAGACTGTGAAACAGAGAAGAGGAAGTGCAGCGGTTGTGCTGCAGGTTGTATCCCTTCGACTTGCTGGACGGTAATAATAATAAGGACTGGCAAATTCAGTGTGGACGTAGCCCAAGTTGGGTGAACCACGATATATCTGTGTCTCTCTTGTAATGTGTATGTGTGATTATATTTGCATTTATGTTTATTGTTATTGCTCTGCGATCCTGTTTTTCTAACAATTGGTATCAGAGCCAAAGGTCTATTTGGCAGTTAAACCCGCAGGAAGCTAGGGTTTCTGGTTCGAGTGGGAGCAATGGCAGAAGAAGGAAAGTTTAAGGTCGAGAAGTTTAACGGCCAAAACTTCGGGTTATGGAAGATGCAAATGGAGGACTATCTGTACCAGAAGGATCTATTCTTACCGTTGGGAGGAAAAGCAAAGCAGCCGATGACTATGAAGGACGAAGAATGGGTGGTTCTTGACAGAAAGGCTCTGGGAACAATACGGTTGAGCCTGGCTTCGTCGGTGGCTTTCAATATCTCAAAAGAAACGACAACAGAGGGTTTGATGAAAGCATTGGGTAAGCTATATGAAAAACCCTCGGCTTCCAACAAGGTATTTCTAATGAAGCGTTTATTTAATATGAAGATGTCTGAAGGTGGATCTGTTACTGATCATTTAAATGAATTTAATACGGTTACAAATCAGCTAAGTTCTGTAAGTGTGAACTTTGATGATGAGGTTAGGGCTCTTCTAATCTTGTGTTCATTGCCAGAAAGCTGGAATAGCTTGGTCATGGCTGTAAGTAACTCTGTCTCTGGTTCAAACACCTTGAAATTTGATGATGTTATTGGTGTTATTCTTAGCGAGAAAATGCGAAGAAAAAGCACAGGTGAGACATCAGGTAATGCGTTGACCATGGAGAGCAGAGGAAGACAAAAGGAGAGAGGAAAGAGCCAAGGTAATCGTGGAAAGTCTAAAACGGGCAGATCCAAGTCCATACTGGGAAAGATAGAGTGCTGGAACTATGGAAAGAAAGGACATCTGAAGAAAGACTGCAAATCTCTAAAGAAGAAAGGAGATGCACAGAAGGAAACTACCCAGGAAGCAAATGTAGCAGGTGATGTGTTACAAGATGCTTTGATTCTTGCATTAGATAATACTAGTGATTATTGGGTAGTAGATTCAGAAGCTTCATGTCATGCTACACCCCATAGGAAATACTTTCATGAGTATGTTCCTGGTGATTTTGGACATGTTTTATTGGGTGATGATGAGCCATGTAAAATTGTTGGAATGGGTAAGGTATGGATAAAAGTTAAGAATGGAACTTATTGGTTGTTGAAAGATGTTAGGCATATTCCTGCTATGAAAAGAAATCTGATCTCAACAGGGCAGTTGGGAGATGGCGGCTGTCTATCTACGTTCGGAGAAAAGTGGTGGAAGATCACTAAAGGATCAATGGTGATAGCAAAAGGAGACAGAGTAGGTACGTTGTATTTATGTCCTCATAATACTGACCATTCTATCTCTTTAGCTTCCACAGGAACAGATACAGCATTGTGGCATCATAGGCTTGGCCACATGAGTGAGAAGGGGATGCAGATTCTCCACTCAAGGAAGTTGCTGCCGGATTTGAAGCAGGTAAGTTTGGAATTCTGTGAAAACTGTGTTTATGGAAAACAGAAGAGAGTCAGATTTCTCAGGGTTGGGAAACAGAAGAAGAATGAAAAATTAGAGCTTGTGCATACAGATGTATGGGGACCAGCTCAGGTACAATCTCTTGGTGGCTCTCATTACTATGTTACATTTATTGATGATGCAACTAGAAAAACTTGGGTTTATTGCATTAGACAGAAATCTGATGTGTTTGTTACTTTTAAGAAGTGGAAAGCTTTGGTTGAGAATGAGACAGGAAAAAGATTGAAGTGTCTCAGATCTGATAATGGAGGTGAGTACTGCGGCAAGGAGTTTGATAGTTACTGTTCATACCATGGGATTCGTAGAGAGAAGACAGTCCCAGGAACACCACAGGAAAATGGTGTGTCAGAAAGGATGAACAGAACGATCATGGAGCGTGCAAGGTGTATGCGACTGCATGCAAGGTTGCCCTTACAGTTTTGGGCGGATGCTGTAAATACTGTTATTTATTTAATAAACAGAGGACCTTCAAGTGCTTTGGATGGTGGTATTCCAGAGGAAGCATGGACAGATAAAAAGGTAAACTACTTATTTCTGAGAACGTTTGGTTGTGAAGCATTTGTCCATATTGATAAAGAAAATAGAACAAAGCTTGAAGCTAAATCCAAGAAATGTACCTTTATTGGATATGGGGTTGATGAATTTGGTTATCGTTATGGGATTATGAAAATAACAAAATCATCAGGAGTAGAGATGTGATATTCAATGAAAAGTTCATGTATAAAGATCAGTTGCAGGGAAAGAAACAGGAAAAGGAAAGCACAGAGTACATAGTGCTTGATGAATTTAAAGAAAATGAAGTTCCGAAGGTGCCAGAAAATCAAGAGCAGCAGCAAGTACCTGAAACTCCTGCAACTGTAAGAATATCTACCAGGTTAAGTAGACTCCCTGAACGATACTCTCCTTCAATGTATTATTTATTGATGACTGATTCTGGTGAACCAGAATGTTATGAAGAAGCAATGCAGGTGGAAACTAGAAAGAAGTGGGAGCAAGGCATGAATGAGGAGATGGACTCATTGGTAGGAAACCAGACTTGGGATTTGGTTAAGTTGCCTGCTGGTAAAAGAGCATTGCAAAACAAATGGATTTACAGGTTGAAGGAAGAAGAAGGAGGTAAGAAGCGGTACAAGGCCAGACTTGTTGTAAAGGGGTTTGCACAGAAAAAAGGTATAGATTTTGATGAAATATTTTCTCCTGTTGTAAAGATGACTTCAATTAGGACTATATTAAGTCTAGTGGCGGTAGAAGATTTGCATCTTGAACAGTTAGATGTAAAAACAGCCTTCCTCCATGGGGATTTGGAGGAAGAAATATATATGCAGCAGCCACAAGGGTATGAGGTCAAAGGTAAGGAGGATCTGGTATGCAGGTTGAAAAAGAGCTGGTATGGTTTGAAGCAAGCTCCAAGGCAGTGGTATCTAAAGTTTGACAGGTTTATGACAGAACAAGGTTATAGTAGATGTCATTCTGACCACTATGTTTATTTCAAGAAGCTAGACACTGGAAGATATATTATCTTGTTATTGTATGTGGATGACATGCTTGTTGCAGGGTCTAACATGCAGGATATAAATGTACTCAAAAGGAAGCTAGCTAATTCATTTGCGATGAAGGATTTGGGTGCTGCAAAGCAAATCCTTGGCATGAGAATAATGAGAGACAGGAAAAATCGCAAATTGACATTGTCTCAAAGTGAGTACATACAAAAGGTGTTGGAGAGGTTCAGAATGCAGAATGCAAAACCTGTAAGTACACCTTTGGCTAACCATTTCAGTCTAAGTAAGGAAATGTGTCCCAAGACACAAGAAGAGACAGATTACATGTCCAAGATTCCCTATCAATCAGCAGTTGGCAGCTTGATGTATGCCATGGTGTGCACAAGACCAGATATTGCACATGCAGTGGGAGTTGTGGGCAGATATATGAACAATCCAGGTAAAGAACATTGGAAGGCAGTACAGTGGATTCTCAGGTATTTGAGAGGTACTACTACTGAGGCATTATGTTTTGGAGGTTCAGACACTGTTCTACAGGGATATGTTGATGCAGATATGGCAGGTGACAAGGATAGCAGGAGGAGTACCACAGGGTATGTGTTTACTGTAGGTGGAACAGCAGTAAGCTGGATTTCAAAACTACAGAAGGTTGTTGCACTTTCAACAACAGAAGCAGAGTATGTTGCCATTACAGAGGCTAGTAAAGAGATGATTTGGTTGCATAGGTTTATGGAGGAAGTGGGTAAGAAGCAGAAGGATAGCAGACTGTATAGTGACAGCCAGAGTGCCATTCACCTTGCAAAGAACTCAGCATTCCATTCCAGGACTAAACATATACAGCTCAAGTACCATTCCATACGCTCTGTTCTGGAAGATGAACTGTTGAAGTTGGAAAAGATACATACTAGCCAGAATCCTGCAGACATGTTCACAAAGGTAGTGACCAGAGAGAAACTGAGTTCGTGCTCGGTTTCAGTTGTCCTTCTAGCATGAAGGTGAAGAGGAGAAATTTGCCAATTCCAAGTCCAGCAAGTGCAGCAGCGGTGGAGTTGTTGTGATCAGTCTCCAAGTGGGAGATTGTTGGTTGTGGAGCCAGATCTTCTAGTCTCATAGATGATATTGTATCAGCCGTGTTTGTACCCCAGTTCTATATGATGTGTAGGTGGACTGTACACTCACCCCAGCGGGGGGGGTGTGGGGGGGCATCGCCCCCCCACGGGGTTCCAGGGGGGCCCATCCCCCCTGGCTGGGGGGTCCGGGGGCCAGCGGTCCCCCGGCGGGGGTTCGGGGGCAACGCCCTTGAAGAAAAATTTTGGGGCTGTTTTCGCCAGCTGTTTTGCGGGCCCATGGTTTTGGGTATCCCGTGGTATTTTCCCATTGTATTTCCTTTATAAAAGAAAGACATTGTAATACGGCTAGGGTTGTTGATGTATTAGGTTTTATGCATTGTAAAGATCTTTGAGATCTGGAGAGAGACTGTGAAACAGAGAAGAGGAAGTGCAGCGGTTGTGCTACAGGTTGTATCCCTTCGACTTGCTGGACGGTAATAATAATAAGGACTGGCAAATTCAGTGTGGACGTAGCCCAAGTTGGGTGAACCACGATATATCTGTGTCTCTCTTGTAATGTGTATGTGTGATTATATTTGCATTTCTGTTTATTGTTATTGCTCTGCGATCCTGTTTTTCTAACAGCCACCAATATCCACCTGTATCAATCCTCCCTCCTTAGGAAAAAATGGTCTCCATTGCGTCCAATCCCTTATCATATGTCGATTTGTGTGTCAAGTTGAGCTCCTGGTACGGCATTTGATGAAGTGGAAAGGTTGCCTTACTTTGACATCTTCAGAGGGTTGTAATTGTTGTTGATGGATGCGTTGGAGCTGTTCAACAGTTTCGGTTGTTGCGGTATCCTTGCTCTGCGCAGGCGTGGATGGTTTCTTTTTGGAGGAGCACCTTGAATGCGTGGCCTTGCACTGTAGAGGTACCCGAATAGGCGATGTTGCACTGACTTTGTGCTCTTCTTGTTTCTGGTGAGTAGAAGGATAATGTGCAGAGGTTGTGGATGTCTTTGTGATCTGATGTTCTCCTTTAGTGGCAATTGTGAATAGGGAAAATTTCCCAATGTGGGATATTATCTTCCTTCCCTGCTTATTTGGGGTAGGTGCAACTATCTTGGTATCCGATAGAGTTGTCCTCCCAAAGTGACAATGACACTGCGAGGTCGTGATTCATATACAGCATGACGCTTCCACATATATGGCTGTCCTAAAAGAACATCACATACTTCAAGTGGGGCCACATCACACAATACCTCATCTTTGAAGGGCTTGATGTCGTATGGTAGGTGACATTGGTAACTGACACGGATCCCTCGTCCTTGCCTTAGCCATCCAATGGTGTATGGTTGTGGGTGTGGTGTTATTCGTAGCTCCAGTCTCTTGATGACTTCTGGTGAGATCAGGTTCTTCTGGCTGTCGTTGTCCACAACAAAGTGTACGGAAATTCCCTTCACCCACATCTGTGAGTGGAAAAGGCACTCCTCTGCCTTCGACTCTTCAGGTTCCTCTGGTTGAATCTGTGTGGTGGCAAAGATGGAACTGGGTTCTACATCAATGATCTGCTTCCCTTTCCGTGCGGCTGTGAAATTAGGTTCTGAGTCAGAATCGGAACTAGGATCTGACTCTGAAGCTTTGATCTCAGCCACCAATGACTGTTTTGAGCGACATTCATCAGTGTTGTGCTAGGGGCTTTTGTGGAACTCGCACCACTTCCTGGTGTCCTTCTTTGTCTTTTCATTACCCTTCTTCGCTTGTGGTTGGGACTGGTTGTCATTTCCCTGCCCAGCGTTCTACGAGCCAAAGTTTCCCTTGCCCTGATTCTGCGTAGGTCCAAAGTCACGCTTGTTCTTTTGCTGAAATTTCTGCTCAATTTTGACAGCATATCGATAGGCAGATCCGAGTGAAGAGATTTCTAGGAAATCCATCTCTGTTTGTATGTACCGGTGTAGGCCACTGCGATATTTCAGTACTAGGTGCCGCTCGGAGTCCTTGATACCTAGCTTTGTGCGCAAGGTATGAAATTTGTTGGTGTACTCCGACACCATTTGGTCCCTCTCTTGGTGCAGAATGGTCCATTTTGTGTATTGGTCATCATAGTTTCCAACAGGGTAATATTGTTCCTTGATGGCATCTATAAAAGAGGCCTAAGTGGGATTGGAATATTCAAACAATCCAGACTCGTCTGATGAGTTTTGCTCACAATAAGTTTCCCACCAATTTTTGACATGGGGGACAGCCTTGAGGAGTGCAAATACGATCTTTTCCCTGTCGAAAAAATTGTGGACAGAGAAATACCCTTCTAGTAGATTCAACCATTTATCTAGGGCATCGGCATCAATTTGGCCTTCAAATAAAGGGATATCAAAATTAACTTGTACCTTGAAGGAAGTCGTATCTCCGAAATGGCTGCTCGTTCAAGGTGCATTTGCCACTGTTCGCATGCGTCGAAGGATCTGGGAGAATTATCCATCATCTCGTTCCTCTGTCGCGCGAGGGCTTCCTCGAGCAACAACTTGATAGGATCTACTGCTCTGTCGTCTCTCTTTTCTTCTGCCATGGGAGGCCGTTTGGGGCGGCGAGAGTGGTCTTCCCCAAGTGAAACTAGTTCGAGACCCAACTCTCTGTATCCTGACCTCGTCAGGGACATGCACCGAGAAACAATCAAAGAACAGACCGCTCTGATACCACTGATCCAGATTTATGTGGGAACGAATAAAAAGATAGCATATACAGAGATATATTGCAATAACACAGTGATACAGTAAACACATATTCTATTAAATAGTGGAAACAGAACAGACTGTAAAATACAATAGTTGGAATGGTGGTAGCTATCTCTAAGAAGAGATGTGGTCGCTATGCTCATTTGTGCCAAGATGAATACAAAGAGAGGCCGGAAGGGCCTATTTATCATAAGCATGAGGGAAAGAATCCCAAACATCCAAAAACCTAACCCTAGAAGATGAACCATCATAAATTTTGCGGCCCCAAGGTGGTTAGTTGAACAGTCAACTTCCTGAGGTCATAACTTTTGCATACGATCTCTGTTTGGGGAGCTCGTTAGCATGTTGGAAAGCTCTATCCGATATTTACAACTTTCGGCAATTTTCTAGCCCCCCAAATCGCCAAAAAAGGTCTTTTAGGGCCTGAAAACGGCCCCGGAAGTTTAGGACCCGAAAAACCTGCTAAAAATAGTAAACTGCCAAAAGTGCCAGAAAACTGTTTTGACCCAGTTGGAAGAGGTGCGTCGCCATCGATATCCACCTGGATCAATCCTCCCTCCTTAGGAAGCAATGGTATCCATTGCATCAAATCCCTTATCATATGTCGAGTTGTGTGTCGAGTTGAGCTCCTGGTGCGACATTTGCTGAAGTGGAAAGGTTGCCTTACTTTGACATCTTTAGAGGGTTGTAATTGTTGTTGATGGATGCGTTGGAGCTGTTCAATAGTTTTGGTTGTTGTGGTATCCTTGGTCTACATAGGCATGGATGGTTTCTTTTTGGAGGATCACCTTGACTGCATGGCCTTGCATTGTAGAGGTACCCGAATACGCGATGCTGCACTGACTTTGTGCTCTTCTTGTTTCTGCTGAGTAGAAGGATAATGTGCAGAGGTTGTGGATGTCTCTGCGATTTGATGTTCTCCTTTAGTGGCAATTGTGAATAGGGAAAATTTCTCAATGTGGGAGATTATCTTCCTTCCCTGCTTAGTAGGGGTAGGTGCAACTATCTCTGTTATCCGATAGAGTTGTCCTCCCAAAGTGACAATGACACTGCGAGGTCGTGATTCATATACAGCAGGATGCTTCCACATATATGGTTGTCCTAAAAGAACATCACATAGTTCAAGTGGGGCCACATCACACAATACCTCATCTTTGAAGGGCTTGATGTCATATGGTAGGTGACATTGGTGATTAACGCGGATCCCTCGTCCTTGGTTTAGCCATCCAATGGTGTATGGTTGTGGGTGTGGTGTTATTAGTAGCTCCAGTCTCTTGATGACTTTTGTTGAGATCAGGTGCTTTTGGCTGCCGCTGTCCACAACAAAGTGTAGGGGAATTCCCTTCACCCACATCTGTGAGTGGAAAATGCGCTCCTCTCACTCTGACTCTTCAGGTTCCTCTGGTTGAATCTGTGTGGTGGAAAAAAAAAACATTGGGTTCTGCATCAATGATCTACTTCCCTTTCCGCACAACTTTGAAATTAGGTTCTGAGTCAGAATCGGAACTAGGATCTGATTCCGAAGCTTTGATCTCAGCCACCAATGACTGTTTTGAGCAACATTCATCAGTGTTGTGGCATGGGATTTTGTGGAACTCGCACCACTTCCCGGTGTCCTTCTTTGTCTTTTCGTTACCCTTCTTCGCTTGTGGTTGGGACTGGTCGTCATTTCCCTGCCCCATGTTCTCCAAGCCAGAGTTTCCTTTGCCCCGATTCTGCGCAAGTCCAAAGTCATGCTTGTTCTTTTGCTGAAATTTCTGCTCAATTTTGACAGCATATCGATAGGCAGATCCAAGTGAAGATATTTCTAGGAAATCCATCTCTATTTGTATGTACCGGTGTAGGACACTGCGATATTTTAGTACTAGGTGTCGCTCGAAGTCCTTGATACCTAGCTTTGTGCGCAAGGTATGAAATTTGTTGGTGCACTCTGACACCGTTTGGTCCCTCTCTTGGTGCAGAATGGTCCATTTTGTGTACCAGTCTTCATAGTTTCCAACAGGGTGATATTGTTCCTTGACGGAATCTATAAAAGAGGCCCAAGTGGGATTGGAATATTCAAACAATCCAAACTCGTCTGATGAGTTTTGCTCACAATAAGTTCCCCACCAATTTTTGACATGCGGAACGGTCTTGAGGAGTGCAAAGATGATATTTTCCCTGTTAGAAAAATTGTGGACAAAGAAATACCCTTCTAGTAGATTCAACCATTTATCTAGGGCATCGGCATCAATTTGGCCTCCAAATAAACGGATATCAAAATTAACTTGTACCTTGAAGGGAGTCATATCTTCGAAATGGTTGCTCGTTGAGGGTGCATTTGCCACTGTTGGCATGCGTCGAAGGATCTAGGCGAAATTATCCATCATCTAGTTCCTCTGTCGCGCGAGGGCTTCCTCGAGCAACAACTTGACAGGATCTACTGCTCCGTCGTCTCTCTTTTCTTCAACCATGGGAGGCTGTTTGGGGCGGCGAGAGTGGTCTTCCCCAAGTGAAACTAGTTCGAGACCCAACTCTTTGTATCCTGACCTCGTCGGGGACATGCACCGAGAAACAATCAAAGAACAGACCGCTCTGATACCACTGATCCGGATTTATGTGGGAACGAAACAAAAGATAGCATATACAGAGATATATTGCAATAACAAAGTGATACAGTAAACACATATTCTATTAAATAGCGGAAATAGAACATACTGTAAAATACAATAGCTCGAATGGTGGTAGCTATCTCTAAGAAGAGATGTGGCCGCTATGCTCATTCGTGCCAAGATGAATACAAAGAGAGGCCGGAAGGACCTATTTATCATAAGCATGAGGGAAAGAATCCCACAAACATCCAAAAACTTAACCCTAGAAGATGAACCGTCATAAAGTTTGCGGCCCCAAGGTGGTTAGTTGAACAGTCAACTTCCCGGGGTCATAACGTTTGCATACGATCTCTGTTTGGGGCGCTCGGTAGCTTGTTGGAAAGGTCTATCCGAGATTTACAACTTCTAGATGGGACAAAATGCATGATGTTGGCAATCCTTTGGCCCCCAAATCGCCAAAAAAGGTCATTTAGGGCCTCAAAACGGCCTCGGAAGTTTAGGACCCGAAAAACCTGCTAAAAAGAGTAAACTGCCAAAAGTGCCAGAAGACTGTTTTGAGACAGTTGGAAGAGGTGTGTTGCCACCGATATCCACCTGGATCAATCCTCCCTCCTTAGGAAGCAAAGGTCTTCATTGCGTCAAATCCCTTATCATATGTCGAGTTGAGCTCCTGGTGCGGCATTTGCTGAAGCAAAAAGGTTGCCTTACTTTGACATCTTCAGAGGGTTGTAATTGTTCTTGATGGATGCGCTGGAGCTGTTCAATAGTTTCGTATTTTGTGGTATCCTTGGTCTGCACAGGCGTGGATGGTTTCTTTTTGGAGGAGCACCTTGAATGTGTGGCCTTGCACTATAGAGCTACCCGAATAGGCGATGTTGCACTGACTTTGTGCTCTTCTTGTTTCTGGTGAGTAGAAGGATAATGTGCAGAGGTTGTGGATGTCTTTGTGATCTGATGTTCTCCTTTAGTGGCAATTGTGAATAGGGAAAATTTCCCAATGTGGGATATTATCTTCCTTCCCTGCTTATTTGGGGTAGGTGCAACTATCTTGGTATCCGATAGAGTTGTCCTCCCAAAGTGACAATGACACTGCAAGGTCATGATTCATATACAGCATGACGCTTCCACATATATGGTTGTCCTAAAAGAACATCACATACTTCAAGTGGGGCCACATCACACAATACCTCATCTTTGAAGGGCTTGATGTCGTATGGTAGACGAAGTTGGTGACTGACGCAAATCCCTCGTCCTTGCCTTAGCCATCCAATGGTGTATGGTTGTGGGTGTGGTGTTATTGGTAGCTCCAGTCTCTTGATGACTTCTGTTGAGATCAGGTTCTTCTGGCTGTCGCTGTCCACAACAAAGTGTAGGGGAATTCCCTTCACCCACATCTGTGAGTGGAAAAGGTGCTCCTCTGCCTCCGACTCTTCAGGTTCCTTTGGTTGAATCTGTGTGGTGGCAACAACGGAACTGGGTTCTGCATCAATGATCTGCTTCCCTTTTCGCGCGGCTGTGAAATTAGGTTCTGAGTCAGAATCGGAACTAGGATCTGATTCTGAAGCTTTGATCTCAGCCACCAATGACTGTTTTGAGCGACATTAGTCAATGTTGTGCCAGGGGATTTTGTAGAACTCGCACCACTTCCCGGTGTCCTTGTTTGTATTTTCATTACCCTTCTTCGCTTGTGGTTGGAACTGGTTGTCATTTCCCTACCCTGCGTTCTGCGAGCCAGAGTTTCCCTTGCCCTGATTCTGAGTAGGTGCCCCGCATTCTGCGAGCCAGAGTTTCCCTTGCCCTGATTCTGCATAGGTCCAAAGTCACGCTTGTTCTTTTGCTGAAATTTCTGCTCAATTTTGACAGCATATCGATAGGCAGATCCGAGTGAAGAGATTTCAAGGAAATCCATCTTTGTTTGTATGTACCGGTGTAGGCCCTGCGATATTTCAGTACTAGGTGTCGCTCGGAGTCCTTGATACCTAGCTTTGTGCTCAAGGTATGAAATTTGTTGGTGTACTTCGACACCGTTTGGTCCCTCTCTTGCTGCAGAATGGTCCATTTTGTGTACTGGTCATCATAGTTTCCAACAGGGTAATATTGTTCCTTGACGGCATCTATAAAAGAGGCCCAAGTGGGATTGGAATATTCAATTAATCCAGACTCGTCTGATGAGTTTTGCTCACAATAAGTTTCCCGCCAATTTTTGACATCGGGGACGACCTTGAGGAGTGCAAAGACTATCTTTTCCCTGTCGAAAAAATTATGGACAGAGAAATACCATTCTAGTAGATTCAACTATTTATCTAGGGCATCATCATCAATTTGGCCTTCAAATAAAGGGATATCAAAATTAACTTGTACATTGAAGGGAGTCGTATCTCCGAAATGGCTACTCGTTCAGGGTGCATTTGCCACTATTGGCATGCGTCGAAGGGTCTGGGAGAAATTATCCATCATCTCGTTCCTCTGCCGTGCGAGGGCTTCCTCGACCAACAACTTGATAGGATCTACTGGTCTGTCGTCTCTCTTTTCTTCCGCCATGGGAGGTCGTTTGGGGCGACGAGAGTGGTCTTCCCCAAGTGAAACTAGTTCAAGACCCAACTCTCTGTATCTTGACCTCGTCGGGGACATGCACCGAGAAACAATCAAAGAACAGACCGCTCTGATACCACTGATCCGGACTCATGTGGGAACGAAACAAAATATAGCATATATAGAAATATATTGCAATAACAAAGTGATATAGTAAACACATATTCTATTAAATAGTGGAAATAGAACAGACTGTAAAATACAATAGCTGGAATGGTGGTAGCTATCTCTAAGAAGAGATTGGCCGCTATGCTCATTCGTGCCAAGATGAATACAAAGAGAGGCCAGAAGGGCCTATTTATAATAAGCATAAGGGAAAGAATCCCAAACATTCAAAAACCTAACCCTATAAGATGAACTGTCATAAAGTTTGCGGCCCCAAGGTGGTTAGTTGAACAGTCAACTTCCCGGGGTCATAACTTTTGCATACGATCTCTGTTTGGGGCGCTCGGTGTCCCATTGGAAAGGTCTATCCGGGATTTATAGCTTGTGGATGGGACCAAATACATGATGTGGGCAGCCATTTGGCCCCCCAAATCGCCAAAAAAGGTCGTTTAGGGCCTCAAAACGGCCCCGGAAGTTTAGGACCTGAAAAACCTGCTAAAAATAGTAAACTGCCAAAAGTGCCAGAAGACTGTTTTGAGCCAGTTGGAAGAGGTGAGTCACCATCGATATCCACCTGGATCATTCGTGCTTTGAGATTTGATAATGGAGGAGAGTTCGAGTCTCATCACTTTAATGAGTTCTGCTTAGAGGTAGGGATAAAAAGACAATTGATTATACCTTACAATCTCCAGCAGGATGGGGTTGCTGAAACATAGAACAAAACAATTTGTGAGCTTGAAAAAGCTATGTTGTGTGATCAGGATCCTCCCACCTCCTTATGGGCAGAATCCTCCAACATGGTTGTTTCTGTTCATAATAGAATCTCGCATGATATCCTGGAAGAAAAGACTCTTGGATAAGTTTTCACTGGTGAAAACACAGATGTTGGACACTTGAATATTTTCAGTTGTCTTGTCTACATTCATGTGCCAAAACAGAAGAGGAAAAATATGGAGCCATCCGGAAGAAAGGCAAATTTGTTGGATATATTGAATTCTCCAAAGCTTATAGGATCTATGTTCTAGGTCAAAGGAACATTGAAGTCATCATAGATGTAACATTTCATGAAGAGGTTGTCCTCAAGTGCTCTAAAGAAATTTAGTGTGATTCAGATATGGAGGAGCATGAGACTCTCATGATGGAGGATCCAGGTTCTGGTTCTCCTCTTTCATATGTTGAGAGGGAGAAGCTAGAAGATTCCTTAGATCCGCTTGATCCTGAAGAGCCAGTATAATTGGTAGAAATATATCATGATGAACCTCATGCTAAGAGGATATATGCATGGTGTCAAGACATTCTGCAAGAGGCATAAAAACGTGGAGCACCACCATGCCCATTCAAAGAGCGAAGGAGACCTGAAATATTTTCAGGATATGTAGCTCAGATGAGTCACATCAGTGATTTAGAACCCACCACATATGAGGAAGTTTCTAAGCAGCAGGTGTGGAAAGATGCCATGGTGGAAGAATACAAATCAATCATGCAAAATTATGTGTGGGAAGTGGTTCCGAAATCGGAAGGGAATTCTGTAGTACCTTCCAAGTGGCTTTATAAAATCAAACATGCAGCTAATGGAAGTATTGAAAAAAATAAAGCAATATTTGTGGCTCGTGGTTTCTCACAGAAATAAGGGACGGACTATGATGAGACATTTTCTACTGTGGCCAGGTACACCACTATTCGAGCTATAATTTCCCTTGCTTCAATTTTGGGGTGGAACTTCACCAGATGAATGTGAAGACTTCCTTTCTCGATGGTGAATTTGAGGAGAAGTATACATACAGCAACCTAAGGGGTTTTTAGTTCATGGGAAGGACTCCCATGTATACAAATTTAAGAAATCCTTATATGGGATTAAGCAGGCCCTGAGGGCTTGGTATTCAAGGATTGACAACTACATTCAAAGCTTGGGATTCTCCAAAAGCGAAAATGACCCCAACCTGTACTTCAAGGTTGTGGAGAACCAACCACTAATCTTGATCTTAGTTATATATGTTGATGACTTGTTCCTTACTGGAGAGGAACAACAGATAGCTTGGTGAAAGAGGGAGCTCACTTCTGAGTTCGAAATGAAATACTTAGGTCGTATGCACTATTTTCTTGGTATAGAAGTTTGGAAAAGGAAAGATGAGATCTTTCTTTCACAAGGAAAGTACACAGTTGATGTGTTGTGCAGATTTGGTATGATGGACTGTAAGTCCATGTCTACACCAATGGTGTCTAATCTAAAGAAGCTACATGAGTCAAATTCCAGATCGGATATAGTGTATCCCACCATGTATAGTCATCTCATTGGTTCCTTGATGTATTTGATACATTCTAGACCAAACATATGTTATGTTACCAGAGTATCTTGAGTCAGTTCATGTCTGAGCCAAGACATAAACATTGGGTTGTTGCCAAGCATGTGCTTAGATACCTTCGAGGTACTATTGCTTATGGACTTATATATGCTTCCAATGGTGGAGTGATGCTACTTGGATATCCCAACTTTGTCTGGGGTGGTATTATTGTGGACCGAAAGAGTACATCCATATTTTGTTTTGGCTTGGGATTAGCTATGATCTCTTGGTCCAGCAAGAAGTAGGGCTCTGTAGCCTAGAGTACTACAGAAGAATATTATATTGCAACTAGTATCGCTTGCCAAGAAGTTGTGTGGATTAGGAATCTACTTGTTTGGTTGTTCAGTGAGAAGATTGAGACTATTGTCATTCGCTCTAACAATCAAAGTTGAATTAAGCTCTCAAAAAACCTTTTGTTTCATGACAAGACAAAACACATTGATATGAAATACCACTACATCATATGCATGGTCTAGAGAGGTGTCGTAAGACTTCAGTACATTGTTATTGATGAGAATATAGGAGATATGTTGACTAATCCTCTATCCTTGATGAAGTATAGGTACTTCCGAGACAATCTTGGTATAGAAGAGAATTCCTCCCTTGCTAAGAGGGAGTGTTAAAGTTACAGCATCATGAATCATTCTCCAAGTTAATCTTATGTTCCAGGGTTGAGCCTTGTGTGTCGAGGTAGTGCCTTAGGGAGCTTGAGTTGGACTCAAGAATGCCTAAGCCTTATGTGTAAAGGTTAAGCCTCATGTGTTGAGGTAAGTGATTTGTATGTCAAAGTGATGATGTTGTACAATCTTGCTTGTCAAGGCTAAGGTCTTGTGTGTCAATACAGATCCTCATGTTTAGGTGGTGCCTCATCTGTTGAGGTAATTCTTTGCATGTCGAATCATGAATGGTGTTTGATGTACTACTAACCATGGTTGAGCTATTAAGTCTCCTCTAGAGACTGGCCACCTCTAGAGTGAACTACTTTAGCATATGACCACTTGGAACGATAGTAGAACAATATGATCACATCATTGGAAAAATATCCTTAGTATATTGATATGATAGATAAATTAAAGTTGGCACATGTGGACAATGCAGATAAGACGAGAGAAAAAGGAAATCAGTGATAAGATAAGAGAGAACTCGATTTGCTCAGTAATGATAAAGACTTCAGTTAAATAAGAGAGAAATCAAATTGTTAAACTTCAGTGATGTTAACAAGAAGGACTTCAGTTAATTAAAGGAGAATTCGAATTGTTCACTTCAGTGATGTTATCAAGAAGGACTTCAGTTAAAAGTGTTAACTAAGTGTTAATAAAGAAGATCTAGTTAACTAAAGTGTTTTGCATGTCAACACTTGAGTTAAACTAAAATACGACACTTAAGTTGAACTAAAAGACAACACTTGAGTTATGACACTTGATTTGCGACACTTAGTTACAACACTTAAGTTATGACACTTGCATGACGACACTTGAGTTAGCCTCCTAATTAATTGAGCTAGCATCCAGATGAAGGGCGAGTTCATCTTGAAGTCAAAAGATAAAAATAGAAGTCGAAGCATGAGAAGAATGATATATATATGTGTTGGCCCCCCCAACAAAATACCCCTTGATTTTGCAAAATAAAGGGCCCCCCTATGTAGATTTTGTAAATATATTGCTTTCAGTTGTCTTGCTTGATTCACGTATTTGTTTGATCATCTCCTTTGGATCCTTGACATTTTGTGTTGCTTTCTCTTTGGCTTGGTATTTATGAGATAAGGACTCGGTGATATGATTCATTTCGGAAGCATGAGTCGTTTCCTCCTTGCTCGTTTCATCACACTTGCATGATTATGTTTGAGCTTAGATGAGCCAATCACATCCTTTGCTTTGGCTTATTTGTGTGATATGGTGCTTCGACAGTTTTACGAAGTTCCAATTTTCATTACTTTAAAGGTTAAATGAACATTTTGGAGGGTTAGTATAAATTATTAAAATGATTAATTTGTGAATTTTGATCCTCATCTAGAAAGATTAAACCAAAGCAAGATTTTAATTTTAACTTCGGATGATTTATTAAATTTTGCAAGCTTTCAAATTTTATTTAAAAACAAGGTCTTTCTTGTTTAAGCAAATCATTTTCCATTTCAGCAGAGAAACCAAGATTTTATGAAACCTTCACTTTCACCAAAATGACTACTATTTTTCCAGAAACTCGTTTGATTTTATATTTCATATGTTTTAAATTTGAAGTGCGTGAAACTTCGTTCAAAATTTCAGAAAGTCAAAGAAACGACCATCGTTTCCTAAGAAATCATTTGAAGCCTTCAAAAATAGGAACGGTCGTAGAAAACGATGTTTTCCATCCTGTTGTCATTTCTGAGTCGTCTTTTCAAAGAAACTGTTTCTATGGTCTTGTTTCTGGTAACAAACAAATAGGGTATATATGCTTTGAATGAAAAGTTACGCCCTCTATTGGATCTCTGGGTCTCTATCACTGGAGGTGTTTACTTTGATCTCGTCAATTAGAGGTGTTTACTTTGATCTTGTCAAGAGGGTTGTGAGGGATGAAGAAGTACAGAACTGTTTGATTAAATTATAAAGAATAAGAGATATTTATATAATGAAAGAGACTTTTACGTAAACTTATAATTTACTTGTTGAAACTTTAACATTGATTATATTGAAAAATATCAACACCAACAAAAGATATCAATCATTCTGACCAGCCACATATATATAAGGCGTTCATTGAACCTGACCTGGAGATTGTGTGTATTAAAACAGTGAACAAACTCAATCCTTTTCTGGATTTCAAAGACCAGATTACATTCTAAATCCTACTCGTACTGTGACAGTGGATCGAATTAAGGTAGTATTATTGTAGATCATACAGATAAAATTGAAGAAACTTATGACATCTATCTTTTGCCCCCTGGGGAAGATCAAGAGACATGTCAATCTTATCTGAGGATGTGGAATAAGGGATGGAAAGTACAGTCTTATGTTCGAGGAATGGGTTACAGTCACAGACAATTTATTTATCATATCTCCAAGAGTTACATTTAACGTTAATATCTGTCTGCTTGGAGGTTTGATGGATTTCGGGTACACAGTAACAACCATAATGAAGCGTTTAGGGCGTGTATTTTCAAATGATGGGGTGATTATGAAACTTGATAAAATTGAACAAGTGCATAAAAAATACATGCAGATTAAGGTAAAGGACTTGAGACAATCCGTTGAGATCCATAAGGATGAAAGAAAAAATATACAGGAGAGGGAAACTCTAGCTAAAGATGAGATGACGGGGACAAAATATTGCAAAGATGGTCGTATCACAAAGAAGGGTGTGACTTTGGATTCATGCACATAAAATCTATTGATGATGCTGGACACGATAAGGTAACTATGTTGAAGGTAAAATATTTTGAATTTGTAGATAGGGCAATTGGCCAGTTGGCCCGGCTACTCTGGCAGGTAGAATGCAGTGGTGTTGTTTGTTATTCATTGTGCATCATTGGAGACCATTGAACTCCTTTGAATATGGTGACCACAGATATGAATCTGTACCTTTTACCATTTGTCACCTGAAGGAATTTGTAAGTGCAAGAGGTGGTGAATTACTATTGATGGAAGTCTCATTGGATCCATTCATTCTTCCTTTAGTCAATGGTGATCTTGAGGACAAAAAGAAAGAGAGACGTTGTTTGGGAGAAAATGCTATTACAGAAACCGAAACAATAAAAATGGCCCATAGTTTGATTTCTTTTATTAAAATTTTCTTAATTGGTGGAAATTTCTACGAAGTCAAGAGTTAGTTAGGGATGGAAGTTAGATTTGTATTTGTTTTTCTTGAATATATTTTAAAATATATATATAACAACGGCTCATAAACTCTTTAAAAGAGCGATACATTTCATTCATTCACGTGGGAGGCCGGTCTATGCAAATTTCATCGGTGGGAGGTATATTTGAGTAGTAGATTTATTTATTTTTCCTTATTCATTTTATTTTTTTGTATTTTTCTCCTAGAGGATTTAACATGTTGTTGATAGCAAGTTGTCAAACCCTAGAAGTTTGCAAAAAGTAGGAAAGTTGAATTCGGTTTGAACTATTTTAAGGTAGATTGTGAATTCATTTACCATTTTATAATTTTTAAATCCATTTGTAGTTTTGTTAATTAATAGTTTTGTTTGCATAAATCATTATTGATATTTTTTAGTCCAAACCCTTTATCCTTCCTTTATTTGTAAATTTGATTATGTATTGTTTGATGTTACATTTCTCCCTTCATGTTTTTGAGAACTATACCTGATCTAAAACTTTGTAGAGGGTGATCTGTCTTGGAGGGCACAACTCTCTGTATATATGTAATTACAATTATATTTCTTGATGTCTGCAAGAATGGAAGAGGGCGGTCCTTTCAGGAGGACACAATTCCATTTCATTAGAAACGTTGTATATATTTATTGATGTGTGCAAAAGGTTGAGAGTGAGATCCTCTTGGAGGTGCAGCGCAGCCCTATCGGGGTTGGCACTTTGGATTTTCATATTATATACTTACCATGGTGAGCACACAGACCTATATTGGTTGGCACTTTGCATTTGCATTGTGTGTGTGTGATATATATATATTCATTGTTGTGAATATATGAGGGCGTAGCCCCATAAATTGCATTGTATTATATATATTATTCCCTAGTGTGGAGTGTGAGGGTGCAGCCCTTGCAATTGGTTGTATAAATACAAGTGATTGATGGTGTGGATGTTTAATTATTGCTTTTATATAGATTTTGATTGCATTGATGCTTATGCATGTTTCTATTGTTAATATTGTATGTTGAAGGTTGACGGCGGTGGCCCTTCTATGCATCTAATTATATACTAATGATTGGCATAGGTTTAATTAGTGTTAGGAAGTGCCTCCCTGTGCATTTAAGAATGTGTAATTGTTGCCTATGATATAGGTGGATATTGCTTTGGTTTATGGGAAGAATGCATTTGCCTCTTCGGTCTACATTTGCATGTCGTGATTAATGCTTGTCCATGCTTAGGGTTTGGAAGTAAGGGCTTGGCCCTTTCTATTTCCCAAATGTACATGCATACTTGTAAAGACGTTTCAATATTGGTTGGGTGTGGGTGCATTGCCCATCCATGTTGCAATTGACTGTTAAGTCTTTTGTGTTGAGATAAGGGCTTGACCCTTATGAGGCAATTAAGTTACTATTGCCTGGTGATTTAGTGAATTGATGTGAGATATGTTTAGAATGAAAAGGCTAAACATGTTACTTTTGAGATAGTAATGTTGTTGTAATGATATGTGATTGGAAATGGATTGTTTCCCTTGTCTTTATTTATCTATGTGACTAAGTAGGCTCTAGTACTCTACCTATGAAGGATTAACTCTAAGTAGATCCTTGATATCTTATCCAGGGGTGGATGTGGACTCGATATCCATTTTATGATTGAGAAATATTGAGGAATGTTTTTTTATTCCTTTTCCCTAGTGGAATCGTTTCCCAGGTCAAGGTGGCCTCATGTCAGAAATAGTATATGTCGGTTGAGTGCCTACGGTTGGGTGGAACATGGTACTTACACACTCAGTTGTTCTGGATGAGTTAATTGTTCTTCAAATTGTGGTCTTGTTATGTTAAAGGACTTGTTTGAGGTGTAAAGATGTTCCTTGTACTTGATGTTCTCATGAATACTATTGTTGTTGGAAAGTATTGCCAAGTTTGGTATCTGTAAAATGGTAACTGTTCTACATAATGATTAGTGTTGTATGTACAAGAATGTGGTTGGCTTATTGTAATGTTATTCAGTAATAAAATAAGTGCACTCATATAATATATGAAGAGTTAGGTGAGATATTTTTTGTTATGGTTATGAATAAGTACTATGAGGAAAACTCCTTGGAAGGTAGTTGGATTATGATGATAAATGTGTGTGCTTGAGAATTAATGAGTCTACCAATGAACTAAATGTTGTTACCTGCATACACTTAGTATATGGGCCTTGGTTCATGTGATTATGTGTTGAGATCATCCTTGATGCATAAAGACATGTTTAGAATATAAGGGAATGGTGCATTATGTTTGTAAGTGATGAAGTTATTATGATGAATGATGTTATGTGTTTATATATTGTATAAACAAATTTTTTTAGCAAGGCCTTGGTTGGAAAGAACCCTTGATACATGAAAGTAGGTTGAAATTACATGATTGCTTGAGTAACCTTTCAGGTAAATTGGTTGTACTAGGGTACTTCTAGAAGCTCACGATGAAGAGGGGGTGGTTCTTGGTGCAGATCTACTTTGACCAGGGTTCACACAGTTCAGCATCAATAAACCCCAAGATATTGGCCCGAAAGAGTCTAACCCCTTTTGGAAACACCTGCGAATCAAATGAGGTCTCTCCCGAAGTATCTATAGGAGTTGTAGGAACCAAGCTTCTGCAGTAGAAGGGGTACAACAAAAAACAAACATTATTAACATCTACAAATAGCTTTGCTTAACACTTTGCAGATTTGTTTACATATAACATCTTAGTTAACTATGATAGACATTCATTCATATACCATTCATACACATGATTCATTGATCATTCAACAATGTGTAGCATATAACAATAAACATGACACATCATCACAGAAACATACACCTTAGACACCAAATGTAACGTGTAAACCCAAATGGGAGAAAACACGAAATTTATTTCTTTATTCATGTGTCACAGTAAAAATAAGCACTTCATGTTTTACAATGACTCATAGATTTTCTCCTTTGTTACAATGAATCTGCACACAAATCCTGTGGATTATGCGACTCTCCTTGACGTCAAAATAGACTTCTCCAAAATAGGAAATCAACTAGATCGCTAATTCACTAACAGTCCAAAAAATATCAACCCTTTACATATTTAGGAGGCACACACAACTTTCCCCACTCCCACTACTCCACTAACTAACTACTCCACTCATAAATGTAAGTGGAAAAAACTTTCTAACTAACTTACTTAATTTCAGGCTTTACATTGTCAAAATGACCAGTTTCCTGCATTCTCGACCACTTCATCGGAGTTGATTGCTCCTCATCGAACCACTTTTCCTTGGCCCATTTCACATCAAAAATTTACAAAAATTTACCCAAAAATTTTCCTGGCCCAACAGGCTCCCAACACTCACATGTGGTTCGTCCCCGAGCCACTTCAATATTGTTCTGGTGCGGTCCTAGACTTCGCCTGGAGTTCTGCAAACTTCATTTTTAGTTATTCAATAGTATGTCGAACTTCATCCCGATGTTGGTATACTTCCTACACCAGCTCCCCTGTTAGGTGAGAATTTTTCTATTGTTCACCCCATTCAGTTGCTTCCCGCACTTTGCTGCTCGCACCACTAATGATTTGCAAGATTTTCTCGGCTTCACCCTACATCTCTTCAACCAATTTTGTTCGCCTCTGTTGCTCAACTCTAAGTTGGTTAATTTGTTGTTAGAGCTTCTTATTTTTAGATACCTTTACCATTTTCCTAGCAGATGACAGAGTCTTCAACTGATTCTTCAAATCTGCCATTTTAGTTTTTGTTTTCTCCAGCCTTGTGGCAATACTCTCCAGCTCTGCATCATTTAGTAATGTGGCCCATGCTTGTGTGTCCCATTCAAATAATACATCGCATTCACTTTCACGGCCCTTCATGGTTTTGACCACGTTCTGACTACCTCAATAACCTCCTCACTTCGCTACATTGTTACCTCCGACAGAGTACTTGGTACTAGTTTTGCTTCTAACTCACCGATCCTATCACAGAACCCCAAAAGGATTACGGTTAGTCTCTGCAATTTATCTTGAGGGCCCATGTCGTCAAATACCTCAGCCTCTGGTATTGTGCGGAAAACTACCATGATAGCATTTTCTAGTTGCTCCTTCTCTTTTGCAACTTCTTCTCGTTCCTTCTTCAACTTCTCATATTCTTCCTACAGTGCGGTATGTTGCATCCGATACTTTATCATTTCAACATATGTCTTCTCCTCTTGCACCTTGATATCTAAAACAATATGTTGTTGAAGGTTTTACAGCATGAACATGGGAAATACCAACAACTGTAAATCAACATAGCTCAATTTGTGAGTTTGTTCCTGCAGGCCCAGATCATCGAAACTTAATGCTCTTAGCAGCAACTGGAATACCTTATCCGTCATTGTAGTAGATTTCGGTGGCATCGCCACCTCCTCAACTCTTCCTTCAGTCTGTTGCGAAGCTCCTATTTGAAAAGGAGCTAAGCTAAGTCTCTAGATCGCTCGTCGAAGTCCTTCGAGTCGATCCATTACCCCCCCCCCCAAATACTTGCATGTTACATTCTTCAGTCATCTTAGAATGTTCTTCTACAACCGTTGTCATGCGGTCATACAAAATACTTATGTCATCGTCGGTCAAGGCCACAACAACCTTTTTCCTCTCTTCCTTTGATTTCTTCTTTTTCCCTCTTGCCATTATTGTCACTTTTCTCTTCTCGCCTGCCTCCAGATATGATTATGTTGCACTCGAATCCCGACCTTCTTCCTACAATTTTTCTTGAGTCTAGCCATGTCCCCTGGCACTCCCAACAAGATAGGAGTCTTTTTCATCACCCTATTCTTTGCGTTGATCCTTCTCCGAATCACCCATTGAAATTTTTTCAAGTTCAACATCGTTCGTCCATTCTATGGGTCATTCATCTCTACTTGCTAGTATATCTGACTCCGACAAATTAAACGTTGTGACCAACCATTACTTATCTGGTTCGTGTTGCGCCTGAATATACATGTGGTGGGGTCCATCCATGAACTTGATAACTCCCCTAAATATTATAAGTGTTGAATTTTCTACTCGCGGCACCATGGGGACATGATACCGAAGTGCTTCCAAGTTCATGTAAAACTGCACATTATTTTCTGTCTACCTCTTATGCTTTTCACTGAACCATAAATTCGCATAGCGCACAACTAAGCACTGACCAAGTCATCAATCCATCGCCTAGTAGTCCTTCAGTTCCGCCCTAACAACATATGAAATCAACAAAATCAACCAAGAGTAGTGAAATTTCTTACCTTTATCTAACGCATCTTAGAAATCAATCATAAATTCATTGAGCATGAAAGTGGCCCAATTCATTTGTACGCCATGGACGCACTGCTCCGCCACTGAAATCACCGTTGCAGGGACCTGATTCGGCCGAAAATTCTTGAGCAGTTTACTCGCTAGTTCCTTTGCCGCGAATCACACTACTTGATCGTTGATCGAGGCTATTTCATAGCCCCACTTGTCTTTCGTCAAATTGTACTTTGTTGTCATATGATTCGTGAGTTCCTTGTCTTTCTCTTTCCCAACAAAAAATGTGGCAAGGCCAATCCCAACCTTCGGCAACCTGGTAATCTCTACTATTAAGTTTGAATCCAAATATATCTTCTTGTTGAGCCACAACAAACCTCCATGCACACATAAGAGTAATTTTTTTACACATGCATTGACCTCCGTTGGCCGCCCAAAATACCCGACCGCTGCAACCCAACCCGACAAAATACTTGACCAGTGCAACCCAAGGGCCCATGGAATAATCTCCAGAAAAGTAGTCTTGGTTATAGTTTCCAACGATGGTTCCATACACTTAGTCGACGCAAACTCTAGAAATTTCTTCAAATCATGGTCCGCATACGATAGCTTGGAAATATTACCCATAATATCTCCTTTGATGATAATGCCCTTCGGAATTTCAGGAAGCACAACATATTACTTCACATGTTGCCCAATCTTTATTGGCCTTGCAGTTGGTTTCCTTGCTGTTACATACAGCGGAATCAAGGACGCTAAGCCAAGTCCAGACCTAGATGCCTCTTGATCATTTATCCTCTTCAAACTCGTCTCAATGGCTACCTACCTCGCATGTGATCTCTTCTTCTTTGGAGGTTCCACTGGAACATGGGTTGACACGATTTATGGCTGCTCTTCAACGACTAGAGAAGCCACATGGGAAGAAACCTCCAGAACTAAGATCTGTTCAACACTAACATCAAACATGGCTACTTCCATTGCTACAGACTGGGCTTCAAAATTCTTCAACACTCTATGGCTCTGGACACTCTACTCTCAACTCTCTCAATGCACTTCAATCGCTTGGGAAACAATAGAGCGTCCCTCCAATTGTTTCTGGATTTTAACTATGTCCTTCAATCCTTCATGTCAATGTTGTTTCCTAAGAAATTGAGTAGATCAGACAAAATCCTTGCAATGATTATCCTTTCCAACGGAAATCTTGTTCACACATGCATGTCTTTTCGTCATTTATTATGAGATGCTCCACTAGCATCGCCACATTTTTCGCAATTAATATAGCATTTATTGATCACACGAGCAACTGCGACACAAACCAGACTTCGATAGAAATGTGGCTTATGTACAAATTTCCACTATGACTACATAAACTTCGACAAGTTTAAACTTTGACTTAACTAACTTCGACAGACCAAACTACGACATATTATACTTTGAAAAAATTTTGAACTATGACTTCGACACTAAAATAACTTGGGGTTTCCTAAAAAAAAATTATCTACAAGCATCTTTACTGCAAGAAGGTGCGGCTGTCCCTATAAGGTTTCAGTCGGCTTCCATTGATCAATCCCTGTAGAGGATTTCTCCATGTAAATTCTGCAATTGCATAGAACCTCCTTCCATGATATAGTTAATGGAATATGGTCACAACCAGGGTGTTCTCAACTTACTTGGATGCTTGAGAAACTTACTGTTATATAGGAGTACTAGATCTCCTCTCTAAAATTTCTTCCTTGTGATGTTCCGATCATGCCATGACTTTTCTCAATCCTTTTGGACTTGCTGTTGAAAACCTGCGATGAACCTATATTCCTCCAATTGTACTAGCTGCAACAATTGTTCTTAAACAACACCAATGTCTGACATACCCGTGAATGCAGCAACCCTTAAACTCGGCACGATGTATTCCATTGGCATAACAGCTTCCTGACCATACACCAGTTTGAACGTTGTCTGGCACATTAACTTCTTGCATGTTGTCCTATAGGCCCATAAATTGTGGGGATCCTTAAGTCCCAATCATCACGGTTCACATTGCAGACCTTCGTCAAAGCATGTTCTAGTATCTTATTGAATGCTTCGACAGTCCCATTAGTTTGTGGATGATATGTAGTACTTTTCCAGTGATGAATTTGAAACTCATGAGTAAGTGCCACAATAATCTTGTTGACAAAATGAGATACTTGATCACTCAGCAAAACTCGTGGATATTCGAATCTAGTAACTACATTTGAAATAAGAACTTCGCAACAGTTTTAGGCGCACTACAGTCCTTCACTAGTTCAACTTCATCCCACCTAGTCAAGTAGTATGTCGCAGTAATAATATAATGTGCTCCTAATCTCTTTGCAGGGGGGTTAATTGGTCCTACGAAATCAACATCCCATTTCTCAAAACCCTGCAAAGTAACTTGTGGTGCCAATGGAATTTCATCCCTTCTCGATGGTTTCCCTATTCTTTGACAAATATCGCAAGACGGGAAATACTCATTAGCATCCTTATCAAGTGTAGGCCACTAGAGTCCTTCCCGCAATATCTTCTGGGTGGTGGCTTTTCTTGCGCAGTGACCTCCTATGACCCCTTCATGAGCTTCGTCCAAGACCATTGGTCGCTCATGCTTCATAACATAGTGTCTCAGCACTTCATCTTGTCCCAACTTATATAACTAACCTGCAATCAATTGATAATCTTATACTTTTACAACCAAGTGTTTCTTTTGATTGACAGACAAACCAACAAGCGTCAATCCTATTTCCAGAAAAGTGACGATGTCTTCAAAATATTCATCTACCATGCTGACCGAAAACAACTGCGCATCTCGGAGGTTATCATCCAAGTTAGTTGTATCTTCCCCTATCTCCAACCTCGATAGATAGTCTAGACCTGCATTTAACCTCCCTGGTTTAACTATGATTTCAAATTCATACTCCTGAATAATAAGAGCCATCTACAAATTCTCCCCCACCCCGACACTAGCTTGTTAACTAAATACCTTAAAGAGGAATGATTAGTGAACATTTTAAAATGACCTCCTAAGAGGTAGTGTTTGAACTTTTGTAATGCATAAACCATGGCTAACCCTTCACGTTCTGTCGTAGTGTAATTTTTCTCTACAATGGATAACTTCCTACTAGAAAATGCAATGGGATGATCAATAGAACCCTCCCCTAGTTGATCCATAACTGCACCCAATGCAATGGATGATGTATCAACATGAACATGGAATTCTTTATTTAGTCAGGAAACACTAGAATAGGTGCAGTCACCATCTTTTCCTTCAATGTGTCGAGGCTCTGCTAGAAATCCTCATTCCACTGAAACTTGGTGTCCTTTTTTAACAGCTTCTCCATTGGCATCGTAATATATGCATATCCTTTAATAAAATTATTGTAATATCCCATATGTCCCAGAGTTGCTCTCAATTTTCGTACTGATGTTGGTGGTGGTAAGTCAACAATAATAGCAATCTTTGCAGGATCTACCAGCAAACCCTGTTTGCATACTACAAGCCAAGCAATATCCCAAAGGGAGTAAAAAAAATACATTTCTTCAAATTCAAAGATATTTGATATTGTCTACAATGCTCCAACGTCAATCTTAAATTCTCAATGTGATTCTTCAACAAGCTATAAACTGTCCAATCATCAAAATATACCTCCAAGAATTTATGGATGAACTCTTTGAACGCTACGACCACATCTCCAGAAAAGATAGCTAGTGCATTATTAAGACCAAAGGGAATCACAGTGTACTGATAGCAACCCCATTCAGTTGAAAATTTGTTCTTGTGTCAATCCTCCTTAGCAATCTTAATTTGATGATACCCTGAAAAATCCATCCGTGAATGAATAAGCTTCCTGTCCTCCCACATTTTCTAGTACTTCATCTGTGAATGGTGTTGGGAATGGATCATGTAAGCAAGCATCATTTAGCTTCCTTAAATCTACAAAAATTCGTACTTCACGCATCTTCTTATCTTGCACGACCATCGAGCTAATCCATTCAAACCCTTCGACAGGTTCAATAATTCCTGCATCAAGCATTATTTCGAGCTCATCTCTCACATTTTCCTTATATTTGGGATTCAATCTGTACGGTCGCTACTTGACTGGATTTGCATCAAGTTTTAAGGGGATTTTCATTTCTTCCAAATCACCAGCAATAACCTTCATCTCAAAAAACTTTGTAGGGAACAGATCTTGATATTCATGCAATAGGTCAGTAAGCTTCCCCATAGTCTCATCATCCCAGTAATCACCAATATTATCAAACATAGGATTTTCACTTGACCCAATATTTACCTTCTTTTGTTTTAAGCGGCTGCAAGAATTTATCAGACTTGATCTTCGAGCCCTCCAACTTCTGAATTCCCTCTGTTTTGGGGATATTCACATCCCTTGGACCATCATTCGGGTCACAATAAGTTTCCCACCAATTTTTGACATGGGGGATGGCCTTGAGGAGTGCAAAGACGATCTTTTCCCTATCAGAAAAATTGTGGACAGAGAAATACACTTCTAGTAGATTCAACCATTTATCTAGGGCATCGGCATCAATTTGGCCTTCAAATAAAGGGATATCAAAATTAACTTGTACCTTGAAGGGAGTCATATCTTCGAAATGGCTGCTCGTTGAGGGTGCATTTGCCACTGTTGGCATGCGTCGAAGGATCTGGGTGAAATTATCCATCATCTAGTTCCTCTGTCGCACGAGGGCTTCCTCCAACAACAACTTGATAGGATCTACTGCTCCATTGTCTCTCTTTTCTTCTGCCATGGGAGGCCGTTTGGGGCGGCGAGAGTGGTCTTCCCCAAGTGAAACTAGTTCGAGACCCAACTCTCTGTATCCTGACCTCGTCGGGGACATGCACCGAGAAACAATCAAAGAACAGACCACTCTGATACCACTGATCCGGATTTATGTGGGAACGAAACAAAAGATAGCATATATAGAGATATATTGCAATAACAAAGTGATACAGTAAACACATATTCTATTAAATAGCGGAAATAGAACGGACTATAAAATACAATAGCTGGAATGGTGGTAGCTATCTCTGAGAAGAGATGTGGCCGCTATGCTCATTCGTGCCAAGATGAATACAAAGAGAGGCCGGAAGGGCCTATTTATCATAAGCATGAGGGAAATAATCCCAAACATCCAAAAACCTAACCCTAGAAGATGAACCGTCATAAAGTTTGCGGCCCCAAGGTGGTTAGTTGAACAGTCAACTTCCTGGGGTCAAAACATTTGCATACGATCTCTGTTTGGGGCGCTCGGTAGCCCGTTGGAAAGGTCTATCCGATATTTGCAACTTCCGGATGGGACCAAATGCATGCCGATGGCATCCATTTGGCCCCCAAAATTGCTAAAAAAGGTCGTTTAGGGCCTCAAAATGGCCCTGGAAGTTTAGGACCCAAAAAACCTACTAAAAATAGTAAACTGCCAAAAGTGCCAGAAAACTGTTTTGAGCCAATTGGAAGAGGTGGGTCGCCACCGATATCCACTTGGATCAATCCTCCCTCCGTAGGAAGCAATGGTCTCCATTGCGTCATATCCCTTATCATATGTCGATTTGTGTGTCAAGTTGAGCTCCTGGTGCGGCATTTGCTGAAGTGGAAAGGTTTCCTTACTTGAACATCTTCAGAGGGTTGTAATTGTTGTTGATGGATGTGCTGGAGTTGTTCAACAGTTTTGGTTGTTGTGGTATCCTTGTTTTGCACAGGCGTGGATGGTTTCTTTTTGGAGGAGCACCTTGAATGTGTGGCCTTGCGTTGTAGAGGTACTGGAATAGGCAATGCTGCACTGACTTTGTGCTCTTCTTGTTTCTGCTGAGTAGAAGGATAATGTTTAGAGGTTGTGGATGTCTCTACGATCTGATGTTCTCCTTTAGTGGCAATTGTGAATAGGGAAAATTTCCCAATTTGGAAGATTATCTTCCTTCCCTACTCAGTTGGGGTAGGTGCAACTATCTCTGGTATCCGATAGAGTTGTCCTCCCAAAGTGACAATGACACTGCGAGGTCGTGATTCATATACAGCATGACGCTTCAACATATATGGTTGTCCTAAAAGAACATCACATACTTCAAGTGGGGCCACATCACAAAATACCTCATCTTTGAAGGGCTTGATGTTGTATGGTAGGCGACATTGGTGACTGACGCGGATCCCTCGTCCTTGGCTTAGCCATCCAATGGTGTATGGTTGTGGGTGTGGTGTTATTGGTAGCTCCAGTCTCTTGATGACTTCTGCTGAGATCAGGTTATTCTGCGGGCCAGAGTTTCCCTTGCACTGATTCTGCGCAAGTCCAAAGTCACGCTTGTTCTTTTGTTGAAATTTCTTCTCAATTTTGACATCATATCAATAGGCAGATCTGAGTGAAGAGATTTCCATGAAATCCATCTCCGTTTGTATGTACCGGTGTAGGCTGCTGCGATATTTCAATACTAGGTGCCGCTCGGAGTCCTTGATACCTAGCTTTGTGCGCAAGGTATGAAATTTGTTGGTGTACTCCGACCAGGGAAATTTTTAGGGGCGAAATTTCGCCAATTGGCTATTTTTGGGGGTTTTTTTCAAAAAATAAATTCGCTATTTGGTCATTTTTGGGCTCTAATATCGCCTATATTTACATAAAATATGTTTTTTTATCATAATATTCGCCAAAATTTACAAATTTCAGTAGTAAATTGTATGTTTCATATTTAATATTCACCTACCAATCTATATTTAAGTTTTTTTCAATCCAAAATAATCGCCTAGAATACTACACTTAAGCATACTTTTATAATCCTTAAAAAATACTCTGACTCTGACACCGTTTGGTCCCTCTCTTGGTGCAGAGTGGTCCATTTTGTGTATTGGTCATCATAGCTTCCAACAGGGTAATATTGTTCCTTGACGGCATCTATAAAAGAGGCCCAAGTGGGATTGGAATATTCAAACAATCCAAACTCGTCTGATGAGTTTTCCTAACAATAAGTTTCCCACCAATTTTTGACATGGGGGATGGCCTTGAGGAGTGCAAAGACGATCTTTTCCCTGTCGAAAAAATTGTGGACAGAGAAATACCCTTCTAGTAGATTCAACCATTTAACTAGGGCATCAACATCAATTTGGCCTTCAAATAAAGGGATATCAAAATTAACTTGTACCTTGAAGGGAGTCGTATCTCCGAAATGGCTGCTCGTTGAGGGTTCATTTGCCACTGTTGGCATGTGTCGAAGGATCTGGGCGAAATTATCCATCATCTCGTTCCTCTGTCACACAAGGGCATCCTCGAGAAACAACTTGATAGGATCTACTACTCCATCATCTCTCTTTTCTTCCGCCATGGAAGGCCGTTTGGGGCGGCGAGAGTGGTCTTCCCCAAGTGAAACTAGTTCGAGACCCAACTCTCTGTATGCTGACCTCGTCGGGGACATGCACCGAGAAACAATCAAAGAGCATACCGCTCTGATACCACTGATCCAGATTTATGTGGGAACGAAACAAAAGATAGCATATATAGAGATATATTGCAATAACATAGTGATACAGTAAACACATATTCTATTAAATAGCGGAAATAGAACAGACTGTAAAATACAATAGCTGAAATGGTGGTAGCTATCTCTGAGAAGAGATGTGGCCGCTATGCTCATTCGTGCCAAGATGAATACAAAGAGAGGCTGGAAGGGCCTATTTATCATAAGCATGAGGGAAAGAATCCCAAACATCCAAAAACCTAACCCTAGAAGATGAACCGTCATAAAGTTTGCGGCCCCAAGGTGGTTAGTTGAACAGTCAACTTCCCGGGGTCATAACTTTTGCATACAATCTCTGTTTGGGGCGCTCGGTAGCCCGTTGGAAATCCCAATGCGAGGTTTACAACTTTCGGCTAGGACCAAATGCATGTTGTTGGCAAGCATTTGGCCCCCCAAATCGCCAAAAAAGGTCATTTAGGGCTTCAAAACGGCCCCGGAAGTTTAGGACCCGAAAAACCTGCTAAAAATAGTAAACTACCAAAAGTGCCAGAAGACTGTTTTGAGCCAGTTGGAAGAGGTGGGTCGCCACCGATATCCACCTGGATCATTCATGCTTTGAGATTTGACAATGGAGGAGAGTTCGAGTCTCGTCACTATAATGAGTTCTGCTTAGAGGCAGGGATAAAAAGACAATTGATTATACCTTACATCCTCCAGCAGGACGGGGTTGCTGAAACATAGAACAAAACAATTTGTGAGCTTGAAAAAGCTATGATGTGTGATCAGGATCCTCCCACCTCCTTATGGGCAAAATCCTCCAACATGGTTGTTTCTGTTCATAATAGAATCTCGCATGATATTCTGGAAGAAAAGACTCTTGAATAAGTTTTCACTGGTGAAAAAAAATATGTTGGACACTTGAAGATTTTCAATTGTCTTGTCTACATTCGTGTGCCAAAAGAGAAGAGGAAAAATATGGAGCCATCCGGAAAGAAAGGCAAATTTGTTGGATATATTGAATTCTCCAAAGATTATAGGATCTATGTTCTAGGTCAAAGGAACATTGAAGTCATCATAGATGTAACATTTCATGAAGAGGTTGTCCTCAAGTGCTCTAAATAAATTTAGTGTGATTCAGATATGGAGGAGCATGAGACTCTCATGATGGAGGATCCATGTTCTGGTTCTCCTCTTTCATATGTTGAGAGGGAGAAGCTAGAAGATTCCTTAGATCCGCTTGATCCTGAAGAGCCAGTATAATTGGTAGAAATATATCATGATGAACCTCATGCTAAGAGGATATATGCATGGTGTCAAGACATTCTGCAAGAGGCATAAAAACGTGGAGCACCACCATGCCCATTCAAAGAGCGAAGGAGACCTGAAATATTTTCAGGATATGTAGCTCAGATGAGTCACATCAGTGATTTAGAACCCACCACATATGAGGAAGTTTCTAAGCAACAGGTGTGGAAAGATGCTATGGTGGAAGAATACAAATCAATCATGCAAAATTATGTGTGGGAAGTGGTTCTGAAATCAGAAGGGAATTCTGTAGTACCTTCCAAGTGGCTTTATAAAATCAAACATGCAGCTGATGGAAGTATTGAAAAAAATAAAGCAATATTTGTGGCTCGTGGTTTCTCACAGAAATAAGGGACGGACTACGATGAGACATTTTCTACTGTGGCCAAGTACACCACTATTCGAGCTATAATTTACCTTGCTTCAATTTTGGGGTGGAACTTCACCAGATGAATGTGAAGACTTCCTTTCTCAATGGTGAATTTAAGGAGAAGTATACATACAACAACCTGAGGGGTTTTTAGTTCATGGGAAGGAGTCCCATGTATGCAAACTTAAGAAATCCTTATATGGGATTAAGCAGGCCCTGAGGGCTTGGTATTCAAGGATTGACAACTTCATTCAAAGCTTGGGATTCTCCAAAAGCGAAAATGACCCCAACCTATACTTCAAGGTTGTGGAGAACCAATCACTAATCTCGATCTTAGTTATATATGTTGATGACTTGTTCCTTACTGGAGAGGAACAACAAATAGCTTGGTGAAAGAGGGAGCTCACTTCTGAGTTCGAAATGAAATACTTAGGTCGTATGCACTATTTTCTTGGTATAGAAGTTTGGCAAAGGAAAGATGAGATCTTTCTTTCACAAGGAAAGTACACAGTTGATGTGTTGTGCAGATTTGGTATGATGGACTGTAAGTCCATGTCTACACCAATGGTGTCTAATCTGAAGAAGCTACATGAGTCAAATTCCGGATCGGATATAGTGTATCCTACCATGTATAGACATCTCATTGGTTCCTTGATGTATTTGATACATTCTAGACCAAACATATGTTATGTTACCAGAGTATCTTGAGTCAGTTCATGTCTGAGCCAAGACATAAACATTGGGTTGTTGCCAAGCATGTGCTTAGATACCTTCGAGGTACTATTGCTTATGGACTTAGATATGCTTCCAATGGTGAAGTGATGCTACTTGGATATCCCGACTTTGACTGGGGTGGTATTATTGTGGACCGAAAGAGTACATCCATATTTTGTTTTAGCTTGGGGTCAGCTATGATCTCTTGGTTCAGCAAGAAGTAGGGCTCTGTAGCCTAGAGTACTACAGAAGAATATTATATTGCAACTAGTATCGCTTGCCAAGAAGCTGTGTGGATTAGGAATCTACTTGTTTGGTTGTTCAGTGAGAAGATTGAGACTATTGTCATTCACTCTAACAATCAGAGTTGAATTAAGCTCTCAGAAAACCTTGTGTTTCATGACAAGTCAAAACACATTGATATGAAATACCACTACATCATATGCATGGTCTAGAGAGGTGTTGTAAGACTTCAGTACATTGTTATTGATGAGAATATAGTAGATATGTTGACTAATCCTCTATCCTTGATGAAGTATAGGTACTTTCGAGACAATCTTGGTATAGAAGAGAATTCCTCCCTTGCTGAGAGGGAATGTTAAAGTTACAGCATCATGAATCATTCTCCAAGTCAATCTTATGTTCCAGGGTTGAGCCTTGTGTGTCGAGGTAGTGCCTTAGGGACCTGAGTTGGACTCAAGAATGACTAAGCCTTATGTGTAAAGGTTAAGCCTCATGTGTTGAGGTAAGTGATTTGTATGTCAAAGTGATGATGTTGTACAATCTTGCTTATCAAGGCTAAGGTCTTGTGTGTCAAGACAGATCCTCATGTTTAGGTGGTGCCTCATCTGTTGAGGTAATTCTTTGCATGCCGAATCATGAATGGTGTTTGATGTACTACTAACCATGGTTGAGCTATTAAGTCTCCTCTAGAGATTAGCCACCTCTAGAGTGAACTACTTTAGCATATGACCACTTGGAACGATAGTAGAACAATATGATCACATCATTGGAAAATTATCCTTAGTATATTGATATGATAGATAAATTAAAGTTGGCACATGTGGACCATGCAGATAAGACAAGAGAAAAAGGAAATCAGTGATAAGATAAGAGAGAACTCGATTTGCTTAGTAATGATAAAGACTTCAGTTAAATAAGAGAGAAATCAAATTGTTAAACTTCAGTGATGTTAACAAGAAGGACTTCTGTTAATTAAAGGAGAATTCGAATTGTTCACTTCAGTGATGTTATTAAGAAGGACTTCAGTTAAAAGCGTTAACTAAGTGTTAATAAAGAAGATCTAGTTAACTAAAGTGTTTTGCATGTCAACACTTGAGTTAAACAAAAATACGACACTTAAGTTGAACTAAAAGACAATATTTGAGTTATGACACTTGATTTGCGACACTTAGTTACAACACTTAAGTTATGACACTTGCATGATGACACTTGAGTTAGCCTCCTAATTAATTGACCTAGCATCCAGATGAAGGGCGAGTTCATCTTGAAGTCAAAAGATAAAAATAGAAGTCGAAGAATGAGAAGTATGATATATATATGTGTTGGCCCCCCAACAAAATACCCCTTGATTTTGCAAAATAAAGGGCCCCCCTATGTAGATTTTGTAAATATATTGCTTTCAGTTGTCTTGCTTGATTCACCTATTTGTTTGATCATCTCCTTTGGATCCTTGACATTTTGTGTTGCTTTCTCTTTGGCTTGGTATTTATGAGATAAAGACTCGGTGATATGATTCATTTCGGAAGCATGAGTCGTTTCCTCCTTGCTCGTTTCATCACACTTGCATGATTATGTTTGAGCTTAGATGAGCCAATCACATCCTTTGCTTTGGCTTATTTGTGTGATATGGTGCTTCGGCAGTTTTGCAAAGTTCCAATTTTCATTGCTTTAAAGGTTAAATGAACATTTTGGAGGGTTGGTATAAATTATTAAAATGATTAATTTGTGAATTTTGATCCTCATCTAGAAAGATTAAATCAAAACAAGATTTTAATTTTGACCTCGGATGGTTTATTAAATTTTGCAAGCTTTCAAATTTTATTTAAAAACAATGTCTTTCTTGTTTAAGCAAATCATTTTCCATTTCAGCAGAGAAACCAATATTTTATGAAACCTTCACTTTCACCAAAATGACTACTATTTTTCCAGAAACTCGTTTGATTTTATATTTCATATGTTTTAAATTTGAAGTGCGTGAAACTTGGTTCAAAATTTCAGAAAGTCAAAGAAACGACCATCGTTTCCTAAGAAATCATTTCAAGCCTTCAAAAATGGGAGCGGTAGTAGAAAACGATGTTTTCCATCCTGTTGTCATTTCTGAGTCGTCTTTTCAAAGAAACTGTTTCTATGGTCTTGTTTCTGGTAACAATCAAATAGGGTATATATGCTTTGAATGAAAAGTTACGCCCTCTATTGGATCTCTGGGTCTCTATCACTGGAGGTGTTTACTTTGATCTCGTCAATTAGAGGTGTTTACTTTGATCTTGTCAAGAGGGTTGTGAGGGATGAAGAAGTACTGAACTGTTTGATTAAATTATAAAGAATAAGAGATATTTATACAATGAAAGAGACTCCTACGTAAACTTATAATTCACTTATTGAAACTTTAACATTGATTATATTGAAAAATATTAACACCAACAAAAGATATCAATCATTCTGGCCAGCCACGTGAAGATATCAATCATCTAATATCAGAAACAATTTATCCTATATATAAGGCGTTCATTGAACCTGATCTGGAGACTGTGTGTATTAAAACAGTGAACAAACTCAATCCTTTTCTGGATTTCAAAGACCAGATTACATTTTAAATCCTACTCGTATTGTGACAGTGGATCGAATTAAGGTAGTATTATTGTAGATCATACAGATAAAATTGAAGAAACTTATGACATCTATCTTTTGCCCCCTGGGGAAGATCAAGAGACATGTCAATCTTATCTGAGGATGTGGAATAAGGGATGGAAAGTACAGTCTTATGTTCGAGGAATGGGTTACAGTCACAGACAATTTATTTATCATATCTCCAAGAGTTACATTTAACGTTAATATCTGTCTGCTTGGAGGTTTGATGGATTTCGGGTACACAGTAACAACCATAATGAAGCGTTTAGGGCGTGTATTTTCAAATGATGGGGTGATTATGAAACTTGATAAAATTGAACAAGTGCATAAAAAATACATGCAGATTAAGGTAAAGGACTTGAGACAATCCGTTGAGATCCATAAGGATGAAAGAAAAAATATACAGGAGAGGGAAACTCTAGCTAAAGATGAGATGACGGGGACAAAATATTGCAAAGATGGTCGTATCACAAAGAAGGGTGTGACTTTGGATTCATGCACATAAAATCTATTGATGATGCTGGACACGATAAGGTAACTATGTTGAAGGTAAAATATTTTGAATTTGTAGATAGGGCAATTGGCCAGTTGGCCCGGCTACTCTGGCAGGTAGAATGCAGTGGTGTTGTTTGTTATTCATTGTGCATCATTGGAGACCATTGAACTCCTTTGAATATGGTGACCACAGATATGAATCTGTACCTTTTACCATTTGTCACCTGAAGGAATTTGTAAGTGCAAGAGGTGGTGAATTACTATTGATGGAAGTCTCATTGGATCCATTCATTCTTCCTTTAGTCAATGGTGATCTTGAGGACAAAAAGAAAGAGAGACGTTGTTTGGGAGAAAATGCTATTACAGAAACCGAAACAATAAAAATGGCCCATAGTTTGATTTCTTTTATTAAAATTTTCTTAATTGGTGGAAATTTCTACGAAGTCAAGAGTTAGTTAGGGATGGAAGTTAGATTTGTATTTGTTTTTCTTGAATATATTTTAAAATATATATATAACAACGGCTCATAAACTCTTTAAAAGAGCGATACATTTCATTCATTCACGTGGGAGGCCGGTCTATGCAAATTTCATCGGTGGGAGGTATATTTGAGTAGTAGATTTATTTATTTTTCCTTATTCATTTTATTTTTTTGTATTTTTCTCCTAGAGGATTTAACATGTTGTTGATAGCAAGTTGTCAAACCCTAGAAGTTTGCAAAAAGTAGGAAAGTTGAATTCGGTTTGAACTATTTTAAGGTAGATTGTGAATTCATTTACCATTTTATAATTTTTAAATCCATTTGTAGTTTTGTTAATTAATAGTTTTGTTTGCATAAATCATTATTGATATTTTTTAGTCCAAACCCTTTATCCTTCCTTTATTTGTAAATTTGATTATGTATTGTTTGATGTTACATTTCTCCCTTCATGTTTTTGAGAACTATACCTGATCTAAAACTTTGTAGAGGGTGATCTGTCTTGGAGGGCACAACTCTCTGTATATATGTAATTACAATTATATTTCTTGATGTCTGCAAGAATGGAAGAGGGCGGTCCTTTCAGGAGGACACAATTCCATTTCATTAGAAACGTTGTATATATTTATTGATGTGTGCAAAAGGTTGAGAGTGAGATCCTCTTGGAGGTGCAGCGCAGCCCTATCGGGGTTGGCACTTTGGATTTTCATATTATATACTTACCATGGTGAGCACACAGACCTATATTGGTTGGCACTTTGCATTTGCATTGTGTGTGTGTGATATATATATATTCATTGTTGTGAATATATGAGGGCGTAGCCCCATAAATTGCATTGTATTATATATATTATTCCCTAGTGTGGAGTGTGAGGGTGCAGCCCTTGCAATTGGTTGTATAAATACAAGTGATTGATGGTGTGGATGTTTAATTATTGCTTTTATATAGATTTTGATTGCATTGATGCTTATGCATGTTTCTATTGTTAATATTGTATGTTGAAGGTTGACGGCGGTGGCCCTTCTATGCATCTAATTATATACTAATGATTGGCATAGGTTTAATTAGTGTTAGGAAGTGCCTCCCTGTGCATTTAAGAATGTGTAATTGTTGCCTATGATATAGGTGGATATTGCTTTGGTTTATGGGAAGAATGCATTTGCCTCTTCGGTCTACATTTGCATGTCGTGATTAATGCTTGTCCATGCTTAGGGTTTGGAAGTAAGGGCTTGGCCCTTTCTATTTCCCAAATGTACATGCATACTTGTAAAGACGTTTCAATATTGGTTGGGTGTGGGTGCATTGCCCATCCATGTTGCAATTGACTGTTAAGTCTTTTGTGTTGAGATAAGGGCTTGACCCTTATGAGGCAATTAAGTTACTATTGCCTGGTGATTTAGTGAATTGATGTGAGATATGTTTAGAATGAAAAGGCTAAACATGTTACTTTTGAGATAGTAATGTTGTTGTAATGATATGTGATTGGAAATGGATTGTTTCCCTTGTCTTTATTTATCTATGTGACTAAGTAGGCTCTAGTACTCTACCTATGAAGGATTAACTCTAAGTAGATCCTTGATATCTTATCCAGGGGTGGATGTGGACTCGATATCCATTTTATGATTGAGAAATATTGAGGAATGTTTTTTTATTCCTTTTCCCTAGTGGAATCGTTTCCCAGGTCAAGGTGGCCTCATGTCAGAAATAGTATATGTCGGTTGAGTGCCTACGGTTGGGTGGAACATGGTACTTACACACTCAGTTGTTCTGGATGAGTTAATTGTTCTTCAAATTGTGGTCTTGTTATGTTAAAGGACTTGTTTGAGGTGTAAAGATGTTCCTTGTACTTGATGTTCTCATGAATACTATTGTTGTTGGAAAGTATTGCCAAGTTTGGTATCTGTAAAATGGTAACTGTTCTACATAATGATTAGTGTTGTATGTACAAGAATGTGGTTGGCTTATTGTAATGTTATTCAGTAATAAAATAAGTGCACTCATATAATATATGAAGAGTTAGGTGAGATATTTTTTGTTATGGTTATGAATAAGTACTATGAGGAAAACTCCTTGGAAGGTAGTTGGATTATGATGATAAATGTGTGTGCTTGAGAATTAATGAGTCTACCAATGAACTAAATGTTGTTACCTGCATACACTTAGTATATGGGCCTTGGTTCATGTGATTATGTGTTGAGATCATCCTTGATGCATAAAGACATGTTTAGAATATAAGGGAATGGTGCATTATGTTTGTAAGTGATGAAGTTATTATGATGAATGATGTTATGTGTTTATATATTGTATAAACAAATTTTTTTAGCAAGGCCTTGGTTGGAAAGAACCCTTGATACATGAAAGTAGGTTGAAATTACATGATTGCTTGAGTAACCTTTCAGGTAAATTGGTTGTACTAGGGTACTTCTAGAAGCTCACGATGAAGAGGGGGTGGTTCTTGGTGCAGATCTACTTTGACCAGGGTTCACACAGTTCAGCATCAATAAACCCCAAGATATTGGCCCGAAAGAGTCTAACCCCTTTTGGAAACACCTGCGAATCAAATGAGGTCTCTCCCGAAGTATCTATAGGAGTTGTAGGAACCAAGCTTCTGCAGTAGAAGGGGTACAACAAAAAACAAACATTATTAACATCTACAAATAGCTTTGCTTAACACTTTGCAGATTTGTTTACATATAACATCTTAGTTAACTATGATAGACATTCATTCATATACCATTCATACACATGATTCATTGATCATTCAACAATGTGTAGCATATAACAATAAACATGACACATCATCACAGAAACATACACCTTAGACACCAAATGTAACGTGTAAACCCAAATGGGAGAAAACACGAAATTTATTTCTTTATTCATGTGTCACAGTAAAAATAAGCACTTCATGTTTTACAATGACTCATAGATTTTCTCCTTTGTTACAATGAATCTGCACACAAATCCTGTGGATTATGCGACTCTCCTTGACGTCAAAATAGACTTCTCCAAAATAGGAAATCAACTAGATCGCTAATTCACTAACAGTCCAAAAAATATCAACCCTTTACATATTTAGGAGGCACACACAACTTTCCCCACTCCCACTACTCCACTAACTAACTACTCCACTCATAAATGTAAGTGGAAAAAACTTTCTAACTAACTTACTTAATTTCAGGCTTTACATTGTCAAAATGACCAGTTTCCTGCATTCTCGACCACTTCATCGGAGTTGATTGCTCCTCATCGAACCACTTTTCCTTGGCCCATTTCACATCAAAAATTTACAAAAATTTACCCAAAAATTTTCCTGGCCCAACAGGCTCCCAACACTCACATGTGGTTCGTCCCCGAGCCACTTCAATATTGTTCTGGTGCGGTCCTAGACTTCGCCTGGAGTTCTGCAAACTTCATTTTTAGTTATTCAATAGTATGTCGAACTTCATCCCGATGTTGGTATACTTCCTACACCAGCTCCCCTGTTAGGTGAGAATTTTTCTATTGTTCACCCCATTCAGTTGCTTCCCGCACTTTGCTGCTCGCACCACTAATGATTTGCAAGATTTTCTCGGCTTCACCCTACATCTCTTCAACCAATTTTGTTCGCCTCTGTTGCTCAACTCTAAGTTGGTTAATTTGTTGTTAGAGCTTCTTATTTTTAGATACCTTTACCATTTTCCTAGCAGATGACAGAGTCTTCAACTGATTCTTCAAATCTGCCATTTTAGTTTTTGTTTTCTCCAGCCTTGTGGCAATACTCTCCAGCTCTGCATCATTTAGTAATGTGGCCCATGCTTGTGTGTCCCATTCAAATAATACATCGCATTCACTTTCACGGCCCTTCATGGTTTTGACCACGTTCTGACTACCTCAATAACCTCCTCACTTCGCTACATTGTTACCTCCGACAGAGTACTTGGTACTAGTTTTGCTTCTAACTCACCGATCCTATCACAGAACCCCAAAAGGATTACGGTTAGTCTCTGCAATTTATCTTGAGGGCCCATGTCGTCAAATACCTCAGCCTCTGGTATTGTGCGGAAAACTACCATGATAGCATTTTCTAGTTGCTCCTTCTCTTTTGCAACTTCTTCTCGTTCCTTCTTCAACTTCTCATATTCTTCCTACAGTGCGGTATGTTGCATCCGATACTTTATCATTTCAACATATGTCTTCTCCTCTTGCACCTTGATATCTAAAACAATATGTTGTTGAAGGTTTTACAGCATGAACATGGGAAATACCAACAACTGTAAATCAACATAGCTCAATTTGTGAGTTTGTTCCTGCAGGCCCAGATCATCGAAACTTAATGCTCTTAGCAGCAACTGGAATACCTTATCCGTCATTGTAGTAGATTTCGGTGGCATCGCCACCTCCTCAACTCTTCCTTCAGTCTGTTGCGAAGCTCCTATTTGAAAAGGAGCTAAGCTAAGTCTCTAGATCGCTCGTCGAAGTCCTTCGAGTCGATCCATTACCCCCCCCCCAAATACTTGCATGTTACATTCTTCAGTCATCTTAGAATGTTCTTCTACAACCGTTGTCATGCGGTCATACAAAATACTTATGTCATCGTCGGTCAAGGCCACAACAACCTTTTTCCTCTCTTCCTTTGATTTCTTCTTTTTCCCTCTTGCCATTATTGTCACTTTTCTCTTCTCGCCTGCCTCCAGATATGATTATGTTGCACTCGAATCCCGACCTTCTTCCTACAATTTTTCTTGAGTCTAGCCATGTCCCCTGGCACTCCCAACAAGATAGGAGTCTTTTTCATCACCCTATTCTTTGCGTTGATCCTTCTCCGAATCACCCATTGAAATTTTTTCAAGTTCAACATCGTTCGTCCATTCTATGGGTCATTCATCTCTACTTGCTAGTATATCTGACTCCGACAAATTAAACGTTGTGACCAACCATTACTTATCTGGTTCGTGTTGCGCCTGAATATACATGTGGTGGGGTCCATCCATGAACTTGATAACTCCCCTAAATATTATAAGTGTTGAATTTTCTACTCGCGGCACCATGGGGACATGATACCGAAGTGCTTCCAAGTTCATGTAAAACTGCACATTATTTTCTGTCTACCTCTTATGCTTTTCACTGAACCATAAATTCGCATAGCGCACAACTAAGCACTGACCAAGTCATCAATCCATCGCCTAGTAGTCCTTCAGTTCCGCCCTAACAACATATGAAATCAACAAAATCAACCAAGAGTAGTGAAATTTCTTACCTTTATCTAACGCATCTTAGAAATCAATCATAAATTCATTGAGCATGAAAGTGGCCCAATTCATTTGTACGCCATGGACGCACTGCTCCGCCACTGAAATCACCGTTGCAGGGACCTGATTCGGCCGAAAATTCTTGAGCAGTTTACTCGCTAGTTCCTTTGCCGCGAATCACACTACTTGATCGTTGATCGAGGCTATTTCATAGCCCCACTTGTCTTTCGTCAAATTGTACTTTGTTGTCATATGATTCGTGAGTTCCTTGTCTTTCTCTTTCCCAACAAAAAATGTGGCAAGGCCAATCCCAACCTTCGGCAACCTGGTAATCTCTACTATTAAGTTTGAATCCAAATATATCTTCTTGTTGAGCCACAACAAACCTCCATGCACACATAAGAGTAATTTTTTTACACATGCATTGACCTCCGTTGGCCGCCCAAAATACCCGACCGCTGCAACCCAACCCGACAAAATACTTGACCAGTGCAACCCAAGGGCCCATGGAATAATCTCCAGAAAAGTAGTCTTGGTTATAGTTTCCAACGATGGTTCCATACACTTAGTCGACGCAAACTCTAGAAATTTCTTCAAATCATGGTCCGCATACGATAGCTTGGAAATATTACCCATAATATCTCCTTTGATGATAATGCCCTTCGGAATTTCAGGAAGCACAACATATTACTTCACATGTTGCCCAATCTTTATTGGCCTCGCAGTTGGTTTCCTTGCTGTTACATACAGCGGAATCAAGGACGCTAAGCCAAGTCCAGACCTAGATGCCTCTTGATCATTTATCCTCTTCAAACTCGTCTCAATGGCTACCTACCTCGCATGTGATCTCTTCTTCTTTGGAGGTTCCACTGGAACATGGGTTGACACGATTTATGGCTGCTCTTCAACGACTAGAGAAGCCACATGGGAAGAAACCTCCAGAACTAAGATCTGTTCAACACTAACATCAAACATGGCTACTTCCATTGCTACAGACTGGGCTTCAAAATTCTTCAACACTCTATGGCTCTGGACACTCTACTCTCAACTCTCTCAATGCACTTCAATCGCTTGGGAAACAATAGAGCGTCCCTCCAATTGTTTCTGGATTTTAACTATGTCCTTCAATCCTTCA
Organism: Larix kaempferi; assembly: GCA_027924585.1. Taxonomy (NCBI): domain Eukaryota; kingdom Viridiplantae; phylum Streptophyta; class Pinopsida; order Pinales; family Pinaceae; genus Larix; species Larix kaempferi. Next base: position 11,493,864 of record BSBM01000936.1, read on the forward strand.
TGTCAATGTTGTTTCCTAAGAAATTGAGTAGATCAGACAAAATCCTTGCAATGATTATCCTTTCCAACGGAAATCTTGTTCACACATGCATGTCTTTTCGTCATTTATTATGAGATGCTCCACTAGCATCGCCACATTTTTCGCAATTAATATAGCATTTATTGATCACACGAGCAACTGCGACACAAACCAGACTTCGATAGAAATGTGGCTTATGTACAAATTTCCACTATGACTACATAAACTTCGACAAGTTTAAACTTTGACTTAACTAACTTCGACAGACCAAACTACGACATATTATACTTTGAAAAAATTTTGAACTATGACTTCGACACTAAAATAACTTGGGGTTTCCTAAAAAAAAATTATCTACAAGCATCTTTACTGCAAGAAGGTGCGGCTGTCCCTATAAGGTTTCAGTCGGCTTCCATTGATCAATCCCTGTAGAGGATTTCTCCATGTAAATTCTGCAATTGCATAGAACCTCCTTCCATGATATAGTTAATGGAATATGGTCACAACCAGGGTGTTCTCAACTTACTTGGATGCTTGAGAAACTTACTGTTATATAGGAGTACTAGATCTCCTCTCTAAAATTTCTTCCTTGTGATGTTCCGATCATGCCATGACTTTTCTCAATCCTTTTGGACTTGCTGTTGAAAACCTGCGATGAACCTATATTCCTCCAATTGTACTAGCTGCAACAATTGTTCTTAAACAACACCAATGTCTGACATACCCGTGAATGCAGCAACCCTTAAACTCGGCACGATGTATTCCATTGGCATAACAGCTTCCTGACCATACACCAGTTTGAACGTTGTCTGGCACATTAACTTCTTGCATGTTGTCCTATAGGCCCATAAATTGTGGGGATCCTTAAGTCCCAATCATCACGGTTCACATTGCAGACCTTCGTCAAAGCATGTTCTAGTATCTTATTGAATGCTTCGACAGTCCCATTAGTTTGTGGATGATATGTAGTACTTTTCCAGTGATGAATTTGAAACTCATGAGTAAGTGCCACAATAATCTTGTTGACAAAATGAGATACTTGATCACTCAGCAAAACTCGTGGATATTCGAATCTAGTAACTACATTTGAAATAAGAACTTCGCAACAGTTTTAGGCGCACTACAGTCCTTCACTAGTTCAACTTCATCCCACCTAGTCAAGTAGTATGTCGCAGTAATAATATAATGTGCTCCTAATCTCTTTGCAGGGGGGTTAATTGGTCCTACGAAATCAACATCCCATTTCTCAAAACCCTGCAAAGTAACTTGTGGTGCCAATGGAATTTCATCCCTTCTCGATGGTTTCCCTATTCTTTGACAAATATCGCAAGACGGGAAATACTCATTAGCATCCTTATCAAGTGTAGGCCACTAGAGTCCTTCCCGCAATATCTTCTGGGTGGTGGCTTTTCTTGCGCAGTGACCTCCTATGACCCCTTCATGAGCTTCGTCCAAGACCATTGGTCGCTCATGCTTCATAACATAGTGTCTCAGCACTTCATCTTGTCCCAACTTATATAACTAACCTGCAATCAATTGATAATCTTATACTTTTACAACCAAGTGTTTCTTTTGATTGACAGACAAACCAACAAGCGTCAATCCTATTTCCAGAAAAGTGACGATGTCTTCAAAATATTCATCTACCATGCTGACCGAAAACAACTGCGCATCTCGGAGGTTATCATCCAAGTTAGTTGTATCTTCCCCTATCTCCAACCTCGATAGATAGTCTAGACCTGCATTTAACCTCCCTGGTTTAACTATGATTTCAAATTCATACTCCTGAATAATAAGAGCCATCTACAAATTCTCCCCCACCCCGACACTAGCTTGTTAACTAAATACCTTAAAGAGGAATGATTAGTGAACATTTTAAAATGACCTCCTAAGAGGTAGTGTTTGAACTTTTGTAATGCATAAACCATGGCTAACCCTTCACGTTCTGTCGTAGTGTAATTTTTCTCTACAATGGATAACTTCCTACTAGAAAATGCAATGGGATGATCAATAGAACCCTCCCCTAGTTGATCCATAACTGCACCCAATGCAATGGATGATGTATCAACATGAACATGGAATTCTTTATTTAGTCAGGAAACACTAGAATAGGTGCAGTCACCATCTTTTCCTTCAATGTGTCGAGGCTCTGCTAGAAATCCTCATTCCACTGAAACTTGGTGTCCTTTTTTAACAGCTTCTCCATTGGCATCGTAATATATGCATATCCTTTAATAAAATTATTGTAATATCCCATATGTCCCAGAGTTGCTCTCAATTTTCGTACTGATGTTGGTGGTGGTAAGTCAACAATAATAGCAATCTTTGCAGGATCTACCAGCAAACCCTGTTTGCATACTACAAGCCAAGCAATATCCCAAAGGGAGTAAAAAAAATACATTTCTTCAAATTCAAAGATATTTGATATTGTCTACAATGCTCCAACGTCAATCTTAAATTCTCAATGTGATTCTTCAACAAGCTATAAACTGTCCAATCATCAAAATATACCTCCAAGAATTTATGGATGAACTCTTTGAACGCTACGACCACATCTCCAGAAAAGATAGCTAGTGCATTATTAAGACCAAAGGGAATCACAGTGTACTGATAGCAACCCCATTCAGTTGAAAATTTGTTCTTGTGTCAATCCTCCTTAGCAATCTTAATTTGATGATACCCTGAAAAATCCATCCGTGAATGAATAAGCTTCCTGTCCTCCCACATTTTCTAGTACTTCATCTGTGAATGGTGTTGGGAATGGATCATGTAAGCAAGCATCATTTAGCTTCCTTAAATCTACAAAAATTCGTACTTCACGCATCTTCTTATCTTGCACGACCATCGAGCTAATCCATTCAAACCCTTCGACAGGTTCAATAATTCCTGCATCAAGCATTATTTCGAGCTCATCTCTCACATTTTCCTTATATTTGGGATTCAATCTGTACGGTCGCTACTTGACTGGATTTGCATCAAGTTTTAAGGGGATTTTCATTTCTTCCAAATCACCAGCAATAACCTTCATCTCAAAAAACTTTGTAGGGAACAGATCTTGATATTCATGCAATAGGTCAGTAAGCTTCCCCATAGTCTCATCATCCCAGTAATCACCAATATTATCAAACATAGGATTTTCACTTGACCCAATATTTACCTTCTTTTGTTTTAAGCGGCTGCAAGAATTTATCAGACTTGATCTTCGAGCCCTCCAACTTCTGAATTCCCTCTGTTTTGGGGATATTCACATCCCTTGGACCATCATTCGGGTCACAATAAGTTTCCCACCAATTTTTGACATGGGGGATGGCCTTGAGGAGTGCAAAGACGATCTTTTCCCTATCAGAAAAATTGTGGACAGAGAAATACACTTCTAGTAGATTCAACCATTTATCTAGGGCATCGGCATCAATTTGGCCTTCAAATAAAGGGATATCAAAATTAACTTGTACCTTGAAGGGAGTCATATCTTCGAAATGGCTGCTCGTTGAGGGTGCATTTGCCACTGTTGGCATGCGTCGAAGGATCTGGGTGAAATTATCCATCATCTAGTTCCTCTGTCGCACGAGGGCTTCCTCCAACAACAACTTGATAGGATCTACTGCTCCATTGTCTCTCTTTTCTTCTGCCATGGGAGGCCGTTTGGGGCGGCGAGAGTGGTCTTCCCCAAGTGAAACTAGTTCGAGACCCAACTCTCTGTATCCTGACCTCGTCGGGGACATGCACCGAGAAACAATCAAAGAACAGACCACTCTGATACCACTGATCCGGATTTATGTGGGAACGAAACAAAAGATAGCATATATAGAGATATATTGCAATAACAAAGTGATACAGTAAACACATATTCTATTAAATAGCGGAAATAGAACGGACTATAAAATACAATAGCTGGAATGGTGGTAGCTATCTCTGAGAAGAGATGTGGCCGCTATGCTCATTCGTGCCAAGATGAATACAAAGAGAGGCCGGAAGGGCCTATTTATCATAAGCATGAGGGAAATAATCCCAAACATCCAAAAACCTAACCCTAGAAGATGAACCGTCATAAAGTTTGCGGCCCCAAGGTGGTTAGTTGAACAGTCAACTTCCTGGGGTCAAAACATTTGCATACGATCTCTGTTTGGGGCGCTCGGTAGCCCGTTGGAAAGGTCTATCCGATATTTGCAACTTCCGGATGGGACCAAATGCATGCCGATGGCATCCATTTGGCCCCCAAAATTGCTAAAAAAGGTCGTTTAGGGCCTCAAAATGGCCCTGGAAGTTTAGGACCCAAAAAACCTACTAAAAATAGTAAACTGCCAAAAGTGCCAGAAAACTGTTTTGAGCCAATTGGAAGAGGTGGGTCGCCACCGATATCCACTTGGATCAATCCTCCCTCCGTAGGAAGCAATGGTCTCCATTGCGTCATATCCCTTATCATATGTCGATTTGTGTGTCAAGTTGAGCTCCTGGTGCGGCATTTGCTGAAGTGGAAAGGTTTCCTTACTTGAACATCTTCAGAGGGTTGTAATTGTTGTTGATGGATGTGCTGGAGTTGTTCAACAGTTTTGGTTGTTGTGGTATCCTTGTTTTGCACAGGCGTGGATGGTTTCTTTTTGGAGGAGCACCTTGAATGTGTGGCCTTGCGTTGTAGAGGTACTGGAATAGGCAATGCTGCACTGACTTTGTGCTCTTCTTGTTTCTGCTGAGTAGAAGGATAATGTTTAGAGGTTGTGGATGTCTCTACGATCTGATGTTCTCCTTTAGTGGCAATTGTGAATAGGGAAAATTTCCCAATTTGGAAGATTATCTTCCTTCCCTACTCAGTTGGGGTAGGTGCAACTATCTCTGGTATCCGATAGAGTTGTCCTCCCAAAGTGACAATGACACTGCGAGGTCGTGATTCATATACAGCATGACGCTTCAACATATATGGTTGTCCTAAAAGAACATCACATACTTCAAGTGGGGCCACATCACAAAATACCTCATCTTTGAAGGGCTTGATGTTGTATGGTAGGCGACATTGGTGACTGACGCGGATCCCTCGTCCTTGGCTTAGCCATCCAATGGTGTATGGTTGTGGGTGTGGTGTTATTGGTAGCTCCAGTCTCTTGATGACTTCTGCTGAGATCAGGTTATTCTGCGGGCCAGAGTTTCCCTTGCACTGATTCTGCGCAAGTCCAAAGTCACGCTTGTTCTTTTGTTGAAATTTCTTCTCAATTTTGACATCATATCAATAGGCAGATCTGAGTGAAGAGATTTCCATGAAATCCATCTCCGTTTGTATGTACCGGTGTAGGCTGCTGCGATATTTCAATACTAGGTGCCGCTCGGAGTCCTTGATACCTAGCTTTGTGCGCAAGGTATGAAATTTGTTGGTGTACTCCGACCAGGGAAATTTTTAGGGGCGAAATTTCGCCAATTGGCTATTTTTGGGGGTTTTTTTCAAAAAATAAATTCGCTATTTGGTCATTTTTGGGCTCTAATATCGCCTATATTTACATAAAATATGTTTTTTTATCATAATATTCGCCAAAATTTACAAATTTCAGTAGTAAATTGTATGTTTCATATTTAATATTCACCTACCAATCTATATTTAAGTTTTTTTCAATCCAAAATAATCGCCTAGAATACTACACTTAAGCATACTTTTATAATCCTTAAAAAATACTCTGACTCTGACACCGTTTGGTCCCTCTCTTGGTGCAGAGTGGTCCATTTTGTGTATTGGTCATCATAGCTTCCAACAGGGTAATATTGTTCCTTGACGGCATCTATAAAAGAGGCCCAAGTGGGATTGGAATATTCAAACAATCCAAACTCGTCTGATGAGTTTTCCTAACAATAAGTTTCCCACCAATTTTTGACATGGGGGATGGCCTTGAGGAGTGCAAAGACGATCTTTTCCCTGTCGAAAAAATTGTGGACAGAGAAATACCCTTCTAGTAGATTCAACCATTTAACTAGGGCATCAACATCAATTTGGCCTTCAAATAAAGGGATATCAAAATTAACTTGTACCTTGAAGGGAGTCGTATCTCCGAAATGGCTGCTCGTTGAGGGTTCATTTGCCACTGTTGGCATGTGTCGAAGGATCTGGGCGAAATTATCCATCATCTCGTTCCTCTGTCACACAAGGGCATCCTCGAGAAACAACTTGATAGGATCTACTACTCCATCATCTCTCTTTTCTTCCGCCATGGAAGGCCGTTTGGGGCGGCGAGAGTGGTCTTCCCCAAGTGAAACTAGTTCGAGACCCAACTCTCTGTATGCTGACCTCGTCGGGGACATGCACCGAGAAACAATCAAAGAGCATACCGCTCTGATACCACTGATCCAGATTTATGTGGGAACGAAACAAAAGATAGCATATATAGAGATATATTGCAATAACATAGTGATACAGTAAACACATATTCTATTAAATAGCGGAAATAGAACAGACTGTAAAATACAATAGCTGAAATGGTGGTAGCTATCTCTGAGAAGAGATGTGGCCGCTATGCTCATTCGTGCCAAGATGAATACAAAGAGAGGCTGGAAGGGCCTATTTATCATAAGCATGAGGGAAAGAATCCCAAACATCCAAAAACCTAACCCTAGAAGATGAACCGTCATAAAGTTTGCGGCCCCAAGGTGGTTAGTTGAACAGTCAACTTCCCGGGGTCATAACTTTTGCATACAATCTCTGTTTGGGGCGCTCGGTAGCCCGTTGGAAATCCCAATGCGAGGTTTACAACTTTCGGCTAGGACCAAATGCATGTTGTTGGCAAGCATTTGGCCCCCCAAATCGCCAAAAAAGGTCATTTAGGGCTTCAAAACGGCCCCGGAAGTTTAGGACCCGAAAAACCTGCTAAAAATAGTAAACTACCAAAAGTGCCAGAAGACTGTTTTGAGCCAGTTGGAAGAGGTGGGTCGCCACCGATATCCACCTGGATCATTCATGCTTTGAGATTTGACAATGGAGGAGAGTTCGAGTCTCGTCACTATAATGAGTTCTGCTTAGAGGCAGGGATAAAAAGACAATTGATTATACCTTACATCCTCCAGCAGGACGGGGTTGCTGAAACATAGAACAAAACAATTTGTGAGCTTGAAAAAGCTATGATGTGTGATCAGGATCCTCCCACCTCCTTATGGGCAAAATCCTCCAACATGGTTGTTTCTGTTCATAATAGAATCTCGCATGATATTCTGGAAGAAAAGACTCTTGAATAAGTTTTCACTGGTGAAAAAAAATATGTTGGACACTTGAAGATTTTCAATTGTCTTGTCTACATTCGTGTGCCAAAAGAGAAGAGGAAAAATATGGAGCCATCCGGAAAGAAAGGCAAATTTGTTGGATATATTGAATTCTCCAAAGATTATAGGATCTATGTTCTAGGTCAAAGGAACATTGAAGTCATCATAGATGTAACATTTCATGAAGAGGTTGTCCTCAAGTGCTCTAAATAAATTTAGTGTGATTCAGATATGGAGGAGCATGAGACTCTCATGATGGAGGATCCATGTTCTGGTTCTCCTCTTTCATATGTTGAGAGGGAGAAGCTAGAAGATTCCTTAGATCCGCTTGATCCTGAAGAGCCAGTATAATTGGTAGAAATATATCATGATGAACCTCATGCTAAGAGGATATATGCATGGTGTCAAGACATTCTGCAAGAGGCATAAAAACGTGGAGCACCACCATGCCCATTCAAAGAGCGAAGGAGACCTGAAATATTTTCAGGATATGTAGCTCAGATGAGTCACATCAGTGATTTAGAACCCACCACATATGAGGAAGTTTCTAAGCAACAGGTGTGGAAAGATGCTATGGTGGAAGAATACAAATCAATCATGCAAAATTATGTGTGGGAAGTGGTTCTGAAATCAGAAGGGAATTCTGTAGTACCTTCCAAGTGGCTTTATAAAATCAAACATGCAGCTGATGGAAGTATTGAAAAAAATAAAGCAATATTTGTGGCTCGTGGTTTCTCACAGAAATAAGGGACGGACTACGATGAGACATTTTCTACTGTGGCCAAGTACACCACTATTCGAGCTATAATTTACCTTGCTTCAATTTTGGGGTGGAACTTCACCAGATGAATGTGAAGACTTCCTTTCTCAATGGTGAATTTAAGGAGAAGTATACATACAACAACCTGAGGGGTTTTTAGTTCATGGGAAGGAGTCCCATGTATGCAAACTTAAGAAATCCTTATATGGGATTAAGCAGGCCCTGAGGGCTTGGTATTCAAGGATTGACAACTTCATTCAAAGCTTGGGATTCTCCAAAAGCGAAAATGACCCCAACCTATACTTCAAGGTTGTGGAGAACCAATCACTAATCTCGATCTTAGTTATATATGTTGATGACTTGTTCCTTACTGGAGAGGAACAACAAATAGCTTGGTGAAAGAGGGAGCTCACTTCTGAGTTCGAAATGAAATACTTAGGTCGTATGCACTATTTTCTTGGTATAGAAGTTTGGCAAAGGAAAGATGAGATCTTTCTTTCACAAGGAAAGTACACAGTTGATGTGTTGTGCAGATTTGGTATGATGGACTGTAAGTCCATGTCTACACCAATGGTGTCTAATCTGAAGAAGCTACATGAGTCAAATTCCGGATCGGATATAGTGTATCCTACCATGTATAGACATCTCATTGGTTCCTTGATGTATTTGATACATTCTAGACCAAACATATGTTATGTTACCAGAGTATCTTGAGTCAGTTCATGTCTGAGCCAAGACATAAACATTGGGTTGTTGCCAAGCATGTGCTTAGATACCTTCGAGGTACTATTGCTTATGGACTTAGATATGCTTCCAATGGTGAAGTGATGCTACTTGGATATCCCGACTTTGACTGGGGTGGTATTATTGTGGACCGAAAGAGTACATCCATATTTTGTTTTAGCTTGGGGTCAGCTATGATCTCTTGGTTCAGCAAGAAGTAGGGCTCTGTAGCCTAGAGTACTACAGAAGAATATTATATTGCAACTAGTATCGCTTGCCAAGAAGCTGTGTGGATTAGGAATCTACTTGTTTGGTTGTTCAGTGAGAAGATTGAGACTATTGTCATTCACTCTAACAATCAGAGTTGAATTAAGCTCTCAGAAAACCTTGTGTTTCATGACAAGTCAAAACACATTGATATGAAATACCACTACATCATATGCATGGTCTAGAGAGGTGTTGTAAGACTTCAGTACATTGTTATTGATGAGAATATAGTAGATATGTTGACTAATCCTCTATCCTTGATGAAGTATAGGTACTTTCGAGACAATCTTGGTATAGAAGAGAATTCCTCCCTTGCTGAGAGGGAATGTTAAAGTTACAGCATCATGAATCATTCTCCAAGTCAATCTTATGTTCCAGGGTTGAGCCTTGTGTGTCGAGGTAGTGCCTTAGGGACCTGAGTTGGACTCAAGAATGACTAAGCCTTATGTGTAAAGGTTAAGCCTCATGTGTTGAGGTAAGTGATTTGTATGTCAAAGTGATGATGTTGTACAATCTTGCTTATCAAGGCTAAGGTCTTGTGTGTCAAGACAGATCCTCATGTTTAGGTGGTGCCTCATCTGTTGAGGTAATTCTTTGCATGCCGAATCATGAATGGTGTTTGATGTACTACTAACCATGGTTGAGCTATTAAGTCTCCTCTAGAGATTAGCCACCTCTAGAGTGAACTACTTTAGCATATGACCACTTGGAACGATAGTAGAACAATATGATCACATCATTGGAAAATTATCCTTAGTATATTGATATGATAGATAAATTAAAGTTGGCACATGTGGACCATGCAGATAAGACAAGAGAAAAAGGAAATCAGTGATAAGATAAGAGAGAACTCGATTTGCTTAGTAATGATAAAGACTTCAGTTAAATAAGAGAGAAATCAAATTGTTAAACTTCAGTGATGTTAACAAGAAGGACTTCTGTTAATTAAAGGAGAATTCGAATTGTTCACTTCAGTGATGTTATTAAGAAGGACTTCAGTTAAAAGCGTTAACTAAGTGTTAATAAAGAAGATCTAGTTAACTAAAGTGTTTTGCATGTCAACACTTGAGTTAAACAAAAATACGACACTTAAGTTGAACTAAAAGACAATATTTGAGTTATGACACTTGATTTGCGACACTTAGTTACAACACTTAAGTTATGACACTTGCATGATGACACTTGAGTTAGCCTCCTAATTAATTGACCTAGCATCCAGATGAAGGGCGAGTTCATCTTGAAGTCAAAAGATAAAAATAGAAGTCGAAGAATGAGAAGTATGATATATATATGTGTTGGCCCCCCAACAAAATACCCCTTGATTTTGCAAAATAAAGGTCCCCCCTATGTAGATTTTGTAAATATATTGCTTTCAGTTGTCTTGCTTGATTCACCTATTTGTTTGATCATCTCCTTTGGATCCTTGACATTTTGTGTTGCTTTCTCTTTGGCTTGGTATTTATGAGATAAAGACTCGGTGATATGATTCATTTCGGAAGCATGAGTCGTTTCCTCCTTGCTCGTTTCATCACACTTGCATGATTATGTTTGAGCTTAGATGAGCCAATCACATCCTTTGCTTTGGCTTATTTGTGTGATATGGTGCTTCGGCAGTTTTGCAAAGTTCCAATTTTCATTGCTTTAAAGGTTAAATGAACATTTTGGAGGGTTGGTATAAATTATTAAAATGATTAATTTGTGAATTTTGATCCTCATCTAGAAAGATTAAATCAAAACAAGATTTTAATTTTGACCTCGGATGGTTTATTAAATTTTGCAAGCTTTCAAATTTTATTTAAAAACAATGTCTTTCTTGTTTAAGCAAATCATTTTCCATTTCAGCAGAGAAACCAATATTTTATGAAACCTTCACTTTCACCAAAATGACTACTATTTTTCCAGAAACTCGTTTGATTTTATATTTCATATGTTTTAAATTTGAAGTGCGTGAAACTTGGTTCAAAATTTCAGAAAGTCAAAGAAACGACCATCGTTTCCTAAGAAATCATTTCAAGCCTTCAAAAATGGGAGCGGTAGTAGAAAACGATGTTTTCCATCCTGTTGTCATTTCTGAGTCGTCTTTTCAAAGAAACTGTTTCTATGGTCTTGTTTCTGGTAACAATCAAATAGGGTATATATGCTTTGAATGAAAAGTTACGCCCTCTATTGGATCTCTGGGTCTCTATCACTGGAGGTGTTTACTTTGATCTCGTCAATTAGAGGTGTTTACTTTGATCTTGTCAAGAGGGTTGTGAGGGATGAAGAAGTACTGAACTGTTTGATTAAATTATAAAGAATAAGAGATATTTATACAATGAAAGAGACTCCTACGTAAACTTATAATTCACTTATTGAAACTTTAACATTGATTATATTGAAAAATATTAACACCAACAAAAGATATCAATCATTCTGGCCAGCCACGTGAAGATATCAATCATCTAATATCAGAAACAATTTATCCTATATATAAGGCGTTCATTGAACCTGATCTGGAGACTGTGTGTATTAAAACAGTGAACAAACTCAATCCTTTTCTGGATTTCAAAGACCAGATTACATTTTAAATCCTACTCGTATTGTGACAGTGGATCGAATTAAGGTAGTATTATTGTAGATCATACAGATAAAATTGAAGAAACTTATGACATCTATCTTTTGCCCCCTGGGGAAGATCAAGAGACATGTCAATCTTATCTGAGGATGTGGAATAAGGGATGGAAAGTACAGTCTTATGTTCGAGGAATGGGTTACAGTCACAGACAATTTATTTATCATATCTCCAAGAGTTACATTTAACGTTAATATCTGTCTGCTTGGAGGTTTGATGGATTTCGGGTACACAGTAACAACCATAATGAAGCGTTTAGGGCGTGTATTTTCAAATGATGGGGTGATTATGAAACTTGATAAAATTGAACAAGTGCATAAAAAATACATGCAGATTAAGGTAAAGGACTTGAGACAATCCGTTGAGATCCATAAGGATGAAAGAAAAAATATACAGGAGAGGGAAACTCTAGCTAAAGATGAGATGACGGGGACAAAATATTGCAAAGATGGTCGTATCACAAAGAAGGGTGTGACTTTGGATTCATGCACATAAAATCTATTGATGATGCTGGACACGATAAGGTAACTATGTTGAAGGTAAAATATTTTGAATTTGTAGATAGGGCAATTGGCCAGTTGGCCCGGCTACTCTGGCAGGTAGAATGCAGTGGTGTTGTTTGTTATTCATTGTGCATCATTGGAGACCATTGAACTCCTTTGAATATGGTGACCACAGATATGAATCTGTACCTTTTACCATTTGTCACCTGAAGGAATTTGTAAGTGCAAGAGGTGGTGAATTACTATTGATGGAAGTCTCATTGGATCCATTCATTCTTCCTTTAGTCAATGGTGATCTTGAGGACAAAAAGAAAGAGAGACGTTGTTTGGGAGAAAATGCTATTACAGAAACCGAAACAATAAAAATGGCCCATAGTTTGATTTCTTTTATTAAAATTTTCTTAATTGGTGGAAATTTCTAGGAAGTCAAGAGTTAGTTAGGGATGGAAGTTAGATTTGTATTTGTTTTTCTTGAATATATTTTAAAATATATATATAACAACGGCTCATAAACTCTTTAAAAGAGCGATACATTTCATTCATTCACGTGGGAGGCCGGTCTATGCAAATTTCATCGGTGGGAGGTATATTTGAGTAGTAGATTTATTTATTTTTCCTTATTCATTTTATTTTTTTGTATTTTTCTCCTAGAGGATTTAACATGTTGTTGATAGTAAGTTGTCTAACTTTAGAAGTTTGCAAAAAGTAGGAAAGTTGAATTCGGTTTGAACTATTTTAAGGTAGATTGTGAATTCATTTACCATTTTATAATTTTTAAAACCATTTGTAGTCTTGTTAATTAATAGTTTTGTTTGCAGAAATCATTATTGATATTTTTTAGTCCAAACCCTTCATCCTTCCCTTATTTGTAAATTTGATTATGTATTGTTTGATGTTACATTTCTCCCTTCATGTTTTTGAGAACTATACCTAATCTAAAACTTCGTAGAGGGTGATCTCTCTTGGAGGGCGCAACTCTCTGTATATATGTAATTACAATTATATTTCTTGATGTCTGCAAGAATGGAAGAGGGCGGTCCTTTCGGGAGGACACAATTCCATTTCATTGGAAACGTTGTATATATTTATTGATGTGTGCAAAAGGTTGAGAGTGAGATCCTCTTGGAGGTGCAGCACAGCCCTATCAGGGTTGGCACTTTGGATTTTCATATTATATACTTACCATGGTGAGCACACAGACCTATAGTGGTTGGCACTTTTCATTTGCATTGTGTGTGTGATATATATATATATATATATATATATATATATATATATATATATATATATATATTCATTGTTGTGAATATATGAGGGCGTAGCCCCATAAATTGCATTGTATTATATATATTATTCCCTAGTGTGGAGTGTGAGGGTGCAGCCCTTGCAATTGGTTGTATAAATACAAGTGATCGATGGTGTGGATGTATGAGCGTGTAGCCCATGTAATTGTTTGTACATATCTATATATTGCTAGTGTTTGATGAGCAAGGGTGTATCCCCTTGTTGCATGAGCATACATTTTGTATTGCATGTGTGTATTATATTTATATTATGGTGGAGGGTGCAGCCCCTATATTTATTTTCATGTGGTTGTAATCCACATTGCAATATATTATTATATTTATATTAGGGTGGAGGGCACAGCCCCTCTATGGTTGTTAGAGCATATAGTGTATGTAATTGTAAGTAAGCTATCGTTGGTATGTGAGGGCTAGTGTTGTCCCTCCTCTATTAAAATTAATTGATATTTATATATGCTTATGAGCATGGATTGATTGAGAGGGAATGCCCTTCTCTAACGAAAGTAATATGTAATTAATCTTGTGTGGCAAGAAGTACAAGAGAGGGTGTAGCCCTATGATCTTGATCTTAATGATAACTAGTTCTGACAGAAGAAGAGAGGGATCTGCCCTTAATGACTCTAGTTGCTATATCTTTTCTATGTACGGGAGAGAGGGCTTGCCCCTTTGTGATCCTATAGCCGAAGTGCACTTATGTGCAATAATAATATGTTAGGGCTTTTCCCTTTGCTTGGTTCCACAAATTAATTAATACTTCTTGAGTAATGTTCTGTAAATGTATGTAATATTGCTTAAGCAAAGATGTTAGGGAATGGCCTTGAGTGTTTAATGTTATTTGTGTTATAAGGGAATTTTCCCCTTTTTGGATGTGCATTCAATCAATGAATGCTACGGCCGTTGTCTAATGTTTATTGCTCGATATAAGGGCATATCCCTTGAGTTGCAATAGTATGATCAATAGTATGTTTAATTATTGCTTTTATATAGATTTTGATTGCATTGATGCTTATGCATGTTTCTATTGTTAATATTGTATGTTGAAGGTTGACGGGGGTGGCCCTTCTATGCATCTAATTATATACTAATGATTGGTATAGGTTTAATTAGTGTTAGGCAGTGCCTCCCTATGCATTTAAGAATGTGTAATTGTTGCCTATGCAATAGGTGGATATTGCTTTGGTGTAAGGGAAGAAGGCATTTGCCTCTTCGGTCTACATTTGCATGTTGTGATTAATGCTTGTCCATGCTTAGGGTTTGGAAGTAAGGGCTTGGCCCTTTCTATTTCCCAAATGTACATGCATACTTGTAAAGACGTTTCAATATTGGTTGGGTGTGGGTGCATTGCCCATCCATGTTGCAATTGACTGTTAAGTCTTTTGTGTTGAGATAAGGGCTTGACCCTTATGAGGCAATTAAGTTACTATTGCCTGGTGATTTAGTGAATTGATGTGAGATATGTTTAGAATGAAAAGGCTAAACATGTTACTTTTGAGATAGTAATGTTGTTGTAATGATATGTGATTGGAAATGGTTTGTTTCCCTTGTCTTTATTTATCTGTGTGACTAAGCAGGCTCTAGTACTCTACTTATGAAGGATTAACTCTAAGTAGATCCTTGATATCTTATCCAGGGGTGGATGTGGACTCTATATCCATTTTATGATTGAGAAATATTGAGGAATGTTTTTTTATTCCTTTTCCATAGTGGAATCGTTTCCCAGGTCAAGGTGGCCTCATGTCAGAAATAGTATATGTCGGTTGAGTGCCTACGGTTGGGTGGAACATGGTACTTACACACTCAGTTGTTCTGGATGAGTTAATTGTTCTTCAAATTGTGGTCTTGTTATGTTAAAGGACTTGTTTGAGGTGTAAAGATGTTCCTTGTACTTGATGTTCTCATGAATACTATTGTTGTTGGAAAGTATTGCCAAGTTTGGTATCTGTAAAATGGTAAGTGTTCTACATAATGATTAGTGTTGTATGTACAAGAATGTGGTTGGCTTATTGTAATGTTATTTAGTAATAAAATAAGTGCACTCATTTAATATCTGAAGAGTTAGGTGGGATATTGTTTGTTATGGTTATGAATAAGTACTATGAGGAAACCTCCTTGGAAGGTAATTGGATTATGATGATAAATGTGTGTGCTTGAGAATTAATGAGTCTACCAATGAACTAAATGTTGTTACCTGCATACACTTAGTATCTACCTTGGTTCATGTGATTATGTGTTGAGATCATCCTTGATGCATAAAGACATGTTTAGAATATAAGGGAATGGTGCATTATGTTTGTAAGTGATGAAGTTATTATGATGAATAATGTTATGTGTTTATATATTGTATAAACAAATTTTTTTATCAAGGCCTTGGTTGGAAAGAACCCTTGATACATGAAAGTAGGTTGAAATTACATGATTGCTTGAGTAACCTTTCAGGTAAATTGGTTGTACTAGGTACTTCTAGAAGCTCACGATGAAGAGGGGGTGGTTGTTGATGCAGATCTACTTTGACCAGGTTTCACACAGTTCAACATCAATAAACCCCAAGATATTGGCCCGAAAGGGGCTAACCCCTTTTGGAAACACCTGCGAATCAGATGAGGTCTCACCCGAAGTATCTATAGGAGTTGCAGGAACCAAGCTTCTGCAGTAGCAAAGGGATACAACAAAAAACAAACATTATTAACATCTACAAATAGCTTTGCTTAACACTTCGCATATTTGTTTACATCTAACATCTTAGTTAACTATGATAGACATTCATTCATATACCATTCATACACATGATTCATTGATCATTCAACAATGTGCAGCATATAACAATAAACATGACACATCATCACAGAAACATACACAATAGACACCAGATGTAACATGGAAACCAAAATGGGAGAAAACACGAAAGTTCTTTCTTTATTCATGTGTCACAGTCAAAATAAGCACTTCATGTTTTACAATGACTCACAGATTTGCTCTTTTGTTACAATGAATCTGCACACAAATCCTGTGGATTATGCGACTCTCCTTGACGTCAAAATAGAGTTCTCCAAAATAGGAAATCAACTAGCTCGCTAATTCACTAACAGTCTAAAAAATATCAACCCTTTACATATTTAGGGGGCACACACAGCTTTCCCCACTCCCACTACTCCACTAACTAACTACTCCACTCATAAATGTAAGTGGACAAAACTTTCTAACTAACTTACTTAATTCCAGGCTTTACATTGTCAAAATGACCAGTTTCCTGCATTCTCGACTGCTTCATCGGAGTTGATTGCTCCTCATCGAACCACTTTTCCTTGGCCCATTTCACATCAAAAATTTACAAAAATTTACCCAAAACTTTTCCTGGCCCAACAGGCTCCCAACACTCACATGTGGTTCGTCCCTGAGCCACTTCAATATTGTTCTGGTGCAGTCCTAGACTTCGCCTGGAGTTCTGCAAACTTCCTTTTCAGTTATTCAATAGTATTTCGAACTTCATCCCGATGTTGGTATACTTCCTACACCAGCTCCCCTGTTAGGTGAGCATTTTTCTATTGTTTACCCCATTCAGTTGCTTCCCGCACTTTGCTGCTCACACCACTAATGATTTGCAAGACTTGCTCGGCTTCACCCTACAGCTCTTCAACCAATTTTGTTCGCCTCTGCTGCTCAACTCTAAGTTGGTTAATTGTTGTTAAAGCTTCTTATTTTCAAATACCTTTATCATTTTCCCAGCAGATGACAGAGTCTTCAACTAATTCTTCAAATCTGCCATTTTAGTTTGTGTTTTCTCCAGCCTTGTGGTAATACTCTCCAGTTCTGCATCATTTAGTAATGTGGCCCATGCTTGTGTGTCCCATTCAAATAATACACCGCATTCACTTTCATGGCCCTTCATGGTTCTAACCACGTTCTGACTACCTCAATAACCTCCTCACTTCGCTACATTGTTACCTCTGATAGAGTACTTGGTACTAGTTTTGCTTCTAGCTCACCGATCCTATCACAGAACCCCAAAAGGATTACGGTCAGTCTCTGCAATTTATCTTGAGGGCCCATGTCGTCAAATACCTCAACCTCTGGTATTGTGCGGAAAACTACCATGATAGCATTTTCTAGTTGCTCCTTCTCTTTTGCAACTTCTTCCCGTTCCTTCTTCAACTTCTCATATTCTTCCTGCAATGCAGTATGTTGCATCCAATACTTTATCATTTCAGCATATGTCTTCTCCTCTTGCACCTTGATATCTGAAACAATATGCTGTTGAAGGTTTTACAACATGAACATGGGAAATACCAACAACTATAAATCAACATAGCTCAATTTGTGAGTTTGTTCCTACAGGCCCAGATCATCGAAACTTAATGCTCTTAGCAGCAACTGGAATACCTTATCCGTCATTGTAGTATATTTCAGTGGCATCGCCTCCTCCTCAACTCTTCCTTCAGTCTGCTCCGAAGCTCCTATTTGAAAAGGAGCTAGGCTAAGTCTCTAGATCGCTCGTCGAAGTCCTTCGAGTCGATCCATTACCCCCCCCAAATAGCTGCATGTTACATTCTTTAGTCATCTTAGAATGTTCTTCTACAACCATTGTCATGCGGTCATACAAAATACTTATGTCATCATTGGTCAAGGCCACGACAACCTTTTTCCTCTCTTCCTTTGATTTCTTCTTTTTCCCTTTTGCCCTTATTGTCACTTTTCTCTTCTCGCCTGCCTCCAGATATGATTATGTCGCACTCGAATCCCGACCTTCTTCCTACAATTTTTCTTGAGTCTAGCCATGTCCCCTGGCGCTCCCAGCAAGATAGGAGTCTTTTTCATCACCCTGTTCTTTGCGTTGATCCTTCTCCGAATCACCCATTGAAATTTTTTCAATTTCAACATCGTTCATCCATTCTATGGGTCATTCATCTCTACTTGCTAGTATATCTAACTCCGACAACTTAAACGTTGTGACCAACCATTACTTATCTGGGTCGTGTTGCGCCTAAATATACATGTGGTGGGGTCCATCCATGAACTTGATAAATCCCCTAAATATTATAAGTGTTGAATTTTCTACTCGCGGCACCATGGGGACATGATACCGAAGTGCTTCCAACTTCATGTAAAACTGCACATTATTTTCTGTCTACCTCTTATGCTTTTCACTGAACCATAAATTCGCATAGCGCACAACTAAGCACTGACCAAGTCATCAATCCATCGCCTAGTAGTCCTTCATTTCCACCCTAGCAACATATGAAATCAACAAAATCAACCAAGAGTAGTGAAATTTCTTACCTTTATCTAACGCATCTTAGAAATCAATCAGAAATTCATTGAGCATGAAAGTGTCCCAATTCATTTGTACGCCATGGACACACTGCTCCACCACTGAAATCACCATTGCAGGGACCTAATTCGGCCGAAAATTCTTGAGCAGTTTACTCGCTAGTTCCTTTGCCGCGAATCGCACTACTTGATCGTTGATCGCGGCTATTTCATAGCCCCACTTGTCTTTCATCAAATTGTACTTTGTTGTCATGTGATTCGTGAGTTCCCTGTCTTTCTCTTTCCCAACAAAAAATGTGGCAAGGCCAATCCCAACCTTCGGCAACCTGGTAATCTCTACTATTAAGTTTGAATCCAAATATATCCTCTTGTTGAGCCACAACAAACCTCCATGCACACATAAGAGTAATTTTTTTACACATGCATTGACCTCCGTTGACCGCCCAAAATACCTGACCGCTGCAACCCAACCCGACAAAATACCTGACCACTGCAACCCAAGGGCCCATGGAATAATCTCCAGAAAAGTAGTCTTGGTTATAGGTTCCAACAATGGTTCCATACACTTAGTCGGTGCAAACTCTAGAAATTTCTTCAAATCATGTTCCGCATACGATAGCTTGGAAATATTACCCATAATATCTCCTTTGATGACAATGCCCTTCGGAATTTCAGGAAGCACAACATATTACTTCACATGTTTCCCAATCTTTATTGGCCTCGCAGTTGGTTTCCTTGCTGTTACATACAACGGAATCAAGGACGGTCAAGACCTAGATGCCTCTTGATCATTTATCCTCTTCAAACTCGTCTCAATGGCTACCTACCTCACATGTGATCTCTTCTTCTTTGGAGGTTCCACTGGAACATGGGTTGACACGATTTATGGCTGCTCTTCAACGACTAGAGAAGCCACACGGGAAGAAACCTCCAGAACTAAGATATGTTCAACACTGACATCGGACATGGCTACTTCCATTGCTACAGACTGGGCTTCAAAATTCTTCAACACTCTATGGCTCTGGACACTCTACTCTCAACTCTCTCAATGCACTTCAATCGCTTGGGAAACAATAGAGCATCCCTCCAATTATTTCTGGATTTTAACTATGTCCTTCAATCCTTCATGTCAGTGTTGTTTCCTAAGAAATTGAGTAGATCAGACAAAATCCTTGCAATGATTATCCTTTCCAGCGGAAATCTTGTTCACACATGCATGTCTTTTCGTCATTTATTATGAGATGCTCCACTAACGTCGCCACATTTTTCGGAATTAATATAGCATTTATTGATCACACGAGTAACTGCGACACAAAATAGACTTCGATAGAAATGTGGCTTATGTACAAATTTCCACTATGACTACATAAACTTTGACTTAACTAACTTCAACAGACCAAACTACGACATATTATACTTTGAAAAAATTTTGAACTATGACTTCGACACTAAAATAACTTGGGGTTTCCTAAAAAAAAAATATCTACAAGCATCTTTACTGCAAGAAGGTGCGGCTGTCCCAATACGGTTTCAGTCGGCTTCCATTGATCAATCCATGTAGAGGATTTCTCCATGTAAATTTTGCAATTGCACAGAACCTCCTTCCATGATATAGTTAATGGAATATGGTCACAACCAGTGTGTTCTCAACTTACTTGGATGCTTGAGAAACTTACTGTTATATAGGAGTACTATATCTCCTCTCTAAAATTGATTCCTTGTGATGTTCCGATCATGCCATGCCTTTTCTCAATCCTTTTGGACTTGCTGTTGAAAACCTGTGATGAACCTATATTCCTCCAATTGTACTAGCTGCAACAATTGTTCTTAAACAACACCAGTGTCTGACATACCCGTGAATGCAGCAACCCTTAAACTCGGCACGATGTATTCCATTGGCATAACAGCTTCCTGACCATACACCAGTTTGAACGTTGTCTGGCACGTTAACTTCTTGCATGTTGTCCTATAGGCCCATAAATTGTGGGGATCCTTAAGTCCCAATCATCACGGTTCACATTGTAGACCTTTGTCAAAGCATGTTCTAGTATCTTATTGAATGCTTCGACGGTCCCATTAGCTTGTGGATGATATGCAGTACTTTTCTAGTGATGAATTTGAAACTCATGAGTAAGTGCCTCAATAATCTTGTTGACAAAATGAGATACTTGATCACTCAGCAAAACTCGTGGATATTCGAATTTAGTAACTACATTTGAAATAAGAACTTCGCAACAGTTTTAGGTGCACTACAGTCCTTCACTAGTTCAACTTCATCCCACCTGGTCAAGTAGTATGTCACAGTAATAATATAATGTTCTCCTAATCTCTTTGCAGGGGGATTAATTGGTCCTACGAAATCAACATCCCATTTCTAAAAATCCTGCAAAGTAACTTGTGGTGCCAATGGAATTTCATCCCTTCTCGATGGTTTCCCTATTCTTTGGCAAATATCGTAAGATAGGAAATACTCATTAGCATCCTTATGAAGTGTAGGCCACTAGATTCCTTCCCGCAATATCTTCTGGGTGGTGGCTTTTCCTGCGCAGTGACCTCCTATGACCCCTTCATGAGCTTCGTCCAAGACCATTGGTCGCTCATGCTTCATAACACAGTGTCTCAGCACTTCGTCTTGTCCCAACTTATATATCTAACCTACAATCAATTGATAATCTGGTACTTTTACAACCAAGTGTCTCTTTTGATTGACAGACAAACCAACAAGCGTCAATACTATTTCCAAAAAAGTGACGATGTCTTCAAAATATTCATCTACCATGCTGACTGAAAACAACTGCGCATCTCGGAGGTTATCATCCAAGTTAGTTGTATCTTCCCCTGTCTCCAACCTCGATAGATAGTCTGGACCTACATTTAACCTCCCTAGTTTAACTATGATTTCAAATTCATACTCCTGAATCATAAGAGCCATCTGCAAATTCTCCCCCACCCCGACACTGGCTTGTTAACTAAATACCTTAAAGAGGAATGATCAGTGAACATTTTAAAATGACCTCCTAAGAGGTAGTGCTTGAACTTTTGTAACGTATAAACCATGGCTAACCCTTCACGTTCTATCGTAGTGTAATTTTTCTCTACAATGGATAACTTCCTACTGGAAAATGCAATGGGATGATCAATAGATCCCTCCCCTAGTTGATCCATAACTGCACCCAATGCAATGGATGATGTATCAACATGAACATGGAATTATTTATTCAATTAGGAAACACTAGAATAGGTGCAGTCGCCATCTTTTCCTTCAATGTGTCGAGGCTCTGCTAGAACTCCTCATTCCACTGAAACTTGGTGTCCTTTTTTAACAGCTTCTCCATTGGCGTTTTAATATATGCATATCCTTTAATAAAATTATTGTAATATCCCATATGTCCCAGAGTTGCTCTCAATTTTCGCACTGATGTTGGTGGTGGTAAGTCAATAATAACAGCGATCTTTGCAGGATCTACCAGCAAACCCTGTTTGCAGACTACAAGCCAAGCAATATCCCAAAGGGAGTAAAAAAAATACATTTCTTCAAATTCAAAGATATTTGATATTGTCTACAATGCTCCAACATCAATCTTAAATTCTCAATGTGATTCTTCAACAAGCTATAAACTGTCCAATCATCAAAATATACCTCCAGGAATTTATGGATGAACTCTTTGAACGCTACGACCACATCTCCAAAAAAGATAGCTAGTGAATTATTAAGACCAAAGGGAATCACAGTGTACTGGTAGCAACCCCATTTAGTTGCAAATGTGGTCTTGTGTCAATCCTCCGTAGCAATCTTAATTTGATGATACCCTGAAAAATCCATCCGTGAATGAATAAGCTTCCTGTCCTCACACATCTTCTTACCTTGCACGACCATCGAGCTAATCCATTCAGACCCTTCGACAGGTTCAATAATTCCTGCATCCATTTAGACCCTTCGACAGGTTCAATAATTCCTGCATCAAGCATTATTTCGAGCTCATCTCTCACATTTTCCTTATATTTGGGATTCAATCTGTACGGTCGCTACTTGACTGGATTTGCATCAAGTTTTAAGGGGATTTTCATTTCTTCCAAATCACCAGCAATACCCTTCATCTCAGAAAAAAATTTGTAGGGAACAGATCTTGCTATTCGTGCAATAGGTCAGTAAGCTTCCCCATAGTCTTATCATCCCAGTAATCACCAATATTATCAAACATAGGATTTTCACTTGACCCAATATTTACCTTCTTTTGTTTTAAGCGGCTGCAATAATTTATCAGACTTGATCTTCGAGCCCTCCAACTTCTGAATTCCCTCTATTTTTGGGATATTCACATCCGTTGGACCATCATTCGGGTCACAAGACATATTATAACATTCCATTGCTTGCTCGAGTGTTGTAGTCCATTGCAACAGGTTGGACAGCTTCACTGGTATCTCTTCGTAAATTTTGGCCTTAATTATTTGCAGATCCGCGTCTATTGACGGGTTTCCATCTTCACAACTAAAGGTCTTCCTGAAATTGATAGACATAGTTTCCCACTCTGATGTACCTTGTCGTAGCTCCAACGTTGTATACCAGCTTTGCGGTATAGTATCCAACGTATGAATGAACATGTGGACCCATTCTTGTTTCGATATATGTTCCCATTCTTTTGTACATAATGCCAAATGATCTACTAGACTAGTTAATCCATTATACTTTTCTTGTTTATGGTATATTCCCTCGCCAAACCAGACTTCCAGCAACTTTTTGCACTGCAACCAACTTGGTATCTTCACCTTACGAGTAGAATACCTAAAGCTAATATCCTTTGATGTTCAGGCACCTTTACTTCAAAATCAGAAATAGAAATATTTAGATTAGGTAACCCCTGATATGTAGGAAAATCACATACCTCTTTTCCAACCCAGCGAAGTGATCTGGTAACACGAGCACATCTTCTTGTAGATACTTCATGTATTTGGTTCTGCCAATTCTCCAACACTTATCCTAAGTCTGAAGAACATGAGTTAACACTTCTCCAACTCGATGTACCATCTGTAGCCAGATTGACAAAGTCATCCATCCTTGAAGTGACCTTATAGATATTGTCTAAATCTACAGCGGTATATTCCTCACAAACAAGTTCAACATACCTTGAGCCTTCCATAGGATCTAATAGTGTGACAACTCGCATATCGCCTCCCTCAAATGTCATTATCCTTTTCTTAAGATTTATAACGGTCTGATTCTGAATTACCCAATCAATACCAAGCAATGTTGGATATGGGTTGGTGTCATCAACAATTTCTAGAAATTCAAAGTCAGCATAGCTTCGCAAATCATCAATGTCAATAGGGGCATGTTAGGATATGTCATCATTCAGTTTTGTACTTTGCATGCATCCCAGTTATTTGCATGCATCCCAGTCACCAATTTGATGCATCCAGCACATTATCCCCAGTTTTCCAGCACTCGGGAGCTTCTTTCCATGCAGTTATAGCCCTCCTAGTCAGTAAGGTGCCCACTTCTCACCTACCACCTGAGAAAGGCGCACTTCTTCACCTACCACTTAGTTCACTTCAGTTAGTTAGTTTCTTTCCTTGATTTAAGGATAGATTGACTCCTAACTGATTGTATCACTCCATTGGACCCCCAGTGAGACTAGACTGCCTATTCTGACTCTAGTTAGCTCCTCATGCACCCTCCACTGAGCCTCCTTCATTCAGTTAGTACCTACATGTACCAGTTACACCTACCACACTCAGTTAGACTCAGTTTGACACTTGGTTGACCGTTACTTATGCATTGATGACTCCACTGATCTGATGATGAGGACTCCTAGTTGGAGCCAAGCTATTCCATGCAGTTTATTCGAATGACATCCTTGGTTAATTCGAATTGCTCAGTCGTTGTTATTGTATTGTATTGTATTCTACCATTCTGAATTCAATAGAGCACTGCTACAAGCCTTTTGCACAAATTTACACATATTTTCTGAGTTTCATCTATTGTAATTGATTTACTTGTTCATTAGATCTGTTGTGCTTAATTTCACATGGTATCAAAGCCATGGCAGGTACAAGACTTCTTTTCTGCAGGTGTTTTACATGAATATTGAGCAATTTTTGCTCACTTTGCAGCAGTTTTCTGCAGTTGCAGCTATTGCTCCATAATGGTTCTTGTTTGCTTGTGATTTGTAGGTTTCTTACTTCCTCCATTTGCATTCGCTATTGCAAAGATGGAATATTCTTCTTCACAAAATCTTCTTACTCCATTCAACTATGATGAATGGAAACCAAAGATGATTCCATGTTTGAAGAGACAATGTCTTTTTGATGTGTGCATTAGTATTACAAGAGATTTTGATTCCGATGAAGAGGAGAATGATTGGATTAATGATTGTGACAGAGCTTTTGGGACAATATGTCTTGCTATGTCTCCTTGTATGCGCTACCTCAGTACTACTGCTAAAAATCCAAGAGATCTATGGGCCCAACTCAATAGAGAATTTGGAAAGCAGGAAGAAGAGGATTATGCTAGCCTTTTGGAGAACAGGCCCAGTGAGATCTCCTTATGTGTTCTCTCTGATTATGTCTCGGCCTCAACAATTGTTCAAGATGAAGAAGAAAATGTAGATTCAACACTCATTTTCTCACTGTCTTTTATTTCGAATTCTAAGCAAGAAAAAACAGCTCATACTCTAGAATCCGAAGAGGTTCTTGAATCCTCTCTTTCACATGAGTTTGCTGGTATGCAAAATAATGATCTACTTGATGTTTTGGAGGTAAAATCTGATTTTGGAGGTGAAGCATTCGCCCTCCTTGATTGCATGCCCCCTCTATACTTATGTTCTATCATTTGCACAGTTTCTCAGAATTTTATTGAAGATGAAGAGCACTACCATTCGCTTGAGTTCAATTCTCACGCAATTTTTGCTGATTTTAGTTTTAATCTCACCCCTATTGGTTCAAAGGAGATCTCAAGAAACTATTTGTCAAATCTTGGAACTGATTTAACTTCCACTGATAAGAAGTTCAATTTTCAATATCTACTTGATCCGATTGGAGCTATTCCTACCTCACTTGGTTCGAATCACGGGTTCCAGGATCATCCTCATATTTTCAGATTTGTTCTCACCATTTTCGGCATGAAAAGCAAGTTCATAAAGTCTCCACATTCGCTTGCATCCACTGATGGAGAATTCAAGCACATGTTTTTGGAGCATGATCCATTTACTCCCAAGAGTAAGATACCTCCAGACATATCTACTTGAGTTTGGAGCAGTTAAATCTTTTGGTGTGTTACAGTTCATTTTGAGGGGGGGGGTTTCCAATGAGGTTTTCTCCATTTCCTCAGTTCATGAATTGTTCTTTATTTGGATTATTATTGTATTGGGGTGACCTTTGGTCTCAGTTACCAAGGCCCTATCATTTATTTTTTACATCATATTATAGCTTGAGGGGGGGTGTTAGGATATCTCATCATTCAGTTTTGTACTTTGCATGCATCCCAATCACCAGTTTGATGCCTCCAGCACCTTATCCCCAGTTTGACAGCACCCGGGACCTTCTTTCCATGCAGTTATAGCCCTCCTAGTCAGTAAGGTGCCCACTTCTCACCTACCATCTGAGAAAGGCGCACTTCTTCACCAACCACTCAATTCACTTCAGTTAGTTAGTTGTCTTTCCTTGATTTAAGGCTAGATTGACTCCTAACTGATTGTATCACTTCATTGGACCCCCAGTGAGACTAGATTGCCTATTCTGACTCCAGTTAGCTCCTCATGCGCCCTCCACTGAGCCTCCTTCATTCAGTTAGTGCCTACATGTTCCAGTTACACCTACCACACTCAATTAGACTCAGTTTGACACCTAGTTGACCGTTACTCGTGCATTGATGGATCCACTGATCTAATGAGGAGGACTCCTAGTTGGAGCCAAGCTATTCCATGCAGTATATTTGAATGACCTCCTTGGTTAATTCGAATTGCTCAGTCATTGTTACTATATTGTATTGTATTCTACCATTTTGAGTTCAATAGAGCACTAATGCAAGCCTTTTGCACAATTTTACACATATTTTTTGAGTTTCATCTATTGTAATTGATTTACTTGTTCATTAGATTTGTTGTGCTTAATTTCACAAGACGCCCACCATTCTGCCAAATGGTATTACCTTCTGTTGATTATCTAATTGCAACTGGACAGGCGACCAAACCAACTTAAGCTTTCCCATAGTTTCCCACGTTTGTTTAGTTATAACATTTACATCTGACCCCAGATCCAAAATAATGAAATCCAGGTCGAAATCCCCAATCTGTGCATTAAGTCACAACTCCCTTCATGTTCTTATTCTCCTTTGAAAATTATTTCAGGCCTTTTCTTGAGAGGTATCTTTCTCTGACTGATCAACTAAATTCTGCAATTTCTTTAAAGCAATCTCATCTTTTACCAAGTCTAAACAACTTTTCAAAAATTTCTTCAACATACTTACCTTCCCTAAGCTTCTCTTTTGATTTGGTCTGTTGAAGCATACTGGCATATCATATACAGGAACTTCATCAAAGACTGGAGGTGTAGATTTCGAAGGTACCCTCTGGGTTGTATTAAATTCCTTTCTTGCATCCACAAACGTCTGCTTTTCCTTCTGAACATTAAAGGGATCTATCTGTTGTATTGCATGCCTAATTTTAGAACCACGTGAGTCTATATATACTTATATATCGTCTCATGTTGCATCTCCTCTTCTTATCACAACAGCGACAGTCGGTTGCTCTTGTCGAGGTTCAGCTAATATCTTCTAGAAATTTTGATTATGGTTCTGATTTAGATTCTGATTTTCTTTATCTTGCCACTTCGCTATAAGTTGTGGGAAATCCTAAATAGTATGGTCCAATGCTCGGTAGTATGTACACATTGAATAGGGATTTGGACAATCCCTATAAAAATGTCCTAGTGTACCTCAATTGTAACATATTACTTGGCCTCTACCTCGACCAACTTCTCTTTGTCCTCATCCTCGAAATCCATCTCTTGGTTGGTTGAACGGCACACTACTCCCTTCTCCTTGTTCCTCACTCTTCATTCAATAAGTGTCTGTAATTCTTTCTGTGAGCAGTTGATATGCTCGACAGTGCTTCTCATCGTGGCCAACTAATCGACAGAATTTGCAAAACAGGTTTTGTGGGGTACTTACAATTTTCTGTAATAAGTAACATTCTTCTGGTTGATGCCCCTTAGTTTGACATATTTTACACCATATTCCAGCCCCAAGATTCAACATATTAGGAGCTCCGACAGCGATATGGTCTTGAAAGGATGTGCACTAGTCTTTCGAATGATCCTCTTCCTTATACCTTGTACACCAAACATCTTCTCTTCTTTCCTTCCTTTTCTTGATGTCTTGAATTTTTATTGACAAGTTCACCAGCTGCGACTGCATTTGAGCCATACTCGTTCCAGTATCTCTAATGGGTGATGCCTCCAACTTCATATCCAACTCAATAGCCTCGATCTGCGACACAATACTTTCTTGCATCAAGGGAACTTGGATATGTGGCAGTAAGGTGGCTATATACCACTCCTTACGTTGGACATCAGTCATCTGAAAAATTACACAGGCCATCAATGTCTTGAATCTCTGGTCGAAGTCCCAGACAGATTCATTTTCCAACTGCTTGATCTCTTTGAGTTCAGTAATACACTGTGACTCAGATTTAGGCTTCTTAGAGTCAATTTTTAAACCATCTCTAACTTCTGCCAAATTATTTGGTAGTTTTCCACTAGCTACTATTGAGAATTTCATGAACCAATCCAAAGCGCGACCTTTAAAGGTCGTAATCAGTTGCGCTAATTTGACGTTATTATATTGCATTTGCTTAATAGTCCAAACCACATCACATAAAAACCAATGTTGTTATGGGTCCTCTTACCCATTTCCATGGAAAATTGGGAGTTCAATATCATCCCAGGCCATCTTGTTTCTTGGAGGTATCGGATGACTTTGTATTATGGGACCAACACTTACAGTAGGATTATTCTTCGAAGTATTACTCTGACTACTACTACTACAATTCCTTGAATCAACTGCGAAGGGATAGTATTTCTTACCTCAATTTCTGGAGATGCACGTGGGATCACAGGTATGTCACAGTGTCCAGTATGATCTAGTTCAGCAAGATCATGCTCAAAAGCAGGATGATCTTCTTTGTAATGTCCCCATTCAAATAAGTGCATAGTAAGACAATCCCATCAATCCTACTAGTTTCCTAGGTTGGATGGGCACATGTGGGATGGTAATAAGGAAGCTAATAAATGATATTTAGACATTAGAAGGGTTCAAGCATTTAATAAATATGATGAATAAATAAATTCAAGAGAAATTCTAGGTGGCAAGTGGTTTTGGAGACATATGGAGGTGGTGGGACCCACACTAGCTTGATTTTTCAAGGACACATGGCAGCTCTCTCTTGCCAATTCGAATTCATGGGAAGGTGAACACTCTTGGGTGAGTTGGTAAGTCATAACACATGGCATTGAGCATCTTAGGTCGAAATGGGATGGAATAGTAACCTCCATGGGAGAGGAAGAGTCAAATTGGAGACTAGTGGACACTTGGGCTAGATTCCCTAGTTTTATGACAACAATAATGAAGCATCTATGACATTTATGACAAAATTCAGACCTGAATTCTTACACCTGACCATTATGACATGTCAGCCCCGAAAATAGGCTCAAGGAAGGCGCTCATGGAGTTGGAGGAATCTAAAGAGACTCAAATTCGAATTTGGGAGAAGATGGAAGGTTGGAACTAGGAGACAAGTGGCAAATGAGGAATATTTTCTAAATGGAAAATTATTGAATCTCTTGAGAGGATTTCAACCCCTTGAATGCTAATGTTGGTTATAAAATGTAGAAATCAAGTATGAGAATGGCTTTTGATGATTTGAGAAAAATTACATTTGTGAAGAGAGAGCTAGTGGATGACTAGTTCTTGCCTTAGCCAATTTCGAGGGTGAAAGATTCCCATCCAAGTTGGTGTTTGGAGAGGCCACTCAGGTCTTTCATGGTGCTTTAATGGAGTTTGTATTTGCAGGTAGAAGCTACAGGAAGTTTCATGGTTTGGTTTAGTGCAGCACTTTCTCTCCACCGTTTCCAGTTTTGAAGGCATATTCGTGCTCCTTGAGGGAGGGCATTTTTGGTGAGCACTTGTGCTTCTTGAGAGAGATTCTCATTATATATTTCTGATTGTAATAGCTTCATATCCTCTTTTATTGATATTCAGAAAGTATCAAGTCGAAATACCCACTGGTTGTATGCAAAACTATTGATTAATGAGCAAACAATGTCCATTTCCCCAATGCATTGATGTATGACACTATAATGTTGATTATTTTGAATGGATGGATGATTATCTGATATATTTGTGATCAATATACTGCCATGGATGTATTATACAAGTTTCATGTACTGTACTTGAGCATTTGAAGCATTTTTACTCAGTTTAGTTGTATTGGGAGGTGAAATAGTGCCATTTCCCCAAGGGTCGAATTGGGGGTTTTTGCTGTTGAATGTGAGAGAGTTATAACAGTAGTAAAAATAAATTAATGGTGCATATGAGACCTTAATCACATACTTAACACATTATATACCTTTGTTCATAAATTTGTGGGATTTTGGAGGCATTTGGAAGGCCATTTGCAGTGTTACCCGGGGGGGATTTGATGCACAAATTACTAGTCAAAATTACATATATTGATCAAAATACAAACCAAGTTTGCAGCAGTATTTGTAGGGCCATAAAACATCCCTGAACCTGATATTCAAGTCTAAATACCATTCATACACTCCTACAGAAGATTTGGGAGCATTTGGGTTGATTTGGAGGTCAAAACAGTAAAACTAGTCAAAGGTCGAAATTGGGAAAAAAGTGGAAATTGGGCATTTTAATAAAATTTGAAAAAGGGATATTACAAGTGGTATCATAGCATGTTCTTGGCACCTGATGGTCTTAACAAGAAGTCAAAAGAATAATCCACCACCCTTTGAACCAGTAGTTGAAGAGGTTTTTGTTGAAGAAGAGGTAGTAGAAGAAGAGGAGTCTTTCACTGAAACCATGGGTAGAGAGGAGGATGACAAATTAAAACATAAGGAGGAACTTATTGCAACCTTAGATCCATGTTTCTCTAAACTTTCAGCAAACATGGATAGGATAGGTGATAAATTGTTGCAAGGATTCGAATTGTTGATTAGCCAGCTTCAAAGCAAAGGGATAATAGGAGATAATAGTGGTTCACACTTAGGGGAAAAGATGAAAGGGAGTGAGCATATTTTCTCAAGTACAGGGCCTCATAATAGACCTGAAGAATTTCAAAGCACACAAAGGCCTACTGCACCTAAATTTCCCACACCCAAAGAAGAGCCCAATCTTGAATTGGATTACAAGAAACTAGTAAATGATTGGAATGATTTGAATGAAGAGTGTAAAAGAGGTGTACCACTCAGTGACTACATTGATGCTATGAAAAAGATTAATAGGAAGGGAGACAATAGGAGTCCATTCCAAAACAAAGAATTAAATAGTTCTATTGGAAAAATGTCACTTCCTACTTTTGATGGTTCTTCTCAAAATTCTGCTAACACTTGGGTGCAAAAATTGGATGTATATTTTCAGCTGAATCCTATGTTGGAAGAGGATGCATTAAAAATGGTCATTTTGCATTTGGAAGGAGATGCCAATGAATGGTGGTTTCATGGGCTGAAAACCTTGGGTCATAATCAGGTTAAAACATATGGAGAATTTGTTGACAGGGTACTAGAAAGATTTGAACAAAAAGATCCAGAATTGCCTTTCAAAGAACTAGCTCAATTGAAGCAAACTGGGTCCCCTACTGAATATATGATGGACTTTCAAAAATTATCAGTCAAGGTGGCTGATGTATCTATGGGAAGATTAGTATTGCTATTCACTGAAGGTTTGGCTGAACCGTTAATAGGTTTGGTCAAAGCCCACAAGCCAACTACATTAAAAGATGCAATGAGCTTGACTAGGGATCTCCAAAATGTGCTTCCTAGAACGAGATTTCCTCCTAAGCCTAGCTATAAATTTGAAAAGAAACCTTGGCAAAGGGATGGATATGATAAGAAACCTTGGCAAAGAGAGTCATTTGAGAGGAATAAAAAAGAGGGACTAAACAGGGATGAACTTAGAAAAAAGAAACTATGCTTCACATGCTTCCAACCATGGACACCGGGGCACAAATGTACCAAAGGAAAGGCTCAATACATAGAAGTATTTTCTGATAATGAGGGGTATGATGGGGGCATGGATGAAGATGGACATATTTTAGATCAAGAAGAGGCATATGAGACAGCAATAGAAGAGGAAAGACAAGAATAAAATCAGCCTTCACCGGACAAAGCAAGAATGGCAGTGCTTTCAGCAGTACCTCACTATCATACTATCCGATGCAAAGGTGTGGTACAAGGACAAAGAACTTCAGTTTTGGTAGATGGAGGAGCCACTCATAACTTCATTGATGCAGAGATGGTAGAGAAAATAAAGATACCTATTGAACCATTTGATGGCTTCACAGTTGTCATTCCCGGTCACAACACAATGCAATGCAAAACATGGGTTCCAAAGCTGCAAGTCACCATAGGTAACTATACTTTTGTTGATAGTTTTTATGTGGTTGATGTTGCTGATACTAATGTGGTTTTGGGAGTGCAATGGTTGTATTCAATAGGAGAGCATACAGTAAATTATCAAATTCCCGAAATGAAATTCCAAGATTCAAAAGGAGTACAAAGAGTTGTGAGAGGGCAACACACTTATCCAAATCAAGTAGTGACTTGCAATAGCATGAGATCTATATTGAGGCATGGGGATATAGAATGGGCTGCTGAATTTCATATTACATCTCCCAAGCCAACTATAAATATTGTCAAACACCCAAAGGAGATAGAGAGACTTTTGCAAAAATATGAAAAGGTTTTTAGAGACCTTCCACATGGTAGGCCACCGGATAGAGGGCTTGAGCACAGTATTGTTTTGGAGTAGGGTACTTCACCCATTCAGATACCACCTTATAGACATCCTAAAAGGTTTAGAGATGAGATTGAAAAAGATATCCAAGAACTCCTAGAGTTGGGACTCATTAGACCAAGCTCTAGCCCTTATGCTTCTTCAGTAGTGCTAGTGAAGAAAAAAGATGGAACATTGAGAATGTGCATAGATTTTAGAGCCTTGAACAAAAAGACTATAAAGAATAGGTATCCTATTCCTAGGATTGATGAGCTCATGGATGAGCTGCATGGGGCCAAATACTTCTCAAAAATTGACCTTAGATCAGGGTATCACCAAATTTGAATGAAAGATGAAGATGTGCAAAAGACCGCTTTTCGATGTCATTTTGGCCACTTTGAATTTCTTGTCATGCCTTTTGGGTTAACCAATGCTCCAGCCACCTTTCAAGCATGTATGAATAGGATATTTTGCAAGCAACTAAGAAGGTTTGTTTTGGTTTTCTTTGATGATATTCTCATTTACAGTAAAACATGGGAAGAGCATTTGCAGCAGTTAGAGATTGTGTTGAAAATCTTGCAAGAAGAGTCCCTATTTGCTAAATTATCAAAATGTGAATTTGGAATGAAAGAACTACTGTATCTTGGGCACATTATTGGGCAAGAAGGAGTGAAGGTACACATGGAAAAAATCAGGGCTATCTTGGAATGGCCATCACCAAAAAATATTACCGAATTGAGAGGCTTTATTGGCATATGCACCTACTACAGAAAATTTGTGAAAGGGTTCTCCAAGTTGATTTCTCCACTCACTGATTTGACTAAGAAGGATGCTTTCAAGTGGGATGAAGAGGCTGAAAAGGCCTTCCAAAAAATGAAAGAGGTAATGAGTAGTTGTCCCATACTTGCACTTCCTGATTTTACTAAACCTTTTGTTGTGGAATGTGATGCTTCAGGTGGAGGAATAGGGGCTGTCCTAAAGCAAGGCCAACACCCCATAGCCTTTAAGAGCAGAAAGTTGCAGCCTCATGAAAAAATTTACTCCATATATGATAAAGAAATGCTGGCCATTATGCATGCATTGGTCAAATTCAGACAATACTTGGTGGGCAGCAAGTTTGTGGTGAAAACTAACCACAATAGTCTAAGACACTTTCTCACCCAAAAAGATCTAAATGAAAGGAAACAAAAGTGGGTAAGCAAGATTCAAGCTTATGATTTTGATATTGAATATGTCAAAGGAAAGAATAATATAGTAGCAGATGCTTTGTCAAGAAGG
Organism: Larix kaempferi; assembly: GCA_027924585.1. Classification (NCBI taxonomy): domain Eukaryota; kingdom Viridiplantae; phylum Streptophyta; class Pinopsida; order Pinales; family Pinaceae; genus Larix; species Larix kaempferi. The sequence continues at coordinate 11,527,819 of BSBM01000936.1, forward strand.
CCTTCTTTTTCTCTCATGGATATTGCCAAGGATTGGAAAAACATGCTACTAGTTGAATATGCCAAAGACCAATTTGCTTGTGATGTGTTGGATGGAATCAAAGGGGATGATAATTATAGGATTTTGAATGGGATGATATATTATAAGGGAAGAATTTATTTAGTTCATAACTCCAAGCTCAAGTACCGAATTTTGCAAGAAGCACATGATTCCCCACTAGCGGGCCATTCAGGGATCTTCAAAACTTATAGACAGTTGAGGCAAAGATTTTTTTGGAAGGGGCTGAAGGAAGATGTTCAGAAGTATGTGAATGAATGTAAAGCATGTCAACAAAACAAATCAGAACTTACATGTCCAGCTGGCCTATTACAACCATTGCCCATTCCGGAGCAAAAATGGGACAGTATTTCCATGGATTTCATCACCGGATTGCCTAAATCCTTCGGTAAGGATTGTATCTATGTGGTAGTTGATAGGTTGACAAAATTTGCTCATTTTTTTGCTGTTACATCATCTTTTAGTGCTGCACAAGTGGCTGATATTTTTTTCAAAGAAATCTTCAGATTGCATGGGCTTCCCAAGAGCATTGTCAATGATAGAGATAGTAGATTCATGGGTGCTTTTTGGAAAGAAATTTTTAGATTGGTAGGCACTCAATTGACTCCAAGTACCAGCTATCATCCACAAACTGATGGACAAACAGAGAGGGTAAACCAATAGTTGGAAGGATACCTAAGAAACTATGTGGGAGGGCAGCAAAAAGCATGGGCAAAATGGCTACACTTGGGTGAGTTTTGCTACAACACCACTTATCATATGTCAATAGGAATGTCTCCTTTCAAAGCATTATATGGTTATGATGCACTTACATTTGCTGAAATTATATTTGGTGATAGTAGAGCCCCAAAGGCTAAAGGTTGGGTGGAAGAGAGCCAAAATTTTAAAGCTCTTGAAAGACAATTTGCAGGTTGCTCAAAATCAGCAAAAACAATATGTTGATAGACATAGAGAAGAGAGAACCTTTCAAGTCAATGATTTAGTATATTTAAGGTTGCAGCCCTATAAACAAACATCTCTCAAAAAGAATGGAGCAGAAAAATTAAAACCAAGGTACTATGGGCCATACAAGGTAGTGCAGAAGGTTGGAGAAGTAGCATATGAACTAGAACTTCTGGAAGGGAGTAAAATCCACAATGTATTTCATGTTTCTTGTCTTAAGAAAGCTCTTGGTCAGCAAATCATCACTTCAGAAATACTTCCTCCTTTGGATGATGAAGGTCAGCTCACACTTGTTCCGGAAAAGATTTTGAAGACACGGGAAAGAAGGTTGAGGAGTAGAATCATCAAAGAATATTTAGTGCAATGGAAGGACTTACCAAATGAAGATGCCACATAGGAAGAGGAGAAGATTTTGCAGCATCCAAATTTGAAATTGCTTGAGGACAAGCAATCTTGGGTGGGGAGGACTGTAATGTCCCCATTCAAATAAGTGCATAGTAAGACAATCCCATCAATCCTACTAGTTTCCTAGGTTGGATGGGCACATGTGGGATGGTAATAAGGAAGCTAATAAATGATATTTAGACATTAGAAGGGTTCAAGCATTTAATAAATATGATGAATAAATAAATTCAAGAGAAATTATAGGTGGCAAGTGGTTTTGGAGACATATGGAGGTGGTGGGACCCACACTAGCTTGATTTTTCAAGGACACATGGCAGCTCTCTCTTGCCAATTCGAATTCATGGGAAGGTGAACACTCTTGGGTGAGTTGGTAAGTCATAACACATGGAATTGAGCATCTTAGATCGAAATGGGATGGAATAGTAACCTCCATGGGAGAGGAAGAGTCAAATTGGAGACTAGTGGACACTTGGGCTAGATTCCCTAGTTTTATGACAACAATAATGAAGCATCTATGACATTTATGACAAAATTCAGACCTGACTTCTTACACCTGACCATTATGACATGTCAGCCCCGAAAATAGGCTCAAGGAAGGCGCTCATGGAGTTGGAGGAATCTAAAGAGACTCAAATTCGAATTTGGGAGAAGATGGAAGGTTGGAACTGGGAGACAAGTGGCAAATGAGGAATATTTTCTAAATGGAAAATTATTGAATCTCTTGAGAGGATTTCGACCCCTTGAAGGCTAATGTTGGTTATAAAATGTAAAAATCAAGTATGAGAATGGCTTTTGATGATTTGAGAAAAATTGCATTTGTGAAGAGAGAGCTAGTGGATGACTAGTTCTTGCCTTAGCCAATTTCGAGGGTGAAAGATTCCCATCCAAGTTGGTGTTTGGAGAGGCCACTCAGGTCTTTCATGGTGCTTTAATGGAGTTTTTATTTGCAGGTAGCAGCTACAGGAAGTTTCATGGTTTGGTTTAGTGCAGCACTTTCTCTCCATCGTTTCCAGTTTTGAAGGCATATTCGTGCTCCTTGAGGGAGGGCGTTTTTGGTGAGCACTTGTGCTTCTTGAGAGAGCTTCTCATTATATATTTCTGATTGTAATAGCTTCATATCCTCTGTTATTGATATTCAGAAAGTCTCAGGTCGAAATACCCACTGGCTGTATGCAAAACTATTGATTAATGAGCAAACAATGTCCATTTCCCCAATGCATTGATGTATGACACTATAATGTTGATTATTTCGAATGGATGGATGATTCTCTGATATATTTGTGATCAATATACTGCCATGGATGTATTCTACAAGTTTCATGTACTGTACTTGAGCATTTGAAGCATTTTTACTCAGTTTAGTTGTATTGGGAGGTGAAATAGTGCCATTTCCCCAAGGGTCGAATTGGGGGTTTTTGCTGTTGAATGTGAGAGAGTTATAACAGTAGTAAAAATCAATTAATGGTGCATATGAGACCTTAATCACATACTTAACACATTATATACCTCTTTTCATAAATTTGTGGGAGTTTGGAGGCATTTGGAAGGCCATTTGCAGTGTTACCCGGGGGGGATTTGATGCACAAATTACTAGTCAAAATTACATATATTGATCAAAATACAAATCAAGTTTGCAGCAGTATTTGGAGGGCCATAAAACATCCCTGAACCTGATATTCAAGTCTAAATACCATTCATACACTCCTACAGAATATTTGGGAGCATTTGGGTTGATTTGGAGGTCAAAACGGTAAAACTAGTCAAAGGTCGAAATTGGGAAAAAAGTGGAAAATTGGGCATTTTAATAAAATTTGAAAAAGGGATATTACATTCTTCTTCTTCAGTTTCTTCTCTATCAAAAGATTCATCTTTCAAGTTGTGGTACTGATTCGTACGCTTGTCTTTCAGTCACATTGCAACCCTTTCCTTTTGTCATGGTTTTCCTCCTCTTACTCAACCGAAATATTCTTCCACTCCATGGTAAACCACACTCTTCATATCTTTCACTATCTCCTTCCCTTTTCAAATCAGCTCACTTCTCACAACATACTCTCAAACCATTTTCCACTGACATCTCGAACCACCATGAGCTAGCAGTTTACTCGTCAGATTCCATTCTCATAACCCCTTTTTCATAAAGTAGCATCTTAATCGACAACTTCAAAGATTTCAAATACTTACCTTGTGGTCCTTGGAAGAATTCCCTTTCAGCAGTGCTATAGGATTTACAGTGTCTACAACAAATTCAGTAATATACCCTTCCAATATGATATCTAACCAAAAATCAACAATGCAATATATTTTGTTTTCAATACCCTTAAGGGTTCGAATTAGATCAGGTGTCCAAGCCGTAGGCTCACCTCCTTGAAAATTCTTCTTTTTCTCAGTTAACTTTGTCAGCCATTCATGCATGAGAATAGGAAATTCACCGAAGAATACTACATGAAGATCTGAGAAAACATACTCACCTAACCATGTTTCATCATCCAGTCAGGGATGCTTGTTCTATTCTTTAGCAAACTCTCTCAACTTCTAATCTACCCAATCCTAGATCTCGGGCTTAGTAGGATGCCACATATGCCACATACCCCTTCGACATAAGTCTCGGTCCCGGCAACAAAACCATTTGTTGGCGCGGATCTACTTTGACCAGGGTTCACACAGTTAAACCCCACCAAACCCCAAGATATCGACCCGAAAGAGTCTAACCCCTTTCGGCAACACCTGTGAAGCAGATGAGGTCTCACCCAAAGTATCTATAGGAGCTGCATGAATCAAGCTTCTGTAGTAGTGAAGGGGTGCAACAAAAACCCAACATTCTTAACATCGACAAATAGATTTTCTTAACACTTTGTAGATTTGTTTACATCTAACATCTTAGTTAACTGTGACAGACATTCATTCATATACCATTCATCCACATGATTCACTAATCATTCAACAATGTGCAGCATATAACAATAAACATAACACATCATCACATAAACATACACATTAGACACTAGATGTAACGTGGAAACCCAAACGAAAGAAAACCACATAAGCACTTTTCTTATTCATGAGTTGCAGTCAAAATATGCACTTCATGTTTTACAATGACTCACATATTTGCTCTTCTATTACAATGAATCTACGCACAAAGCCTACAGATTATGTGACTCTCCTTGACATCAAAACAGAGCTCTCCAAAATATGACATCAACTAGCTCGCTAATTCACTAACAGTCCAAAAATCCCAACCCTTTACATATTTATAGGGCGCACACATCATGCGCCATTCCCACTACTCCACTAACTAACTATTCCACTCATAAATGTAAGTGGACAAAACTTTCTAACTAACTTACTTAATTCCACCCTTGACATTGTCAAAATGCCCAATTTCCTGGATTCTCGGCCGCGTCATCGGAGTTGACTGCTCCTCATCGGACCACTTTGCCTTGGCCTAATTCACATCAAAACTTCACAAAAATTTACCCAAAACTTTTCCTGGCCCAATGGTGGTTTCCCTCAAGTATGGTATGGATGACTCCCGTCATCAATGGTGAGATGTAAATAATATCTACTTGCATCTAGTACTCATAGTGGTTGATGATAGCATAGGCTTGATGTTGTTTTAAATGATTCCATGTGGTCAATAATCATAATGCACATGAAGGCAGAGTGAAATATAGCATAGTCTTGATGTTGTTCTAATGATCCTATGTTGTTAATGTTTATGAGACATGTTCACCATATGTAACACTATGGTTAAAACTAGCCCGGTCCTTGGTACTGTTATGACAATGTTACTTGATAGATGATCAAAAGGTATGCTTCTCTTATATAAAGGCATGGTGAGTGATAGCATAGCCCTTGATACTATAATGATGTTCTTAGTGGATTAATGATAATGATGCCTGTTCTTCTTATATAAGGGCACGATTGGTGAATGAATAGTGTTAGTGTTGTTATGCAAAGCATGGTTGGTAATGACATGGTAATCCTATGGGTTTATCATTGGGGGAGGATTGGCCTATGTGATAACAGTTCAGATGTCTTAATGATCGTAAGAAGCTATTGTTGATTATTTGCTTGTGATATCAGAATCATTGTATGCATGTATGGCTCTAGGATTGTGAATGACCATGCTAAGGACTAGTAATCATGCTTTAACTAGTCATCATTAAAGCATCTACCACCACAAATATTTGTCGTGGAAGTATATAATTTCTAAATCGTTGGACAGCACAAACTGCTGCCAAGGCCAACTTCTCTACATGGGAATAGTGATATTCAGTGCCTGCAAGGGCCTTACTAAAGTAATACACAATGTGCTCTTGGAATGATTCATCCTTTTGCACCAAAACCATCCTTAAAGTGAATTTGGTAGCTAAGTATAGCAAAAATTATCTAGTATAGTCTGAAGGACTAAGCATCGGGGATGGAATTAAAGTCTTTTTCAATGCATCAAATGAGAATTGAGCTTGGTCAAACCATATGAATGGTACATCTTGCTTAAGAAGATGCATAAAACCTTTATCAATCTCAGCATAATTGGCAATAAACCTCCTACGAAAGTTTGCTTTTCCTTGTAGAATTTGAAGTTGTCTAATTGTTTTCGGGGGGGATAATTAATTTATTGCCTCAACCTTAAAGGGATCAACCATAATCCCATGTTTGAATATTATGAATCCAAGTCATCTCCCAATTACCACACAAAAAATGCATTTGTGGATTCAAAATTATGTTATACTGACAACAACATGTGAACACGGCACGAAGATGTGCCAAGTGTTCATCCCTTACCTTGGATCTAGCCACTAAATCATCGAGATAGGTTTCGACAATGTGTTTAATATCATGAAAGGCATATGACATGGCTCTCTAAAAGTTGACCCCAAAATTTTTAAGGCCAAAAGGTAGTTTTCGATATGCAAAAGTTCCCCATGGTTAAATGAAAGTGATCTTGTGCTAGTATTCTTTCTTTATCTGTATTTGATTGTATCTGAAAAATCCATCCATGAAGGAAAACATTTTTCTTCTGGCACACTCATCTATAATCCGATCAATAAAGGGGATGGGATAATTATCTTTGGGATGGCCCCTTGCTTCTTATCAATAAGAACAAGATTGGATACCCACTCGGTTAAAGGCATGGGGGTAAATGAAACCATATTTTTAGAGCTTCTCAACTTATGCTTTGATGGTGGCATATTTCTTAGGATTGATCTTTGGTATGAAAATTCTACAACAGATAATGGTAAGTTCTCCAAGGCATCACAATATATAGAATTGAGCATTACTTCGGCATCATTTTCCACCATTAATCATTATGTCAAGACCACTTGTGATAAAGGAAGTCGATCGTTAGAATAGGTTTGGGAAAAACTGATAGTGAGAAGTAATCCTCCATGGTGATAGTGAATACTAGAGCCATTTGTTGATTGGGTATCGAGGATGGAAGTGTAAAAGTTTCCATGAGGGAATCATATTTGAACAATCCTACCTCGATCTCTTGAACCACCTTTAGCGAATCTTCAACAAAATGAACATTCAATTGGACAAGATTTTCAGGCATGCATTAATCTAACCGGTTGACCATCATGATCTTCCCCTAATGAGGGAATCGAATCACTCAGAATAATGAAGATACTATAGCTATCATAGCATGTACACAACTATGTCCCAATAGAAAATTGTAATCTATGGACGTGTCTACTACCTCACCTCCAATTGTGTTGTTTTTCCTCCCAATTCAATTGGGAAGGCCACAATAAGTTCGTGAGGAGGGAAAGAGTGTCCATCAAATGTCTTTGAAATAGTGTGGGACGGAGCTAATATGGGTGCTCCTAATGCTTTCCAACATTTCAATGACATGACACAAGTTGAGGCCCCTTCATCAACCACGGTTCGAAAAATGTTCTTTCCGTAAAATGATACTCTGATTTGAAAAGCAATTTGTGAATGGAGCCTACATAATAATTGGTCTAATTCAAATGAGATCAAATTAGTATTGGAGGGATCTGCAGCCTCAATTGCAAACATAGTGTATTTCTTTGCACGGGACAACATTGCAATACCTCTAGCGTCAACATGGAACATGGTGCTTGGGATAAATCTTCAACAACATTGTGGTTGTGAGCAACTCTCGTGTTGGGATTATGAGTTGTTATGTGTAGAACCCCTTTGGGAGGGCGAGGTACTATGTCAATGGTTGATTTATCAATGGTGAGAGAACCATTTGGTTATGATGCCAATGTATCTGAAGTAATAGCAGGGACATCATAAGAACGAGCTCTTGTTTGAATGTTCACCTCATGGTCATACATGAAGACATTAGCATTTGGAGGATTGCCCCCTTATGAGGGGTTAGCCTGGCTGACCCCTGATGGAGGTGCACTGTAACAACCATTTGTTGTCATTGTTGTGGGAAGGGTTGTGTCAACACAACAGGTGGTTGTGGTTTCCCACCATGTTTAGCCATCATTCAATGGACATCCTCGATAAAAGGGCAATGATGAGTGGGTTGGTCTCCTTGGAAAATTTTACAACGGAACTTGAATTTCCATTTCTCTTATGCATCTTCTACCACAGAGTTCTGGTTTGGTGTTGATCCTATCCCAGAATTGGTATTTTGCTTTTTCTTTTATTTTTTCTTCTTTCCTTTAGAGTCTTTGGATTGGACTGTAAAGACTTCAGAAGTTTGGGAAGGACTAGCATTTTGTTGTTTGGCTTGGCTAGCTTTGGGTTGCAAAGTTTAAACAGACATGTTTTCTAATTATTGGGTAACCTAATCAAGCTAATTAACAAAACCAATCACACCATTGGCATGAGGTCCTTGGGTTGGCCTAGCTAGATCTGACGCAGGTCTCGCAGCATGGGGTATTAAGTCATAAAGAGTGCTCAATTTTTAATAAATCAAATCTATTTATTCAGCACTATGAATGAGTTGCTCTTCGGTCATGGCTCCTGACATAGCCGCATCTTTTGCAAGAGTATGCAATAATGATTTTACAAACCAGTTTGCTAAGAATTAATCCAGGATATCTACTTTGATAAGCCTTCAACGCCTCCTCCACTCATGAATATGATCATATATATGAGTAGAAGTGAATTTCCTAAGCGAAGTCAATAATTATGTACTTGTTTTATAGTGAATAGGCAGTTGAAAATGTGTCAAGAATACCATAGCAAAAGATGAAAAATCTATGAATGTACTATGAGGCAATTCAATGTACCATTTTGCAGCACTTCCTGTGAGGGTTCGCTGAAACAAATGCAACCCGATACTATTGTCAACTAGGGAGTTAAACACCATAAGTTAAATGTCACATGGTTTGATGGGTCATCTACTGGTTTTCCATCAAATTTTGGTATATATCTTATGAGAGTTTATTTGGTATTGTTGGCCACCCATTCATATGTCCAACATGATCATTCGTCATCTAGGATAAATCTAGTAGATTTAGAGTATCCAAAAATTGAGATTGTGTTGGTATCATTGCAGAATCTTGTTGCACAGGTGGAGCCTAGTGTACCCATGGATTTTTCATTTGGAATTGATTGGTAGTCCAAGGTGAATTTCCCCCTTATGGAGGTGGGTTTCCCTCTTGTGGAGGTGGGTCCCGAGAAGATTGGGTTTTTCCTGGAACCTGACCACTCCATTGCAAAATGGGTTTGATAGGTGGATTTCCCCTTGGCATTGTACCTATTGGGGGTATGAGATTTCTCCCAGTAATTGTGCTAGGATAAGTTCGAGTATGACTCCCTGAGGCACTTCCACCCATCTGTGGAGGATAAATCCATGTGGTGTTCATGTTTCAAGGTCCAGAACTTCCGCTAGGAATATTGAAATTCCATTGTAAAGGGTTTCCCCCAGTAGTTGAACCTGGACATATATTTGGGATATCGTGAAGATTTGGAGATCCTCCAAATATGTGTGTGGTATGGGATTTTGACCAATCCAACCATAGGGAAAAGCCATGTTTGGTAGAGTAGACCCACCAGTTTGTATACATATCGATGAAGTAGATGCATTTCGAGGATTTAAACATGGAAATGTACCAACCGGCACTGAAGTGCTAGTTGAAGTCATGCTAGGTGTTGGTACATTAACTAATGGGATTGGTACACTTATGGATGGCATTCCGAAGATGTTCAGGTTATGTGGTGTACTGGTCGATGTAGAGGTATTATGACCTCCTATAGCCACTTCAGGCTATGGGTGTGGACCCATGTTCTCCTGATGAATACATTGGATCGAATGGTGTGTGTTGCAAGTCTCTCCAACTTTCAAAAAGAGGAGTGTTGTAACGTCCCCTTCCATCAACCCGATGCAAGCAAGGGAAACATGACCAATCTACCGGGCTTATTTGACAATCTCAACCCCATACATTTCTCATAAATTCGTAACAATTAAAATCTTCCATGTGCATAGTCATACTTAATATAAACACAGGGGAAATAATCATATTTGCAAGCACACAAACAGTAATGCATCATCATATCTAACACATGCATATGATGGTTCATCATGCAGAGAATTCAATATCGTACTCATGCTATGCACAGACTTCATGTCGATTTCATTAAGACAATCATTTCGTTTCATTAACATGGGCAATTAACATTCAGAATTAACACACTGCAAAACACAGAATGCATATAATGTAAATCACAAAGAACACTCATCTTGAAGATGAAGTTGTCCAAACAATTGGCTATGTGAGAGCAACGTTCCACCCAACCATAGATCTCTGTTCAGCTTGTATTCTTTCAGCTAAGAGATCACCCTCGAGCTGGGTTGTGTATCCACTAAGGAGGAACTAATTGGGCTCACTCACAACCACGGTTTCACTCAACAACTATGCTATGCCAACACACAGTTGGGTTTATCAAGCATACAAATGACAAATGAGGAGGTTGCTAAGCTAGTGAGCTCATCCACAGAGCTACAGGCATCTCAAGTTAATTCAACAGTCAAAGCACCCACATTACCTACCCATCCAACACAAGGAAAGTCCCCTTCTCTGCTGCACAGTCCCTCAGGCGTCCCTTCCCTCCAGTGCTCTTCAGGATGGGCATAGAAAGGTCCAGCTGCTAATTCCTTGAGATTCTAGCCTTCACTGGGTTTATCAAGCAAACCCAACCTTTGCTCAGTCATTCACACTTGGATTTCTCACAATTCTGTGATCCAATATCTCAATCCCGTCACTTGATTTCTGGGCTGTAAAAACTGGGTTTTCCAATGGATTTCGGGGTATCTAATACTCTCAAATTTGCCCCAAGGTTCATATCTATGGATCCCCCATTGAATTTTTCAGTCAAATACCAAATATGGACGTTTTTTGCTCTTCAAAACGTGGGTTCTTGCAAAGTTGCGATTTCTGGTTTTGCTCACTGCTAGGAATTCGTTTTTGGATGGAAAATGATGCTGGGCTGTTCAACCGTGGAATGGGAATGAGGAAGAAGCAACTCCCATGAGGTAGAGTGACTTGTGGTACAAGAAAACAGAGCCCATACTCTTCCATACAAATTTCTGGGCTGCCCATGCTCCATTGAAGCCATGGACTGAAATCCTCAACTCCTTCCTTACAACAGAAATACATGTCATCAAGGAAGGTCAAATGGGTTCTCATAATGACATTTGGCAGCATATGGTTCATCCCCACAGCCCCCTCACCACTCCCTAGTGGATACACATGGCCCCTTCTCATTCATTGCTCCCATAGCCAGTTTTTGGTATTTTATTGCAATATTAAATATTTACATCAATTTACAATATCACATGGATTAATGGCACATGGATAACAAAATGTCAAATGCTTGTCCATTTAAAATAAAATACGAACACATACTAGCGGGGCCTTGGCCTTGAGCTCCACACTAAGGAAACATACATCGCATGTATACAATATTTACATTAAGAACCAATATTTCATAAAGGTCAAAATTAGGGTATTACATTCCCCTCCCCCTTAGAACAACACCGTCCTCGATGTTCTCAAAACTGAACAAAAATGGGAATGCCTCTCTCATGGCATTCTCCAGCTCCCATGTAGCCTCATCGGGGCTAAGGTGCTCCCATTGGACCTTTACCTGCCCGATGACTCTATTCCGGAGCAAAGTGACCTTCTTGTCGAAGATGCGCATAGGCTCTACTTGGAACTCTCCCTCGAGTTCCACCTGTATCACATTCCAATCAATCATATGATTAGGATCATGTACATACTTCTTAAGCAAAGATACATGGAAAACATTATGAGCTCTTATGTTAGCAGGCAATGCAACTCTATATGCAACTGGCCCTATCTTATCTAGGACTTCAAATGGTCCACAATATCTTGGTGACAACTTGGCACAACTCCCCAACTTGAGAGAACTTTTCCTTGATTTTACTCTCAAATACACATGATCCTCAATCTAAAATTCCTTAGGCACTCTTTTCAAATATGCATAACTCTTTTGCCTATCCTAAGCTGTCTTTAAATTCTGCCTAATCTTGGCAACTTCCTGTTTCATTTCCTTGATCAGGTCTGGTCCAAGTACTACCCTGTTCAATTCACTGGAGTCCTGCATCCCTTGCCATACAATGCTTCAAATGGACTCATCCCCAAGGAGGCATGATGTCCATTATTGTATGCAACTTCTACCAAGTGTAGGTAATCCTCCCACTTGGATGGTTTATCCATCACATACATTCTCAGCATGTCTTCAAGAACCTGGTTCACCCTCTCAATTTGGCCATCTGTTTGAGGATGATATGTTGTACTAAAATTCAATTTAGTTCCCAATTCCTGAAATAATCCCTTCCAGAAATTGGAAGTGAACTTTGTATCACGATCAAAAATTATTGCCTTAGGCAATCCATGCAATCTGAATATCTCTCTCATGAAGATATTCGTAATGTCATTAGCCTTGTGAGTGGACTTGGCTGGAATAAAGTGAGCTACCTTTGATAGCTTGTCCACCACAACCATGATTGAATCATGCTTCTTCACTGTCATGGACAGACCTGTTATAAAATGACTTCCATTCCGGAATGGGTAAGGGCTGCAATAATCCTACTGGATGTTGATGCTCTGCCTTGACTTGTTGTCACTTCTGACACCTAGCAATGTACTCAGCTATGTCCTTCTTCATACCATGCCAAAAGTATTGCTTTCTTGCTGCTGTTATAGTCTTTTGATATATTGGGTGTCCAGAGTATGGCATTTGATGTATTTCATCCATCACAAGCTTCTTCAAATCTGCACTACTTGGAATGTACAATCTATCTTTGTAGACGAGGATATCATTTTCACCAAGCTGATATCCGGCCCGCTTTTCATCCACATTACCCTGTTGCAACTTCCCTTTAATTGGAAGGAAAGTTTCATCATTGTTCTGGGCTTCAAGAACTCTTGTCTTCAAATCTGATTTACACCCACTTAATGCTGCAACATGAAATTTTCTGCCAAGAGCATCTGCAACCTTATTCTCCTTCCCCTTTACATGCTTAATTTCAAAGTCAAATTCACAAAGAAACTCCATCCATCTAGCTTGCCTAGCATTCAAGTTTGGCTGATCAAACAAATACTTCAAGCTCATGTCGTATGTTTTAAGCTCGAATCTTCTTCCCATCAAATAATGTCTCCACATCTTGAGAGCATGCACTATGGTTTCTAATTATAAATCATGTGTGGCATAATTATTTTAATGCTCTTTTAATTTCCTTGACTCATAGCAAATCACAATTCCTTCTTGCATGAGAACTCCACCCAGTCCTTCAATGCAAGCATCTGTGCACACTACGAAATCCTTCTTTGGATCTGCTATCTTCAAAACAAGAGCGCTAGTAAGTAACTCCTTTAACTGCTGAAAGCTTTTCTCACACTTTTCAGACCATACAAACTTGATATTCTTTCTCTGCAATGAAGTAATTGGGTGAGCTATCTTGGAGAATCCTTCAATGAACCTTTTGTAGTAACCAACAAGACCCATGAAAGATCTAACATCTGAAACATTTCTTAGAGTTGACCAATCCATGATGGAATTAATCTTCTCTGGATCCACTGCAATTCATTCTTCAGAGATGATATGACCCAAATATTACACCTTCTTTTGATAGAATTCACACTTATTTAACTTGGCATACAACTGGTGTTCTCTAAGGATTTGCAGCACCATCCTTAGATGTTCTTCATGTTCTTCTTCATTCCTTGAATAGACAAGAATGTCATCCAAGAATACAATTACAAACTTATCCAAATATTTGTTGAATACACTATTCATGAGACACATGAATGTGGCAGGTGCATTGGTAAGACCAAATGGCACCACAGTGAACTCATAGTGACCATATCTAGTTTTGAAGGATGTCTTGTGAATGTCTTCCTCCTTAATCCTTACTTGATGGTACCCCGACCTCAAGTCAATCTTTTAAAACACTTTAGCTTCCTTCATTTGATCAAACAAGTCATCAATCCTTGGTAATGGATACTTGTTCTTGACTGTCACTTTATTGAGTTGCTTGTAATCAATACACAGCCTTAGAGTCACATCCTTCTTCTTAACAAATAACACTGGTGCTCCCCAATGAGACACACTAGGCCTGATATACTTCTTGTCCATTAACTCTTGTAGTTGCATCTTCAACTCTACCAATTCTAGTGTGCTCATTCTATAAGGAGCTTTGGAATTCAGTGCTGCCCCTGGAACAAGATCGATGGTAAAATCAATATTTCTCTTTGGTGGTAGTCCCGGCACTTCATCCGGAAATACATCTTGGAACTCTTGCAACATTGGAAAGTCTTCTATCCTTGGTCCTTTGTCCTCTGATGAATCTAACATATGGACTACATACAATTGACAACCTTTCTTATAAAACTTTTTCAACTGTAAGGCTGAAAACTGCCTTACTGAAACTTGCTTGGGAATTCCTCTTACCAATCTTGGCATTCTCTCTTCATCAATGCATTCAAGTGCTTTCTCATAACAGTCCAATTTGGCTCTATGTTTTTCCAACCAATCCATGCCAATCAAGGCATCATAAGATCCTAAAGGTAGCACATTCAATTCTGCATGTGTGTGGAGTCCATTCAATTCTATGGGGCACTCCACCACTACTTCACTTACTTTCCTCTTGGTCCCTGTGGCTAATTGAACTAGCCAAGATTTATTATGCTTCACTTTTCTAAGAGAAAAACCTTCAACCACTTTTGGAGAAACATAACTATGACTAGATCCTGGATCAATCAAAACATAAATAGATTGCGTAGCAATCTTACCTTCAACTTCTACAACTGATGATTGATGGTCTGCTTGATGATTATCCAACGCTGCATAAATTCGAGGCATTTCCCTTGCCATGTCATCCATTGTAGCTACTCCCTTTAAGTTGTGCAACCTTCGGGGATTATCCTTCCGATGTGGACAATCCTTCAGCATGTGGTTTTCTCCACATCCCTAACACTGAAGCAGTCCCTTTGATGCTTTGTCTGTTGCTACTGCTGGTTTGAATCCACTCCTTGCTTGCTGCCCCTGTGGAAAGGTTCTAGGCTGACCTTTGAATGGTGGCTTGAAACCACTCTTCTTTTGGTCAAACCTCCCTCTTAGCTTCCCTTTCCATGCTGGGTTAACCTCCGATTTTCCTTTATTCTGCTCATAGCAATGCATTGCCATTCTAATGGCTTCATCAAGACTTGTTGGATTAACAAATTCAATCCTATCTCTGAAACTTTGAGGTAGATTCGCAAGAAAGCATTGGATTTTTACTCTCTCGTCTTTGATATAGTCAACATACCTCAATAATTCCAAAATTTTGTGGACATGCTCTTCCATAGATTTTTGTCCCAACTTGAGTTCATTGAACTATTTTCTCTTACTATCATAATACCTAGCAGAAAGGTATTTCTCCTTGAAATACTTCTTAAATCTCTCCCAGCTGATCTTCCTTTCACTGATCCCTTTCACTTGCAAGAGGTTGTTCCACCAAATTGAAGCTCTACCATTTAAATTGTAAATGGCAATTCTGGCTTTTTCATTTCCGGAGTAGTCTTGAATTCTGAAATATTTCTTCATTCCAAAAAGCCATGCCTCAGCCTCTTGGCCAGTCTTTTCTTCTCCATCAAATGTGGGAGGCCTTGCCTTCCTAAATTCTCCATGTGGGATTCCCTTGGACTTCTTTCTTTCCTCAAATCTCCTGGGCACATGCCTTTGACTTCTTTGAGAACCTCTGGAGTCACATGATCTGCTGGAAGAAGATTTAGAGGATGTTAAAATATTAACCAGGAAAATGATTGGAGAAAACGTGCATGCAAGGGTTTGCATGCATGCATGCAAAAGTGAGTTTTGCATGCAGCCATTTTAGGGTTTTGGTAAACCTAACTTGATGATGAGATGTTATAAGGAAGACAGGAGGTGATTGTCTTCATCAGAGTGATCATTGATCTGAGATAGATCAAGAGAGAGGAAGACGACTTCACATGTGAAGGAGGGCGCATTCTTCAAGGAGGGAGAAGCTCGTACCACATCCGGTAGAGCATTTGAGTGTCTGTAACTTATAGAGTATCTTCGTCTCAGAGATTGAGGAAGATCAGTGATGATCAAAGCTCAGATCCGCTGAGATCTGATTCAGTACGAGTCTTTTATTGTTGGAGGGAGGGCGCACTTGTGCATGCAAGAAGACGACGTTTTCAGTCACCAGGCAGTCTTATGAGCGAGCAGATCAGATCTGAGGATAGAGACAGATAGATCAGGCAAAGGCGGATACATGGGCATTCAGATCCAATTTTCCTTTTAGGGCTTATCTCTTCCGTGCATGCATCAGCTAGATGCATGCAAATATTGAGTTGGCCAGAAAAGATTACTGAGGTAACCCTGTATTGTACTTGTCTCTTTTCCTATATGCTCTGGGCTCGAGAATGAAGATAGCCCCATAGTTTGTTGGTTTCTCCCGAAAGGGTTCCAAAGTACATTTGGTGTTTATGTATGATTGCATTTATATTGTTCAGTTGGTAAATGCAGTTCTAGTTGTTTGAGTTCATGTTAATGTTGTATTGATATCGAGACTCATCCCACTTGAGATCTCAGAGCGATCCAGAGGGGGTAGTGATCTCTGGATCAAATATTTACAGAGGGAGGTGTTCTATGCTTCTTGCTCACAAAACTCTTCCTTGGGCATGGAGTCATCTTCTTTGAACGGCCTCTAGAGCGACTCTCTGCATCTCTTCCTTCTTCACCCACATTGCTTGGGTTGGACCCAAGGTTTATCCTCTACTGCATATCAGTGAGACTTTACAAGATAGCAGCATTGAGTTGGTGTTGTTCTTCTTGAGCCTTCATCAATCTTTCATTGAAGCTCACCATGGTTTCAACCAAATTCTGAGGAGTCACCTGCTCCCTTCTCCCATTAGATTCTGTCTCAGCATTCTCTTCATGCACATTTTCTCCTAGAACGTCTTCTTCATGCTCATAAGGATCTTGAGCATCATTTATGGTCACCATTTTTCCTGTATGCTACCTCTGCTACAATTATTAAATTTTATGAGCTGCAAACACTATGCATTATGAAAATATTTGTTAGACATCATAAGAATGCATATAGAAATATACAACAATCAATATTTAACATAATCAACTCATGGAATAATTCACATAGTTGTTATGCATTCATTTCTTTTTGCCCATTCATGCAATTCTGGAAATTGCCCATATTGTCAACAATTTGACAAAACAGTCACTGGTATTTTTCTGCTCTAATTATCCATGGTGTGTGATAACCCTATTCAAATTCTGGTCATACACCATTATTCCTTGCTGGACAAGCTTTCCAATGCATCTCCTCGTGCTCCATTCCGACTTCACATCTTTGGAAAATCTTTGTTTAACGGAATATGTCTGGTTTAATGAGAATATGAAATATTGAGTTCAGTAAATTTCTCGATTCCGAATTATAGGGTCACTTTCCTCCACTTTCCTCCACTGCAAGCTTTTCAAAATTCCAAAAACGTGGCCCGGAATAGTACTTTTTAGCCTTCTTGCACACCCCGACTCCACATCCTTTGGAGTTTGGCTCCCAAGTTCCAAACTTAACACCGTGCCTGCTCCATGACTACTCCGCATCAGTTTCAGCTCAATCCGACCTTCTGTCAAGCATCGGAACACTGATTGGTAAAAGCCATTAATTCCAATTTCGTGCCAAATTGGGGCATAATGGACTTGGGATCTTCACTGGTTCATTCATGGCCTCCGTCAATGGCCTCAGAATGTCACTGAACTCATCAAATTCTGACCTTGCATGCTCCTGTAGTCCAAAAATCAATTTTCAGGATCTATACTTTTTCTTTTTTCTTTTTTCTTTTTTTTCCTCGAACCCGAAAGCCAAAACCCGAAACTACGGGTTCAAGATTGCAGGAATCCAACACACAATTTTCAAGTTTTGCATCCCCGAAACCAGAAACCTGTGGAACACCTTCGTCTCTGCAACTTGCGGGGTTCATTACTCCTTCATCCCTTGGCCAAATGAGGCGAGTTTGGTACCGTTGGAAAGATCTTTGAGATATCTATGCACCTGTGTGATCCTCTTCCACACCTGAGAAATATGACCCTGCCATTTTTCAATCAAAAATGGCACCCCCCCTTCACCAATACTATGTTAAAACATTCCGTCACTTGCCTGTAACTCAGAGTTTGGCCCAAGCAACCCCAGTGCTGCAAGTTGGGATCTGATACCACTCTGTAACGTCCCCTTCCATCAACCCGATGCAAGCAAGGGAAACATGACCAATCTACCGGGCTTATTTGACAATCTCAACCCCATACATTACTCATAAATTCGTAACAATTAAAATCTTCTGTGTGCAAACTCATACTTAATATAAACACAGCAGAAATAATCATATTTGCAAGCACACAAACAGTAATGCATCATCATATCTAACACATGCATATGATGGTTCATCATGCAAAGAATTCAATCTCGTACTCATGCTATGCACAGACTTCATGTCAATTTCATTAAGACAATCATTTCGTTTCATTAACATGGGCAATTAACATTCAGAATTAACACACTGCAAAACACATAATGCATATAATGTAAATCACAAAGAACACTTATCTTAAAGATGAAGCTGTCCAAACAACTGGCAATGTGAGAGCAACGTTCCACCCAACCATAGATGTCTGTTCAGCTTGTATTCTTTCAGCTGAGAGATCACCCTCAAGTTGGGTTGTGTATCCACTAAGGAGGAACTAATTGGGCTCACTCACAGCCATGGTTTCACTCAACAACTATGCTATGCCAACACACAGTTGGGTTTATCAAACATACAAATGACAAATGAGGAGGGTGCTAAGCCAGTGAGCTCATCCAAAGAGCTACAGGTATCTCAAGTTAATTTAACAGTCAAAGCACCCACATTACCTACCCATCCAACACAAGGAAAGTCCCCTTCTCTGCTGCACAGTCCCTCAGGCGTCCCTTTCCTCCAGTGCTCTTCAGGATGGGCATAGAAAGGTCCAGCTACTAATTCCTTGAGATTCTAGCCTTCACTGGGTTTATCAAGCAAACCCAACCTCTACTCAGTCATTCACACTTGGATTTCTCACAATTCTGTGATCTAATATCTCAATCGCGTCACTTGATTTATGGGCTGTAAAAACTGGGTTTTCCAATGGATTTCGGGGTATCTAATACTCTCACATTCGCCCCAAGGTTCATATCTATGGATCCCCCATTGGATTTTACTGTCAAATACCAAATCTTTGCGTTTTTGGCTCTTCAAAATGTGGGTTCTTGCAAAGTTGTGATTTTTGGTTTTGTTCACTGCTGGGAATTCGTTTTTGGATGGAAAATGATGTTGGGTTGTTCAACCGTGGAATGGGAATGAGGAAGAAGCAACTCCCATGAGGTAGAATGACTTGTGGTACAAGAAAATAGAGGCCATACTCTGCCATACGAATTTATAGGCTGCCCATGCTCCATTGAAGCCATGGATTGAAACCCTCAACTACTTCCTTACAACAGAAATAATTGTCATCAAGGAAGGTCAAATGGGTTCTCATAATGATATTTGGCAGCATATGGTTCATCCCCACAGCCCCCTCACCAAACAAACAAAAGGGGGGGTACCACTTTCTCTTATCCAGCTTGACCTCGTGCTTAACATGTGTTAGAGGTGCTTTCGCACGCTCATTGCTACTAATGGATTTTCACTCTTTAGTAATTCCTAGTTTCAAAATTTAAGGCCCTAATTTACTCTACAATCCTAATTCAAGGCCCTATTTTAAGCAATGTTGGTTTGCACTCAAAATGAAATCTTTGTTGTTTTTAGATTAAAACATTCATTTTGAGGTAAATTTGCTTAGTCTTAGAAGGGTGGAATGAAACTGAGTGGAACCAATCAAGACATGTATGCTTAAAAAAATCACTTGTTTCTTTCAATGAACACTCTTTATGGAAAAGTAAGAGGTTTATCGATCTCTTTCCAAATCATGCAACATGTAAAGTTTTCAAATACAATCAAATTTCCAACTTGAGAAAGAGAGTTTCAAAACATAAACAACTTCCTACAATTTCCTCTTTCAATGAATCCTCATAATCAAAGCAAAGTAAGAGACATTGATTCCTCTCTATGAATGTAATATGTGATGTTTGCAAAACAAAACCAATGAATGTTTCTATTTGAACAATAAAGATTCCAAAAGCAAAGACAACTTATATACTACTTTCTCTTCAAATGGCTTCTCAAATCAATGTAATGGAGAAATCGATTTGTTTACAAGCATGTAAGATACAATAGTTCAAAATATGATCAACACTTCAATTGAAAAAAAAGTTTCAAAATCAAAGACAACTTCCTACTATTCTCTTTTCTAATGAATTCTCAAATCAATGCAAAGTAGGGGGGAATTTGATTCTTTTTCATATCATTCACATGTGACATATCACTCTAAATAAATTGCAACACTTTCCAATGTAAATCTGAAATAAACATCTCCAAAAAAAACTTATGTGGTTTGGCTGATAAAGAATGTTCAAAATATAGCAATTCAATACTACTTCATATTGGTTCTTTTAATGCAAAAACAACCAATCATAAAAGTCTTTGAGTATCACACCATTGTAATATGAGTAAATTGAAGATGCAAATAGAAATCAACTCAAACAACAACTAATTCAAATCTGAATGCACTTCTTCCAAAATGTTTCTATATGCTCCAATCGATAAAGAACTTTCTAAAGTGAACCAATGCAAGCCACTCAATACTAGTTCTTTTAATGCAAAAACAATTGAAACTAAGAGTCTTAAGGAGCAACACACACACAGAAAATGAAAATCGCAATTAACTCAAACAACAACCAACCCAAATATGAATTGGCTTCTTCCAAAGAGTTCCTATATGCCTTAAATGATTAAAAAAATGTTCGAAAGTGGTCAAATGAAAGCTACTTAGTACTGATCCCTTTAATCCAAAAACAACTGAAACTAAGAGATTCTAAGAAAGAGTAAATGAAATTCGAAAAAAAATCAAGTATTGAAACCAAGATCTCTCCTACTAACAGCTAGTTAAGCACCAAATCAAAGCCTCCAAATCAACAAAATGTACATAATTTCTATGCAATTGTTCTCATTGATGTAGGTACTAGTTTGACAAATTTTCAAAATAATGGACTTCTAGACCTATTGATATGCAATTAGAAGAAAATCAAGGATTGAAACCATGATCCCTTCCAACAGTAGCAAATCTAAAAATCTGATCAACACTCCCACTTGCAAAAAATCAACATAATCACTATGCAATTTTTCAACATTTTGGGGCTAAATGAGAAAAAATTTCAAACTAGAGGGTTAAAATGCCTTTACTAAATGCCAATATCCTACTCTAAATCAACTCAAACAGGGCCAATGGATCTGAAAACACATTATTCTACAAATTGGAAGCACAAATGCTTATAGAGAAGCAAAATGCAAACAACTATTGTAGGTAAAAAAACCAACAAAATTGTTATCTAGCCCTTAAAATCAGCCGTGAAATTGATCTATTGAATGACTAAACAAGGGTATCTTAACCTCCGAGCTATTAAGAAGCATTGTAGGTCAAGAACTTAGGCCAAATTTCAAGCAAAACTCGCAAAAAAGTGCAAAAAAAGACCAAAAACAAGCTGAATACGCACCTATTGGAGCATTAAGTGCGACCTAGTCGCCTTTTTTGCCTAACAGCAGCGACTTCTAAAGGAAGTCAGCGACTCGGGGTGAAAAATGAAAAAAAAAAAAAAACAAGTTGTGAAATGGCTCCAAATGGCCTCAAAATTTTCCTAATCACTCCTAGATGGATCCTAAACTGAACTAAAGCAAAATTTAGCAAGAAATATGTGCAAAAGCACCAAATTTTGAGAGAGAAAGTGCTAAAAAACAAGTCTCCTCCCGAGTGGTGTCGCCATTCTGATAGAGGAGAATTAGTAGTAGATCTAGATAGCTAGGCTCAAATCCCCTTCCTTAACTAATGGGTTGGTGAATTCCATTATCAAATCAATGAAATAATTAATTAACAATTATTCAAAGCTAGATCCCTAATTTCTTCCATGTTGTTTGGAAAAGTCTTTGCTTGTTGCTCTTCAAGCTCGCCTTTGTTCCTGCAAATCATACACTACATGTTTTCTCCATTCTACTAACAACATATCTCATGGTATTCAAAGCAAATTAGATCTACAATTCTACCTATTACTAAACACAAGCATTTGGGAGACAATTGAATCCTTTCATATTACTTCAAAGAAGGAATGGAAGATTACAACCTCATCAATGAGTTGCTCCCTCCTCTTTCATTCTAGGTTCCCTCCTCCGCTTCTCAAGCCTTTAATCACCAAAAGTTCTTTTTGACCAAAAGAGTCTCTTACTATTCCTTCAGCATAACTTTGCTTTTCAATTTATCCTCCCAAACTCTTACCCTGAGTAGCTCTTAAATAACTTTTGGTTGTGGGTTTTTATGAGCAAAAATACAGTGTGGGATAGAATCCCAATTCATTACTTTCATACATTTTCTTCACATGTTGGTTTTCCATAGTTTTTTAAAACTTCATGATATTTTGAGCTTGTTGCACTAAAAATACTTGTTTCATGCAATTTTAACTACTTGAACCTTGTGGTATTTTGATTCTAAGCTCATCTTAGGCAACTTCAATCATTGTAGTTGCCCCTTGCCAGGCTATGTCAATAACCACATGCACCTTTCTTTAAGGAAAGTAGCAGTTGGGCTATGAAATTATGTCTCTTTTAGTGTTTCATCTCAATCTTCATGTTGCAGACTAACCTAATACATGCATCCAACTCGTCACCAAAAGGAATCCAAGTCACGAATCATCTTTACCTCAAAAGGGCCATAGCATTACTTCCACTAGGAAACTTTAAAAGGAAAGGTATCAGGTTAGTCTAAAATAAGGAGCCTTGCTTTCCAAGCCATCATCTTATGTGATTGATAACCAGAGGGCAGTTTACTCAAAATGTTCAAAAAACAAAATATATAGCAATAGCTTTAATTTTCCAATGGAAATTTTTGGGCACTTTTCTTTCAAAAACACCTAGGTCATTTTAACAATTACCCTCTTATTGCGTTTAACCACTAGCGTGCAATTTTTGAGTGCATGCACTTAAATAAGGTGAAAACTTATCAGAATGAAGATCTAGAATAAAGGAATGAACTTGTCTGTGTATACTCTTATTGTCCTTATTGAATGTATTTTGTAGTTTCTGAATTTTGTTGTCCAAATATAGACCAGATTCAGTACAGTTCAGTGGCTCGGCTAGGCTATATGTATATTTTGGTTTCAAAAGAAATAGCAAATATACAAAAAAAATTCTCAGAAAATAGCATCATGAACATCAAACATTTGATAATTGATTTTTCTCAGCTTACACACTCACTATGCTCTTGTTAAACTAGATCACTACTCTTGAATAGATGGCATGCTTTCTGCTCACTCTACATTCATTTTTCTATATAGATGGAATACATATCAAAAGTTTACATGACAGGATGTTTTTTATAGGATTTATATTACAATTTAACAAGCTTCAAGAAATTAATTAGTTATTCCTACGAAGGTAGAAGCACTCTATATAACCCGAGTGAATTTTTTTCTCTTTTCTCTTACATCATTACACAGGTTTCCATTTCAAACTTTCAGATTTTTGAGAGAGACTTCATTCACCTATATATTACATCCAATGTGAGGTTTAGCAAATAAGCAGGCGAAACTTAATTAGAAACATAGACTTTGCATCAAGCATAAAAGATGAATCTTGAATTGAAAAGGGATTTATCAATTACTCTAAGCCCATAATGGAAACAATGAGCTGCTTTTCCGATGTCATTTTAAATGTTTAAACTCCCTCATTCGGTAAAGAGGAATTCAGAGCTAACATATGATCCTGCATTTACATTGTAACATAGCCAAAATCATGCTGAATGCAACCGATACACTCGTGGGGAACTTGCCCCTTATTCAACAACTCCCTGAACTACAATGGTGGTTACTGCAGACTAAACCTGGTCAAACCACCCTACACAATGACCCTCTTACCCACTGGTTGCAATTTTTAAATCTGTGGAACATTGCTAGTGCCTTTGATTCTCTATCACATTTCACAAGACTAGCTCTTCTGGGCATAACTTAAGTTGCAGCACTGAGGGCACGTTCAATCTCCTCCAATGAGCGACCCTTAGTTTCAACTACATTATTTGTCACATAGATGACAGCAAGGAGGCAGACAGTAGCAAATCCTAAATACACTTTGCTGATTCCAAACTTGTTAACCACACTGAGGAAATATAGACCAATAATGAAGTTTGAAACCTGCCATGGCAATCAACAAGCTATTTTAAATGGGCCGAACTTCGAAATGATATTACAGCTATAAATAGCAACCTTATGATGCACACAAAGAAGAGGAAATGATGCAAAATCTTACCCAGTGCATTCCAAGAGACAAGGAAACAGCCTTGGCACGGATGCGTGATGCAAAAATCTCAGGTAGAAGTAGAGCAGGAACAGGACCAGCTCCCAGGGAAAATGAAACGACATACCTGTAAATGGTAAGTTCATTCAAAAGAAAAATCTTAAGATATTTATTTTCATAAATATATACTTAATAGTGGCATATTCTTTCTCCAGATGTCAGCTTGCCAGAAAAGAGAAAAACTTACAAGACAGTCCCAAGAACAGCAAGAGTGCCCGAGTACTGTGCCAATGCCTTCCAGGAAAGGGACAGAGAAAGAAGCAACATAGAAGCAGCCTGAACAATAAATTCATCTATTAGGTATAATCGTAGTATGAATGGTGGTTATAGTCGAAAATACTGTTTTCAATGTTCATTGCTTAAAGCACATTCATTTAAAACAGATGAGAGGTCGAAAATAACTGTTTTCAAGGTGCAATGCTCAAAGCACATTCATTTAAAACAGATGACACATTCTTTTTAAAAAATAGTTCGCTTTTATGATGCAGCCTGTATCAGTACTACTCATTGCATATCCAACATGGTACAGTTCCATATATCTCTGCTCCCTGTAATGGTAGCGCACAAAAGAAAACATCCTTGCTTCATTTGACTCCAGAAAATTATAATAGGAAGAAACCAAATCGGACTCTCAAGAATATGCAAGAGGGTATTATCCAATGGTGAATCGGTGATTATCCCTTGAAACTAGTAAGTACTTGGGTGTGTCCATAAGACAGTGGGCTAAGGAATTGATCAACATATAACTGTTGTATAATAGAGCGTGTACCGGTGATATTATCCAATGATGATTGTGCCTCCAAACTAGTAAATCCCACATACAACATAATTTCCAACTATTGCAGTTTCTCTCTGGACCAATATGCCATCACCCTTGTACCTAAAGCCTCTTCTGTAGAATGCAACTCTTCAATGAATATTCAGAAATGAGAGGATCCAGAAAAACATTTCTTGAACACAAAATTAGTAAATCACCGATAGCATGCCAACAGTACTTAAAGCTCTGAATTATCTCCAGCATCCTCTAAGGATCATAAGATGGAAAAACTGAAGACAATAAAAATGAAATGCATAAGCGAACTAACAGTAGAGAATGAGGCAAAGTCAGCAGGACAAGGACGAACATCTTCAAATTGCATGAAAATAGTGCTTTCTGGAGATCTTCGCTTATTTATTTCTTAATTTCTCATACACAAAGAAACTCTCATAATCATGGCCATGCCCCATCCAAAGCTTGCAACACTTGCCAGCCAGGTGATCAACTTATACAAACTTCAAAACTAGACAGATTTCTGTTAATTTTGTACACCAGTGTTTCTCAGAGACATTTCCCTGGGCTTGAGGAAGTATTTCCTGCAAAAGGAGGACATGGGTATGAGTCCCTCACCTGACGTCCCAAAATGCAACGGACACCCTTTCAAGGCACCTGGGACATCCCGAGCAGAATAGGGATGTCCCAGGAATATGCAGCCATCTCTCAACCCTTGTCTAGGGGACTCTAGACACCCCAACATGGGTCACAAAAAAATTACCAAAAATACACTTGAAAAATATTTTTTGGCGATTTGTTTCATTATTTTCCTTGTTGGTGGGTCAAAGGGGGGCTTTTAAATAACAGCAGCAGTGTTTTTCAGCTAATATTGGATATAAATTTTTCAAAATTGACTTTATTTTTCTTTATTTTTTTTGGAGTGTCATCTGTGAAATTTTGGGGGTCTCTCCAGCCATAGCCAAAACTCCTCTGCAAGTCCCCTGTCTCAAACCAGTATGAAACATTTGTAAACTTGCCAATGCATGCTTAATCCCTACTAATAACTCTGACATTCTCCTTTTAACCTGAAGGCTGTTTGTCTCCTGTAATGCAAAAACCAAGGTACACTTGTGTGAGCCCTTGCAGTTGCAACTTACCTCCATTCTTGATTAGGATGGGATGATTCTTGTATCTTTCTTGTGAAATGGATTTAGGAGGAAAATAAAACCTGAGTTTTGGCAAAAGTGACGAACTTCATCATACAAATTCTTTTAGAGCCTGATACATTCAAAATGGAGTATCATGGGCCCTTTCCTTCTGCTAAAATGCTTAGAAGAAACAGACTTTGTTGCTAATAACTTTTGATGCTATTAAGAAAGACCTTTGTAATGACAGACAAATTACTTGGGTTAGGACCAAAAGATAGTCGAGTTGCTTTAAAGATAGTCGAGTTGCTTTCATCAATACAGCCAGTGCAGATGTTTTCTCCTTGTTGACACAGATTTTTGCCATGCACAAAATCTTGGAAATTAAAATTTTGAACAAAATACAATTTACTAAAGTAGCGCCATGGACAAATGCTCTTACAATAGCCAACACCCTTTCTATGTCTTGCTATGTGAAGACAATAAGTTGGAGAAAGCAATACAAGGGTTACTATAGAGGAACACCTTTGGTCTAGAGCAATGTTGCACGACTCGGACTCGGCAAAGACTCGGCTGGCATATGACTCGTGGACTCAGGAAAAACTCGGGAAAGACTCGGGACAGACTCGGCAAGACTCGGCAAATAGGAAAAAAAATAAAAATATTGTATATTTTGGGCAAAAGAAGAGATTAAAAGCATTTCCAATCCATATAAACTATAAAACTACAATTTATGTGGTAATTCATAACATTGTCTCATAAACTCCTAAATAATGACTATACGACATAACATAATCGATTTTAAAATAATAAAATTAAAAAATATATATACAAAATATATAACAGAAATAAAATAAAAAAATATATATATAAAAAACCAAAATAACAAAATAAAAAAAAATAAAAATAAAAAATATATATATAACAAAAAATTAATAAATTTTAATTTTAATTTTAAAACATATAACATAAATACAAATTTAAAATAAAAAAAATACAAATAAAATAAAAAATATATAATAAAAAAATTATAACAAAAATCTAAATAAACAAAACTATGTAACACAAACTATATAATAAAACTATAAATAAATAAAAACTACATATATAATATATATATTATATATAAAATATATAACAAAAAATATTTAATTAAAAATTATATAACAAACAAAAAATATAAATAAATAAAAACTATATAACATAAAGTTGAAAACTTGAAACTCTAAATAAAAAAACCATATAATATAAAAAAATCCATATAAAATAAACATGCCGCCCGGCCATGTCGAACAGCAGCGCCCACGTATCAGCAATTTAGACTCCTTCAATCAGAATGCTGTCGAACAGCAGTCCCCACCCAACAGAATGCTGATTGATGGCGTAGACTCTCCCGCCGACTGCCGCTGATCACCATTCCATGTCCATTGACTGCCGTAGAGACTTAGAGACGCCTGTTGGAAACCCAGGGCAACGAACTCTCAAATTAAAAATCAACGAATTTGCCTCCATTTCCGCGGTTTTTATTTTTCCTTTGTTTGCCGAGTCCGAACGATTCATCACGATTTAGGGCGAGTACGACGATTTTGCTGAGTATGACGAGTTCAAGGCCGAGTCTTCTGCGAGTGCTCGGCGTGGGGGTTGACTCGTCCCGACTCGCGAGTACTCGCGAGTCTGGGGCGAGTGGTGCTTCACTGGTCTAGAGAACAAAATTTACTAAGAAAACTATAAAGGCACTGGACCACTGAATTCCATCTACAAGTGCCAGAATACTTTCACACCAAAAAAAGAGCTCACCATAAAGGTTAGCTATCGACAGTTTACTTTTTAGTCCTCAAGAACAGCTGCTCAAAATAATGCTTCCTTTACCAGATCTATAAACAAAATGGACGAAGCCATCTCTGAGCAGTGATTATTTCAAAAAAAAAAGTAACAACAATTTCCATAATTTTCAGCCTTACAATTTACATCAACCTAAGCATAAATGCCATAAAAAGGCAAGTTCCTTGTTCCACCACCATAACCTGCGTGCTGGCGCTTAGATAGAAGACATGTATATGATAAAAGTCCAACAGCACATGCACCAAACAAAGCCTGAGCACAAGCGGAGAACATATCATTGGAGAGACTTGAACCATGGTGGGGCAAATAACAGTACCCCACATTCACTAACCAAGTAAGCCACCATTGACTAAAATTCCAACAATTAACATGCCATTTTATGCATTAGATGAATATCGGTTTTCTGTTTTAATAGCAGAGGTAAATGGTCTGCTGAAAGGACTGCCAACTGTGTACTTGCAGATGAAAATTGTATTTTTGTGATTCAGTTTCTAATTCTCTGTTGAAAGGAATACTGAAATCTAAAACACAATCATCCAACATGCCTAATACAGACAAAGCCAATTAAATGTGATAAGCAGTGGAACAAGTCGAGCATTAATCTTAAGCTCGGATGATTGAGGATTCAAAATTTGCATAGAGTATCACAAATGTCCCTTGTTGCCATAACTTTCCACAACTCTCGGCATGAAATACAAGACTCACTGAAGAAACAGGATCTTCCAAATATCTCTTGAACAAAGATGGGAGCATAAAGATTATTCAAAGTCATAATAGACAGACGACCAAATGGTTAGAAGCACTAAATTTACTTCTCAAGGACATTGATCTTTATTATTATGATAAGTGACTCTCTTGCTTAGCTACTTACTGTGGACTCTCGTATCTGTCTGTGAGAACTTCAAGGAGAATTATTTTACATAATCATATTTACAATTTACCTTTATCTAGTCAATATTTTGAATAGAGATTGAAGACCGTCTCATGCTTCGATATGCTGCATACAAACATGTAAGAAGACACAAAGGTCTTGGATGAATCATGAATGATGAGAGTGCTCACTGCATGGGGAAGCTTTAAACAAAGAGACGTTTCCGTGATGAATTATTTCAGTGCAGATATGCAGTTAAGGAGGAAATATGTACATGTTGAATGCAGATTTCACAAAAGGTTGGAACTTGGAATACAGACTATTGACAAGAAAACAGAGTAAAGAGAAAGGATGTGCAACTTAAATTAAAACAAGATAAGAAGCAATCACGACACTTGTTAGAACAAAGAATGTCATTATGCTCTATATCAACTTAGAGTCTATTTACATATATACATGTGATCAACAAAGATGGAAGTAGAGGGTGCCCCCTAATGAACTTTCTTGCAGGTTTTAAAGCAGTATAATTAGAACACAGCAGGTTTATGGAGATTGGACAAAGGCGACAGCAATCCAAGTTTCTTATGTGATTGCCTTTCACTTGCAAGCCTAGCCTGCTAGTTTGAACGGTAACATTTTTGGCATCGTTGCCGGGGACGTTTCAAAGATTGAAGTGGTTCATCCGATGTCATTTACACACCCTTGGCACAACGACACTTGGTGAACTCAAGGTACGTCCTTATATTTGAAAGTTGTTTATTTTGAAAGGACTAACTTGGCAGGTTTATCTGGCGACTCCATTAAGAACTCAGGTATGTCCCTTGCTCATATCTTGGTGAGATTTGCATAGCCTAACTTCGCAGGTCTCTCCTAGCGACTCCACCTAGACAAAATTCAAAGAAATATTCGACATGGGTTAATTTTAAAGGTACTCTTCTCCCCGATCTCAGTCATATATTATTAAAAAGGAAAGATCGTCTACAGGAGAAATTGGTAAGTGATCAACAAACACTTGATTCTTTACTTGATATACATAAGCTTTTTGTTGTTCCTTTTGTTCAAGTCAATATGGCTTTCGCTGCTTTGGATTTCACAACTATTCCTGGGTATCCTAACCAAGCTTTAAAATTTAGAGATCTAAGAGAATTTCCTGTATTTTCTGGATCAAATGCTATTACTGCTGCCTAACACTGGGATGCTATTGAACGATGTTTTATGCTTACTGATACTACTCATCCAGATGTTAAATTTAAAGCTTTTGCCTCATGTCTAATTGATGAAGCTGTTGAATGATTTAAATCTTTGCCTGCTAACAGTATTGCTAACTATGTTGATTTAAAGACTAAATTTTTTGAAAGATGGCAAGAAAAGAAAGATCCTGTAATGTTAAATAATGCTTTGATAACTATAAAAAGAAGTGAGAATGAAACTATTGATGAGTTTGATTGCAGGTTTGACAGGATTACAAAAGAATTTCTCGCAAATTGCAAACCTCAAGACCCAATGATCTTATCATACTACTTAAAAGCTTTCTCAGGTGACTTCATGTTTCATCTCAGTCTGGACAAACCAGGGGATCTTGCAACTGCTAAACAAAAGGTAAGAATTCTTGATGACAGTTGGAGAGCAGCTGGAAGGCCTAATACTTCTAGCCACTCGAGAGCTAAACCAGAACCAAAGAACAAGGCCTCTTCTTCCAATGAAGGCCCTGATCCGATGAACATATTGATCGAAGAAATGAGGTAACTAAGGGTTGACATGACTCAACAAGCTACTACCATGCAGAATCGAATTGTCCAGCTGGAAAGAAATCAACAGCCAAGTCAGCCTCGATTTCCGCCAAAGGATTTCAATAAAGCTCCTTCACAGCAACAAAGGCCTTGTTCATCTTTGGAACCTACCAATGCGGTAAGTGATTTTCCATATGATTGGAAGGGCATGCCGTAGCTTCCATGACGAAAAGACTTGCGCCTAATATATGGAATATATCAGGAACAACATTCCTTTCGAATATGATGACTCCGAGGTATGTAATTTGTTTGAAAGAAAGCAATTTAATTTATCTAACGAGCATATGCAGGAGATCAGAAAGGGTTCTATTGATGCGGACAAGGTAAATACTCTTCTTGAGGAAATGCCTCCTCAAGAACAGATTAGAAAATGGTATGAAAACCGGACCGTAGGCGACACTTATCAAAGAAAAAGGTTTCCTCCAGCAAACACAGAAAGGGAAACGGTTGCTTCTCCACCACAGGTAAATAGACCTCCTATTGATTTAGTTACTAATGAACCTTTGAAGATTGATGTTACAGGTGCTCTTAACTCCACAAGGATACCAGTGCCGATTTCCAAGTTAGCAAAGATCCCATCAGTCAGAGAACAAATTGCAGAACATTTTCACCTTCAAGATCAAATCCGAGACAAGCAACCAGTGGTCAATCAAGCTGAAGAAGAAGACACTCCGATCATATTGTCCAACATGCTACCAACTGAGAATAAGAATCCTGGACACAAACCCTTCTTCATTTCTTTATGCATTGGTGATTTAATTTTACACAATTGTATGTTTGATTTTGGTGCTTCCACTAACGTTATGCCTTTAGCTGTAATGAAAAGGTTAGGTCTAAAGATATCAAGACCATACAGGAATATTTGCCTTGGGGATTCTCGAGAAGTGAAAGTGAGCGGGGTGGTGGTAGATGTCCCAGTTCAATTGACGTTGCATCCTACTATAATGCTAAAGATGGATATTGTTGTCATTGATCTACCAAAGTCTTGGGGTAAGCTGTTATCCAGAAAATTTGGTTCAAACTTGGGAGGAAGCTTACAGTTAGATCTATCATATGCTACGGTACCCCCACTCCCGAGGGTGGATACATTACTCTACAAAGGGAGACCATGCGGAAACACCAGGTGGAGGATTCTGAAGGACCAAAAAATGAGTACATTTGACAAAATGACATTGGGTCATACTCAGTACTTACTACAGAAGTTGCTCCTTAGACAGACATTGACAAATTCTGGACTGTACACTTCAACGCTGCAAAATGCCAAGCAGGTATGGGCACAAGTATTGTATTGAAATCTCCCAGGTATGAAGAACATTGTTTTTCATTTCGATTAGAATTTGATGGTACTAACAATACTTTTGAATATGAAGCTTTGTTATTAGGCCTTAACATGGCCAAAGATTATGATATAAAATTGTTGCATGTACTTGGTGATTCTGACCTGATTGTATGCCATGTGAAAGGGATTTTCTCTTGTAAAAAGACACAATTGAAAAGATACAGGGATGCAGTCAGGTTGGCTACTGAAGAATTCAATGCCTTATCATTAGAGGCCATCCCGAGACTACAGAATCAGACAGCTAATGCGCTCGTGGTTTTTGCATCTACTTTCGATCCCACTGATACAGTACATGATACAGGAAAAGTTCAAATGATGTTCCGTCCTTCCGTGCCTGACAACTTTGATGATTAGGAAGTATTCAATGATGACAAACAGATCTGTAGGTTCATGGCCAACACAGAAGAATACTCGAATAACTATATCGATTGGAGACAGGAAGGATCCACAGAACAGCCAGATTACAATCCTATCCCGATGGAGAAGGTCTCTTTAGAAAGAATATTTGACAGGGATGATTAGTGCAGGCAAAAAGTGGAAACAACTTCGGATCTTGGGTACGAAGAAGTAAACATCGGTTCGCAAGAAGACCCTTGCCCAATAAAGGTGGGAAAAGCACTAAGTTCCCAGGAAATAAAGGAAGTGATTGACTTAGTCCGTGAATTCAGAGACGTGTTCGCCTGGTCATACGATGGGCTCAAGACGTACGACAAGAACATAATTCGGCACGCTATACCTCTGGAAGAAAATGTGAAACCTCATAGTTAGAAGTTACGAATGATAAATCCGAAGCTAGCTCCGTTGGTGAAACAGGAATTACAAAAAATGGTTGAAGCGAAGATAATAGCTCCAATCAGATATTCAGAATGGTTGTCTAATCCAATTCCTACTGCTGACACCATTGCAGGAGTTCTCCTTCAGAAGAATGAAAAGAATGAAGAACAACCAATTGCCTTTATGAGTAAGGCCTTGAGCAGTGCAGAAGCAAAGTATGATAGTATGGAAAAACAAGCTTATGCTTTGGTGATGTTCCTGAAACACTTCAGAGTGTATATTGGATATTCGGAGATTATGGCTTATGTTCCTCATCCAGCGATGAAAGAAATACTGAAGCAATAAGACGGTCTAGATGCTCAAGCCAAATGGATTACAAAGATACAGGAATATGACTTGGAGATCCAGCCCACTAAGTTGATCAAAGACAGAGGACTAGCTCAGTTATTGGCAGAAGGAAAAGAGAAGGCATTGGACCTAACAGAACAAAGGCTTCCTATGGCTTCAGTGTTCAAAGAGACCATAGCACAGTCCAACTGGTACAGAGAAATTGTTTACTATCTGCGAAATCTTTCATGCCTCGGTTATTTACCAGATCACAGGAAGAGAGCTCTGAATTGAATGCATCCAAATACGGTTTAGTGGACATTGCTGCAGACGATGGATGGATTCAAGGACTTATGTAATACCCCATTTTGACCCTTATGTTATATTGGCTTTTAATGTAAATATTGTATACATGCGATGTATGTTTTCCTAGCGTGGAGCTCAAGGCCAAGGCCCTACTAGTGTACGTTCGGATTTTATTTAGAATGGACAAGCATTTGATATTTTGTTACCCAATGTGCTATTAAGCCATGGAATATTGTAAATTATGTAAATATTTGATATTGCAATAAAATACCAAAGCTGGCTATGGGAGCAATGAATGAGAAGGGGCCATGTGTATCCACTAGGGAGTGGTGAAGGGGCTGTGGGGATGAACCATATGCTGCCAAATGTCATTGTGAGAACCCATTTGACTTTCCTTGATGACATTTATTTCTGTTGTAAGGAAGTTGTTGAAGATTTCAGTCCATGGCTTCAATGGAGCATGGGAGCCCAGAAATTCGTATGGCAGAGTATGGGCTTTGTTTTCTTGTACCACAAGTCACTCTAGAACACTCGGCAGGGCCGGAAGCGTTCTAGGGTTGCGGATTTCGGGTTTCAGGAATGCAATTTTCCAAAAAATTGCGTATTGGAGTTCTGAAATCCCGCACCCGCAATTTCGGGTTGTGAGTTGCGGGATGGTCACATTCCCGTGACCGAGACTTGACTTTCCGCACCCGCAACTTCAGGTTGCATGGTCCGGGTTGCGGGTTGCGGGATGGTCACATTCCCGTGACCGCGACTTGACTTTTTGCACCCGCAACTTCGGGTTGCAGGATGTCACATTCCCGTGACCGCGACTTGACTTTCCGCACCCACAATTTTGGGTTGCGGGGTGCAGGTTGCAGGTTGCGGGGTGGTCACATTCTCGTGATCGCAACTTGACTTTCCGCGCCCGCAATTTCGGGTTGCAGGATGCGGGCTGCAGGCTGTGTGTGGCGGGATAAAAAAATAAATAAATAAATAACAGTATAGAGCCGGAAAATTGATTTTTGGATTGCAGGAGCATGAGGATTCAGAATTGGATGAGTTCGGTAGCATTCTGAGGCCATTGACGAAGGCCATGAATGAACCAGTGAGGATTCGAGCCCCTTATGCTCCAATTTGGGATTAATGGCTTTTACAAATCGGTGTCCCGACGCTTGACAGAAGGTCGGATGGAGCTGAAACTAATATGGAGAGGTCGTGGAATAGGCACGATGTTAAGTTTGGAGTTTTGGAGCCAAAATCCAAAGGATGTGGAGTCGAGGTGTGCAAGAAGGCCAGAAAGCACTATTCCAAGCCACATTTTTTGGAATTTTGAAAAGCTTGCGGTGGTTGAAAGTGACCCTATAATTCAGATTCAAGAAAATTACTGAACTCAGCATTTCATATTCTCAATAAACCAAACAATTCACGTTAGACAAAGATTTTCCAGAAATGCACCGTTTGAGAAATAGCCATTTTTGGCCCAAAATTTGGAATTTTGGAAAAATGTGAAAAATGGAAAGTAGTCAAACCCAGAATTTTCTAGAGGATGAATGGAGCATCAGAACAAAGATCCGTGAGTTGCTGAGTGTTCCTTGTTATATGGACTAACTTCGCCCGGTAGAAAAATTTTTATCATAAAGAAGACCGTCGGTGACAACAAAAGATCCTAGGATAGCAAACTGAAGTTTGCAGTTTGGGCAGACAGAATCACCATCAAAAAATCTACCAAGAAGAGTCTTTTTGAACTAGTCTATGGATTGAATGCTACATTACCAATCAACTTGAGGTTGCTCGTATACAAGATGCTCCAGCAGAACATGGACGATCCAGACAAGTACCAAAGAAGAATCAACAACTTGATAGAACTGGACGAGAACAGAAGGAAGGCTTTTGATCACCTGACAGAACATCAAGACAAGGTTAAAGGAAAATTTGATAAGGCTCGACAACGAGATTTCCAACTTTGTGACTTGGTACTCTTGTGGAACAAAAGAGGAGAACAATCAGGTAAACATCAAAAATTTGAAAGTTTATGGTTGGGTCCATATCAGATTACTAACATTGCAGGTCCAAGTACATTCCGATTGAGCCACATGGATGGCGAAACGATCCCTCTTCCTGTCAATGGACAGTTACTGAAGAGGTACATTACAGGTGATATTTGATCTTCTATATATGTTTATGTTAGTTGATTTATTATTCGTTTATTCATTATTTCATTAGTTGTTTATTAGTCTCTGTGTCATTGTTAATTTTAGCATTATTTTATGAGCAAGGCAGGACGGACGTGTCTGCCTCTTGGTAGTTTGATGTCCTTGGTTATTTGATTTGTGTGTAGGTCTACAGGTACCCAGATGATTCTTGGATTTTCGAGCACCCTCAGGAGAAGTACTCGTCCCGCAGTTGGAGCCAGTGTTATGTGGTACCAGTACCAGTGAACCTACAGAGGTACCCCAAGGAGAGGGTATCATTTTTCTGACCAGGAGGGGTGTTTAGCCAGCTTTTTCTGAGTAGGGGTTATGGCCAGACCCTTTGGTTTCTCCCTTGGAAGTGCTATGGCTTAGTGGCATTGCTGACTACCTCATGTAAGGGCTTAAAGCCGTGAGGTTGGTGTCCGAGGCTTCCAGGGGTAAATCACTGGGTCACATGACCCCAACCCTGATTTAGCACTCCGGTGACAGATCTTTCAGTACTAAGGCATCTCTTTCTCCTCCAGGTCACCTCCAGCACCCTCCTAGCCCTCCAGTTCACCAACGCCCTCTCTCTGGGCCCTGCTTCAAATGATGATGTCATCCTTGGAGCCAAGTTGTGATGCTTGATTGGGGGGGCATTCAGGGATTTTCACTACTGTTGGGGTCAGTTGGGGCATGACAAACCCCACCCTCCATAGTCTGGTCTTCAGAACAGGCTGATATGCTTATTTTTAGCCATTTTGCTCATGTATGGGTCAAATCTAGGAAAATACCCCAATTCACCCACATTTATGATTATTTTATCTTATTATTGTTTTAATTTTAAGTTGACATTTATAATTTCAAATTGACATTTTAAAAAGGAATGTCGGCCTGGATATATTTTATTTTTGTAAAGTGAGTGTGAGAAAGATATAGATATAATTTCTCCTCACTTCATTTTAACAACAACTTATGGGATTACACTCTATTTTTCCGATTTTTAAAGCTTCTTGGGCTCTTTGAGGGATGCGCACTTCTTGAGGATGAAAGCACATGCTAGTTTGAAGGTTGATCTTTGAAGTATCTTGGCTCTTGCACTTTGCTTGGGTAATGCTAAGAGTTGTTTGCTTAACACATGCACAAGGAGGTATCTAAGTTCCTTCTCTTGATTTTTTTTGTTAAATGTTGGATGAGTGCTTGTCTAAGGTTGAATGGTGATTGTCTAATGCTGCATTTTGCCCTAGCTAAGTCAAATTTCAGTATTTAATTGCCCTAGCATAGGAAAGCTTGAGCTTTAGGTCTCCAAAGTTAGCCTTAGCTAAGGCTTTTTCAACCAACCCTTTTTGGTTGTTGAAGGAGGCTTGGTTTGCCAAACTTGGCAAGTGCCATCTCAAGAAGAGGGTTATCCTCTTGGAAGCCCTAGGGTTAGGTTGGATTATCTATCAAACCCTAGGTTGTTCTTCTATTTTTTTAACCTAGTTTCTGACTTTGTAAATGTTGTACATATTAGCTTATGTTAATTTTTATGTAATTTTGCATTTTTAAAGTTATTAAACCCTGATTTTCTGCCTAAACCCTAGCTGCCAAAAGCTTCATGCCCTAGCGGCCTCCTCCACACTCACTTTCTGCCCCCGCTCTCCTTTCCAAACAACTCAGCCTCCCTCCTAATCCCTCTTAGCACCCTCGGCCTTCCTCTTCTCCTCTTTGTTGGCATCCTATCTTCCACGGGCCTGCTGTCCCATCTTCTTCTGCTCCTCTACCTGCGGCCTCTTTTCTTTTCCTCCATCCTTCCCTTCTCTTCCTTACCTCCTTCTCCCCCCTTATCTCCCTCCTTTCCTCTCTCCTTCTCATCCTTCGCTGATTTTCCCCATCACTTTCTCAACTAAATCCGAGCCTTCTTCCACCTAACACAGGTCTGCAATTTATTGCAGACCCCTGTGTGTTCGCCTTTTCTGCTCTTATCTGCCTTATCACCTATACACATTCAAATAAAAAAAACAAAGTCAATTTTTGTGTTCTTTGTGATAGTTTTCTGTGTAAATATAAGTCTGATTTTTACCTACAGCAGATCTGGAAAACCTTCTCTTACATACAGCGTTAGTCTTTTCTTTGGTTGATTAGGTTAGTATTTGGTATAAGCATATCTCAAGGTCTTGTTGAAGGTAGATTTGGCTTTTGTTGAGAGTCGAGACGAATCACCAGTTTGATCAATCAGAGAGGATCTCCCTGGTGTGCCACCTTCAAGAGGTTGAGACAGAAGAGCACTTCATCTTTCATTCTCCAATATAGTACAAGATCCATGAACAATTCCATTGTCTTTTTAGAGAGATTCTTAGGGAGCTTCAGACCTTGACCAGTTTCTTTCGATACCCTAACCAAAGATGTCTGGCCTTGTATTTGCAGGAGGCCCTTTGGCTCCACTCTCTCTTCCTCCAATCACATTCTTCTACTAGAGCAGTCTCCAACCAGCAAATTACTTCCTTTCTTTCAGTGCAGACTGATGGCAGAACCTCTTTCAACTCCAGACGGTACCAGACCTATTTGGATGCAAAGTATTTCCTCTTCTTTCATCCGACCCCAGCAACATAGCCACACTCAGCCTCGAACCAGCAGTCAATCAGTTCCTTCTAGGTCAGAGGCAAGCACATCACTCCAAGCGGAGACACATTACCCCGTCTAGCTCTTCTCCCAGCTCTTCCTCTAGACAGGGTTCTATTCTACACTTCCTCCAGTCGACCTCGGATGTTAGGAGAGATGGTTCCGATGTAACATGACAGACATACACCATTTGTTTCACAGACCCTAGATCTACTATCTCTGTACATCTCTCCCCTAGATTGGCTCTCCATTTTTGGAGTTCGTTATCTAGGTTTTAGGCATATTTTTATTTCTGCATATCATTTTTATGCCTCGGTGCTCCCACTTTGTATTGACAACATGGTACCAAACAGTCCCATTCACCTACTTTTGTGGTCATTCATTGAACATTAATAAAATTATCTTATCTTATCTATAGAGCAACAGAAGGTATGACCTGAAGTTTGAATAGATAAAAAGAAATAATATTTCAAAATCATGAAAGAGAAAAGTGTTACATAATGATTAATGAAAATGATACAAAGGCTATATTACCATTCCCGTAAAACTCGTTATAAGTAAGCTCTTTCTTCCCTGCTTGTCCATTAAAGAAGATGCCACGGCTGTACCTGTAATGGTCAGATTATAATCTAATAAGCAGACTTCTTTCCAGCTTTACTAGACACTGCTATTTAGGTATTTTTATTTTGTGTCTTTTGAGTTGTTAATCTAATAAGGTCTATCTTTCTTTCTACAATATTTAACAAATTAACATAAAATTATATATTAAACAGAACCAGGATTCAGAAGTCCAAACTAACCAATGACATTTGAAGCCCCCACAAGAGCACTTGCTGCAACATCAGAAGCGATGCCGGCACTCCGAAACACAGAAGTGGAATAATAAACAACTGCATTTATGCCAGCAAGCTGCTGAAACAGGAAAAGTGCTGCTCCGACACTAACCACTGTGAAAAAAAATTGCAAAATTCAAGATTAAATAGCCAGCATTTACTTGCAACACATGCATTTATAGATAAAGTACTATGATAAGATTGTGATCTCCTTTTCAAAAAAGCTAGTTACTGGGGCTCAATATTGTGCAAAAAAAAGGAAGATATCCCCATGACCTACCAGAAATTGTACTTGTTGCACATCTAATCATGGAACTGAGCATACTTATTGCACTTTTGTGCTCATCATTTTAAAAGAATAGATATACTGCATTAATTACTATTATCCTATAAATAATTTATTTATTTGTTTGTTTTGTAACTTTGTTTTCCTTCTCAGAATGCAAGTCATCCTAATGTATCCACAAGCCCAATATGCATAATTATACCTTTCCAGTATCGTTTACTGAAAAGATCAAACCAACCAGCATCCTCCTCTACAGAACCTGTGCTACTTCCTCTTAACTCAAGCATAACTTCTTCAACTTTGCCCTTGCCCCAAAGGGTCTTTATCGCAGATTCAGCTTCAGCTATTTTTCCTTCCTGTGAATTTGACAAACCAGTGGTTTTAATTTAATTTACAAATCAATAATTCCTAACAATAAATTGAAAATCAACAAAGCTCTTGCAAAAAAAGGATATCAGACCTTGAAAAGCCAGCGAGGACTTTCTGGGGAAAATAACATTCCCAGTGCCATTAGTACTGCAGGCACAGTTGCAATGGTGAACATGCTCCGCCACCTGAGCTTCAAAAACACCCATAATGTTATAAAGTGAAAGTCCTTAATTAATGCACAAAGAAGAAGACATAAAATCAATTTCAACAATCCAAATTAAGAATACATTACCATAATGGATTTCCAGCCAAGGGTAATCCCGCCACTAGAGCAAGCAATATTCCAACACATATAAAAAGTTGATTCACAGACCCAAGAGCACCTCGGATATCAGTGGGTGATATCTGCAAATAAGTTGGTCAAGAGTATGAAACAGTCTACACTGTCATTAACTGATAAACTTATAAGTGGAAAAGTCAATATCATAATAAAAAAAACTATCAGATTCAAGAATGAGCATTCTCATCTAAAAACTGGCTAGAAAATGTGTAAAAGTCATAATATACAACAAAGAAACAATACCTCTGAAATATAAAGTGGCACCAAAGCAGAAGAGATGCCAATACCAATACCAGCAAGCAACCGACCAATAATCATTGTTTCCACATTTTGTGCTGTGGCACTGATCAGAACAATTTTGGTTCATGTAAGCAAAGAAATACAATTTTTACCTTTAAGCCCCCAGAAGGATGAGTTACAAAACAGATATCAAAAAATTTATTTGAAAAAAAGAAGAAAAATAGAACTTCAAAGTTGAACTTAAAGCAAACCTTAGAAAAGCACCAATTACAAGAGGTATGGCATCCAGTTGAAATGTCCTCCTCCTGCCAAGTTTATCAGCCAATGCACCTCCAGTAAATGATCCAACAGTGGCACCTGCAAGTGTTGTGCTAACCACCCATCCTGAAAATTACACTTATTTCATTAAACTTGATAATGATTTATGGGCAACGACTCATAACGAGACTATTATTATAATTGTCCACTTGCAAGAGTCGACCTCCATAATGAAAAAAACATTATTTTTCCCTAATTTTTATCATAGCATACTGTTATAGATTTGTATCCCATTTTCTTGAATCCACTCACCTTGTAAAACAGTATTGTCGGCAAATCCAAGATCCTTCGCAAGATATTCAAGTGCTCCATTTACTACACTGTAATCCATAATAAACAAGCATTATAGCAACCAGCCTTTCTATTTTATCTGACTTTCAACCTTCTGTAATAGATCCATACATTAACAACATAATAAACCATTAAAAATCCAACATCTTATACACAACAGCAATGTCAGAAAATATTTCACCTTTGCAAATATTTGTAAAAACATGTTTTATACATTATCATATTGTATATAGATGACCTACATTGAAACTTGTAGATTTAGATTTCTGGATGTCAATCAATACATACCCAAGATGGTAACCAAATAAAATGGCTCCCAAACATGCAACACCAACATATGGCAATACTGTTCCAGAAGATTTTCCAGATGCTGTTGACTGAGACTCCAAACTGCCATCTGCATTATTCCAAAGAGAATCATGTCAATGATACCATCCAAGAAAGGTAAACTATAAAAACATCTTTTGAGATAAACAAATGCCCCCAATTCATATTGTAAATAAGTAGCAAAAGTAGAATCCAACACAAACAAATGTTAGCAAGAGCAAACAAGAAAATATGCCATACTGCTACATCCAGATTTGTATCTGACTATATCATTAGGTACCTTGAAATAACTTCAAAGGGGTCAAAGGGAAGGTATGTTGTGTTTAATTTCTTATCACTGCTTTTCTAAGGTAAAATCCTTGGTACTAGCCTCCATTGCATTTTGTGTATATTAAGATTTATTCACTCTGCTAGTGGGGATGGCTAGCCCTTGCAAAATCATATTAAAAAATCAATTCATTTGACTACTGTACTGACTTGGGCACCAAAAGGCCAAGGATAGAAGCTCAAAATTGCTTCGATGTTGAGGACCAGCTCTCCACGCATAAACATGAGCAAAAATATAGCTATGTGCATACAAACAATTATGTAATAAAAAATTGCCACTATCATGCCTTCTTAAAAGGAAATTTTATGTGTTTATCATTGAGTACTAAGGATTAAGAACTTTCTTATTGGATAGTACTGAATTTCTTATTTTTCTTTGGACAACTGTTGACTTTGATCATATGCTCCGCCATTATTAACTCAAAACAACTTATAAATATCATGGATCTGGATAATATTTTTAGAAACTCATTTCACAGTCATTTATATTGTTGTAATAGCTTTCTTATAGACTATAATCTAAGACTGAAGTCAATTGGGTGTAGCTCGACTGGTTGTAAGGAAAAACTGTTACCCTCCCAACCTGGGTTAAAATCCCACTTTGCAACATGCTTTTTCATAGCGAGCTGATTGTTGATGAGCTATATATGATCTATTCATGAGTTGTTGACCTAGCCTTGTGCCTTGAAGAACCTAGGGTTTACCCTATCTACCTGCCTTGGGTTCTACTCCTAATTGTTGCTCTTTTAAATATGGTCTTAAAATCTTCCTCGTAGACAGCTCAACCCTCTGATAACAAGCTATACTAAACCAATTCCTTCATATGTTGGACAAAGTCATCATTAAAAGAGTGCACACATGTCAATGGGGTCTAGCTTGGGTGGTTAGGAGGGGTTGTTATCCTCACCACCCATGTTCAAATACAGCTTGTGACATTCTTTCCCCTTGTGGGCTGATTGCCCCCCGCAAGGAGCCGTTTCATGGAGATGGGACCAGGTTCAATCCCTAAGTGACTTTGACAGATCAGATTCCCCTAGTCATGGCTAGTTAGCCAAGAACTGATTCCACAAGCACACGGATGAAAGTCCTATAGCTTACCGGAAACATTTCAAAATAATAAATATGAATAAAAAATAAAGAATAAAAGTGCATAGATGGGACTCTGGGTGGGATATCCAAGTCACTATTAAATAGTGCATTCATGGGAGGGACTAAAAAGCATGTTAAATTTTTAATGGTCTAATATAGACGATTTTCTTAAAAACTCCTTATATTGTCTGGAAAAGAACATCATAGGAATCAACTCACATCTCTCTAAAGGACCCTAAGAATGTCCTTAAGAGTGATTGGGCTCAAGCATCATAGAATCTAGCATCTTTCCTAATCACGGAGCCCTTAGCTATAAGTTCGGCCTGAAGATGAACATACACCATTCCATGAAAGGACTCTAGATCAAAGTGCAGATTATTAAAATCACCAATGTTGTATTGTAGACTTTCAAAAGGCATTTGACATGGTCCCAAGAGAAGATCTTGTTCCAACGTGTTACACGCCTGAGCAGCTACAGTGTTCCAACGAGGTTGAGGCTAGAGCAAGGGGCCAAAAAAAAATTATTGTACAAACCAAAGTGGGATTTATTATATGGGTATTTGGTTTGGGGGTTGTCTACCCCCTGGATTGGACATGGCCAACCCCCTTGGTTTCACTCTCAAAAGTACCTCACTTAATGGCTTTGCTGATTTCCCCTTCAATGTGATGATATTTCCACCATGCAAGGCTTTATGCCCATGGGTCGGTGCTCTGGGGCTTTTGGGGGTGACCCACTGGGGCACATGCCCATCCTGGTTATTTGACTTATAGAGGTGATTGTGATTTGTAAAGGACTATAATCTCCTCCTAGCACAACTTCTTGCACCCAGTTGGACCTATTTCAACTTCCAGAGACCCCTACTCCAGCCTTCTTGGCCCAGTGCGCCCTTCTTCCAGCTATTGCGCACCAGATGAGCCTATAGTGCCTTAGAGGGGGGGCATTGGGGACTTTCAGCAATTTGGGGTTAGATGGGGCATGGCATCCTGCTGGCTCACTACTTCATCAAGTGAAGCTATTTCTCAGATTATTTTAGCTTATTTTTATTATTTTTGTACATTTTAAAGTAAAAATCCTTTATTTTGAAGAACTTACCCTAAAAATAATATTATTTTATGATTTAGGCTTGTAGGCTCAAAATTAAAATATTCAAGAGAGAAAGGTATAAATATACCTCCTCTCCTCACTTTAAAATCATAAGACAAGGGTTCATAGTATAAGGGGAACCGAAAGTTGTAAGCTCAATAAACTCTCAAAACTATTGTTTGTATGCTAGATCTACAAACACATAGCTAACCAAAAAAATGAATAGGAGCTAGAAGAAATCTACAACACTCAAAATCACACCTA
Source organism: Larix kaempferi (assembly GCA_027924585.1). Lineage (NCBI taxonomy): Eukaryota > Viridiplantae > Streptophyta > Pinopsida > Pinales > Pinaceae > Larix > Larix kaempferi. The sequence continues at coordinate 11,571,878 of BSBM01000936.1, forward strand.
TTTATTAATTGAAAAATGAGAAATAGAATGCTACTAGCTCAACTCCTCAACACACCCATTGAACATGAATAACTCGCCCACACTACCTTCTTTATATATGACAGGTTGTGGTCAAAATAGACTAAATCAACCTAAAAATAATCTAGGGGTAAGTGCCCATATCTACAAAAGAATTTTTCGTAGATTAGAGTGCCCTCAAGGAGTGAAGCATACATGAATGCAAGTCATAGTCTCCTAGGATTCTACACCCTATCCTAAATAATGACCTGGGCTAATTTTAGATATGTTAACTCAAAGAAAAGCACCTATTATAATTCTAGAAAAATAAAAACAAAAAAACACTTTCTAAAAATAAAAGATACCAAGAGTGCCACATGCTTGCCTCAAGCATGCATGTGCCCTCTATTCTAGCCTACATAATTGTACCTTCTCCACCCTGCAAGCTAGAATGACACCATCTGTCTACCAAGATGGTTGCACAAATCCCAAGCTTATATCTACTAAAGGAGTTATTGTATGGATCTAACATCATCGTTACACCACGTTAAGGAGAATACTAATTGCACAAGAAGGTAAAAATCAAACATCTTCAGGCGACTTTACCAAAATCTTTCACTCCCTAAAAAATTAAAAAGGAATATAAAGGCTCACAACATTCCTTTTACACTATGTTGGATTGTCATTCTATATAGAGAGGGTGTGTTGTACATTTTTTTACATGCCATCAACAATGAGGATTCTTGATCAAAATTATTTTCCTTTTAATTGAAAACAATGGGCACTATACAATGGAAATAGATGGCCTTCAATTCCTCGTGATTTCATTAATTTTTCTTAGATTATGTAGCCTTGGGACATAATGGCTAACTTGTTACATACAACAACCTCTTTCCTAAGCTCCCATGAAGAAATTTGGAGGTATTACACAACAAATTTAGGAGTTTTTTTGTTTATTGCATTATTGTACCTAGTAGTATCATTGACCTATTTATGGTCATTTATTGGACATTAATAAAATTATCTTATCTTATCTTATCCTTCATAAAACCTTAACGACTAAAAACAACTCAGAATGGTGAAAAATGACATTTTGTTCAGTCATGGTGAAAGAATGACATTTTGTTAGGTCATTTTGCTATAAACTTGATTGAAATGAGGTCCAGCATATATTTTGCAATAAATCTAGCAGTGAATTCCCACATTAAAATCCCCTTCCCATTACTTTTCCTACTTCTAGTAGTATCATTACTTTTTTTGCTCCATGTACCCAACTTGGTTCTCAACATAGGTTTTAATGTACCAATAGATGCAAAATGTTTGTAAAAAAAAAAATCTATAGGAAATTTTTACTCAAAGCTAGATTTCAATATTGCTATATCCTTGCATTAACAAACTCTAGTTGATGCTATTGTTGTGTATGACCCCAATTTCCAAGCCCCTTATTCTATCTCTTAGGGGTAGAAATTTGATAGAAGTTGTCTAAGATGTGAACAAGATCCTTGTTGGGAACCATATTCTTACTACGAAAAGGCAAGTTGCACTATTATGTATAAGTTTATAACTCAATAGACTAACAGCAAAAACAAAACCATCTTAAATTTCCTTATTTCATTGTCCTAAAGGTATCATGATTCTTAGATCTATAATGCATCTAATCAAATTAAGGCTACAACATTACCATGCAACTTACTTGAATCAAATATGTTGTAGATGTGTGTGGAGCACATTGTTGAAAATGATTCTGTGTCTATAGACTCTTGAGGGATAGATACCCGGCTCCTTTTGAGAGCCCTTGTACAATATATAGATTATATTTTACACTGGGATATAGGAAAGCTTGAGTGATTGACATTTGTTGGACTCACGGGGCTCATGTTCATGAATAAATATGCATGGGACTTACAATCATGCATAGGAACTAGTTCACAAACCTTCACATGTTGTTGGGTGCAATCTTAATCCAGCTTTTTTATGATGAGACCTTTAATATCAATTCTAAGGTCATAGAACATCTATTCTAGTGCATTCAAAGGATGTTCCCTGATTAAATAGCTTAAAATTGAAAATTCTATCCATCAACAAATAAAAAGGTCCATCCCAAATGTTAATGGGTTCTCTAGGATAGGATATATGGCAATTCAAGCAAGGAAGACAATTCTACTTTCCCATGTTTACTTAGATTTCAAAAGCTTCCAATGCTTCTAGATGTAAGAAGAGTTCACGTATCTTCAAGTACATGCACTCCAAGAAGCACAATAGGTTTGCACTTGGCAGAAAAACAACTGAATTAATTGACTTCATACCCTACAAAATTTGGAAGGACGCAAGAGTTATAATTTCATCAAGCTAGACAAGGTTGATCCAATATTAAAAGAAATCATTGAACAAAGAAGCCAATATTCAAAATGAAACCTTATTTGTCTAGAAAGTCATAGAATTAGTAGCATCATCAGAGGCAAGGGTACGGTTGTCCTATTCATGAGCATAGTAGTTGCTTATACTTGACTTTGTTTGGTCACTTTATTCCATTATCCATCATCTATGGTCTTCGAATATTCAAAATTTCAAACTATTTACTATCTACACATCATTGCCACACAATACAATTCTGAAGGACTGTAACTCTGGCCTACATCTGGAAATTTATCTTGGACTCTAATCAAACAAGATACAAACATAAAACGTGGTAAACAGCACTCACCAATCTATTCAGGCACTGTTGTCTAAACTGAGATACAGCCCAACGTTTACATTGGAGCTTAAATCAGTGAATCAAACCGCACCAGAAGGACCGAATTCTCAACAAAAGATCTGTCTGAGATGGGGTTTATGGAAGATATATATTCTACAAGTCAAACCAAGAATATCCCAGATCTTTGGTACTTGAGTGAATGCAATGTCCTTGTACCAACTTGGCTAATGCTAAAGGCTCCTAACAATCTGTAACTTACGTCTAAATGTCAGTCAGCTAGAATGTTATTTTCAAACTGTTGAGTGTTTGGTCAGGTATAGCAGATTTGTAGCTGTAAGCTTCAAATTACACAAACCCACGACAAAAGATAAATCCTCACAAGCTCGATATGCCAGTGTTACCAGAATCACCTATATATATTTAAATAAACAAAACAAAAACTGTAATTTTTATGGCTACGCGATTTTTTTGCCTGTTTTTCATTGCAGCTAATTTCTTGCAGATATTATTTAATTTTTTTCTGATTTTTATATATTTCGCCACTTGTCCTACTCCCCACATGATTTTTGCGACTTAACCAAAAACCCAAAACCATTGTCCCATCCCAAATGCACCCAGAGGCTATCTACAACTGTCACTTTTGGCACACCGCCATGAACAAACTATTAGAATGAAAAACTAACTATAGTAGTTGGCGCATTGCCAAAGACCCGAGCTTTGGGCTTTTCGTTAAAGATCCACATAGAACTTTCGAGTTTCATACTGGTCAGAATGGAAATCTTATATGGATCACACACAACCCGTGTACTATTATCGATAAGAATAAAAAATCAGAAAGAAAACAAAAGGCCCGTCATCTTTTCACCAAGAAACAAACCTCCAAAATATCATGACCATAACAACATTTTGTAATTTTCCACACATAGATCGGATCACAACGATCTCTTTTCATAAGACCCCGAAGACGAAATTAACCGTGACCGAGATAAATGAAATGCTATTCCAAAGATTAAATGCTACAATAAAAATACAGAAAACATTGTAAATTTAGTTAAGGAAGCATTTTCTTAAAGATATTTACAGGGATCGGGGTGAAAAAAGCGAGGTAAAAGATTATATAAAGATCAGAAAAGATATTTGCTTACCGTAAGCTTTGGCCCGAAATTTAGAAGAACCGCCACGCTTGTTCAATAAACCAAAATTCATTCTCTTTTCCATGCATATTTGCCGCGATCCCCACACTGACGAATTCAGACTTACTGCGCACTTGGAAATTTTAACAGAGGGTCCCTCGGTCACTGCCAAATTTAGCGGCCTTGTCGATGATCCACTGCAAAACGTTCTCCATCCCTGAACCCGGTTGCGCCCCTCCAGAGGTGAGAAAATTTTGCTTCCTGCGATAGCCTGCATTTTTTCCCCGGTTCTTCTTCTTCTTCTTCCTGCAAATCGTACCAATTTAGAGGAGAAAATCTCCGCCAAATTTAGAGGCAGACCGATCAGAAAGGACGCAGAGCGAGTTTAAAATAAGGATGGACTTGGCGGAGCAAGAAGTTACGCGGAAAGAATGCGAACAGACGGAATAAAGCCTGAGCGTTTTCAGATCGTTTATTTAACCGATCAACTCCATGCCGCCTTCTTCGGTCCCTGCCGGATCACGGGATATATTAACCGGAAATTTTAACAGTGGGCGTGGTGTACCTACCAAAATATTTTTAAATAGTTACTCTGTAAAAGAAAATATTTATATATAGCTGATTCTCTTTACTGTGGTAAAGGGAGTAAGTGTCGTGAATTTCTATTTTGGCGAAATGGCAGGCATTAGACGGAAATTGCCCCTAGATTTGCTGCTAAATGGAGATGGGGATGATTTCAACGATAATCCATAGGGGAGCACGTGGTTGGTGGGCGGGCGGCTGGTTACCGTCACTGCCAGCCGGTTGCCGGTGGACGTACGGCCAGTTAAAAGTGTGAGCACTTGTCCGTTGGATTCATCGGGGCTGTATATACCGTCGATTTGGTGACGACATGGCTTTTTGGATCCTTGACCTGCTCCCCTTTTTCAAATGCTCTACGGCCAACACGAGCTCCGTTAATTTCCTGATTCTGGCTGCCACTGCCACTGCCGCTCTTTGGCCTCGAGTTCGAATCCCTTTGCTGGTTTTACGCCTTCACAAGTGGTATCAGTCGGAGCGGAACCTAGTGGGCCATTCGAATAGAGCTGTATTGACAATAATGGGGCTTGTTTTTTTTTAACCACATATGTCATATTTCTATTGTTTTTGGACTTTTTACTGATTTCTTATTAGAGGGGAATTAATTATTATGATAATGAGTAATATTTTCATTGACATAATGTTATCGTATATCAAAGTTCAAAATAATTGTATTTTTTAATAATATAAAATTTTAAAAAAATAATTCCAATATGCAAAATTTTCCATTTATTTTATTTTAGTGTATTTATTTTATTTTATTGATTATATAATAAAAGGAAAGTTATTTTACTTTATATTTCCTTTCATTCTTTTTTGGCTAATGGTACTCCTTTCTCCCTAACTATTATAAAGTGTGAAAGCTTTTATGCTACTCCCGTTAATTTTTTTAAAAGGAAAATAAAAAAAAATGTTTTAGCCTTTATGTTATTATGGTTTTTTTTGAAAAAGGAAAATCAAAAAAAATGTTTTAGCTTTTATGTTATGATGGTTTATTTTCAAAAAATAAAAATAAAAATCTAAAAAATGGTTTTTTTTCTTGAGAGGTTTTTTTTTAATTTATAGTACTATATATTTAGATGAACAAAGTGTGTGAAAATCCTCATAATAGATCTGCGAGCCACAGAATAATACAGTAGAACTCGGATAGAAGCAAAATAACTTCACACACACTAATTCATTAATCACAATATGGACAAATAAGTAGTACAATGCATGAGGATTCGAATGCCAAGGTGTCAATTCTAATTAGCCTTCATGGAGTGATCAAAAGATCACTGGAGTGTCATCGGAACACAACTAGAAGTCTTCATCATCATCAGTGGAGTCATCAATGCTCAAGTAGCTGTCAACCATCAGTCAAACTGAGTCTAACTGAGTGTGGTAGGTGTAACTAAGTGTAACTAAGTGTAACTGGCACTAACTGAATGAAGGTGTCTCAGTGGAGGGCGCATGAGGAGCTAACTGGAGTCAGAATGGGCAGTTCAGTCTCACTGGAGGTCTATCAAAGTGATACAGTCAATTGAGAGTTAGTCTAGCCTTAAATCAAGGAAAGAACTGAAGATAACTCAACTAACTAAAGTGCAACTGAGTGTAGGTGAGAGAGGACGAGTGGCTTCCTTCAATCAAGGAAGAAGGGCACACTAAGCTCTAGGAGGGCTAAAACTGATATGAGAGAAGCTCCTGGGACTAGCTAATTGAGGGATAGGTGTTGGGACTGATGATTGGGATGCATGCATGCAGGACTGAAAATGCTGGTAGGACTAGGATGGAGTATGGGAATATCCTAACAAACTGATTATATGTTTTTATCGAATGAACAATCTGGGTAGTATCTGATCAAGACTAGACAAAATGCTTTCCAGTGGAAGGCTGGTGATAAAAGAAATAGGGCCATAATTACCAGCCTTAACCAACAATATAACAAAGAAATAATAACACTTGATAACCTAGGAGAATATGTTAGGTTTCATTTTTTTAATCAAAATCCAAAATGACAAAGTTCAACTGGGAGATTCTTATACATCCTCAACCTTCTACTTTGTGTTGTCCTTGGTATAGATTTATATCGTTTCCTCCATTATTCTTTCCTTAAGACCCTAGTGCACCTTGATCAGAGCATCATATTTAGCTTCCATGACCTTTAATTTCTTAAGAATAGCCCAATGGATCCTACTCTTTTTCCAACATTGCTTGGGAAATCAGGAATTTAACCAACCAATACATTTCTAACATCTTAAAGACCTCCATGTCTTACTCCTAAAGAATATCGTGTCTGGGATCCACTAGAGGGCTTCGTTGTGTACTACCTCTATAGAAATGAGGCCATGTCTTATCATAGCTTTCTTCTCTAGCTTGTTAATTTTGTAGATGACTTTAGTTGAGTGAGATTAGTGGAACCATTTTGTGGTAGCCATAGCTTCCTGCTAGGTATGAGTTGGTTGCAAAATTACCAAGTGTGCAAGCTTTTATATTATTACTAATTATTATTTTTTACAATTTTTAGAAAATTCAAAATGGAAAATCAAACTATTTATAAAATTTTAGTTTAAAATTTTTATTAATATAAGATGTTAAATTTTTTTAAATTAAAAATCATTTTATTAATCCAAAATTACAATCTTAATAAAAATTATTTAACTTATATAATAACAAATTAAAAAAATTTAAATCCTTAAAAATTTAACTTTCTTTCAACACGAGCCTTCTTAATATATTGTTTTCCTCTTTTATGTTATTTTAACGTTCTTAATATATTGTTTTCCTTTTTTATGTTATTTACTGTTTATTTGAAGCTTCCTACTCACAACATTTTTCAAGCAGAAAAAAGCAATACTTTTGTTATTTCACTAAGTAGTCCCATATACACATGCTCAAACACTAAAATATCCCAAATTCTAAATTGTCATCTCTAAGCAAACTCGAAACCAAAGTGAAATAATATCATCAAAAAACCACATAAAGCCTTTTTGTGAGAGAATACCTTACTCACAACATTTTATAAGCTTTAATACACTAAGATACTTAAAATAAATAAGTATACATTTTATTTATGAAAAATAAAAATAACATCTCCAATTGATTTTAACAACTTAGATACCTTTGAGTATTAATATTTGAGACCACAAACTACTCTTACAAATTAAAGAAATTCCAACATCCAAAAAAAATATTTCAACATAACTTTTACATTATTTTTATTTTTTAATATTTAAATATAATTTTACCTAACCATCTATAAAAAAAAATTATAATATTTTATTAATGATTAATTTATGTTATTTTTATTTTTTAATATTTAAATATAATTTTATCTAACCATCTGTAAAACTATAATAATTTATTAATGATTAATTTATGGTTGAACTTATTCTAAACTCATAATTAAGAAATAGCTTTTTAGCCAATTTTGTGTTTTAACCCTAATTTAATTTTTTAATATAGTTTTTTCAATAATAATAGTAAAAACGTTAGCTCAAATCATTATTAGCTATACCTAAGATCTCTCTACCAAATAGAAAGGTCCTAAATTCCATTTTCTTAATCTTTTAAGATGAGATATTCCAACACCAACCCCAAAAAAAATCACTAAATTTTCCCAAAATAAAATAATATATAAAATTTAATAATAAAACATTTTATTAAATAAATAAATCAGTTTGTTTAGTTTCAAAATGTCGCCTCTCTCCTCTCTCTCTTCATCAGAAATAACGAAGAACTCCATTCCAATGCATGTATCTACGTAACCCACTTGTCAGTGGTGAGGGAGAAATGATAGATAATCGGATTGCGAATGGATAAGATTTCAGAAAAAAATAAAAAAAATAATATAATAATAATAATATAATTGTTATTTTACTCTTTCTATTCGTACGACCACCAAAAACGTCATTTAGACAACGACAGGGTCACCGAAAATATAATTACTCCCACCATATCCATGGATATAGGTAATGACATTTCAACACTCCCGTGCCTTGTCAAATAGTAATAGTCACAATAAGGTAAATTTTTTGTTAATTTATCATAATTGAGTGTTTTTTATTATACCTGCCTAGACTCAACTACTTATAAAGTGATCTCTATGATTTTAAAAAATAATGATTTTTAATTATTATTTTATAAAACTACTTATCTTATAGATTAAAAAGTAAGTTAAACATGACTACTTTTATGTGGATTTCCCATCTATTTGTTTGTTGAAAAAACAAAAAAAATCTCAAAAATCTACTTGCTCATTTCCATTAATTTGGAGATGTCATCATCCTTGTTTTTCATTAATTTGGATGATTCATCATCTCGGTCTGCTCTTTTTCATTAATTTGGATGATTCATCATCTCGGTTTGCTCTTTTTCATTAATTTGGAGATGTCATCATCTTTGTTTTTCATTAATTTGGAGATATCATCCATGTTTGTGATTATTAATATTCTTGCACATAGAGTTATATGTTGCTCCTCCATCATTATTGTTCTTTTCTATAGTTGGCTATGTATTTAATGCTTTGAATTATAACTTCACACTCCTGTCAAGTCTTAACAATTGCTTCGTTTCTATTATGTCTTAATCGCACTTTCCTGATATGTGATGCACTGGAAGGATGTAACATGTACATGATAAGAATTCGACCAGGGAGTTGTGATGTGAAGGAGGATAGTTTAGAACCCAAGCAATCAAATGGTTTACAAGGTTGTATTTCAAATTATTCCAAATGTATTGTTTGTTTTTATGATCGTAAATTGTTTGGATAAGTGGGCACACATTATGTATTTTTGGGAGGAGATGGGGAGGAAAATGAGCAAAACACTAAGAAAGTAATGTGAACTGCATGTGGGTTTTAATTGAAGATGAAATATTTTGTGGCATTGAAGACCTACAAAGAAACATGTAAAGTCGAGCCACATGTCAAGAACTTTGACAAGCACTCAAAGCCTAAATTAGTCGTGCTATTGGATCGTACATAAATATGGGGCAAGGCTTATATTTTGAAGTTATTCTAGAGTTAATGGATTGTGATTTGTGATCCTAATTGTGATCCCATATTTTTTGACTTAATGAAAACCTAATGCTAGTAAAGGGTAAATCAATTTTTTTGTCATAAATATATTATGAATTAAGATGCTTGTTGCTTTCATTTATGCTAATAGTTTTCTCTGATGAGGAGAAGCTAAAACATTGTTTTTTTTAAGCTTTAGTTGTTAAATGGATTCTTTACCTACAATGCAATGGGTTTTTTTTTTGCGGGGGGGGGTTCACTAGTAGGAGGAAGACAAAACTAATGCAAGAATTGTTCGTTGGAGTGAGGAAAGTAGCATACATAAGAAATATTAATTCTAGTTTATGTTAGTTCTTTCAATATATAAAAAAAAATGAGAAAGAACAAGCATTATTTAAACAAGGATACCTTTTTCTTTGGAAGTTGCTTCAAGAAACATGCTCCAAGGTTTGACAACATAATAGGGACTTCTTACAAACTAGGTGCCAATTTTGAAGTGTATTTATTGTACCAAAATTGCCTAGCACAATCAACCATCTTTTGTTTTTGTTTTTTTATGTAATGTCTCTCTGTGATTCAAAATATGCCTATTGAAATCAATGCTTTTGAAGTTTCTCATACCGATCAAGTATTTTCCGTTGATCTTGTACGTATTGCAAGTCGTCAAAATCAAAGCTGCACTTTTCAAGATTCAGTTACGGTGAAGCTTTTGTTCTGATTTATCACATAAAAAATTCTCCAAGTAGTAATTACGCCGAAGGTGTTTCACCAACGAGAAGCATGACCATCCACGTCTGCTAGATTCCTCGCTTATAGAGCGAATGGAATCCTGCCATGTGTTTTTCGCTTTGGCCCCAGAGATTTCTGACTGTTATAGCTTTCTCTGCAGGAAAACTCATATTTTATCCTTAGCAGATGCGTGTTGTTTTGTCAGACGAGTTCTGCGTACAGTTTCCAGACCATGGCACCGCCTGTCCACAAGTTACTTTGGGATGAGCTAGATAGCGACCTGGAAGAACTCGACACATTGTTGGACCATTTTTTTCTATCCGTCAAATTCAGGAGATGCTGACCATTTTCTACTGTAAGACATTTATTAATGGAAACATAAATTTCTTAAACTAACGTTACCTGCAAATAGTCTGAAAATGCTTCATTACCACGACGTGATTCTGTAAATTCTCGGCATGCCAGATCAGTTATACTAAACAGAAGCTCCAACAGGCCATTGGAACCATTGACATAAGCATAATCACTCCACGACCAAAATTTACTCTAACAAAAAACAGAAATTGTCTATGTAGTAAATGAAAATAAATCCTAATGATCAATGATTTAAGCTTTACGAGTTCCTGATTCTCGTTTCATACAGTCGTTGATTTCTAACATTCCCCATAAGCTTCCAGTGCAATTAAATTTAACTCGTGTTGTCTTTGACACTCCCCGTAGGGTTTTCAATGATGGGAGCCTCGACCATTCCGTCCAGGAGTTTTCCTATCGACAATAGATATTGGCCAAAGTTGTAAAATATCGACCACTTGAAAGTCTATGCAACCATTCAATCAACTCTCTGTCAACTTGTGGGAGGACCGACTACAAGTATATCCACTTGTGATCATTATTACTTAACTGTGCTTGCCGATTACAGACTAATGGAGATTGTTGGACTGCCGACTGAAACCGTCGACCAACCATTGACAAGCAAATTTCGTCGAAGCCCTATTAGTCTTTCGACTAGAGTAATTTTTCTGTCGGTCAATATACTCGTCAAAGGTTGTTAAGATTTTCATCGAAGGAATATCAAAATTCTCGTGCTCTCAATCTTGAAGCATGCGTTAATGCATGCTTGTCTGAGTTAAATGTATTTTCTATCCAAAAAGCATTTTTTGGTTGCAGTGAAAATTTCGATTTCATAATTTATGTATTGTTGAACCAATAATTGTTACCGGAATGGGGTCGACCCAGTTGGAATGGTGAGGGATTTGATTGTTTTTAGTAATATTTTTCAGATTGTTATTTTTTTTAATCCGGTTAAAATTCAGAAGAATAGATAAATTATAAATATAAATTATTGCGAAGAATAAATAAATTATAAATATAAATTATTGTGATTGTATAAAAGATATTGAATTTTTTAATTTATTTTAAATTAAAAAGTAAATATTTTAAAAACTATCAAAAATATCTCTATATATATAATAATTGATAAATAAGACATGAAGCATGGATAAAAGAAAATTTATCAAAAATATTTAAATTTATTGCACCAAGTGAAACGAGGTGCTCTACAGCCCAGTATGGGGGAGATCTTCTAACGTTATGTAGTGTTATATCTAATAAAACGTAAAAAGTATTTAAAAAAAATCCTATAACCATCTAATAAAAGGTAAAAAGTATTTGGAAAGTATTTAAAAAAATCTATGTTGGTTCATAAAATAAAATATTATGAAAAGTAATTAAAAAATAGATGTTCGTTTATAAAATAAAAACTTAAAACTTAAACTCAGATCTATCAATCAAGAGAGATCAAATTTCTTGAGTTTAAATTTAAAAAAAGAAATACACCTCAAGAAATTGGATCCCTCTTGGTGCTTGATAGATACGGGTTTCAAATGGATCTATGCTGGTATATGTTATAATGAGATATGAGACATGTATAACCAGCCATTCGTAGTTAACGTTTAAACTTCTGTGTTGATGAACTTAACATTCTTTTTTGTTATGGGTTGAGTGCCTATGTCTTTATAATCTGAGATTGTTACAAACTTTGCTCTTTCCTACCGGCGTTCTTCATTTTATATTAAAAAGTTATTGAAAATTATATATTTTTATCTTGATAATTGTAGTTGTTTCGATTTTGAGTAAAAGCGTTATGGGAAGCTGTAGTAAAACGAATATAGACGACTGTTCCAGTCGTGGATATAACTGACCGTCCCAGTCGTAGGCATAGCCGACCACTTCAGTTGTGGATTGATGCAATTGACCGAAGTAATTGGTTGATCGATATATGCTACGTAAAATGAAGATCCGATGATGACTGCATTACTTGTATAGAGGTTGCATATGCCAATCTATCAACAACATATCCTCACTGCAGTATTTGTCGAAGGCTCGTAGGGGACAGGGATCGTCGTTCGGGTCGGCAATCGACAATAGCAGAATCTGTCGAAGAGCCGACAAAAGGGGGTAGTCGGACCACGACAAGTCGGAAGCCGACTAATCCATCCATCATCGACATGAGAAGATTTGTTGACCATCAATTTGCTTTATTACAACACTCCTCGAGCCTTTAAAAATTGGTCGACTTTTAGTTATGTCGTCGGGATGGTCGACACTTTATTTGGTCGACATAGTGTTTATAACTGACGAAGACCCTAAACACTAAAATAATTGGAACTTGGGAAGCATAAGAAACAAGGGAGAACCTAGGAAATAATCTTGGATTTGGTTTGGCACGAATAGGTAGAGGTTGCAGGTCCCAATCATTCTCCATACATAAGAAACAAGGGAGAACCTAGCAAATAATCGTGGAGTTGGTTTGGCAAGAATAGGTAGATGCTGCAGGTCCCAATCATTCTTTGAATCTTTGAGATTGTTTATTCATGGCAACTAGGGGAATTATGTATTCTGGGCATCTAGGAATATTCATTAAGCCAACAGACTATTGTCATGAACCCGTCTGACCATGAAGCCGACTATATTCATTAAACCAGTCGAATATAGGCATCTAGCAATATTCATTAAGCCGTTCGACCATTTTGATAGAGGTTAATGCCCATGCTTATGTTTTTCTTCCTTCTAACTTTCCTCTTTTCCTACCGGCATTCATTATTGCCCCTAAAGGGGAAAATGCTAGTAAAATATCATATTTACAAGGGGCATGATTGGGATTGCAAGTGTTGTAGCAACAATGGTTGATCTCTCTATCCTCTTAATTCAATTGCTTAGTCTTTATATTCTCTTACTTTCTAGGTGTTTGGATCAGATGACTATTTGAGTGGAACTAGAAAGTCTTTCTAAGACATGCTAGTAAGGTTTGCAACTCTTATGGGCATGGTAATCTAGATAAGAAATCTCCACGTAGTGGATGTCATGTGATGTTGCCAAGTCTCTTGTAACATGCTCCTTAAGATGACATGAAACATTTCAAATCCTTCAAAGATTACACTACATGATACATTTAATCGCAATCTAGATAGAGCATGTTGGAGCTCTATATTATGCTTTTATTGTTATGATTTTAGAAATTGGAGTGCCTCAGTACTAGCAATGCTTACCATGGATTATAATACAAAACCCTTTAGATATTTCTTTTTTTTAAATGGTGGCTCCCCGTTTGTTAGAGGGATACTCCACCAGGAGAAATTCCGAAGAATCAAGGTATGGCCATAATTGCATAATCCAAACAATCATTACATAGTCAAAGTCGGCTCTCAAGGATCAAGTGTTACAAAGCGAGATTTGAACTCGGGTGGGGAGGATAACGACATTCCTCCCAACCACCCAATCTACACTCAATTGACAAAACTCTTTAGATATTTCACTACAACAATGGTCATGAAACTAAATTGTGCAGTAATGTTGTTTCTTATCGTTTTATATAAAACTAGATAGATCTTGTAGTTTATCTCATCTCCCTATATTTCCGTCAATAATCACAATTCTCACATTCGTCAATAATAACAATTCTCACTTTCGTCAATAATCACAATTCTTGAATCATTTTCTTCTTTGCACTAGTATGAATATGTGCATAATACAACAATATGAAGTTTATCTTGGTTGTCCTCCATAGAACGTTTAAGAAAAAGAAGGTCAGTAGGCTAGTGGTAAATTTTAGCCTATGTTTAACCAAATCTATACAAATTTAATTGCCTACCTAAGGCATTAGAATCAAAGTGTTAATAAATTTTTCGATCCATCCTCAATACAAGTTGTAAATCTCCTCAAATAGGCCTATCTTTGTTGAATCCATAGTTGCTAATTGATTGGAGACCTTAACCTACTATGGATGTTCTAATTGAAGCCTCACATTTATTATGGATATCTTTGACCATGCAATGGAGAAAAAATAATTCAATTACCTTTCGTTATAAAGCTTTTGCAGACCTAATATAATTCATTTAAATTATACTTAACATAAAATTCACTTACAAATATTTTTTACTTGTCTATTTAGCAATTTGATAATCACAAGAATTGATGGTGCCGATGACAGTTATCGTCCACTTAGACCAATTTTGGTCTATTGAACCTTAAGAAAGAAAAGTAAGGAACTACTTGGTTTGCTTTAGAGTTTTATTGATGTGCTAAAAAAGGTTGGAGGGGAGTGTTCCTAGATTACTATAATTTTGATGAGATAGAAGGTTGGGAAGGATCGTATTGTAAAAAAAATTTTGAAACTAATACCTTATGTGGGTGTACGCAGGGCAATCTAAGAGGAAGTGATTTTCATCCTCAACACTCATAGTCTCACAAAGATGACAGATCCTTTCAACCCTCGAAGTTTTAGGAAAGGTCCAACGCCTTGTTTCACTATGCAACTCATGAGAGTTCGTTCTTATTTTAGTTATGTGGATCTTCTTCTTTACGCTAGTTAAAACAAAGAGATAATTTTGATCTTCAAGATTAGGGTTAATGACCTCCTTGTAATATCTTAATTTTCTTTTATCCTCTAAATTTTCATCACACCACAACTTCTCTTTGAACTTCGAAGTAATAATATTTTTAATATCATCTATATTTTACAAAGTGATATTTTTGTCAATCCCCCACATTTTTAACCAAGACATGACATCTTTATGCCAACCTCGCTTGAGCCTTAGGTGGTTTTGACTAGAATTTAAAGCAATTTTCAGAAGTCTTTGGTCTCCCAAGTTATTTATTTTTTTCTTTTACATTAGGTACCTAGTCATGGCTATGCTCTCAATGGCGGAAAGACCCACTTCAATTAGGAGATTAAGATATGGCATATTGCTTTTAATTTTAATGTTGTAAGTTATAAAATGCTCGTGGATTTGTTCAATCCTTCTCCAAGATTATCTAGAGAGGCTAATCCCAAATTTCACACTCATATAGGAGAACGAGAGTGACAAGAGTTTCAAAGAGGAATTTCATTTTATCCCACATCACAAGGTTTGTTGATTTGAAATTCTTTTCAAGACCAAAATAAGTTTTCCACCCACCAATGATCCTTTTCTCAATGTTGTAGTTCTAGTTAAGCTTGTGATGGATATCAATCGGAAGATATTTGCAAGAAGCCACTTCCTCCAAGTTGCTATTATCATACAAAATATGAGTGTAAGTGAACTTATTAGATTTTATCAACATAACTTTGGTTTTGTCAATATTGACGATTATGCCCATACCAGAGTATAAATCCTTGAGAATTATTAATTGCTTATCAAGATCAGATGAACATCTTGCCAGAAGAACAATATCATCATCATAAAGAAGGAGGATGATGACAATTCTTGTTAATGTTATACCAATGCGGCTTGCCTCTATTAAACAACCTTCTAAGTTATCAATTTATATACCCAAAAGGGTAGGGGAGAGGGGGTATCCTTGCGTAACTCATATATTACAATTGATATCTTATGACCAACCCTTAGTGTTCTTAAACTTGGAAATGTCTTTCCCGTACAACCTTATTGCGGCAACTCTCAACTCAAAAGGAACCTTTAACTCTTCTAATATTTTCCACAAGTTATTTATAGGAATTGTATTGAATTTTTTTTCCTAAAATCCACATAGCAAAACAGGATATTGAGCTTATTGTTGCAACATTCCTCCGCAATGATCCTGAGAGTAATGAGGTATATGGTGGGATGATACCTTCTAAAACCATCTTGTCCTTTATCCCTTTTACCTTGACTTTATGCCCATATGTTGATCTTATTTTCCAAAATAATACCATATAACTTGGCTAAGAGAGGGATAATCATAATGGTCCTATAATTAGAGGGGTTATTTTTATCGCCGCTTTTAAAAATGGGTACAATAAGGCTCTGAGTCCATGGTTTAGGGAATCCTGCTTGGCTACTAGATTGAAGAGCTTTTGGATGTGAGAGATGAGGACAAACCCCCCAATTTTCAGGATTAATGCTTGGTAGCCTTCGATGTCCTTAGCTTTCCCATTTGCGAGGCTCTTAATCCCAAAATCTATATCTTCTAAAAAAAAACTTCATCATCCATTAAAGGGATCGAATGTTGTCCACGTCATCATTTGATTCATAGAGCTTCTTAAGATAGGAATCACAATCCTTCAATACAATCATATTATTCTCTTTAGTTTTGCAAGTTAGAATTTGTCTCCAAAATTTCTTAGGATCCATCTTAGAGAGGTGTAAAAGCTTCTCCTGCTAATTATTTGTATAGTTTTTTTTCTTTTAATGAGGGCTTTGTACCTGGTTATCTTGTCAACTTTTAAGGACTCCTCAATAGCTTCTTACGATTTTACACTCTTGTCATCTTGAGGGTTGGTCATTTTATTTCTATTTGTATATGACACTTCAATAGAGAACTTGTTAATGGAAGAGGAGAGTAGAGAAATTATGACAAAGGTCTTCTATATTGCCCCTACTAGATAGATGAAACATATTATTATTTAAATCATTTCGAAAAAGATCAGCTTTACTTTTTTTGAAGATTAAGTACTTTGGAATTTGAGAATTTGTTTCTATGGGACTACTATGCATAACAAAGTTGAGAGTTACAATTAAAGGTCTATGACCCAAATCAGGCTCATGGTCATTTGAAACGTCAAAATTTATTATTTGGTTGTTTGAAGGGATATCGGTCAGCCACACTACTTCCAAGCTCATGAAGGCAAGTCATTCAGCTAGAATTAGGCCATCTCATAAGATCATTGCAAATAATTAGATCTTGAGCACTATAGAGCTTGATTTGCTCAAAACCAAACAAATTTTCTCCTAAATCTTAAAAACTTATTTTGTAGTTGTTGGCTAAAGCAAGGTCTTCGTCTAACCATAGAGGATTAGGGTCAGAAGCATTGCTTAAGATAATAGCTTGGTAATGGTTACTAGTTGTTCAAGCATTAAAGTAACCCATTTAGAGGATATTGCCTTCATTTTTTAAACTAGAAATATCATGTTCAAGGCCATTATAAGGACAAGTTTTATCTAAATTGTTCTTCTTATTAAAGCTAGAATTGATAGGTGCAAATAACAATTTGCTATAAATATTATTTTAGCATTAATACTTGTAATCTCCATCCATTTGTACTGGTTGAATGGATCTTTCTTATAAAGGCTAACAGGAGGGGAGATGTTATTCCTAATGTAACAAGTTATGCCTCAAATGCCTCAGCGATAGGATCGATTGTTCCATATCGACCATAAGACAAATCCTTCTATTGTAGGGAGCTCAGATTCTTCATGCTCACAAGTTTCAACCTGCAATATGATATTAATTTCATTCAGAATCCAACTTAACTTGGGACCTCTATTCCATGGAAAGCCTTGACAGTTCCGAGAGAGGATCTGGAGTGTGCCAAATTCCTATTTATTAATATTGTTTCGGTCTCTATCTCAAGTGATAGCCTTTCTATTTCTAATTAATGTCCATTTTCCTTCTTAGATTCTTTTACATTTTGAACTTTTGTTATTAGTTCGACTTGGTCTTCTAGAATGAGATCTTCATTTATAAATATTCATGATCCTTTTATACATGGGGTTTTACTGAGTATGCTAAATTTATGGTCATTAGAGATAACCTTAACCTGAATTAGCTTGTCTTTATTCTCAATTAGTTTTCCCGACCTCTTTGCTTCTATGAGACAAGCAGTTTCAATTTGTAACTTATTATGTAGTTTTTCCCTGACCAAAGCTATCGTATCTTCTTCAGCCTCCTCCTTCAAACCAAAAATTAAGAGGTTCAAGGTTCATTTGTTACGCTCATGGTCTAATTCAATTAGCATATTTGTTTCCTATTTGATATCCAATTTACTTTCCAAGCTACTACAATACCGCAATTTCTAAAATACTAATCAATTCATGAGATTCAAACATTGAGGAACCCTCCCCTCCTCCTCTTGGTGTCTATCCAAAGACGCGTTCCCTATTTGTTACTAAACTTTGTAACGAGATGTTTGCCAAGTGCTTTGCATATGGCCCCAAAATCCTCATATATATTTTAATGACTTGAACTTCAAAACATAGAATTTTTTAATTTTATTATGCTTGTACTTCGATTTTTTTTCCAGCGAAAAAAAAACTACTATTGATATTCATTTTGAATCAAATAGTACAATGATTGACTTGATTCTACTGAGGAATCATATGCAACTGTAGAATAACAGACTAAGGAAGCAAAAAAAGCTTCGATATGTAACAACCCCCCCAAAAAACATTCTTGAGTACAATATAGTCCATACTGACTTATTACAAGCTGAAAGAGATGTTTCTCTTAAATTATACCAAAAGAGAAGGATACCTGACCCCATCCATCTAACCAAAAAAACATGAACTATAAGCACTTGTTTCAGTCAAAAAAATACAGGGACCCACTGTCCAGAACACTGTTTTCCCACCACTCCTCCCAATTCAAAATGCCTTCAAGACCTAGCAGAGCCTGTTTTGATAACTTGTCCGCAAGAGAGTTGTGTTCTCTGAAAATATGTTCAAATCTGATGTGTCTATGTTTAGAGATTTCAGCCTATGTCCGCAAAACCCAATGTCTCAGATGAATGACATTGAGTCGAAAGTCTCCAGCTGCCCACTTTATAGTAACCCGGGAGTCACCATAGACTATAAGATCAACCAAACCAAAACAATTTGCAATTTTAAGGATACACCATAAAGCCATGAGTTCTGCTTTCATACTAGTCCCAACACCACAGTTAAGGCGAAAGGTGTAATAATGAAACTCATTTAAATAGATGACACCACCAATCGCACAGATCCCAGCCTGTGAAGCACCATCGAAAAATAAGACAGGCTGATCCACTTTGAAACTGAAGCTACTAACCCTGTCAACCTTTAAATTTTGCTCCTTCATCTTGCAATTTGAAAACATACTTAATGCTGTCAGGCTACATTGAGTAAAATCTGGAGAACTTTTGTTAAATAGAGATCTATTTCTATAATGCCAGATGGCCCAAGGAATACAAAGGGCAATAAAGAAAGATTTTTTGCAGTGGCGAAACCAATTGAGTAGGCAATTATTAAAATCACCTACTACCCAGCACTGAGTAATTTTTAGCTTGTGAGAGATCATATCCCAAACTTTCTGAGAGAAGGAGCAATTGACAAAGAGATGCTGTTTCGTTTCTTCATTCAATTTGCAGAGGATACAAAAACTAGGTCCAGACCAACCCCTTTTGCATAAGTTATCCCAGGTCTTGAGCTTGTTCTGTAAAAGGAGCCAAGTAAAACATTTCAGCTTGATGGGAATGTCCCAAGACCAAAGTCTCTTATACCACCAATCCTGGGGGTAAATGTACTTCTCTTGGATGATTCTATTGTACATAGTATGAGCTGTTACCATTCCTGTAGCTGGGTTACCACCCCAGAAAATTTGATCATTATTAAGGGACAATTTGACACCCACAGCACTTAGTTTCCAAATATAATCATTCCATGAACGCGCTAAAAAGCCAGACAATCCAATGTCATTTGCAGACAACCATGTGTGATGCGGCTCATCTCCAGAATTAGAATGAGAAATCATATTTAGAGTATGCAAACCCAGGATCTTCAGATAGTCAGTAATAGAGGAGGGTAGTGAGAAGTAGTCCTCCATGCCAATTATTCGATCAATACCAACACGAATTAAAACACCCGTTCCCACCTGCCAGGTGAGATCTCTTTTTATCCAGTCTAAAGTTTTCAGAAAGCCACGCCACAAAGGAGAGGAATTCCAGCATGTAACCTTTGGTTTTCTTAGCCATAAGTAGGCATCCATTTTTAAATATTTACTCCGAATGAGACTGGACCAAAGAGTAGATCCAAAAAGGCATCTCCAGAAAGATTTCGATCTGAGAGCAATATTAAAAGCTTCTAAATCTTTCACGCCCCATCCACCAAACCTGTAGGGTCTTGCAATGTTGTCTGCTGCTACCATAGGTATCTTGTCACAATCTGATAAACCAAACCAAAGAAAATTGTAGAAATACTTTTTGATAGACTTAATGATGGTCTTCGGAACCTCCAAAAGCGAGAACCAATAGACTGGAATGCTGCACAAAACTGTCTTTAACAGAATGAGTTTGCCCCCGATAGATAAAAAGCGATAAGACCAATGTGAGATGCGTGCTTCTATTTTGCAGAGGAGCCATTGCCAATCTTTTATAAGATAGTTGTTTGGCTTAATGTAATAGCCCAAGTATTTGAACCCAAGATTCAAATCACAGCACTTGTAGGGCAGCAAATTGAAAATGTCACAGAGCTGTGCATTAGTTGGATCAAGATGATATAAATTGGATTTTGCTGAGCTTACTTTCATACCAGATGCACAACAAAAATCCTGGATGATAATTTTATAATTGTACCATTCATGAACAGAATCCACACCAGCAATAAGAACATCATCTGCAAATAAGATATGCGAGATTGTGCAATCCTTAGCCACCTTGATTCCTTTAATAAGACCAACCTCCACTGCTTGATTAACCAATCTACTAAATCCATCCATCACCAGAATGAAGAGGAGAGGGGAAAGTGGGCACCCTTGCCGAATTCCCCTGGAGCATTGGAAAAAACTTGACGGGCTTCCATTTATCAAAACAAAAATGTTCATGGAAGAAATGCAGGCCATAATCCATTTGACAATCACCGGAGGAACGCCAATTTTGATGAGAATTAATCTCAGAAATGACCAGCTAACTCTGTCATATGCCTTCTCCAGATCCATTTTAAGTAGGAGAGCATCTTTCTTATGAATCTTTATGCTGTGTAAAAGTTCCTGTGAGATTCCAATGGCATCATGGATTTGCCTGCCAGCTAAGAATCCAAACTGCTCAACAGAGATGAACTTGGAAAGAACAATTTTAAGCCTGTCTGCTATAATTTTTGAGATGAGCTTATAGAGCAAGTTGCAAAGAGCAATTGGTCTATAGTCTCCAAAATTCCCTGGCTTATCTTTTTTAGGTATGAGCGTGACAAAAGTAGCAATTAAACCTCCCGGGATATGACCACTATTTTTTGAAAAATTTACCAACTCCACCAGATCATTGCCCATCAGATCAAAAAAGTGTAAGTACAGCTCTACCGGCCATCCATCCGGACCAGGGCTTTTCTCCTTAGCAAATCCTTTGAGAGTTTGTTCAATTTCATCCAAAGAGATATCTTCTAACAGACGAGCAGATTCTTGTTCATTAAAACACCGAGGAAAGAGATTAGCAATTCTGATTTGCTCAGTAACACTACATTCCCCAGAATCTCTGTAAATATTCTCAAAATATGAGACAGCTTCTGCTTTAATAATGTTCAAACCAGAATGATAAGTACCTCCAGAATCCCTCACTTCCCATATATATTTAGAGTTTCTTCTGGCAGAAGCGTAGGAATGAAAAAATTTGGTGTTCCTATCACCAAATGAAAGCCAGGTAGCACGGCTTTTGAGGCGCCATTCTTTTTCAACCTTCAAAAGGATCTCCTCTTTCTTTTTTTCATATTGCCTCATGGTTTCAAAGTCCTCATGTGAAAGTGCACAGTGAAAATTAGCCCAGTTTGCAGCCTGAACTTTATCTTCCAACAATTGAAGCTCCATAATATCTGCCTTTTTCCTATTTCTGATCCACTTTGCAGTCAGAACTTTTAATTCTTTTAATTTTGAGCAGAAATTCAGAATGGGATTGGGATCCAAAGGTGTGTAAATGTTCCAGAATTCTCTGACCATACCACAAAAAGATTCATCTTCTAACCAAGAAGAATTAAACTTGAAAGGTAATGCAGGGATGCATCTCAAGTCCTACAGCTGGAGAATGATTGGCCAATGGTCCGAAAATTTGTAATCATACACCCAAGATCTGTGTTTCTGAAAGCTGTCCAAGAGATTTGCTTTGACAAGAAACCGATCCAATCTTTTATGAACACCCTCATTACCAAATCTGCCATTCGTCCAAGTAGGGACCAACTTATGTGGCTGAATGTCCACCAAGTCTGAGTTTTCCATCAGCTGGAGAAAGAAATCAGCAAGCTCATCCAGTCTAGGAGCACCACCCCAAACTTCTGAAGGATGACAGGTGAAATTAAGATCACCTGCGATAATCAGGTCTTGAGAGTTTAACAATCCAGAGTCAATAAGAGAGGACCAGAAAGAGTATCTTTCTCTATAAGGTGCGTAACAATTGAGGACAGAAATGGAATGATGATTGCCACAAAAAAGACCCTTAAGGAGGATGCCCCAGCGAGTGAAGAAAGGTTTAAGGTCAAAAATATTTGGATCCCAAGCTACGGCCAATCCCCCCGAAAGTCCTAAGGAGCTAGTCGCAGAAACCTCCCAATTAGGAAGAAGATTACAAAGTTTCAGAATAGCTGTATCTTTGTCACACATTGTCTCTTGTAAAAGAACAACTGCAGGGACAGTAGCTTTAAGGAGAGAAGTTAAGGCCTGTACCCTAGACGCCTTAACCAGTCCTGTGACGTTTAAAGAGAGAAATGACATTAAGAAACAATTAAGTCGGGGGACCCTGCTCTAAGCCCCGAATCACTATCCACAACCTCCAACCTCTTCGAAATAGGGGTATAAGAATCAGAAAGATTAAGATTGCGACCTTTTTTCTTGTTTCCCCTTCTAAATGTGACGTTTTGAAATTTAAGGGTATTAACAGGTTTGGCAGAAGACCCCATGTCAGGATTCTTTGAAAAAGAGGGGAGCGGAGGGAATTCTTCTCCACAGGTAGACATTAGATAGCCACATTCTTCAAGAATAGCAGTGTCACTAGGGTCAGAAGTCGAAGTATGACCAACAGGAAGATCTACAGTGTCCTTCACAATAACACTACTCGGAATCAGCGTAGAATGCAAAGGTGGGTCAGAATTAAAAGGCATATTCTCACCCTCATAAATAGGAAGCCCCGACTCTGAGGAAAAAGGTATAGTAGGTAAACCCTGACTCAAAGGAAGATTGCTAGGAACAACAGGAGCAGACAAAATATCTTTGAAGAGTTTACGACCGACAACAGAGCAGGGAGGGGGTTGGACCGAATTGGAAAGAGGTAACCCAGTGATCAGATCATGCCTCATTTGAATATCACCAGAACTGATACGTTTAGAAAGCTGTCTTTCAGAAATCTCAATAAAATTGAGTTCATCTCTAGTCAAGTCTGGTGAAGAAATAGGGGTTCTAAAAAAATGCTTACCCAAATTATCGGCATCCACAGCTGGAGAGTCCTTTTGTGGAAAGGGGGGTTCCACGACATTCGGCGCCTTCAAAGCTTTGAAGTTGGAAGGGCAGTTATGCTGGACATGCCCGAGGCCTCGACAATTGAAGCAGCGAAATGGAATCTTGAGGTAGTCTAGGTTCAGCTTCCATATCTTAGAACCCCGTATTAATTCAATTTCCGCAGGCAAACCCTCTTTAGTCTCTATCTCGAGCATAACTTTCGCAAATCGCCGGTCAATTCCATACAAGTTTTGTTTGTCGAACCGGATGAATCTACCAGCAGAATTAGCAATCCCCATTAAAACCTGCTCCGACCACAACTCAATTGGTAGACCAGGGATGACCATCCAGAGGTGTCGGAGTGTCTGGTATTCATGCAGCGGGTCAAAATTAACATGCCAGCGCTTTAGGAATAGGGACCCCTTCTTAAATTCCCAAAACTGTGACAGGATTATGTCAAGATGGGCAGCCTCTGAGAAAGTAAAGAGAATCCAATTATTCATCAAAAGATTAATCCTAGGGACCAAGCCGGTGATGGGAACCCACATTCTATTCACCCAATCCATGATTTCGGACTTGTTTCCAGAGGCAAATTCGAAACGGCCCACTAACCCTCTTTCAGCCAGAACATTGATACGCTCAAACCCAAAATCTGCGTCAATGTCATAGCGAATAACCTCCGCCTTCGCTTTAAAAGTTTTTAACAGTCGCCGCTTCTTAGCCTTCAAACCATAAACCTTACCAGCTCTTTCTGGTATTTTACCGACCCCAACAGAGTGATCACCCCGGGGAATGGACAAAGGCAACCCAACAGAATAATGAGGGCTAGGGTTTTCCCCCATTACAAAACAATAGGAAAAACCGGGAAGGTGAGCCAGCTGTCGGTCTTCAGGACAAAAGAAACGACAGCTGCCCACACAATCACTAAAACCAACAGAAAGCTGAAAAGACAGTCCCACAAACGGCACGGTCCCCACAAATAGCAGAAAAACTGATAAAATAGCAGGAAAAACGCCAAACAAGAGATATCCAGGAATTGCAGATTTAGCGATGAATCCAATAGGCAAGATGAAATGGAACCAACGACTAAAAATTTTGTTCCCACTTTTTTATTCTTGGTTGGTACTAAGCTGTTTCTTCAAAACAGCTGAACTCCAAGTCGCCGCGGTTCGCCAGTTCATCTTACCCATCTTCAAAATCGAGAAAAACTGCAAAAAATCAAGGAAATCCTGCAGAGAACCACCTGCAAAATCATAGCCCTAGCCAGGTTCCAAACCCTCACCAAAATTAAATTGTTGTTGCAAAATAGAACTGCTATGTTCTACTATCAAAGCTAAAGTTATCTTGAAAACTTCCTTAGTATAAAGTATAAACTCTAATATGTTGTTGTACATATTAATCAAATTACATCAAATTGCAAAAAGAGAATACAATGAAATGTTCAACATGGAAATTTTTTCCAAGGAACTAATCTAAAGTGAGCCTCTGTGCTGCTTCCTTGGCCATGAATTTTTCCTTGGGCTTTGGTTTTTCTTGAGATTTAGTTCCCATAATGGCACCTCCCCATTGTCACCGATAAGTTAGCTTGCAAGAAGAGTACTAATTTATTAATAGGCTATATAATTTTGATCCATGTAGCCGTGATTGATGAATAAAACACATCGATTCGGAAAAACTTAATTGCACACCTTAATTAGTAAATTCCATAATGTCCTCATTTTTCACAGAAGTAAAGCACACAATAGTTGTTGTCTTTTTGTGCACAAGCTGCAATAAATAATTACATAATACAAAAATTATGCATATTAGTTCCATATGAAAAGCAATCACACATTACTTAAAAATTGAACTCATGTGAGCTTTTCCAGGTTCGGGAACAATTAATGAAGATAATAACGATGATATTGCTCCAAGGCATGCTTTCCCCTTAACAACTGCATATGGGATGTTCAGTTTTCTATGAAGTGTAGGAAGCCACGCTACCAACTCCATTGGATCAACATCATGTGCAATAACTACCAATTGAGTTTTACTTTGAAAGCAAAGTCTGCAATAAATACTTACATAATACAAACGTTAGATACATATTAGTTTCATATGAAAAGCAATCACACATTACTAAAAAAATTGAACTACTGTGAACTTTTTCATGTTCAGGAATAATCAATGAGATATAAAGATGCATACTGCTCAAAGGCGTGCTTTCCCTTTAACAATTGCATATTGGATTTTCAGTTTTCGACAAAGTGCAGGAAGCCATACTAACAACTCTATTGGATGAATACCATGTGCAATAAATACCAATTAAGCTTTACTTTGAAATCACATAAACAATCATTATCAAAACTAAGGACAAATAAACTCTCCAAATTTGCTAAAGGAATACACAACAGTTAAAAACCTTAAAATGCAAGAGCTTTAAAGAAATCCATATCAAAGTTACGTGAACAATTACAATTGCAAAAACCTTAAAATGCAAGAGCTTTAAAGAAATCCATATCAAAGATACGTGAACAATTACAATTGCAAAAACCTTAAAATGCAAGAGCTTTAAAGAAATCCATATCGGAGATACGTGAACAATTACAATTGAAAAACCTGCTCGATGAGGTAAGTTACATGAGTGATCCCATATTTCACAACGATAGGCTTCTTTATTTCAGTAGTCTTCTCTTGTGCCTCAGATTGGTATTTCTTCAGAATCCTTATAAACTAATAGAAATGAGAACAATAATTATAGTTGTATATGAGCAAATTGTTTGAAAAAAATGTAATGTTCTTATTGTTGAGAGATCCATAAAAACTGTCTCCAAATTGACACTGTTTAGCAAATAGACAAGAGGATTAATAGTCCAATGTGGTTTGTGCACTTATGTTGTCCCAACCTGGCAACTTATATTGATGAATATACTTCTCTTTAAGACCCAAATAGCCACTCAATTCAAACAGTAAGGAAATTAACTAACCATGGGAGAGCATAGATCAATTTATGGGCATATTTCCAACACATAGTTAAGTGGATGAAAGCTGGGGTGAATTTAGCATAGCCGTGAGACACAAAAATGAGTTCCAAGCAAATTACAATAGTTGGAAGCAGTAAAATCGAAATGGGGACTGATATATAACTGCGGGGAGCATAAAAACATTTTTTAGGTAGTCATGTGGTAGCTGGGATGTATTTAAGGAGCATCTTAAAAAGGTTGGCAGATGCATTAAAAGAGAAATAGAGTAGGAGTATAAATTACCAATAGTTGTTAAAGAAACAATCACCATTGATACACTACTTACCTTCTCCCATATTACACAATTCATATCTAACACCAAATGGATGGTTTGTTTTTCATTTACTGACTATTGCCAAATTCTATTCCTATATGGTATATTCCATCATACATCTTTATATTCTAGTGCATATCTCAAGTGTCACGCACAATGAAATGCATAGAAGCTACAATTGCAAGAAAGGTGCAGGGTTCATTCAATGCACATGAACCCTGAACTTTAGAAAGTGTTGAAACTGTACACAATTAACAATGATGAAGGGTTTGTCTGAAAGAAATTAGCACATGAGTTTCACATCATTTTTTTTGCAACCTTGAACTTCAAACAATAACAACTGTTAGGATATATGCCTATACATTGAGTCAGGAGTTAAGACTGATGAGTCTCAAGCAACGCTTGCCCACAGATTAACAATTCAAATTGTTAAAAGTCCGTAAAAAAGTTAGATGTGACCACCATGACTTTGTAAAGCATGGAATCTTCTTGAAACAAAATTATTAACATAAAAATGACTGTAAAGGTGGAAAGGAAAATATGAATAATGCAGGTTTTTTTTATACAAGAAACACGTATTACTGATCCAATGCACAAAAGCTTTTCCAAAGTCTGGATTGTTGTGGAAATCACAATTACACATATTGCCCCTCTCAATTAATGTTTGAGTAGGCCCAAAAGGGCATAGCATTTTTAGTGCTAATGCTAGCTTAGACAACCTTTATCGATAGAAAAATCACTATCATCAAATCCATCACTAATATTATCATTCTCAATGACAGGGTCCCCAAATACCAAGGCATCAGGCACTATTGAGTGAATACTGCCAAGCACATCACCAATATTGCTCTCTCTCTTCTTCTAACATTTTCCAATTTCTCTTTCGAACAAGATCTACTTTTGTTGGTTGAGCAAAAGGATGATCGAGTCTTGCATGTTTTTTCAACCATGCATAATTCCCGAAAAGTGGACATGATCCCTTTACACAACTCCTTGTCTCCCAAATATATTTGTGAGACTTGAACAACCGTCAAACATTTGAATTGTCCTCTTCAAAGTGGACAAGCCAAGTTTGGTCTCTCATGTATATTCAGTTCCACCCTTGCACCAATTTTATGAATTGATATAGGAAATTTGAGTGCCTTTAGCTCGTATTGCAGATATAAGGACTATAGGCATCCTCATATATAAGAACGATAGCCGTCCTCATAGGAAGAACATAAGAGAAGAACAACCTTATGCAGAGGATTCATACATATGGAGCAGATAAAATCTTCCCAAGCTCTTCCTACATCAGAAGAATTTACTTGTAGCCC
The DNA here is from genome assembly GCA_027924585.1 of Larix kaempferi. Classification (NCBI taxonomy): domain Eukaryota; kingdom Viridiplantae; phylum Streptophyta; class Pinopsida; order Pinales; family Pinaceae; genus Larix; species Larix kaempferi. The sequence goes on from BSBM01000936.1 coordinate 11,600,219, forward strand.
TGTGGTGGTAGGGTAAGGCGTTGATGCAGATTTTCTAAGCAGCATTAACCAAGAACTTTCTTCCTTAGCCATTGAAATTAAAGATACACCACTTGACAAAAAAATAAAACCTATGATCGTGAAATAGAAGTGGATAAAAATCAAATACAAGACAATTGCTTATAATCAAGCTTCATCTTGCCATAAGACTTGATTGATTGGGGGAGATTTGTTACTTCATGGGTTTGTTAGTTTTATATATAATCTTCAACTAAGTACAGTGAAAAAACTTGTATATCTTCAAACATCCACGCAAACTCTCAATGATACCACCACGGCCAATAGAGGTGAAAAAGTTGATGGCAAAAGCACGAGTTCTTAAGAACGTCCTTCAAAGAAAATTGACTAAAGTGAATCCTGCATTGTAGGATCGTTCAACCTTTCATTGAGCAATCGTATGCCAAGTTGCTTTGCCAGCTGATGCAGTATCATAAAATTTAATATTAATTTCCTATTAATAAGATAAGGAAACTACAATATAAGGATAAGTTCTTATTGCAGTATTTTATTATGAAGATAAGAAGAGACAAGATAATTGTAATAATGTCCAACAACTGACCACAAAGGAAGGCCAAGGAGAGCCAAGGGTTGAGGGTGGGTGTCTGTCATGAAAGAGTAAAAAAGAGTGGGCTTGAAGAATCCATGATTTGATGTCACACTCATCCTAGTTTTCCATTGGTATCAAACAAGTCTTGGTTTCATTCCTAACATGTCCAGTTCTCAACATGGTAACATAGTGAAGTATTGAATTGCTTTTCTAGAAAAGGAGAGACAAGGGCTGAGGCTTGTTATCTACAAAAGGGTGTTTGTCGTTAAAGAGTCATGTAGCTTAGTGGTAGGAGCAACTTCAAAACAAATTGAAATGGAGTGGGTAATACCTAGGTGGGATTGAGGAGCTAGATTACCTTTACTAACCCTGCAAACCAAAACTAGCTGAAAAGCAAGGACAAGCACGGAAAAATCGAAAATATATAGTCCAATGCTTTACCTTGATTATGTTGACAGTAAAGTAGGAGGGGCTCGGCCTCCGACACATGCTTTTGCATCAATTCAAGTGCTTAAACCGAACTTCTATCGTTGGCATCTCAATCCCAACTCTGTAAAACTAAAACATTGCCTCCATCATCACAATTCCACGACATTCATATAATTTCACGGTTGCAAAAACATCAAATGTGACGTAAGATCTACTTTACCTCTCAATCCTCTCTTTCAACTTCGTTAAGAACCGCTCGTTTTCCAATTCAGCCACCTACAACACTCTCAATGAATTTCTTGCAAGTTTCATTGGAGAGCGTGGTGACATCCACATATTGATATGTAAAGCTCCCGGTCTCTACAACTTCGATTAGGACAAACTTCCTCAGACGATCATAAGTTGGGAGCTTCTCAAGAGCATCTCATTTGAGGGCCCGTTCATCGTCTTCCACATGGGTGCTCCTACAGAAAATGCTATTAGTCACCTTTTGATATTTGTATGGTGAAATCAATTTCAAAAGAATCAATGCATTCATGCTGTCAAAAAGTGATTTTGTGGTAGGACAACACTTAAATCTCTATCTCTCTCTAATTTAGCCCAACAATTATCTGTTATTCACACAAACATTCCCAAAATCTCAATAAAAAAATTATCAAAATATTGTCTCAGAGATGTAAGTGACAGGAAAGTCCTCGATGTAAGTGACAGGAAAGTCCTCCTAATGGAAACTTCACAACTTTTATATGTGACAGGATTGAGGATTTAGGTTTTAGAGCAGACAGGAGAAGAAATATACCATGGATTTTCAGGATTTAGACTAGGGTTTTTGTTTCCCTTACACGGCATATCTTATAAAGGCAGAGGAATTCCATAATTACAAGCCAAGATGAGAGGTACCGCAGGTTAAAATATGTGCTCTAGAGCCAAAATCGATGGGTTTGGTTTAGTAGTTTTCCATTTTCATCAAGCATAACTATAGTGTCAGCTTGGTCATCAGTCTGAGATGTCAATCATTATAAAAAAAAATTATTGGAAGAATATGCATTTTAAATTGGCAATTCGCATAAGCTCGAGTTCTAACCTGGAATGTCTCAATCATCTGTACCATTTGGCCATTTATCCCTGGCATTGTAATGTCTCTGTACCAGTTTAATTACATCTTTTTGTTGAATAATTACTATTTTTTTAAGGAAATGCTTCTTGATATTATTTCAAAAAATGATATAATCACAAACAAACAAACTAATGTTGAAAACTCTGCTCACCCAAATACTAAAAAAATCATTTGAAATCCAACCACATTAGCCCAAATCCTCTAAATGAATGTCACATGAGTATCCGTATTGAAAATTGGCATCTAACTCTACCATGAGTATCTTAGAAAACATACTGGGCATTTACAAATTGAATCCAACAGTTCACACACTAACCATGAAACTTGAGAAAAGCTTAAGTTCAATAGCATAAATACCCTTCATATGAAATGGCATGGCATAGCAATAAATATCATATTCCATTATCCGATTATTTCACAAATTAACCATACTCATAATCTTTGCAAAACTAAAAAAGGGACAGAAAATAACAAGTATTTGCAACTAAATCACTACTTTAAGTTATATTAAAAATAAAGTCATTGGACAAAGACTAGGAGAGAGAGTCTTCAATATTTCACTCCATAACTAAATCAAAATATGTCTCATTCTTCAAGTTCTCAGAAAAATAAGGAAATAGCTTATGGAAAATTGAAAAAAAATATATACAAACCTGAAATACAAACTTATAAGTGAGGGATGAATCCTCTCAGGATCATACTGGGCACATATAAAATGAATCCAATAGTTCACACACTAACCATGAAACTTGAGAAAAGATTAAGTTCAACAACATAATACCCTTCATACGAAATGGCATGGCATAGCAATAAATATTATATTCCATTATCCAAGTATTTCACGAATTAATCATACTCATGATCTTTGCAAAGCTAAACACAGGACAGAAATGAACAAGTATTTGCAATTAAATCACTACTTTAAGTTTCACTAAAAATATAGTCACTGGGAAAAAACTAAGAGAGAGTCTGTAATATTTCACTGTAGGACTAAATACAAATACGTCCCATTCTTCAAGTTCACAGAAAACTGAAGGAAATAGCTTGTGAAAAACTGAAGGAAATAGCTTGTGAAAAACTGAAAGAAATATACACAGAACTCTAAGCTCATACAGGCACCATTTGTTGTTAAGTTTGAACATAGTAATATTATAATTATGAAGACTGAATAGTCTTAAAAATAGGTATAATTAAAGAGATAATTTTTTTTTATTACTACTACCAATGGAAAGACTAAATGTCTATGTAGTGCATTGCTAATGGCAATTATGGGCAAGAAACTTTATTCCATGAAACGATTGCAGCTTCGGAAATGATTTTGTTGCTCTAAATTCACTTTTTACTTATTGTATTAAATGAATTCAGCGTCCCTTCACATTCTTCAATGAATATCATTCTTGACCTTTTGAGTTTGGTTCTATTCTAAGTGCAATTAACCTTGTTTTAGTTTTTCCTAGGCATAGGCATTCTCACTCCACGGTAGTAAAAATGGAAGGGCTGCATAGTTATAAATCAATAATAAGTTTAAGGAGATCTTCTTACAAACTAATTACACCCATAATTTATTGTCTTGATTATTATTATATAGATAATGTTTTCATAATATCTTTTACAAATGAGAAATCATGGCTCACATAATATCTTTTCATAATATCTTGTTGCAGCTTGGGCAAGAAACGATTTTGTTATATGAGAGAAGGTTTGCTTTTTGTGGATTTATTTGGTTAGAGATAACCACCAAGATGCAAATAGTACAAACAAATTCATCAAGCCCAGTGAATATATCGGGTCGTTTCATATTTGTCAAGAAGGACAAAAACTCAGCAAAGCAAAATGGTATAAGCTGTAGCATGTAGTGGAGAAATTCCCTCACTTGTTACCAAAATAAATATGTTTTGGGGGACCAAAAACACCCAAATGGGGGAGGTTTGATCCATATGGATCATATGTAAAAGAAATCTTTTCATCTTTGGGAAAACGGTGTGGGTTATTGAAATATTTTATTTTTCCAATGTTATGAAAAGTACGTAATGTTAAAACTGTCACAACAATGAAATGGTCAAGCAAGGAAGAAGACAGAGGGAACGATCTGTACACACAAAGCTGAACATTTATTTATTTTTTAGATGGAAACACAGAGTTGAATGATTTCTATGTTTTTGAGACAGAAACCCAAAGCTGAATGTTTCTCTGTTTCGAGCCTCCTACACAGTAGCTGAATGTACTATGTTCGAGTGCCTACTGTGTAATTTTGATGGCAGTGCTATACACTCTGACAGAGCCTATTTTGTAGGTGGAATTTAATACCCCAATAGGGTTTTCTCCACATAAATTTATGGGTCATTGAATCCCTAACTGTAGTCTGTATCTTTGTTTTCTGATTTTTAAATACATGTTATACTGCAAAATAATTTGCTTGCAGGTAGATATAGAGACGAGAATTATTACACAGTTTGAGATATACATGGAACTGAAATCTGGAGTGACAAAACATTGAAGAATCCTGCTTTCTTCACTGCAAGTCGGATCATTTTTAAATCTTGAAAGTGGAAAGGTTAATATGTCTGAGGGAGAGCTATCATGTGAGTTGTAGTGTTAAATCGTAGCACTTTCAATGCTCAGGCCCATTTTCAAAGACCCCGAAACATGTTGTGCTGTCAATGCAGCCAACAGAGTGAACTGCCGCATCTGAAACTAGCCTTGACAACCACATATGCAGTATATCCTAAACAAATTTGCCACAATAGCCACCCCTCAGTTGTGGCATCTAAGTCGAATTTAGAGCCCACTTCCTCAAAAAAGGGCCAACTAAAAAAGAGGGTCTTAGGGAAAGCTACTTTAGCAATGGAAAGCTTCGTGTACCTTGAACAAGGCCACTGTAACTACAAAACTGTGCCCAACTAGGGAAAATTTAGTGAACAAATGGATTAAATTTCATGACAGTCGACTAGTTTGAAAAATCTCATTCAATAATACCCAATATTAGTTCACAACATCTAAAACTCTATCTCTGCTAAATAGCATTGCATATCCTGAAAGGGTATAAAATTCTATTATCTGCCATTGGAATATATGGAACCTATATTATCTTCCGCGCGGAATGTCACAGTACAAAAACAAAGCAAAAACAGAGAATGTGATGCCAGCATTCAGGGGAAAAGCCCATGACATCTATTATTATAAATAAAATTGTAAAAAAATGGAAACTTGGTTAGGGGTGATTGACTTGCAAACATGCTAATTGATCCTCAAGTGAATCGAGAGCGTCTCGAACGTTAATGAGGCTGTCGACCTCAATATCTCCGCCTGTTTCCAGCCATCTCCTCTGCTAGTCATTGAAGAAGGTAGTCGCAAATCCACTTCCTCCCTCGGAGATGTCATCGTCCTCGTCCATTATTGTTTGGGCCATTGCTCTGGCAATCTGGGTTTCCATTGAAGAAGGTAGTCGTCGATCTAGATGCCGCAGTGGAGGAAGACTTCTTGGACACACAAACAAGTGTTAAAACTTTATCACAAAACCTATCTGAAACGTGGCAATCTTACTCGCGAATATGTGGCGGCTTCTAATTCGCTTGAAGGACAACGAAAGTGTATAGTGTTTCTCAAACTCAACCTCGGGAAATAACGCCTATCAACGTAATTAAAATGACTTTGTAAATTGCTTATTAAATTTCTTATAAAAATTAAATTCAGTTCCAACTTATTTCTATGTGATGAGATGTTTGATATTCATAATCACAGTTGTTTAGTTGCTTGGTTGGTTTTCTGTGATATAATTAGGCTCTTAAAACTTAGAACATAGTTTTGAATAATCACAATTGTTTAGTTGCTTGGTTGGTTTCCTGAGATATAATTAGGCTCTTAAAACTTAGGACATAGTTTTAAAAACAAATTATATGTTAGCTTTTTAATATAATCAATTTAAATTTGTTTTAGTTTAAAATGTATTATGTGATAAGATGTTTCATATTCATAGAATCATAATTATTTAATCATTTGAGTTTTTTTTAATATAATTAGCAACTTAGAATTATGTATTATTTCTTAATATAATTAATTTAAATTTATTTAGTTTCAAATGCATTAAATATAAAAAAATCAATAAAAACAATTTTTATTATTATTTAAAAGATTTAAATCTCAACAACTTATGAAGATATAAATATATATAAATAAAATTTTGATTGTTGATTTTTTTTTAAAATTAGTATTTCTATATATGTATGTATATCTTTCTTTTTAATTTTTCTATATATTTTTTATATATGCAAATTTCATATCACTCTTTCATATATAAATATGTGTTTGAATTTGTAATTGTAATTTTTCAGCATATAGTAGTTAATAATTTTATTTTCAAGGTGGGTACATGGTGACATTTTTGTGACCTGTGTATCTTTCCCATGCTACAACGTAAAATAGCCTTGTAGTGCCATTAAATTTGTAAGTTTTAAACCTGTGAAGTGAAACAATGTATACACATTCTTAAGTATAATGTCCCCCGGGGCTATCAAATGGACTTAGGGACATATTATTAGCTCTAAGAGGCTAATTACAAAGTTTAAGCCCAACTAAGAAATAGAATAAATACTTAATTTCAATTTTCACAAATTAACTACGACAAAATATCGATAATCGCAAAATAATTAAAATAAAATTTACATATGAGCAAGCAACTAAACCAAGTTTGGGAAATATTATCCAACACTGTCTAACATCATTATACATCCATCCCAAGCCATAACACATGTTACTTGCACCCAAAAAGGTCATTTCCAACAACATGTCATTAACTAGTTAATTAGGTAATTAGTTCGCTAATTACGACACTTAACTTACAAATGACGACACTTAGCATAAAATAATTTGTTCAACTAATTAATGCAATTTATCAATGCCAAAGGCCAATTAACACCTACAGCCATGTAAATATGGCCAAATAAACATTTTTAAATAATTAAACATAATACACGAAAATGAGATACCTTGACTAGTCAACTAGTTTCATTACGCAAACAACTAGTCTTGTGCATTTTAGACGCACAACCATACCATCTATCCAAAATGTGAACCTACAACCATTATTTGCATAGATAAGCATGCATTACAACAAAATAAAAGTACATTTGCAACTCTGATCTGAGTACATAAATGAAAAATCTTCCAAGTTTAATCAGTACAACTAGTTAAGAAACACTGCTAGGAATTCAATCAAACCAATCGTACTAAGTTCTGAGGCACATAGAGGTGAAGGTACAGATATGGAAAATAGCATTCTACAACACAAATAAAGTACCAAAAACAGAGCATATGGATGTACATTCATCTTTTACCAAGAACATAGATTCAAATCCAAAAACTAGTTACCAATTTCACCATTTCAAAGCTAGTTTCCAATTCTAGTTTTAAAAGCAATTCAACAAGAAGGAATTGACGATCAAAGTTTAGGATTAGCATATTAGAGGTCATATAGATTCATACAGATGTAGCTTCATACTAATATACAGTCCACATTTCAAATCCCAAATCTAGCTATGGCAACCTCTCTGAAAAGAATAACAATTCGAGAAATAGACTAGGATCGCAGTAACAAATTGTATAGACTATATTGGAATCTCTTTCACACATTTAGTCAAACATATCAGATCTGAATCAAACAACTCATATAGACATTTTAAAAAACACTTCTCTTGCAAAGTCTTGAATCTAGCTAAAACTATTTTTTTGGCAAACTAGTAATTGAAAAACAACTGGATTCATTACAAATGGATTACATAGAACTTTCTAAAACTCTTCCACATTCGAATAACTCATTCTACCAATATTATCAGAGACATAAAAATCATATCTTTAGCATAGGATTCTCATAGACATTTTAACAAACATTTCTCTTGCAAAGTCCCAAAACTAGCTTTCACAATTTTTCCAAAAGAACTAGTAATAAAAAAACAATTGGAATCGTAGAAAATGACTTTTTCACATTTTATTCACAAATTCCATAAAATAATTAGATGCATACATATATATATTAGATCAGAAATAAATAACCCATATAAATAAAATACAACCACCTATCTTGCAAATTCCCGTAACTGAAATTGACCGTGCCACGATCCACCTAGCCGCCGACACTGTACAAGCCAAATATTTGTTTGCACGTGTCACCCCTGATCCGGAACCATGATTCCACAAGCAAGAGTGCACTCAACCATAAAACCCAACAATCATCGGTCCAACCACAATTCCAATGGCAAGTGGATTCCACATCACTTCCAGTCTAGGACAGTGGCTCCAGGACAAATAGTCACAAGTCTACCATCCGTCCAATTGTATTCCAATGGTAAATAGATCCCACTATTTCCAATCCATGACATACAACTCTAGGACAGATAGACTCAGTAAAACAATAGTCTACCATTGGTCCAATTGCATCCAATGGCAACTGGATTCCACATCACTTCCAATCCAGGACAAGCAGCTTCCAGGACAGATAGACTAGCAACAACTGAGTCTCTCTGCTTGGGCATAGGCTCAGCAACAATGCACCAACCATCCAAAAAGACCACTGGATCACAAGATATCACACATACTAAGGGAATCAAATCAAATTCCCAAGTTCCAAAGAGCAATGCACATGAGTGAGTGAAACAAGAACAAAGAGAACGAAGCCAAGAATCAAGAAAGAGAACCAAGAAGCAAAAATCAAGAGAAAAAAATGAAGCACACACCAACCAATTCGAATTCCTCATGGAGAAATTTGAGTTGGGGGAGAGAGAGAGTCACAAGAGGATTTACTTTCCTATAATAGAAAACCACTAAGGAGGAGTTTCAACTTTCATGAGGGGCAACACCAAGTGGCACTCAAGGGGGCGCACTAGGAGATAGTGTGACTCCAATTTTAATAAAAACATCCAAGAATAATAAAATCGAGGAGCAACACAACATAAGAGGGTGCACAAGTCAAGAGGGTCCACTAACATAGACACAAACACTTAGGAACACACTTCCCACTTCCCCTTGCTTGCAACATCATGGTTCCTCATACTCTTTTATGTGGCATCGGTCGTTATTAGTTGTTTTATTTTATTAATTAATAATAATAACATAATAATAATAATGTGCAAACCATAGTCCTGGCACCTCGTGCCATAATGTCACAACAATATCAAAATAATAATAACATGTCCATGGGCTAAACCAACGGGTATTACATTAAGCAAAACAAAGATTAAGCAATGACACACACACACACACATATTTACCTTGTAAACTCTTAATGAGTAAAACCAACAGATTCTTAGAGTCGCGCATCTATCTTTCTCATTGTGTTTCTTAACCATTCACAATACAATATTTAAGTATTTTGCAACATCCAAAACCCTAATCTGTTAACCTAGATTGGATTTAGACCTCATCCCTTAGCCGGGATTAAGATCGTAATGTGACACACCAAACATGCAAAGAATATAACACATACCCAACAAAACTATTAAAGCAAAACATGTAAAGCCTCTTAATATTAAGTGATTGGCTATTACAATGAATTACAAAAAAGGTGCACTGGAGTTTAGGAAAAGTAAAGGTGAATGTTTATAAATGGCATAGCTTTATTTTTTGGTTGCAAAATTGAGTTCTTAAATTTGTATTTGCATTTATACTTGTATATGTAGTTTTTAATGAAACAAAAGACTCAAATTTTAGCCTTTGCAATTTTGAGACTTGCTCTAATAATTATAAGTTTCTAGCTAAGCAAATAGACCCAGTTACTAATTTTACTTTTCTTAGGAGGCAAGTACTATAGAGCCTTGCTGCTCATTCCACTTGTTATTGTTCGTGTTGTTGTTGTTGTCGTCATTGAGTTATGGTAATTATTTTGTAAAATAATAATGTTGTATAAAAGTTATTGATTGAAAAAATGTAAGTCTTTTAATGTAGTTTAAAGTAGTAGTTGTCAATTGGGTTTAATCCAAGTAGTCGTGGGATGGAGTGTTATCCTCCTCGCCCAATTTCTATTCTCATAAGTGATATGGTAGCATCCTTATAATGAGAGGAAGTGCTTAAAGAGCTTGGATACGTTATTTAGAAAAGAAAAGAAAAATAATGGTATTAATTTGATTTTTTAGAAAATGGATTTTATTTTAAATTTAAATAGAATTATTTTCATGTGTCTGTTTGTCTCTTGTTAATTTGATTTAATAAGTATTTACTTGTGAGTGATTTTTTCCATCAAAGATAATATTAAAAAATATTTTTCACTATGGATAAAGATAGCATGTGTGACTATATGACAAATATTCTTCCACATTGTTGAAGTCACCAAACTCAAGAGTTCACAACTTTGTTTTAAGACAATTGATAAAGGAGGAGTTATTGGTCTTTGAATGAGTCTTTATGTTTATTCATGAGGTCGCTTTTCTCTTGAAACAATAGTATTAGAGTAGTTTAATTGTTCTATGTTTTCGACCTCCTAGTGACCAGACTCCGATGATCTCCATTAAACCCATTCGTCCCTCCCCTCTCCATCATACCTTGCTCGATCCTAATTTTCCCTGCTCTCCATCATTTCTACTAGGCTCTTTTCCACCCTCTTTCCACGGTGGGTAGGCTAAAAATGTCAATGTGCATTAATGCATGGTGGTGGTGCGCGACCATGTTGTATAAGCTCAAACTGCACTCACACCCTCCTTACTCTTCCACTGTTCAATGGATCCTCCAATGCCCCTCTCCCTTGTTCAATGCATCCTTCAGTTCGTTATCCAAATGCTCCCTTGTTGATTCAATGGATCCCTAACTCGTTATGCAAATGCTACTATTGCTAGTTGAAGCTTTGCATAAGCTTGATGAATTTGCTTAGATGGTTCAATGATTTTATGATAAGTGTTGTAAGGGTGATAACCTAGATTCAATGATTTATTGATTGGTTCATCAAGTCTAAGTATTAATCCTTTGCTTCACCTTGGGATGGATAAGCTCAATTACTAAGTGCTTTGCTTAGGATCCACTTCATTTGGTTTGCAAGCAATGGCTAATGGTTCAAGAGCTATAGTTTCCCATGAGATTGGTTCACGAGGTCCGAAAACAAGAGATACAAGGCCTATGTCCTTTTCCTTGTTTTCTTCCAAGAACTCCTATGGCTACCTCACTTTGCCTTTGTTTGATAACAATCAATTTATTTCCTTACTACCTTTGTTCATTTAGCCCATCTATGTTGGGTATGTGTTATATTCTTTGCATGTGGGTTATGTCACTCTATGATTCCTCCTCATCGCACATTATGTCGTATGCGTTGAGCACGTGCATAGTGCAGACTTGAAGTGGGGGGGTCACAGGAGGGGGGGTTTTGGAGAGGATTTCGGTGAGGGGCATTAGCCTTGAAATATGGGGTTTGGGGTAACACCCCAAAAATAATTTGAGCTATTTTTTTCAAAAAAATGTAATTAATCCTGGTTAAGGTATTAGAGTCTTAATCTAATATGGGTTAACGAATTAGGGTTTTGGATATTGTTGCAGAATACCTAAATATTATATTCTGGATGGTTAAGAAAAGCACAATGAGAAAATATAGAGGTGCGACTCTAAATTTTGTTGGTTTTCCTGATTAAAGGTTTCCAAGGTAAATCTCTATGTATTGTTTGTGTGCCATTATTTAATGTATGTTTTTCTTATAATTTGTATGCATTGTTTCCCTTCACATGTTTAAAACTTACATGTGGTATTAGAGCGCAATTATTGGTTTTTGGGGGACACCTTTGTTGATGAGGGTTCAACTCATTTAACATACAAGTTTAACTTGGGTCCGTGATAAACCTGGGTTCAATGGGAGTTCTGCAAATGTTATTCGTGTGTTAAAAGAGAATGGAAAGCAGTTCTAGAATTGAGATTAAGAAATTTAATGGTCATAACTTTGAGTTATAGAAGCTCAAGATGGAATATCTTCTTTTTTATTGAGAACAATGGATTGTTGTGGATCCATGTACACAACCTACTAGATCGACTAAAGAAGATTGGAAGAAGTTGGAAATAAGTGAAAGGAGTACAAATTGACTTTGCTTATCAGATTCAATGTTGTTGAATGTATTTGGAGAAGACGATGCATTGATGTCATGGAATAAGCTAGGGAGTTTGTATCAATCAAAGTCCCTAGTAAACAAGTTGTTTCTTCAAAATAAGTTGTTTCACCTTAGGATGGGTGATAACGACTCAGTGATTAATCATCTAACTACTTATAATACTCTAATAATTCAACTTACTTCTGTTGGTATTAAGATGGAGCCGAAGGAAAAATATAAATGCATTATCTTGTTATGTTCTTTGCCAATTCTTGGGATAATTTGATTGTAGCAATAGGTAGTGCTAGTCAAGCCACTTTAAAGTTTTAGGAAATAGTGGAATCCTTGCTATCAAATGAAATGAGGCAGAAAACCATGGATAGTCAAATCATGGATCCCTTGTTTGTGAGAGGTCATCCCCAAAATAGAAATACAAATAAGGCTTCAAGGGGGAGATCCAAATCTAAGGGAAAATCTAAATATTTAGGAAAATCTTTGAGAAAATGTTGGAAATGTGGTAAAGATGGGCATTATAAGAAGGATTACAGATCTAAAAATGTTGATAAAGCAAAGGGATCTTATGATCCCCCTTCCACAAAGGTGAATAACTCCTTGGAATAAGGAGGGAATGTGTAGCTAGATTCTATAGGTTCTTGTTTAGTTTGTGATATATGGTCGATTGACTCATGTGTGTATTTTTATATGACTCTTTATAGGGATTGGTTTTGCAAATATGAGAAGCAGTTGGTTATGTTTTCTTAGGATATGACTCAACTACCAAAATCATAGGAGGTGGAAGAGTTAATTTGTTGTTGAAGGATGGAAGGATTATAACTCTCCTTGGGGTTTTACACATTCTATATTTAGCTAGGAACTTGATATCCATAAACAAGATGAGTGATGCATGCATACAAAATGTAAGAAACATACAAAATGGTTCAAGGATCAATGGTCTTGACGAGGGGATTTCAGAATGGGACTCTGTACAAACTATTGGGAAGCACAATCACCAATGGGTGTAATAGTTATGCTGTGCTTGAGAGTGAAAATAAAGAAGGTAGAACCCCTACTACCTATGGAGGAAAGACAATGCTATGGCATAAAAAATTGGGACATATTGGAGAGAGGGGCCTTTGATCATTACATGGCAAAGATATGGTTGAAGGTATGTTTGATTGCACACTAGATTTCAGTTTATGTGAACATTGCATAAATTGTAAACAAATTTGAGTAAGATTCGCATCTGGTGCTACAAGAGCAAATGGAATCTTAGAATTATTACATAGTGACGTGTTTGGACCTATACATGTTCCATCATTAAGTAAATTTGTGTATTATGTTTCATTTACAGATATTTTCTCAAGGAACACATGGATTTATTTCCTTCAAAATTGATCCGAATTTATGTGGGAACGAAATAAAAGATCATATACAGAATCAAATACATAAATATATTGCAAAGAACACAACGATACAGTAAACACATATTCTATTAAATAGCGCAAATAGAACAAACTGTAAAATACAACAGCTAGAATGGTGGTAACTATCTCTGAGAAGAGAGGGCTGTTGTGCTCATTCATGCCAAGATGAATACAAAAGGAGGCCGAAAGGACCTATTTATCATAAGCATGAGGGAAAGAATCTCAAAAATCCAAAAACCTAACCCCAGAAGATGATCCGTCATAAAGTTTGCGGCCCCAAGGTGGTTAGTTGAACAGTCAACTTCCTGGGCTCATAACTTTTGCATACGATCTCTGTTTGGGGCACTCGGTAGCCCATTGGAAAGGTGTATCTAAGAACTACAATAGTTGGAACAAATTTCATATTGAGGACGCCCCAAAAAAACGTCTTTTAGGGCCTCAAAATGGCTCCCGAAGTTTAGGACCCGAAAAACTGCCAAAAAGAGTAAATTACCAAAATTGCCAGAAAACTGTTTTGAGCCAGTTGGAAAAGGTGGGTCGCCACTGATATCCACCTGGATCAATCCTCCCTCATTAGGAAGCAATGGTCTCCATTGCGTCAAATCCCTTATCATATGTCGAACTGTGCGTTGAGTTGAGCTCCTGGTGTGGCGTTTGTTGAAGCAAAAAGGTTGCCTTTCTTTGAAATCTTCAAAGGGTTGTAATTGTTGTTGTTGGATGCGCTGGAGCGGTTCAACGGTTTTTGTTGTTGTGGTATCCTTGGTCTGCACCGGTGTGGATGGTTTCTTTTTGGAGGAGCACCTTGAATGCGTGGCCTTGCACTGCAAGGGTACTCAAATAGGGAATGTTGCACTGAAATTGTGTTTTTCTTGTTTCTGCTGAGTAGAGGGATAATGTGTAGAGGTTGTGGATGTCTCTGCGATTTGATGTTCTCCTTTAGTGGAAATTGCGAATAGGGAAAATTTCCCAGTGTGGGAGATTATCTTCCTGCCCTGCTTGGTTGGGGTAGGTGAAACTGTCTCTGGTATCCGATAGAGTTGTCCTCCCAAAGTGACAATGACACTGTGAGGTCATGATTCATATATAGCATGACGCTTCCACATATATGGTTGTCCTAAAAGAACATCACATACTTCAAGTGGGGCCACATCACACAATACCTCATCTTTGAAGGGCTTGATGCCATATGGTAGGCGACATTGGTGACTGACGCGGATCCCTCGTCCTTGGCTTAGCCATCCAATGGTGTATGGTTGTGGGTGTGGTGTTATTGGTAGCTCCAATCTCTTGATGACTTCTGCTGAGATCAGGTTCTTCTGGCTACCGCTATCCACAACAAAGTGTAGGGGGATTCCCTTCACCCACATCTGTGACTGGAAAAGGCACTCCTATGCCTTCAACTCTTCAGGTTCCTCTGGTTGAATCTGTGTGGTGGCAACAATGACACTGGGTTCTGCATCAATGATCTGCTTCCCTTTTTCGCGGTTGTGAAATTAGGTTCTGAGTCATAATCGGAACTGGGATATGATTCTGAAGCTTTGATCCCAGCCACCAATGACTGTTTTGAGCGACAATCATCAGTGTTGTGCCAAGGGATTTTGTGGAACTCGCACCACTTCCTGGTGTCCTTCTTTGTCTTTTCGTTACCCTTCTTCGGTTGTGGTTGGGACTGGTTGTCCTTTCCCTACCTCGTGTTCTGCGAGCCAGAGTTTCCCTTGCCTTGCTTCTGCGCAGGTCCGAAGTCACGCTTGTTCTTTTGCTGAAATTTTTGCTCAATTTTGATAGCATATAGATAGGTGGATCTGAGTGAAGAGATTTCCAGGAAATCCATCTTTGTTCGTATGTACGGGTGTAGTCCACTGCGATATTTTAGTACTAGGTGCCACTCAGAGTCCTTGTTACCTAGCTTTGTGCACAAGGTATGAAATTTGTTGGTGTACTCTAACACCGTTTGGTCCCTCTCTTGATGCAGAATGGTCCATTTTGTGTACTAGTCATCATAGTTTCCCACAAGGTAATATTGTTCCTTAACAACATCTATAAAAGAGGCCCAAGTGGGATTGGCATCAAACAATCCAGACTCGTCTGATGAGTTTTTCTCACAATAAGTTTCCCACCAATTTTTGACATGGGGGACAGCCTTGAGGAGCGCAAAGATGATCTTTTCCCTATCGAAAAAATTGTGGACAGAGAAATACCCTTCTAGTAGATTCAACCATTTATCTATGGCATCGGCATCGATCTAGCCTTCTAGCCTTCAAATAAAGGGATATCAAAGTTAACTTGTACCTTGAAGGGATTCGCATCTCCGAAACGACTGCTTGTCGAAGGTGTATCTATTGCCGTCGGCATGCCTTGAAGGATCTGGGCGAAATTATCCATCATCTCGTTCCTCTGTCGCGTGAGGGATTCCTCGAGCAATAACTTGATAGGATCTCCTGCTTCGTCGTCTCTCTTTTCTTCCACCACGGGATGCCATTTGGGGCGGCGAGAATGGACTTCCCCAAGTGAAACTAGTTCGAGACCCAACTCTCTGTATCCCGACCTCGTCGGGGACATGCATCGAGAAACAATCAAAGAGCAGATTGCTCTGATACCACTGATCCGGATTTATGTGGGAACGAAATAAAAGAGCATATACATAATCAAATGTAGAGATATATTGCAAAGAACACAACGATACAGTAAACACATATTCTATTAAATAACGTAAATAGAACAGACTGTAAAATACAACAGTTAGAATGGTGGTAGCTATCTCTGAGAAGAGATGTGGCCGCTGTGCTCATTTGTGCCAAGATGAATACAAAAGGAGGCCGAAAGGGCCTATTTATCATAAGCATGAGGGAAAGAAACCCAAACATCCCAAAACCTAACCCTAGAAGATGAACCGTCATAAAGTTTGCGGCCCCAAGGTGGTTAGTTGAACAGTCAACTTCCCGGGGTCATGACTTTTGCATACGATCTCTGTTTGGGGTGCTTGGTAGCCCGTTGGAAAGGTCTATCCAAGAACTACAATTGTTGGGATAAATATTTTAGTAGAGAATGCCCCCAAAAAACGTCGTTTAGGGCCTAAAAACGGCTCCCGAAGTTCAAGACCCGAAAAACTGCTAAAAATAGTAAAGTACCAAAATTGCCAGAAAGCTGTTTTGAGCCAGTTGGAAAAGGTGGGTTGCCACTGATATCCACTTGGATCAAAAATAAATCTAAAGTGTTTGATAATATTAAAGAGTTTAAGGCTTTTGTAGATAATCAAATAGAGAAGAAAATAAAGGTGTTGAGGATGGATAATGGTGGGGATTTATGCCAAAATGAATGTGAGGAATTATGTAAGAAGTGTGAAATAGAAAAAGGCATAATACTACTCCATACACACCTCAACATAATGGAGTTGCATAAACAATGAATAGGACGTTGATGGAAAATGAAAGGAGCATGCTCAATGGTGCCAGGTTAGGACAAAAATTCTGGGTGGAGGCAATAGACACTGCATGTTACTTGATATGTTAATCACCCACATCAACATTGATTGAAAAAACTTCACATGAGGTATTATGGACTGGTGAGAAACCCTCACTTAAATATCTGAAAGTTTTTGGCTGTGATAATTATGTACATGTTCCAAAGGAAAAAATAAGTAAATTGGATAATGTAGCTGAAAAATATATCTTTATTGGTTATAAAGATGGTGTGAAAGGTTTTAAAATTTGGAACCCAGTAACGAAGAAGACGGTTTACAGTCGAGATGTTGTTTTTAGAGAGGATAAAGATGTTCCCAAACAAGAAGCCACTCCAATGGAAAATGAACCAAAGAAAATAGAGTTTCAGTTGGAGGATGAAGAATCTGACTCAACAGAAGAAGCTTAAGAAGAAGAAGAAGAATCTCATACCCTAGTTTTGAGGAGACCATCTCGCGAAAGAAGGAAACCATAAAGGTATTCCCCTCTGTATTTTAGGTCTTGTTTTGCTTTATTTATTAATAATGACGATACTAGAAATGTGAAGGAAGCAGTTGATGTAGAGGATAATGAGCTCTGGAAGAAGGGCATGGTTGAAGAAATGGATGCCTTGGATAAAAATCAAGCTTAATATCTAGTTGAGTTACTAGCTAGAAGAAAAATTGTTGGTAGAAAATGGTTGTTTAAGATGAAGTTGAATGCAGAAGGTAAAGTGGAGAAGTACAAAGCCTGGTTCGTAGCAAAGGGATATTCCCAGGTAAAGGGAATTAATTTTGGTGAAAATTTTCTCCTTCTTTCCACTACTACTACTTTTGACCTTTAAGTAGAGTAGATGGACATGAAGACAACATGGGGATCTTGAAGAAGAAATCTACATGAAACAACCAAAAGGTTTTATGGTAAAGGGGAGGAATGAGTTGGTCTACAAGCTAAATAAGTCCCTTATGGTATAAAGCAATCTCCAAGGATGTGGTACCAAAATTTTACATACATCCTTGGAATGGGGTTTATGAGAAGCAAGGATGGTCACTATGTATAGTCCTAGCAAGTTGGCGATCAATTCATTAATATTGTATTGTATGTTGATGACATATTGTTGATTGGAAACAACATGAATGTAATCAAGGAGGTGAAATCACAACTATCCTCCAAATTTGACATAAAGGATCTCGATGCTGCTAAATTCTTACTAGGAATGGAGATTAAAAGAGATCGTGCAAATAGGAAAATCGGTTGAATCAAAGAAAATATGTTGAGATGATATTGCAGAGATTTAACATGCAAGAAAATGAACTGATCAAGGTCCCTATTCCTGTAGTTGTAAATTTATATGTAAATCAATGTCCTGAGACACAAGAAGAGGAAGAAGACATGTCATGAGTTCCCTATGCCATTGTTGTTGGTAGTTATATGTATGCAATGGTATGTACTAGATCGAACATTTTCCATGTAGTGGGAGTTTTGAGCAAATATATGTCAAAACCATGGAGGAGCATTGGACAACTATAAAGAGGGTCTTCAGGTAATTGTGTGGCACCACAAATTATTCAATCTACTACCAAGGAAGACCTAAAATAGACAGAGTAATATATGTATAGGGATTTTGTGATGCAGACTGGGTTGAAGATCTTAATCACAGAAGATCTAGAAGTGGTTATGTGTTTAATCTATTTGGAGGAACTACTAGTTGGATGAGTAGGAGACAGGCTATAGTTGCACTCTCAACTACATAATTTGAATACATGCGAGTTTCCCTTTTAAGTAGAGAAGTTGTATGGTTGAAGAGAATGTGTTCATGTATTGGATTTGTACATGGAACTATAAGGTTGAATTGCGACAATCAAAGTACAATATTCCTTGCAAAGAACCCTACTTATCATTAAAAAACAAAGCATATTGATGTGCAATACCACTTTATGAGAGATATGATTGAAGACAAGAAGGTGTTGCTAGAAAAGGTTGACACCTTGAAGAATGCTGCAGACTCATTTACAAAGTCTATTAGTACTAAGAATTTCTTTTGGTGTAGAGAATCTATGGGCATACGGTTGCCCTGAACTTGTGATCCTATCAACACATGGCACACTATTCTACGAGAAATCAAGAGAGAGAATGTTGTGTATGTGTTATATTCTTTGCAATACCACTTTATGAGAGATATGATTGAAGACAAGAAGGTGTTTCTAGAAAAGGTTGACACCTTGAAGAATGTTGCAGACTCATTTACAAATTCTATTAGTACTAAGAATTTCTCTTGGTGTAGAGAATCTATGGGCATTGTTGCCCTGAACTTGTGATCCTAGCAACACATGGCCCACTATTATATGAAGAAAACAAGTGAGGGAATGTTGTGTATGTGTTATATTCTTTGCATGTGGTTTGCATCACCCTATGATCCTTCCCCATCATGAATTATGTTGTATGTGCCAAGTGTGCATGTGATGCATGGGGGGGGGGGGGTGTGGAAGGGCGTCGAAACCCACTTGTTTTTTTTAAAGTTTTTTTTATAGAAAATATGTAATTAACCTCAGTTAATGGATTGGAGTTTTAATACGATCCAGGTTAATGAATTAGGGTTATGAGTGCCGTGGAATACCTAAATATTGTATTGTGAATGGTTAAGAAAAACTTAATGAGAAAAGATGGAGGTGCGGCTCTAAGTTTTGCTAGGTTTCTTGGTTAAGGATTTCCAGGGTAAATCTTTGTGTATTGTGTGTGCCATTGTTTAATCTATGTTTTGGTTAAGAATCTGAATGCATTGTTTCACTTCACATGTTTAAAACTTACATGCTAGTGCAAAGGATCAAGCCTAAGAGCAACAAGAGGTGTTGGGGAGTAGTCTATTTGTTCTTCAATTTATCAACCTTGTTTCTAATATATTCTATATCTTGTGATAGCAATGCAGTTGTACCTTAGAACTAGTAGTGTTTCACAAAGCATTGCATTTGTTCTTCCATATATTATAGTTGTCATCATTGTTGACCGGTAGATTCTTCAATACTCTTATGCAAAACCATCCAAAATATTGGCAACATCACTGTCGTTGAAAATTATTGGGAATGATAGCTTACCCAAAGACTTTCACACCTAGGACTTTCGTCCTAAATCCTCCATCTTGTACATAATGAAACTTTAAATGATGAAATTAAGTTATGCTACCAACTTTGTGTCAAGTATCTCATTAATTTTTGGATTATACTTGATATTAAGGATGAAAACATAAATATTTAACAATGAAAACATAAATATTTAACAAAGAGAGAAAATATTATGAATGAAAAATTCAAATAGTACGTTCAAATGAGGTGAAGGATTTTTTTTTTTCAAAAACAAACTTGCATAAGAATGGTTTGGGAGTAAACCAAATACTTTTGATCTTCTCATTGTTAATGCTCCATACTTCTACCAACTCTCCCAACAAATTATATGTAACCACAAAGGGACATGCAAACTTTTATTTTAGTAGGGAGATGGTATTTATTTTATTTTTTCGAAAAAAAAAAACCGTAACTTGATATTGTAAGGAATAAATTCGAAGTTACATCCAATAGTCAAAGAACCCAGTGAGGTTTCTGCAGATTACAATGTAGCATTTCCCCAAATATCCAAAAACTGTTGGAGCTGCATCTGAGTATAAAACACCAAAATACAAAAGGCTAAAAGACCACATCCCAAAAAACCCAAAGAAAGGAATACAAAGCGAGTAGCATAACACGTGCATAACACAGATACATGACTCAAAACCTCCGGCCTAGAATGCTTGTATGCTGCCCTGATCCACTATCAAGTTGTCCAGGAATTCCACATAATGGAGTAGTCCGTCCATAGGTCCGAAAACCAACTTTGAAAGGTGATTTGCCTCCATATTTGCTTCACGATAAATATGATTGCAACATATCATAGCGAATGAAGCCTTGTACCTTTCCACCTCTTTCAGGCAAGGTTCTAGGAGTAAAACATTGATCAAATACTTTCGATTGAACCAATTAGTCACCACCTATCCCCTCCTAAGGGAAAACCACAACAAACACCATAGCACTAAGAGTTCTAATTTTAAACAATCCCCTTTGACAACGCCCACCTGAATTCGAATGATGTGGTTCCTTCGCACATAAAAAATAACACCTTCCCCACACATGCCCTATTGGGAATCCCCATCAAAGAACCCGTAAATATTATCACCATCCAATACTGGAAAGGAGACATGTCTGATCTTCAGCCTGTGCGCAACCTCCGGGTGTCTATACCAGTTAATCAAGATCCTCTTGTAGGTGAAGGATACCAAAGGAGTAATATCTTCAAAAATCCCAACATTCCTGGCTCTCCAAATGCAAGCAATAAAAAAAAATAGACAGAGTTCTGTTGGGTCCGCATAAGCGAAGCCAGTTGTGCATACAGTCACAAACGCCAACACCCTTCCATTCATCTGGAATATATACCCAGCAGTGCAGTTCTTGCCACACTTCCTTCATGAATCTGCAATGGATAACTAGATGCTCGGTGTCTTCACAAGCTTCCCTGCAGAGAATACATAACCCATGACCTTGAAAACCTCTTTTCTGAATATTTCTCCAAGTAAGGATTTTATCCTGAAAACATAAACAAAGGAAGCATTTAAGCTTAAGGGGAATTTTCCACCCCCAAAGCTTCTTGTGCCACCACTGCGTAACTGGTTGTTCCTGCGAATCATGTAATACCAAATGGTAAACATTGGCCACCGATAGGATACCATTTGAGTCTGGACCATCCCAGTCAAGATATCGGCCGACTCATTTAACTGAATCTCAACAATTGTAAGGCGAGCAATGTACTCCTCCCACACATGAGCCCAATGAGAAGGAAGATTTAGATTACTTGCAGATAACCAACTGACATTGTTTGCATAGAGAAGTTTTTGGAAAACCTGAGAGAGGACCACAACCTTCCGGTCACGAAGTTCATTAATTAGACCAACAGGAAGCGAATGATTCCCATCACCACCAATAAATGGATCAATACTAATAAATAACTCATATCCTCTCCCTACCTTCCATTTGATCCACGGTCCGATATACTGAAAGGTAATTGTGAGGCTACGCCGGACTGTAGAAACAAGTGAGCCAAAAGAGGTAGGATTACACAACCGTTGGATAATCGAATAAGTTTTCAGATGTTTAGCACGAATAACACAGCTCCAGAGCCCTCCATCAGTTAAAGCCCACCATAAACTCTTCGTCCACATCGCCAAATTAAAGCACTCCAAGTTTTCAGACCCTAACCTCCTTGAGATTTCAGCCAGCACAGACTCTGCCAAGAAGACAAGTGCCATTTCCGCAGCATAGGTTTCCCAGACCAAATAAACTGAATTTTTTTATATTTTAGTAGGGAAAGTATATATGAATCGCACCGCAACTCAGACTATGTCACCATGTTGTGCAAGTTTGGAGGTTTTGACTTTTTGTGTTGAATGGACTAAAGGTTGAAGATAAGATATGAGTAGAGAGGGATTCCTCATTCCTTAAAAATAAGCATGACTTAAAGAGTACGTTTAATGAACTTGTAATCAAATAAGTTAAAATGTGGGTTGAAGAAGGATATAATATGTGCATTGAAAAGTACAAATTTCCTTTCTAATCCCTTGTGCCTAATTATCGTGGTTGGACATGAGAACTCCTTAATTTCATTAAGGATTGAATTTGTTCTTCCATAGATTCTAGATGTCATTATTGGCCCATAGAATTATAGATGTTGTCATTATTGGTCCATAGAATCTTCAATTGTCTTATTCCAGATTGGCAACATCACTGTCGTTGAGAATTATTAAAAGTAATAGCTTACCTAAAGACTTCCACACCTAGGACTTCCATTATAAATCCTTCATCCTCCAACATGTTCTGCAATGAGATAAGTATTAGCTATGATAGAGAGGAATTCCTCATTACTTAAGAATGAACCTAGCCTAAGAGTAATTTTAGTGAGCGTGTTATCAAATAATTTCAAATAAGTGGCTTAAGTTGGAAAAATATGTTTACATAAAACTAGCTTCATTGTCATTGCTAGATGTTAGAGGTTGATAAAGAATGTTAAATATCAGTAAAAAGTCAATAGAGATTACATACAAAGAGGTTATCATCTTAGTTGACAAGTTATGTTATTCTCTTATGTTTAGCTAGAATATTTATATGGAGGGGCCAATGGAATATTATGGCCTTAGTTTTTTTGTTAGATTTTGAAAAGGGCAATAACATTTGATTTTATGGATTTATGTGGGCATACTTGGGGTTTATTTGGGTTGGCCTTCATTGATTAAAAAACTTAGATGCATATTTGCTTTTATGGATTTATGTGGGTATACTTGGGGTTTGTTTGGGTTGGACTTCATTGATTAAAAAACTTACAATGCATAAAATTAGAACTCATAACCTTCTTGTAATAGGATATTCCTTGAATCACACAATTTATTACTTGCCATTCTCAATGCTAGTGCCATAGTTGGTTACATGGAGAGAGCACATGCCCTTATTAAAAGAAAGGATTTGTATGGAGTGAGGCCCAATGTTATTACTTATAATATTCTATTGAATGACTACTACATATAAGGTTGGATGCAATGTTGAAGCTTTGATGTAGGACATGAAGGGGGCATAGATTACTATTGATGTTGTCTCTTATAATACATTGATAAATGGTTGTAATGGCATAGATAACAATGTAGGAGCTCTTACATATTTCAATGAAATGAGGTAGGTTACAATTCCTCCATGAATGATCAATTATACCATGTTGATGAAGGCCTTTGCAAGGAACAAACAGACAAGGATCACAACAAAAGTGTTTGAGGAAATGCAGAAAGACCCTAGGGTTAGAGTAGATATAATTGCTTGGAACATGTCAACATAAATTTATGGTAGAGTATGGTTGATGGATGATGCCAAAAATGTTTTCCTAAGAATGAAAGAGCATAAATTACATCCTACTGTAGCCACACATGGAAATCTAATCAATGAATTTGAAAAAGCTCGAAAGCCAAGTGAGGCATTAGTATTGTGGAAAGAGATTCAAGAAAGAGCAATGAAAAAAAAAACTGGAGAGTACAATTTAATTCGAAATTGAGGGAAAGTTCAAAACCCCCATGCTAGCATCCTTTATGACAAATTAAAAATGTATATATGTTGTTACACATGTAGAGTGCTTTGATATATTTTATAAACACATATTTCATGTTTTATTTCATAGGAACCCATCTTGTTCTTGTGCCTTGAGTGATGACTATGGAGGTATATTATTAATATTTGTAGTTGTATTCCATGAGGAACCTAATCTTATATACATTGTATAATATATACTTGGTGTGTATATTTATAGGTAACCATGTTGGTCTTGTAACTTGGCGATTGCATCAATTTTACTTTTAAATGATATTTTGAATCTCAGTTGTAGGATTTATGTGAGTTGATTTTCTGTTCATTGAAAACATCTCTAAAATCATTTTCTTAGCATGCTAATGAGGTTAACTATGCTAAAATTGCCACATATTTTATTGAAATATTGGTACCATTTATTGTTCATCATCAACTTCAAACTTGTTGTATATCTTTTATTTTCATTTACATGACAAAGGTATGGGTATATTACAAGGCCTAATCCAATTCCACATTCAAGGTTATGCGAGCTAGGTATTATTTTGCTAATATTGAACATCTTCATACAAATCATTATTTTGTTCACGTAGAAAGGGAGCTACTCTACTCCTC
The DNA here is from genome assembly GCA_027924585.1 of Larix kaempferi. Taxonomy (NCBI): domain Eukaryota; kingdom Viridiplantae; phylum Streptophyta; class Pinopsida; order Pinales; family Pinaceae; genus Larix; species Larix kaempferi. The sequence continues at coordinate 11,625,015 of BSBM01000936.1, forward strand.
AAGTAGATAGGTTAAGCTTTGAAATTTGCATCCTGCCAATGTGCTATATATAACAACCTTGGTCGTATTCACTCTAGTAGCCATGGGCACTAATTTTTAGGATATACTGCTTATTTGGTGAAACAAGCTTAATAAATAGGTGGTAACGCTAATCATGTTTTTGGTTATAATCATGGGATCCTCAGTTATGACTGCTATATATTGGGTTGTGCATATATTGCCAAGAACACTACCACTATTCATGGTGTTCTTGTACATAAATAGTTGGTTCACTATAATGTAAATCATGCCCTCATGGCCATTTTTTCTAAAGAATTTGCACATTATTTGTAAGAATTGGTACAAAATGGGGAAGCAAGGCAAATAGTATATTAGCATGGGCTTTTTAGTGCAAGATCCCAAATACATGATCACTTTCTATGGCAAATATATTGTTTGGTATGGAATATATCGAACGAATGAAAAAATTGATTAGGTCATCAAAATTTATTCACATAGAGTTCCTAAATTTATTAGAGGGGAGGTAATGAATCTTAATATTCCATGTACTTTCACTTGTTGACAAAACAAACCCTAGGACAAAGGGCCAGTCCATCCTTGCGATATGAGATGTAAGTGTTTACATTGTTTAGATGTTAGCAATGATGGTGCATTTATCATTTGTCGTATGTACAAACATTTCAAAATATCTTATGTAGTTATGCTTGTTCATATGGCCTAAAGGGAAAAAGAGGAGAGCAATCAACTAAATGAAGAACCTAATTTTAGAAGAAAAGGGGCTGCCATTGCCATTTTATTGTTAAGGTTATGGTTAAAAATATTCAGATAGCAGTATTGACTTATAACATGTATGAGAATGAAAATGGGGAAGGATGGCCCTATCATGGAGGATCTACCACTTCATGTAAGGTTAGGTCCATGCATAAGCCAATGCTTTCAAGGAACATAGTTTCTTATGTAGATAGTTGTTTTTTGAGGGAAGTGGCAATTGACTTAGTGCATAAAATGCACATTAAGAAACATCTTGGGATTGATGAAACAACTCAAGATATAGATTTCTTATTGTATAAGAAAGAAGTTGTAAACATTTATAATAGTTTGAGGAAGGGAAACTATTAGCTTCACAGCGACAAGACAAGATGAGTGTCAATCTTTGGTATCATAAAATAAAGATGATTTTTTTTCTTTTATCTAAAGCCAAATGGTGGAAATGTCCCTTTTATAATTGGAATTCAAACAAAATGGATGTTGAAGATAATGGTCAAGCTATATCATAACAACTTAATAGCCACGGATCCAACTTTAAATACAAATAAATATGGGTTAAGTGTGATGTCAATGACTGATTTAGTATGGTCATTTGAGTTGTAGCTATTCAATATGATCGATGACTTAAATTTGACTTAATATGTTTTTTGAATATGGTAGTATTAGTTATACACACTTGTTGTGTTTGATGAACACCAAAGTGACGTGCTAGTTGCATTGGTTGTGGCATCATGAAATATATCACAAGATATTGCACTATGGTTGGAGTAGCGTATGCATAGGCGTTACCATCTTTGTCCTGATTGGAAATTCAATGCCTCATGGTTGATGAGGCATTGGTTGAAATCAATGCTTTGAGGTAATTTCAATATTGTTATTCACTTAAATTCCCACTTAAATCCATTGAATTTGACATGATGATCACAGGGTGTAAAGTGATCTTGTGTGTTTGGCATGTACGGAGGGCATGGCTAAAAAATGTGGACCATCCCAAGTTGCCGATGCAATTGATGGATTTTTAGCAAGTTCGCAAATGTGGAAAAATTATTGGACTATTTCAACAATAATTGGGTTTTCGGTGATAAGATTTGTAAGTGTACATACTCTTGCTTGTATTTCTATTTTTGTGTTTCATCAAGACATGATATATGCACTAACTTGGTTCTTTACATGTAGGGATGTGGTTAAAAGGTTGTCAAGATTTTCCTCATGCAAATTAGGGGACAAATATTGTTGTGGAGTCATACCGCTATCACTTGAAGAAAATTTTTATATCCGATCAAAGGAAAAAATGTGTCCACATGATGGATCGGTTGTTGTATGTGATCTTGAAAAATGTTGAGTCTTGTTACTAATTAAAGAAAACTCTAAAAGAATAAGGATATTTGAACAACTATAGGAAAGAGAAGCAACTTGAATCATCAAAAGAAAAGCTAAAATAAATTTAGATAGTGATTGCTTCCCTCATGAGGGCATATCTTACACTTATTGGGTGAGGAGTCAAACCAATCATGATAAGCGGTACCTTGTCACTTGATATCACACAAACTTTATAGTGTGCAATTTCCCATGGTGTATTTATGGCAACATTTGCAAGCACACTATAAAGGTTGATTGGTTATATTTCCCCTTGGGGGATTTAGGCGATTATTGGATCACGATGAAACAACTACTTCACTTAATGCCCCTATCATGATAATTATAGAGGCACAAAATATTTATGTATATGTTAATGTAACTATTATGGCCACCAACAATGTTGATATATATGTTGAAGTACTTAAGTTGGCTAGAGAGGAGTTGTCTGGTTACTTCGAGCTACTTCGAAACATTCCTCCCGCTACTTAGAATGAGATCGATTAGTTGGTTGGTATGGTTAAAAAAATATTGGATAAGACCAACAATATTTACATTATGGATTATGACTTCACTCTTGGGGTTGGGTGTGTTTGAGTCATCTTTGAAGAGGAAGAATAATTTTCTTAGCCCTAAAAAGAAAACAAAAGAAGAAACAAAGTAGCAGTTTGAAAATAGATTTGGTGTCCATGCATATGAATATGGGCCATTTTAGTTTCAATACCTCAACAATCGAGGGTGTTGCTCCAACAATGCATCCATTATTGTCCGTCCTTAGTGATTTTCATAGAATGAGGATATACATATGTTTATATTAATGTATTTAGATGACTCCAATTTTTTTTTAACTTGTAGTGTGTGTATGTTTGTAATGAACACAATATAAATGTAAACACTAAATAAATAAATAATAATAAATCAATAATAATGAAGAGACACACCTTGACTAAAGGACATGACCTATAAATCACGGTGGCCAGTCATTGTGTATATAAGCATACCGTCCCATGGCATTGTAACATATTCTGTCATTCAATCATTTAGATACTATATTTTTTAATATCCTATATGGATTTATGTCTCTTATCCTTCCTACATTTGATATTTATTAGTAAATGAACATTGTTCATTTCATTTGGTATCATAACTATGCTTTGACCTAACTTTTGGCTGCTCACACTTTCTGTTCTAGATTTTGATTGCTCATTTTTTTCAAGGTTTCTATTATCTTGAGATATTTGACCATAAACTATCCCTTGACCATTTTCAATCACGTAAATTCCATAGAAAAGAAGAAGAATAAGGAGAAGGAGAAGAAAGAAAAAAGATTAATCTATTGAACTCAAATTGTCTAGTGCAAGTATATTGGAAATGCCCTACATGTGAGGTCAACTTATGTGTGAGAGAAAACAATAAAAATGTTCAAGTATTAAAATCAGGTTTGAATTGCATAGATTTATGTGCAAAAAGCCGCATAAATATCAATTATGACTAGCAAAGTCATGTTCATGGCTGGGTTTGATCATTATTTGTGATTGATAGAGACACACAAATATTAAATGTGAATATCACCTTTTAGCAATTGCCACTAGAAAGCCTCCCTTCAAACTGTTTTTTTTCTAAGCAGCATAAGGAAAGTATATTAAAGTACAAAAAATGTTACATTCACATGAGAATCCGTAGATTCAAGAGCTTTCTGAAGCTTCTCATGGAGCAAAAAGAACAAGGAAGAACCTCTGTAGACCTGCCCATCTATGGACTGAGTATCATTGACATTATTACACTTGACCATTAAAAACATAGACTGAACTAGACCAGATAGATATACTAGATTTTGACAGTAGACCATTAGTCAAAACAGAGAGAAACAGGTAACGCTAACCGCAAAAAGAGAAGAGTTGGGCTCGCTTGGAGCAGCTGTAGGTGCTGGCTTCTGCATTCTGGGAACAGGGTTTGTCTTCAATGATAGGGAAATTGCCAAAAAAGTCTTCATCCCAATTCTGGGTTGGGAGATTGATAGGAAGAGGCTCTGTCTTGCATGGAGTGACAACATCTTCCTCAGTCTTCCTTACCTACTTGTAGTGCAGGGAGTTTATAGTCGAGGCTGTAGGGAAGGAGGTCCCAGGGGGAGGGCCCCCCCTGTAACAAAACCACAACAAGAGAACTTGGGCCTGAGGTGAGGCCCCGAACAGGAGCAGAGCCTTCCGCAGCAGCAACACCAAAGGAATCATGCAGGGAGTTGTCTGTTTCTTGGGCGTTTGTTGCAGTAGTGGCGCCATCAACTTGAACGTTCAGATTTCCAGCCAATCCCTCTGTGTGAGATATAGGCCCAGAATCGCGGGGAGGAGTGGAATTACGAAAGAGAGAGTATATCCGACCGGCCAAATTGGACTCCATAGCAGCCAGCAATCCATCCAGATGGGCCACATGAGCCCTGGTGTCCACTATCGCAGCCTTGGCCATGTTCCAGTTGTCCAACATTTCTTTGACCAGTGTGCCCAACATATTTTTCATCAACCAATAGTAATTGACTTGGTTGCCTTGGTTACCAAAGGCCAGAATCTCAACAACACTATGCGATTCCCATTCATCCACCAGTCTACGAATAGGGACGGAGACATTGTCATCATAGCCACTGTTGGTTCTCTTCTCCTTCTTTGCAGAAGTGGCAGTCTTGCCGATGCCATGACCAGCTCCAAGCTTGGAAGTGTCGCGTGTACGAGTCATGGTGCTATCACCTAGTTCGCAGGAGAACGGAGAAGGAGCGGAGCTTTCTGCAGTGGAAGCAGGCGGAGAATAATAGAGGCAAGTGATGACTGCATGGGCATGGAGAGGGAGCCTCATATCAAGAACTTTGAAGAAGGAGCATCCAGACCTCACACGAGAGAGAATAATGAAGCGACTAATCTAGTTAAGGAGATGGGATGTAGGAAACAGTGCCGACTTGAATGCAAACCACCGGACCATGAGGGGAGTTAATCTAGACGCACGCGAGGAAGCCAGATGGTCCTGGGCAGGGCACTTCTTTAATGACAAAGCCATGGGGAAAACACCGGCAGAGGGAAGTTGCCAGCTGGGGGGGCCACGCTGCCAGGTGGGCAGGTGGCACCTCTGGCCTCGGCCGTGTCATTCTTGGCACTTGCATTTGGGGACCTCCCTTCAAACTGTTTCTACCATAAGAAGTGCTAAATAGAATTGTGGAATCTACCTTGAACGAAATCCACCATCTGTCACCACTAACCACAATTATATAGATGATCATTCCACTGCTAAAGATATCGATCCATGAATTATTTATTCACAAGTGGGAGGTTCAACATTGACTTGTATTTGACTTACCACAATGTGACCATTACCAAATGAATCGTGACCTTTGAATTATATAGCTAATTATTGACTGAATAAAAGTATTTTATAGTGGAAATTTGTATTAAGTGATATCGTTACATTTAAAAGAACAAAATGTGTTTTTAAAGAACCCCCATTTACAAGAAAACTGAAGAAGAATAACAGTGCTGCATCTCAAAGGCATTGAGCCCTATCCCGATACTACCAGCCATTGCCATTGTCACAAACTATCCCGTCACAACAATCAAAAGCAACACAATGAAATAATATATTAAATCTAAAATGATTGATTTATACAATGTGTCGAGTCATAAGGTTAAGTTGTTTCTACTCAAATTGGGCGAAATCAAATCCATATCCGATTGCAAATTGAAAGTAGGAAATGCATGTACCAAAGTATGCAAACTTATTAGTCCATGCCTTCAGTGGCAGGGACTCTAGTAAACAAAGTGCAGTTTTTTTAATTAAATTGTATATAATTCGAAATTTTTAAGGCTAAGTTTTAATTTTCTATCGTTTTATTCACGAATCAGGGATAAATGTTGTTTTTTCACCAATAAGCAAATTCGACCTCTTATTTGGCCTCATCCTGAGGCAAAAGCAATTTTAGTGCTTGTTTTCTTATGTTTATTTTCTAATGTTTAGTGTTCTGGACAGTGAAGAGTTTGACGAGTGAAGAGTTTGGAAAAGAATGTTAGACTAATGCTAGCATTAATCCTTTAACATTACTTGCTTGATTTACATATAGTGTATGCATACATAATTGATTGCACAAAAGTATGCAAACATGTTTGATTTACATGTGTGGAGTTGTTTACTTTGTGAAAACAAATGAAAATAGAATTGAAATTTTGTGGTAAAATTTTGATATGTTTATATAATTGTTTAATTAATAAATTGATTTTATATTTATACATTAATCATAGTTTTTGAACATATTAAAATGAAGTTTATTTCCATTCTATTTTATCTATTTCATATAAGTAGGTTTATCTCTTATTGAAAGCATAGCTATGACTATGTACTTAATGTATAAACACAAGGTAATTAACATGAATTGCAAGTGGATTTCTAATATTGCTCTAAGTTATAGTCTAAACCATTTGTGACTCAAGAGGGGTTGGCACAAAGATGTCAACTCTTGGCTAAATCATTGGAGTATCAAGGAAGATGTCACTTTGCAGAATATCGATAACATAAAAAATATTATTACATCTAATTTTAAGAAAAAATTGTGGTGTAATAAAGAATTAGAGAATAAAAGAAAATTAGGATACTATAAGGAGGTGATTAACCCCAATCTTGAAGATCAGCAATGTCTCTCTGTTGTAACTAGTGTAAATATTATGAAAATCAACATTGATAATGTAAGAATGAACTCTCATGGGCTCAATAGTGAAGCTAGGTGTTGTACAATTCCTAAAACACAGTGGGTAGATAGAATTTGTCATCTTTGTGGAACTAAGAAGGTTGAGGATGAAAAACACTTCCTCTTAAGTTGTCATGCATGCATCCACATTAGATTTTAATTTCAAAACATTTGTTACAATAATGCCCTTGACCTTTGAACTCAACAAAACTAGAGTGATTTAGGAATGCTTCTTTTCAAGCTTTTAGAGCACATAAATAAAATCCTAAAGCAATCTAAGTAATTCTTAATTTTTTTTCTTAAAGTTTGATAAATCAAAATTAATCTTAGTAAATGTCAATAACCATCATCATCATTGAAATCTTAATGTATTTTATCATGATGTTTAATATTTATATTAAATTTTAATGATTACCGATTAAAATAATTACATAACAAAAAAAATCTTTATAATAACTTATATACATATTATTTATTTTATATATATATATTTTTTTTATCTCAAACATAGTAGTATATTTTATTGTGATGTTTGATATTTATATTAAACATATTAGTAGTAAATTTTATTGTGATGTTTGATATTTATATTAAGTATATTTTATTGTGATATTTGATATTTATATTAAAACATCAATGATTAAAATATTTGTATAACAGAAAAAAAAAAATCTCTTTATAATAACTTATATACATATTAAATTTTCTTTTTCCAGCGAAAAAACCATATTATTGGTATTCATATAGAGAATCAAATAGTACAAAAAATAAGTCAATGACAAACTTCTGTTTAGCAAAAAGACTGATGATCAAAGCATGTCCAAATATTCATCCCTCAAGACATGATACTTATGCACAGTCATCAAAACAACAAAACATAAATTATATGTCAAAGATCCTGACAGTGCCGATCTCAGCAACCTGAGAATCCAGAAATTCCTCCCAGTAGATGACTCCTTCATCCCCAGCATAGGCATCTTTTGAAAGCGAATCAACCAATGTATTGTGTTGTCTATAGATATGTTCAAAGGAAATCTCACTGAAAAGATGAATCTTCTCCCTAGTCCCGCAGCACCACTAATAAAGAGAAGTAATATTTAAATTATACTCCCCATGTGCCCATTTAATTGTTACTCAGGAGTCACCAAAAGCTTTCAATTCCCGAAAACCAAAAGAAATTGAAACAGTAATCACACACCAAAGCGCTAATGATTCAGATTTTGTATTAGTTCCCCTCCCACAATTCATCTTGAGTGTGTGGTAGTGATCCTTATCTATAAATAGGACTCCTCCTACAACACATAGACCATCACTTGTAGCCCCATCAAAGAAAGCAACCGATCTATGGTGATTAAGGACGAAAGAACTATCTTTTGTATTATTCTTTTGGACCATATCCGAGCAATGGTTCTTGATAGCTAGAACAATCCCGCTGTATGTACACACCAAGCTGGGAGACCCATTCTCAAAAATAATTTCGTTCCTGTTGTGCCAGATAGCCCAAGAGATGATCGCAGGCAAAAAAGGGAACCTTTTATAATAACTTATATACATATTAGTATATTTTATTGTGATATTTGATATTTATAGTAAAATATTAATGATATATATATATATATATATATATATATATATATATAAACATCACTGATTAAAATAATTGGAAGGAAAACCCTTAGGGTTTCGCTATGAACACTGGGTAGGGTTTACGATGGCCGATGGCCATAGGCAGGTGGCCCCTCGGACCCTGTCGATGACAGTGACCGTCTGACACTGCACGGCACACTTCCCTCGAAGGTTCATCATCATGGTTTCGGCCGACGGTTGGTGGTTTTCCTGGAGGTTGCCGACGGATTTCTCGTCATTTCACTCACTTTCGGAGGAGAAACCTACCTCACAGACAGTTTTACTTGCACGTGGTTAAGGTTTGTGCATGTAATGTCCCTTATTAGGAATTTTATTAAAATTGCAATTTTCCACTTTTTTTCCCTAGTTCGACCTTTGGCTAGTTTTGATCTCTAGGTCCCAAATTTGCCCCAAATGATCCCAAATCTTCTGAGAAGGTATATGAATGACATTAGAACATAAATATGTGTTTCAGGGATGCCTTTGGACCTTTAAAATACTTCTGCAAATCCTCTTTCAATTCTGATCAATGTAGGTAACTTTACTAGTGATTTTCCTTTGACTAGTATTGGTCTCTAGGTCTCAAATTGACTCCAAATGCCTTCAAATCTTCAAGGAAGGTGTATGAATGATATTATAACTTGAATATGATTTTTATGGATGAAATATGTCCACCAAAAGACCTCTGAAAACTCTCTTAATATTCTGGACCAATTATGCAATTTTACTAGTAATTTGGGGTTCAAATCCCCCTGGGGTAAGTACTGAAAATGGCTTCCCAAATGCCTCCAAACCCACTCAAATTTATGAACAGAGGTATGTAATGTGTTAAGTATTTTATTAAAGAATCATATGCACCATTAATAGATTATTACAACTGTTCTCACCCTCTCCCATTCAACTGCAAAAATCCCCAATTCGACCCTTGGGGAAATGGCACTATTTCACCTCCCAATACAACTAAACTGAGTAAAAATGCTTCAAATGCTCAAGTACAGTACATGAAACTTGTAGAAGACATCCATGGCAGTATATTGATCACAAATATATCAGATAATCATCCATTCATTCGAAATCATCATCAATACATTGGCTCACAACAAGGTAGTGGGGAAATGGCATTGTTCTTCCATTAAAACTGAGATTTATACATTTCTACTTGGAATTTCGACCTGAAAATTTTTGTAGATGAAGAACAGAGTATTTAATTCATATTACAAAATAAATGGGGCATTAAAAGCTTCCCCAAATAGTACAATAGCTCACCAAAAACGCCCTCCCTCAAGGATCAACAATATGCCATCAAAATTGGAAATGGTTGAAGGAGTGAGCTGCAATAGAAGAAACCATGAGCTGCCCTGTAGCTTACACCTGCAAATAAATACTCCATTAAAGCTCCAAATGAAAGGTATGAATGGCCTTTCCAATTACCAACTTGGATGGGAATATTTCACCCTCGAAATTGGCTAAGGCAAGAAACTAGTCATCCACTAGCTCTCCCTCTTCACAAATGCAATTGCAAATTATACAAATGATCAAAAGCCATTCTCATACTTCATTTCTACATTTTATAACCAAAATTAGCCTTCTAAGGGTCGAAATCCTTTCAATATATTCAATAGATTCAATAGATTTCCATTTAGGAAATATTCCACATTTGCCACTTGTCTCCTAGTTCCAACCTTCCATCTTCTCCCAAATTCGATTTTGAGTCTCTTTGGCTTCTCCAACTCCCAAATTCGCCTTCCTTGAGCCTATTTTTGGGGCTGACATGTCATAGTGGTCAGATGTCAGAGGTCAGGTCTGCAATTTGTCATAGTTGTCATAGATGCTCCATCATTGGTGTCATAGGGGCTAGGGAATCTAGCCCAAGTGTCCACAAACTTCCACTTTGACTCTTTATCTCCCATGGAGGTTACCAATCCTTCCCAAATCAACCTAATATGCTCAATGACATGTGTTATGACTTACCAACTCACCCAAGAGTGTTCACATTCCCATTAATTCAAATTTGCAAAAGAGAGATACCATGTATTATGAAAAATCAAGCTAGTGTGGGTCCCACATCCTCCATATGTCTCCAAAACCATTTGTCACCTAGGATTTCTCTTGAATTTCTTTATTCACTCTATTTATTAAATACTTGAACCCTTCTAATGTCTAAACATCATTTATTATCCCCCTTATTCCAAATCCCAAAGCTTCCACCCCAAATCTAGGAAACTAGTAATTTTCCTCCTTGGCAATTATTTGACCCTTAACATCAATTTTACAAAATCTAATGAATATGGCTAATGTGATTAGGCCATTGTGACCCAATTCCAAATTTGGGACATGATAGTGCAGGGTTTTATTTTTTATTATTTTCACTACTTTACTTACCATGGTAGGAGAGGAACAAGTGGATTACTCCGGCGATCCATTGGAGCATGACAACATCTGGGTTAAGCCACCTGGCGGCGTTTGGGATGAAGTGGCTTGAATAGGTTCTTGGAAACCGCTGGGGTTACTCCGGAACCATCCTTTTCTGGAGCTGGGTTTTTGTTGTCAACTCTTTTGGTCTCATTGTCTCCTGCTGATACACTCCCTATGGATGCAGGTTTAATTCTTCTTGAAGATTTGGAGGTACCCTCTTGGTTAGATTGCAATACGGTTTGGGCTGAAGAGGAGCCTGTGAACTCTCTTGGTTTGGTGGTGAATCGGGGGGAAGGTCTTCCTGTTAATGGTGGTGCGCTTGTTATATAGGAGGGAACCCCGATTGCTAGGGGTTCAGTAGGGCAGACTGTTGGTGGATCTGGTACAGGGAAGGGGGGGTACACAGGGAAATTTGGGGGTGGCTGGTCAATAGGTGGGTTCAGGCAAGAACTTGGGTGAAGGGGGTGGCGGATCTTCAGATGACTCGACTCTACTAGGGAAGAGGGGGTAGAAATAGTGGATTAAATCGGGCCGTTTTGACTATAACTATGCTTTGGGCGAGGACATTGAATGGAACAATGTGCTTCAGATGACAGACTTAACCTTGGTGGGGAAGGCTCTCGGTAGGTCCTTCTCTTTGCGGACCATGGAGCGGTGGGTTGTGGAACAGTGGCAGGAACATCTCGGTTATGTGCCTGAAGTGGTTGAACTCACTCGAAATTGGTTTGCATTTAACTTCCGTAGGGATGATCAAGCACTTTGGGTTCTTAATCGCAATTGGAGTTGGGATCATTGCCATGTTCTTCTGAAACCTTGACATCCACTGTTCGATGCTAGTAGGGAGTGTTTGGACGTGGTCCCTATATGGGTGTGCCTTCCGGGGCTCCCACTACACTTGGTCCGAACGACACTTCAGGGGCATTGGAAACATGTTGGGTACTTATCTTGAGGGGGATTACTCCTTTCTGCACACTCATCAAAGGAAGGTGGCCCGGATTTTGGTTAGCCTCAATGTGCGAGAAGGTTTGGTGGAAGATTTTAAACTTAGCTGGGGGCCATATGTCATTGTTCAAAAGTTATATTATGAGTATGTCCCTTTCAGATGCAAGCGGTGCCATGTTTATGGACATCCGGCGGTGGAATGTAAGCTCCCGCTCCTGACTAGGAATGGTTCTAGGCGCAAATGGGCCGACAGGATTGTTAGAAATGTTCAGACTGGTGGGTCATCATAGGCTCCTTCTTCATCAGCACAGGAGGTTCCGGAAGAGGGTTTTGTGGAGGTTACTGTTGATGCGGCGGAACCACTCCCGAATTCACTCAACGAGGAATCTGGCCCAGCTCCTTCTGCATTGCTCTTTCAGGAGCCATTGTTCACCGGTACTCCTTCTCCTTATATTCCTCTTGCTATCAATTTTTTCATGAATAATGTTTCTTTTCCTGGGATGGATTGGATAGAAGGGCTGAAGAATTTAAACCTACTTATTACCAAGCCCCATTTACTTTTGGATTCTTTTCTGGTTACTGCCATGGATGTCCCTCTCCCCTTGGACCCTGATCCTGATCCGAAAATACTCTCTCAGGACGATGCTTCCACTTCATCCCCACCTGAGTCTTTAGACTATGGTTACTTCCTTCGTTCTGCCACTAAAATTGCTCCTGGGGGGTTGGCTAAGGATAAGGAGCCCATGCTGAAAGGTAGGGGGAGTAAGTCACATATCTCTATAGCACAGTCCAAAGCAAAATTGTCCCTTTTAGAGGGGAAACAAATTTCTATTGAATGAGCGCTTAGAGCGGTGCGCACCCACAAGAAGGGCCATCAATGAAAATTATGCCCTTCAACGTTCGGGGTCTGGCTGGTCCCTTGAAAAGATCAACATTGTTGTGGGTAGTCTCTCTGGAATGCTTGGATGTTATTTTGTTACAAGAAACTTTGGGTGATGGGTTAGAGGTGCAAGCGAAACTTGAAAGTTGTCTTCCTGGATGGTCCTTTGAAACTTTGGATGCTCGGGGGTGGTCTGGTGGGCTGACTACTGGCTGGAACAATCGTGTGCTGAAGAAACTCAATGTGTGGGGGATGGAGTCTACACTTGGGTTGATGATTCGTACTCTAGACTTAGGAGAAGTCCTTATTATTTTCAATATTTATGGTCCTTATTTGAATTGGATCCCCTTCTGGGATTCATTGCTGAACAAACCTATGGTCATGGAACCTCTGGTGGACAGACAATTCTGTTATTTTGGGTGGTGATTTTAACTTTTCTCTTGGTCAGTCGGAGGTTTGGGCCCCCCGAGCTAGAATGGATTTGTTGGATGGTTTTTTTCTGACAACGTCTTGCTACTGGGAATCTGATTGACATTGAACATGTTCTTCTTAAACCGACTTGGAGGAATAATCGGGCTGGGGACAACAGGGTGGCCAAGAGATTGGATCGTTTTCTGGTCATGGAACCTTTGGTGGACAGACTTTTTCTTATTCGACAGTGGGTGGGAATGGGAGGTGGTTCGGATCATTTCCCTATTTTCCTCGAACTTAGGTGTGGTCCTCCAAAACCTCCTGGTCCTTTGAAATTCAATAAAACTTGGCTGAAAGATGATTCTTTTACTAAGTTGATAACTTCTTTGTGGGTGCCCTACAATAGCAGGTCCCCTCATTCTGCTTCTTATCAGTTTGCTACGAATCTTAAAAGGGTGAAGAACCTATTAAAATTTGGGCTTTTGAAAAGAAAGGTAGGGAGGATCTTGAACTTAAGAGCATAGAAGCAAAACTTCACTTGATCTATGCTGAAGATGGAGGAGGTTTACGCTCTTTGGAGACTAGGGATTTGATGGTTCAGTTGGAGGGGCGTAGGAACACTTTGCTACAGGAAAAAGAGGAGACTTGGAGACTGAAAATTTGTGCTACATGGTTGAAGGTGGGGGATGAAAACACAAAAAAATTTTATGCTTATGCGAAAGGAAGGGAGGTGGCTAATACTATCTGGAACCTTGACGATTCTGAGGGGGTATCTCAGACTACCTTTGATGGGATGGCTAGGGTGGGGGTCGATCATTTCCAGTCTCTTTTTGGGGCTAATAATCAAGCTCACATTACAGAGGTGATTCGGGTGGCACAACTCTTTCCACGTTTTGTGTATGAGGAGGACAATGCTGCTTTAATGGAGGAGATTACTGAGGAGGAACTTAAGGTGACTTTGCAGAGATTTCAGAAAGACAAAAGTTCGGGTTTGGATGGGTGGACGATTGAATTCTTCTTGGAACTTTATGACCTTTTGGGGGCAGATTTAATCAAGTTTGTTGAAGATACCCGGGTCTTTGGGCGTATCTCGGCTTGCATTAACTCCACTTTCATAGCACTGATCCCTAAATCTGATAACCCTTCGTCAGTCAATGATTTTAGACCCATTTCTCTCTACAACTTTGTTTATAAGGTGGTTTCAAAAATCATTGCTAGGTGTTTGAAGGGCATCCTATCTCAACTTATCTCTGGTGAACAATTTGTCTTTCTTGAAGGGCACCAGATTCATGAGGCCATTGGTGTTGCACAGTAAGGTTTACACAGTATTAAATCTAAAAAACTCAAAGGGGCAGTTCTCAAGATTGATCTTTCCAAGGCTTATGACAGAGTAAGTTGGCTCTATCTCCGTATGCTTCTTACTCATATGGGATTTTGTATTGGTTTTATCAGGTGGATTATGAGCTGCATCACATCAATTTCCTTCTCTGTTCTAATCAATGGGGCAACTTCCCCCTTTTTTCATGCTGGGAGGGGCCTGAGACAAGGGTGCCCGCTGTCTCCACTACTTTTTCTTCTGGTGGCCGAGGGTTTGAGCTGGTTACTTCGGGAGGCTACTCGTCTTGGAAATTTGAAGGGCATACAGGTGGCTCCAAATATTTTTATCACTCACCTCCTCTTTGTGGATGACGTTCTCATATTTTGTACTGGCTCGGTTTGTGATGCCAACACCCTCTGGGGTATTCTGGACCTTTTCTCCTTGGCAACGGGTATGGAAATTAATGTTGGGAAATCAACACTAACTGTGTACTTGCTCATGAAGTGGAGATGCGCACTTTTATTCGGTCCTTCCCTTTTACCCTTCTGGAGGTGGAGGAGGGACTTAAATATCTTGGGTTTCAACTCAAGCCAAATGCATATAAGAAGAGGGATTGGATGTGGTTGTTAGAGAAGCTGGATAGGCGTCTTAGGGCTTGGAGTCATAAATGGCTATCGAGAGCTGGTAGGTTGGTATTGGTAAAATCTGTCTTGGAGGCGATCCCAGTCTTCTGGATGTCTTTGTCTTGGATCCCAAAAGGGTTTTTGGAGAGAGCTCAGAGAACCTATTTTCAGTTTTTATGGAGTGGTAAAGAAGATTCTTTTGTTTCACCTTGGGTCAGGCGGCAACGAATTGCTGTTCCAAAAGCTCTGGGAGGTTGGGGGCTGAAGAACATTTTTCTTTTTTCACAAGCCCTAGCTGCTAAAGGTGGATGGAGGATTCTTAAAACTGACAACTTATGGACGAAGGTGATTATTCAGAAATATATTGCCCCGGATACTGTTGAGGATTGGGTTCGCAATCTCGGTAAATTTCATGCGGGGGGGGTCGGTGATTTGGAAGGCTGTGGTTTCTTCTTTCTCAGTGATTGGGTATTTTTTGGCTTGGAACATTGGTAATGGGAGGAGACTTAGGGTGGGAGAAGACCCCTGGATTGGTTGTATTGGTCAACTTGTTCTGCCTCGAAGGACCGTGGAAGCTCTGAGGTTTAGGGGTATTACCTTTCTTCACCAACTTGCTAAACCTGTTCAATTGAGACCTTGGATACAATCGTGGCAGCCTTTACAGGAATTTAATCTTCTAGTTCTGGATTAGCAAGCATTGGATGGTTTTATTGGTGAACTTATCCGTTCACAGGTATTTTTGCGGGATCGAGAGGATGAACTTATTTGGGATGGTGATCCCCTTGGAAAATACTCTCCGAAGCTTGGATATATCTATCTCAGTGCTCTTGGTAATGAAATGATCCCTGTTTGATGGTGGAAAAAGCTGTGGAAGATTGAATGTCCACACAAGACGTGTCTTTTTATGTGGAATGTGTTGGAAAATAAAGCACCAACGTGGGACAATTTACAAAAAAAACATAAACAGGGTCCGGGCTGGTGTTCATTGTGCAAGGCGGAGGAGGAAACTGTGGCTCATATGTTCATACACTTCTCATACACGAAGGCAGTTTGGAATGAATGCTCTCATGTTAAGGGGCTCCACTGCATGCAGAACGGTTTAACAATATTGCAAGCTTGGGAATCTTGGTCCTCGCAGCGTGCTTTAAAACCTTTGGTAGCCCTTCCATTGCTCGTTTGATGGGGTATCTGGATTGCACGTAACAATCTCATTTTTAATGAAAAATCCTGCACACCAGAGATCATTGCGGTCTTGTCTTGTGGTATCCTTAATGCCTTCCCCCAGCATGTTAGAGCGGCGAACCAAAGAGTGGCTCTGGTAGTTGAGATCGACAGAACGAATCCTTGGGTTTTTTTTATGGTGCATCTCAGAACAATCTCCGTGGGGGAGGGGCTACTTTATTTTTATCTACTACCCATTCTTTTGAATTATCCATGGGCCTAGGAGAGGGTGGAAACAACTTTCCTGAACTTATGAGCCTTAAACTTCTCCTTATCTTTGGAACTGAAAAAGGATGCTGGAATCTTTGTATCTTTGGGGACTCAATGAATGTTATTAACTGGTTTAATGGGACTCAACAATGCAGACATTTAAGATTATCAAATATTCTTCAGGATATTCGGGTGGTTCAACTTTCATTTGACAATTTCTCATGCCGTCATGTTTATAGGGAAAAAAAACCAAGAGACGGACAAAGCCTCAAAGGAAGGTTTGCAATTGACTCTGGGGATTTGGAAGGTGAAAGAGACGCTAGATGGTATCGTGCAGGAATATCATCACCGACTGTTTGTTGAATGATTCCTGTTTTAGGTGGCTGCTGGATTAATCACTGCAGCGGTCTATTTCTTCCTTTTTGTTTATTTTGGCTCTTCTGGAACCTTTCCAGTTTGCACCGATCTTTTAATATTTTGACATTGTCTTATATCACTTGAGGCTTGGGGAGCTGTAGACAGTTTATTATTTTTGGACATTCCATTGAACATTTTTTTTGCTCGGGGAGCGGACTTTACCTATAGATACTTTCAGTTTTATGTTTTGTATAAGCATTAGCTTATGGGACAGTCCCTCGTCTTGGTTACGAGATTTCCGCAATGCACTTCAATGTGCATCTACATAATGTAATTTTGTTTCAATGATATAAAATTACGCTTTTTTTCTTTGGAAAAAATGATTAAAATAATTATAATATATATTTTTTTTCCATAGAAAAAAGCGTAATTTCATTAGTTAAAATCAAATTACATATTGTCGAAGGACTTCTAAGAGCCCTTTCTGGAGAAAGCTTTTCAGCTTCTAGTATCAATTTTTTTTGTGTTTTTGTGTAGTGACATCATAAAAAAGTGATATGAGTTCTCCCGAGAGATTACTCAAAATTCTGTAAATATTTACATCAATTTCAAAATAAAAGGATAAGTTGTATAAGGCCTCAAATTTTTTGTACTTCTATCCCTTCGATAAAAGGTCTGTGATAATATTCATGGAAGATGTCGTTGTTTTCTTCCATGACTTTCCAATGACCCAGTTGTAGATTCAGTCCTAGCTTTGATAAGTGATCTGCCTCTCTGTTCCTTTCCTTGTAGACATGACGACAGTAGAAAGTGTCAAAATTATCTATCAACCTCAATGTTTCTACTAACATTGAGTTTAATAGCAGATTGTGGCATCTCTGTACACGATTTATCCAGTTTATGATGATCATGGAGTCTCCAAAAATTTGCAGATGGGCGCACTGCTTTTCACTTGCAAAATAAATAAGGAGTTTTAATGCATAAAGTTCGGCATAATTGTTTGAGCCATGTCCCAGTCCCATATGAAAATTGTAGAAATGGTTTTTTTGATCAATTAAGAATTGCACCTCCTCCACATACATTGTTTTGTGAAGCCCCATCAAAGTATGCCCATGGGTGTTGAAGGTTTATGTCTTCCTCCAAGATAGTGCATGGAATAGGTTGGTTTTTTTCTTGTGGGAAGTATGAGAAAATATAGATGTTGTGTTGTGCCAAAAGCGCAGGGGTGGATAGTTTTCCAAGGAAAATCATTTGATTTTTGGCTATCCAAATGCCCTAGTTGGAAATCAAAGGTAATGTACGGATGTAGGCTATATCATGTGCTCCATGCCAAGATTTCCAGGCTTCTTCAACGGATTCACCAATCCACATCCTAGTGGCAGGATGCAACTTCTTCAATTCAGACCAGACACATGTCGTGAAGGGGCATCTTAAGAAGAGATGCGAGATAGTTTCCTCATCTTGTTTGCAGAGTATGCACCAACTCGGTCCTTCTATGTTTTTCTTGTTTATATGGTCCCACGTAGGAATCCAGTTTGCTAGCATGCACCACAAGAAATTTTTTTCCTTTGATGGGCAGTGAGCTTTCCATATCTTTTGCCACCACCACTTTTTTTCCACATTTTGTTGTTTTTGTTCCATCAGCAGTTTGTAACCCAACTTTGAGGTGTATTTTCCATTTGGGGCTGGCGACCAGATGAGCTCGTCTACTATGTCAAGAATTCTAACATGTGTACTTCTGAGGGTGATGATGAACTTTTTCCAAGTGTTGAATTATTCCTCCGGAATGCCCAGATCCTCTGAGCCCCGCCAGCCCTGTTGCCAAATAGTAGTAGAAAGGTGATCCACGATTTGATTAAGGTGGTTAATTCCTTGTTGTTGGAGGAATTTGATAAGAGGGTTGGGGAGGAGGTGTTTATTTTGACATCCCAGCCATGGATCAGATCCAATCCGGATCTGGGATCCATTTCCGACCTTCCATGTGATCCCTTGTTCAATGAGTGGGAGAGATGCAAAAACTGCCTTCCAGATAACAGATATTCAAAAAATGGGATTTGTGGGATTTGTGATCCATTGGATGAGAGAGTCAAGAGCTATGTATTTTTGTTTTACCACTTCCGTGCAAATATTTTTTGTTGTGAGAATTATCCAACCAGCCTTTACAGCAAGGGATTTTGCGAAAAGATGAACATGTTTCAGTCCCCATCCACCCAAAGATTTTGGCAGTGCGAGTCTTTCCCAGTTGACCCAGGGAGTGACATAGGAGTAAGAGTTTACATACCACAGGAAATGAAAGCAAAGTTTTCTGGATTTTTCCAAAGTACCTTTTGGGATCCAAGTTAGCGACATCCAGTAAACTAGGATAGCCTCCAAAACTGATTTGATAAGAACTAATCTGCCAGCTCTGGATAGCCATAGGTGGCTCCAGATCAATAACCTTTTTTCCATTTTTTCTAATAGCTAGTTCCAATCACATTTTTTGCATCCATTAGGCTTTAAATGAAAGCCCAAATATTTGAGACCCGCATACAAATTTATAATTTCAAAAGGGAAGAGTGATACATACCTTTGTCTATCGTCCTAATTTAATCTGTAGAGTGTGATAGATGACTTGTGTGCATTTATGACCATACCTGTCGCATCTTGAAAAAGTTTCAGAATGTGATCCAGTTGTTCTGCATCTCGTTGCTAGCCATCACATAAGAGGATTATGTCTTCAATAAAGCGTAAGTGAGTGAGTATAAGTGATTTGGTGATGCGAATTCCTTGGAAAGTTTCTTGTCGTTTTGTGTCCAAGATGGCTCTACTCAGACCTTCGGCGACCAGGAGGAAAAGAAGTGGGGATAATGGGAAACCCTGTCGGAGACCTCTTTCAGCACAGAAGAATGGTGATGGAGATCCATTGATGAGTACTGCAAAAGAAACTGTTGTGATGCAGCTCATTTTCCATTTGATGAATGCATAATTGAATCCCAAGTGTGTCATTAACAGTCTCAGATAAAGCCATCTAACTCTGTCAAAATCCTTTGAGAGATCAATTTTTATGACAACTCCTTTTATTCCTTTCATCTTTTGTGAGTGTAACCCTTCTTGTGCGACACCAATAGCCTCATGTATCTGTCGACCTTCCATAAAACCAAATTGTTCCTTAGAAATGAATTTTGAGAGGACACTTTTTAGCTTTTTTGCCATGATATTTGCCACAACTTTGTAGGAGATATTGCAGAGTGAAATTGGTCGAAAACCATTCAAGGAATCAGGTTTATCAGATTTTGGAATCAGTGCAATAAAAGTGGTGTTTAAGGGCGGGTGTACAATTCCCCCTTTCCTTGATTCCTCCACCAGTTGTAGTAGATCACTGCCAATGACCTCAAAGTATTCAAGAAAGAATTCAATAGTCCATTCATTTGGCTCGGGGATTTTATCTTTTTGAAAACTGTGTAGAGTTTCTATGAGTTCTTCTTTAGTGATTTCTTCCATGAGGTTCAGATTGTCTTCATTTGTTACTGCTCCTGGGAAATATTGAGAGAGTCGAATGAATTCAACTATGCTGGCTCTTCTGTTTTCCGAAAAGAGGGATTTGAAGTGTGAGGTGCCCAAAGTAGCCAGTTCCTCAAAGGATGTGATGGCCTCATTGTTTTCATTTTTTAATTCCCAAATGGTATTTTGAGATTTCCGTCCTTTTGCATATGCCTAGAATAATTTTGTGTTTTCATCCCCACATTCCAGCCAGATGGCCCTGCTCTGTAGTATCCAGACTTCCTCATGTTCTAAAATAAGTTTACGATGACTGCATTCCAAAGCTTTTAGTAATTCAATGGTCTCATGAGAAATAAAACCTCCTCCTTCAGTGTCCTGTAGTTTGGCGATTTCCCCTTCAATGCGAAGTAATTCGCGTTTATCTCTAGCCTTCTTTTTAAAAGCCCAATATTTCAATAAATGTTTGACTCTGGTGATATTTTTGACAAAATGGGGAGCTGCGAAAATACCTTCATCGGGTTGATAGGGGATCCAGGAGTCTTTGATGATTTTTGAAACGTCTTCCTCTTTTAGCCATGTTGCACATAGTTTAAAAGGGCTAGGAGGTTTTGTAGAATTTCCCAATAAATCGAGGCAAATAGGTGAGTGATCAGAGTCACCTCCAGAGTCAACCCATTGACGAAATATGTAGTTTTGGCTAACCATATTTTATGCCAGCAGAAAACGATCCAATATTTTTGCAATTCTCCCCTCACCAATTCTCCGGTTTGTCCAGGTAGGCTTAAGTTTTGTGGGGAGGACATCTACGAGATGTGCATCCCTTAGAATCAGATCGAAATAACTTGCTAGAGGATCTCCTCTTGCCAAGGGTCCCCAGTGTTCATGGGATCCAAAGGTGAAGTTCAGATCTCCACTGAGTATCAAATCCTCTACTGAGAGAAAGGATTTGTTACAAAGAGAGTTCCAAAAGGTTACTCTCTCCACGTAGGGACCATAAATGTTTAATACAGTGAAATTCCTGTTTAATCCAGCATGAAAGAACTCTGCTCCCAGCCCATAATCGAAGCCCTAGGAGTTTATGGATTTTACCAAATTGTTGTTCCATCCCAAGGCGAGTCCACTCGAATGTCCCCTGGCACTTAAGGCAGCCAAATCATACATGAGAAATAATTTAATGAGAAAACTAGTGACATCTTATTCTGTTCCCATCGTTTCTTGTAACATTAAGATATCCAGTTGTTGTAGAGTGATCAACCTTTTTAGTGCAAGTTTTTTGGGTTTACTTGCCAAACCCCTACTGTTGAGGGATAAAATTTTATTGAGTGACCCCTCGCTAGGCCTTCGCTGCTCTAAGCGCCCCTACAATGGTTTTCTGTTTTTCGTCCGCAAGGTCTTATATAGCCCTCTATTGAGCCGAGGATAAGAGAGAGGTTTGTCCTATGTTTTTTGTCAGTTTTTCAGGCAAGGGATTCAAACCAAATCTAGGGCCGAAGGAGTGTGGAGCTGAGAGGACATGGATATCCTTGGAGTGCAAGTGGAAATGAATGGGGGTGTTTTTCAGTGTGGTATGGAGAGATAATCCATTGATACATGCCACAGGTAGGGTGGAGTCAGCAGGTGGTGTGGGAGGAATAAGGAAGGGTAGGTTACTAGGGTCCACGGGGTTAGCAGGTGGGGTTTGGGAGGTAGTTCCATCCTTTTCCAAATTTAATGAAAAAAAGAAGATTCAAGTGTGGAGAGAGCAGTAAAAATAACACCATTATTACCCGGAGTGGGGAGAGTTTCTGAGTTAGCAGGCAAAGATTCCAGCTCCGCAACAAGTCTTCCATTTCTAATATCCCCAGAATGTTGTAGAAAGGGAGGTTCTGGATCCTCAAGACTGTCCATGGATTCCTGTGCAGAAGCAATAATTTCCTTCTCGGAGTGTACCACCTGCATATGTTCATTCGGTCTCCCAGCTTTTTGAATACCCTCTTTTAGCCTTGGTCCACTACCATTCGTTCGCTTCCCAGAAAATTTCGTTTTCTTTTTGAAGTTCAGCCGACAATGTTTTTTCCATGTGTCCATAACAGTGGAATCTGTGGCAGTGGAAGGGCACACATTCATAAACAAGCCTTTGAATGCGCTTCTCCTGCCCCCAAATGAAGTTTAACTGTTCTCTGAGCCATGCTCGAACATTTATGGACACCCGTATTCTGGCCACTGACATCCGCTTAGTTTGTGTAAAATACATGTCTGCATCAATAAAAGCTCTGAGAGCATTCCTAATGTATCCGAAGGATTCCCAATTCCAAAATTCCCAAGGTAGGCCCGGCATTCGAACCCAAATCAGAATGACATCAAATTTTTTCGTGTCAGCATCAAACATTGGTGTCCAGTTTTTGAAGTGTATAGGGGAGTTTCCCAGGCTCTAGTGCTTTTGTAAAACACGACCCACATCTTCCCTATTCCTGAGTTTAAATACAAACCATCCCCTAGAGAGGACCATTATCTCTTGTTTGTAATCTGGATGTGCCAACCAATTTAAGGTGACCCAATTGTACAAGCCATAAAAAATGGGTTACTTTCCTCTAGCTCTCCCTACAACCGTTGTTTCCACCATATTCAAGGAATTTGCAACAATAACGTTTTTTCCACAGATGAGATTTAAGGGTTCCCGAGGGTTTTTAAGGGATTTTCCTTTCTGCTTCCGGGGGGGGATCCCTCAAGGTTTATGCAAGGGTTTGTAGAAGTGCTCTGTCCAAAACGCTTCTCCAAAGGAGGATCAAACCCTAGATGTTCAGAAGTTTGTAAAAGAGAAGTTATGAAACCTTCAGGGCTTTGTGCGTTATTTACCTCAGCAATGTCGGAAGGTAGCGACAGTTTATCCAGGGGTTCCCCAAATGGCCAGCCACATTCCAACAGTTCCGACGCGAAAGGAAAGTTTTGAACCCATCCATCCTCCAAAGGAGAAGTATGTGTAATGGTCGAGTCTACGGTTAGCGGGAAACCTAAGCTAATATTCCGTGACAGTTCAAAAAGGGTGAACGATGTTCCCCCTAGCTCCAGGGCTAGTGGGAGGGCCGTAAACAGGTCAAGTGGTAGTGTAACCACTTCCTCCCGTGATCCGCTAGTGGTTTTCCATCACCATATGTCATTGCCCCCACATTCCTGGTCCCATTTGTCAAGTAAATGCTAACGCTTGATGGATTTACTATTGCTGAATGGTAAAGATGGGACCATGGGTTTTCAGCTGTGGTGTGGTAAAAAATGGGTTGACCTTGGTAGGGGTCCATAGAATAATCGACTAAGTCCACAGTATGTTACTCCATACATGATCCAAGTGGAAAGTTTGTACAGTCCATCGGAAACTGAGCCAGTGTTAGATCTGTCATGTGGAGGGTTTAGTTTGCATCCCCAATGGGATGCAGAACCCTAGACGTTCTCTCCATCTTCAATTATAATATATATATATATATATGTGTGTGTGTGTGTTATATAATTATGTTAACCATTGATGTTCAATGAGGCTTTGTCAACATAGGGTTTAAGTTTTTTTTTCATTGAAAAAAACTACACTTATGTATTAAGTATATGAGATGATAATCATTACATAATTCAAATCCTCCAAGAATTATAAGCAAACAATAGAGTCATTTCAAAAAGCATTCCATATAAAAAGATGAACACAACGACACCATTATATGTCACCACTAATCAAACCCAATAAACAACCACGCATAGATAGAATCAAAAATATCAAACCCAACATGAAATCCTCTAAGTATCCAATGAAGTGGGATACCCCAGGATATCATGCCCGAAAGCCACATGCCCAATTGCGACACAGTTCACATGGGGATATATCAATGTTTATACAATACATGTTTTGATCTAGTGATATATACGACATCCCATATCAAAATAAAAGAACAACATCTACAGCTGAGAAATATAACAAATAGCCATCAGAACCATATAGTTACAAAGAACCAGGCGAGTTCTGTGTAACACCCCCACAGCCCCAATGAGAAAATTGAAACAAAAAGTATAATATATAACCTGAAAGCAGCATATAAAAAAGTGGAATCAATGCTAATTAACGCCCAACCATTCAATATTGGAAAATTTGGACACTCTCTTCCTCAGTAAATATACTATCAACAAAACATTCACTGAACATGTAGCCCTCTGTGCCCTGCAAAGTCAATTTTGAAAGTCTAACAACTTCCTAGTTATGCTCTCTTTATATATGATGAAAAGTAATGCCTGTGAACTCTGCAATCAATCACCTAATTTTCTCCTGCCAAAAACTCATAATTGAATCCTGCAAATCACAATTGTTCAATGCCCAATCAATTATGATTTTTGAATCACCAGCCACCTGTAGAGAAACAATATTCTTCCGTCTAGCAAAAAAAACCAACATCCATAGAGCCAAAAGTTTGCTTCTCGTGTTAGTTCCAGCATCGCAATTCAGACCGAGTTTGTAAAAACTGGTATCATCCAACCACAGAACAACCCCAACCCCACCACTACTAGCATTTTCTTGTGAGGCTCGATCAACGTAGCCTCTACACCAATCTAAAGTGAAGGTAGGGGGAATTAACCTTTTCAAAGAAGATGAATGACAAGGGATTTGATCTATATGATATTATTTAAAAGGTGTCATTACCTTGCTACCCAATAAAATAGTTGGGCTACTTTACCCATCAAAAAGCAATCGGTTCCTGGCTTTCCATATCTCCCAACAAATAAAACTAGGCAACTCTTCCCAATCCTTATTATTATTGATCCACGATCGGAAACAAGATGAAAGAGGTGCCAAAGACCAGTCCCATGAGAGATTGTAGATGCCTTTTACAAAGCACCATAACTTAACAATAAAATCATAGAGTATCAACAAATGATCCACTGACTCCTCCATGCAACCACACAAAATACAAATGTTAGGCCCTACACCACCCCGCTGCTGATATTCCAAGTAAGTATGTGATTGCTTAAGGTCAACCAAATATATAGCTTGATTTTCCATGGGACTGGCCACTTCCAGACACCTCTGAACCACCAACAATTCTCCACCACCACACCTTCCATTAAGGCATCATACACAAGTTTAGTACTAATCACTCCATTCCTCACATTCCAAGATCAACACATAGTATCCTCACCACCTGATAGGAGAATACCACCCTTCTGAAGACCCAAAATATAATTCTTCCATTCCTCACACAGAGTCCTAGTGAGACCCACCTGTTAAGCCTCCAACTAACGATTCCCAACAACCACAACCCACCAGGAACAACCACCTAATCTATAGTGAAAAAACCATTTTCTTTGAGGACTGCTGACTAACTTAGGAGATAATTTATACATATTGGGGCCACCAACGATAGGGTCTTCACCTACCCTAATAGAGTAACCATCACCAGGATTCCGCGCTAACCAATTACCTAAGATTTGAAATGAAGAAACCAGACAATTCCAAATGTTGGACACCCCTTTTACAGGCTTGTTCTCAGCCCTGATCCATTGCAGAATAGAGATATTTTTTACGTATTTACTAGCAATCACCTGACTCCAATCACTATCTACAAAAAAAGCTTGCCACAAACACAAGGTTCAAGGCTATTATAAGAATATGCTCATTAATAACTCAATATGTCATTTATAAGATTTGAACTCGGGTGGGGAGGAGAACCATCATTCCTTCTAACCACCTAAATTACCTCCTAGCTCTATCTCTTCTACCTTCAACATAGGGGGTAAGGCCAGCAGCAGTATTTGCTAGTACAATAAGGTAGAGTACGTTCTTTCTCCAATTATTCATATTGATGACCTACAGCTTCTTCTTCTGAGACAGTTAAATCCAATTGACTCTATATATATGCGTGTATGTTTATAACAATGTAAATTTTCATATCTTTGAGTATAAATTTTTGTAAACCAATATAAAATAATAAATTAATTTAAAAATCCAAACACAATTTTAAGAAAAAATTTAATTAATTAATTAAATATAATTTACTTTTTTTATTTTTTTGAATTTCAATGTTTTTATAACCATATAATTTTATTTTTTTTTGACACAAACGGTTAGTTTTTATATAAAAAAGGTGGCAGAGCCACGAGCAGAGTTACAACATCAAAGCCTGTAAACAGTCTTTCAAAGCCTATCTACCAGAGTATCTGAAAATTGGAGCAGCTAGAAACTGTCTTAAGCAGGAGAAACTAGAGTTTTTACAGACCAGTACTATCAATATATAAATGCCTGTGTATTAACAAAAACAGGACTTTCAGAACAGAAAAACCCATTGACAGCCGAGTTAGAAGGAAGACTTATGTTGCCTGTGTTTGTCCCTTGAAGATGGACCTTCGTCGCAGGGCTTGCCAGCAGCCTCCCGCAGCTTCGCTAAACCTTTTTCCATCTTATCTAGCCTGTGGTTCATGCTGTCGATGGCAGCGGCAACCCTTGTCTCCAGCCTTTCCAGAGCTTCAGCAAATTCTTCTCTCGAATTGCCAATCTCGTCCTCCACCCTATCCAGCCGGAGCCCTCCCTGCACGTCCAGTTCTCGAATGAAATCCCCCTGTCTGCGAACACGCCTGCGAAGGATCCTAATATCCGCTTCAAGTTCCAAGAGCGGGTCTGGTGAAGACGCGGCCGAGTCCTCTGAATTAGCCATAGTGTCAATTGCGTTCCAATTGCGCCCCTGGGGGGACTCCCAGTCACCAATACTCAGACTGCAGGGGGGGGAGAGAGTCCAGAAGCCAATGTCTACCACCTTCAGCGAGGAGCCGTTTCTTACGATCAGAGCAAACCAGAAAAGAGCTTTCGAAATGGAGCAGGGAGGGCTCCTATTTAACCACATGTTCACACTCGCGATCCCAATTCCCGTACCCTTCCATAAATTCCTTTGTTCATTGCAGAGAGAGGTAGCCGTAAGGTAATCAATGCTCCAACTATCCATATCACAGAATACAGGTCTTGTGAGCCCAAATCCTTTGGAGTTTAAGGAATCTAAATCCCGCTGCTGATGAGGAAAAGACTTCACACGCCCGACGGGAGGAGTTTGCGAGATTTCCTTAGCATGGAAGATCTTACTGCGTAACTGCTTCGGTACCGGTGTACTGTGATTTGTACCAAACGTCATCTGCAAGGACAGGGACGCCATCATACTGAAGGGAGGTGGGCGTACATTTAGTTGCTGAGGAGGAGGGGTGACCCGGACAGATAAAGCCCTCCCACAAAGATTAACAACGACGCGTGTGTTTAGGAATTCCAGCCGTCTCCAATTGGTCGTCCCACTTGTCATGAGGCCCCTGCCGGCGAATGGCTCCCAACTAAAGGTCGAGCCCAAAATTTTACGGGATTGGAACCAGGACATGTTCATTATTGATTTTAAGAATCCCTTTTCCGAGGGAAATAGCTTTGTTGGCAGCTTCATCAGCTTGTGCATTGTTTTTACGGAGGACATGATAGAAATTGATTTCATTGAATAGAGGGATGAGGAGCAGGATTCTTTTGAGAATTTTCTTCAGATGAATGGAGGGGGGCAGGTTCTGAGAGTTTAAACTGTGGATGATCATCCTCGAATCTCCGATCACCGTGAGGGTCTGGATTCCATTCTTGATGGCTTGGTTTAGTCCTTGCCACAGTGCTAACGCTTCCGCCACATTATTGGTTGCAACTCCGAGATTCCATGAATAAGAAATAATTCGTTCTCCATCGGGGTTTAAGATCACCCCTCCCCCTCCTGCCTCCCCTGGATTCCCTTTCGAAGCTCCGTCGAAGTACAACCTATGCTTTCCAAGCTTTTGGCACCAGAGATCATAATCCTTTTCTTCTGATCTAATCTCCCATTTCTGCAGCTGGTGGGAACAAATAGGGGGGCTGGCTAAGAGGATAGGATTCAGGTTGTGGAACCAGATGGCTTCATCATTGGAAAGAGGGGAGGACAGAAATAGGGGTTTAGATCTAATGAAGTCCCCAAGCAGAGCTTTAATTTTGTTCGCTACTTGGATAGGAGAGGATCGGGTTCCCCTGAAGATTCGGTTATTTCTTTCAAGCCAGAGCTTCCAACAGACAAATTTCGGAAGAACCGTCCACGCAAGGCCTAGAGGGTCTTTGGCATGGGCTTTGACAGGGGAGGAACCGGTCCAGCTGCAGAGAAGGGATGGGATATCATCTTCTGGTGGGGGGAACAGCCAGGGGATAGAGACCAGGTTCCAAACATCTGCAGCGAAGGGGCAGTTGATGAAGAGATGGGAGGAGGTTTCCTCATCTTTAAGGCACAGAGGGCAGCGCGAGGGGCCTTCCCATCCTTTCCTTCGAAGAACATCAGTGGTGAGGACGCTGTTGTGGGCTAGCAACCAGATGAAATGATCAATTTTTGGCAGCGATTTATTTGACCAGATATACTTCCATATTGCAGGGTTTCTGGGGACATTGGGGGTTGCTTTGATGCATCTGTAGCCTTCGGCAACCGAATAGTGGCACGATTTTAAGCCCCAACCCCGGGCATCTTTACAGTTCTTCGCTATCGGAGCTTTCCCATTTAAGCAGCTTAGGAGGAGGGCTTTTTCATCATCGAGGTTTGATGGGCAGTCCGGAATGTCCCACCCAATCCATCTGTTTTGTTCTTCAGGTTGCCATTTGGAGATGTCGCGGAGTTTGGAGATCCCTAAGCTTGCGAGGTGCCTTCGGATGCCCTCCATTCCTTCAATTGTTCCTAGTGGGGGGTTTCCTGCGATGGAATCTTCCCAGATTCTGATTTTCCTCCCATTTCCTGGGATCCAGGTGAGGTCTTCGGCAAAGAAGGGGAGAGCTTTAGAGCATAGGGAGAAGATGGGGGATCCTTTAACCATCTTTGGCCCCTGGTCCAGGCATCTTAGTCTAGTGCCAACAAAATATTTTTTCCACAAGACCTGTTTGCTCCAGGACTCTTTCCCCGTCACCATATTCCAGAGGAGCTTTGCCCCCAAGGCTAGATTTTGAGCTCTGAGGTCACGCAGATGTAAACCTCCATCTAGGTGAGTAGCTGTGACTTTTTCCCATTTGACCAGAGGGAGTCTATTTTCATTGTGCTTCCCTCCTTTCCACAGGAATCTTCTGAGGAGGGCTTCGATCTTCTTAAGGACAGAGATGGGAGCTAAGAGAAGAGAACTTTGAAAGACCGGCATGCTGGCCAAAACCGATTTGATGAGGACAGACTTACCTGCAAGGTTTAGCCAAGAAGCCCCCCATGCTTTGATTTTAGAGTTCAGCTTGTCTATAAGCGGATCCCAGCTGGAGATTCTGGCTTTATCTTTGAATATAGGGACTCCAAGATATTTGAATTCCATCCACTGGTACTTTCCTTCAATTTCCAGGATGCGGGATATGGCAGTTAGCTCTATGGGAGAGCAGTTCCAGCTGTAGATTTTGCTTTTGGCATTATTGATTTTGCTTCCAGAAGCCTCTTGATAGATGTCCAACACCTCCTTGAACTTCCTAGCATTGTTTGGGCTAGCTCCGCTTAAGAGGAGAGTATCATCGGCAAATTGGGTGTGATTAACTTCCTTGACTCCTCTCACAATCTTTAGACCCAACAAGTCTTCCTGAACCCTGTAGTTTTCAAGGAGGAAACTTAGCGAGGCCGCCTGGATGGCATACAGAAGTGGAGAGAGAGGGCATCCTTGTCGGAGGCCTCTGGAGGCTTGAAAGAAGTCGGCAGCTCTCCCATTTACCAGTGGAGCGATCCAGGGGTTACTAATACAAGCTCTGACCCAAGAGATTAGACCTGGAGCAAATCCAAATCTGGTCATTACCTGGTACAGAAAGGCATGTCGAACTCTGTCGAAGGCGTTGGTTAGATCAAGTTTGATGACCATTCCTTTTTCTTTTCTTGACACACTGGAGTGGATGGCTTCTTGGACAAGAATGATGTTATCAGAGATTTGTCTTCCTTTGATAAACCCCCCTTGATTTTCAGGAATAATAATGGGAAGGACCGCTTTCAATCTATTAGCTATAACTTTGGTGATGACTTTATACCCGATATTGCAGAGAGAGATGGGGCGAAAACGGGAGTAGGAAGAGGCTCCTTTTTCTTTGGGGATGAGGGCAAGGAAGGAAGAATTAGTGCCTCCCCCTAACTTGGGACGAGTCTGGGAGTTTTTGACCATCCTGAGCAGATCTGATTGGACTATGGGCCAGCAGGCAGTTAGAAATCTAGCCGTAAATCCATCCGGTCCCGGGGCTTTGTCAGGGGCCATGCTATCCACAGCAGTCTTAACTTCTTCAGAGGAGATAGGTTTAAGGAGCTGGTTGTTTAACTGATCAGAGCTAAGAGAGGGAATGTTGTCTAGAGTTTTGGAGTGGGAGAACTCCATCCCTGGGAACGGTTCCGTGAACAACTCCTCGAAGTGATCGTGAGCAGCTTTTTTTATTTCCTCAAACTCAGTTATTGTCTTCCCCATATAATCGATCTTGGAGACAGCCTTGAAATGTTTCCTGATTTCTGCTTGCTTGTGAAAGAACTTGGTGTTTTGGTCCCCTTCCTGGAGCCAGGTGTTTCTAGACTTGATTTTCCAGTAGTTTTCCTCGAGTCTGCAGGCTTCGTGAAGTTTACTATTGAGAGTGATTTCTTTGTCCAGGGAAGCTTGAGAGAGGCTCCCTTCATTGTTGAGAATATGCTCCTCCAGGGCTTTCTCTGCATCCATCCTTTGCTTTTTAGGTGATTTTAAAGACTTTGCCCACTCCTTGAGGGTTTTTTTAACGATCCTCAATTTTGTTTCCCATACATAGCATGGAGATCCTCTGATATTGGTTTTCCACGCTGCTGCTACTAAGTCCATAAACCCATCCATTTGAATCCAAGCAGGGTTAAATCTGAAGGGTATAGGTCCCAAATTCAGGTCTTTGAGAAAGTTTAGGGATATGGGTTTGTGATCAGAGGCACAGAAAGGAATAATGACAGAGGAGAGGTCGAACCCATGCATATGAAGTCCCTGCTGGACCAAGAACCTATCCAGCCTTGCAGCTATGTGACCCGGGCCAATCCTTTTGTTTGTCCAAGTAAACTTACCTTTGGAGGGTTTGATGTCTTCCATATCCCAGTCCGAGATGATGTCTTCCACCCATTCCCTGGCAGGGTCCCTCACAAGGTTACCTCCTTTTTTTTCGGCAGAGGAGAGGGTGAGGTTTAGATCTCCGGCTATAACATAGTTCTCCATTTGTGAGAGCACCATATGCTCATTCACACTAGCCCAGCAGGTGTGTTTCTCAGAGATAGCATTAGGGGCATAGATATTGAAGAGGCTTACTCGCAAATTCTCTTCTTTGAAAAGAAATTCAGTGAAGATCCAATGAGAGGACTTAGAGTGACTTACCAATTTTACCGTAGCCGGATCCCAGAGCGATGCAATACCACCAGAAGCTCCTCTTGAACTGATCGCTAAGCTTTCTGCTTGTTTCCAGAAAGAAGAGACAGCCTGTTGAAAGGCCTGCTCTTCCATTTTGGTCTCCTGGATGAGGAGGATGGAGGGTTTCGAAATTTTGATTAAATCTTTCATTGACAGAGTTTTCGATTTACTTCCTAACCCCCTGCAATTCCAGGAGACTATTTGCATTATTTACCTTTGCTGGTGTTGGCTGCCCCTTTTGAGGCAGTGCCTTGTTGCCTGGTATTTCTAGGGATGATATGCTTTTCCAGGGTTGACTGAACTCCAGCAAGTCGGTCCCTGTATGAGGCTATTTCCCTTCGTTCCTTTTCTGTTTTCCTTCCTCTGCGCTCCTTTTTGGTGGATTTCATTGGATCTGGTTCTTCCTCGTCCGTTTCCTCTTCCTCCGATTCTCCCTCATTTGCTAGGACTGCTTGCAAGTCTTCCTTTGGTTGTTGGGCTATTTCTGTTTCATCTTCCATGTTTGCATCTACTTCTATCTCTTTCCTTTTGATCTGAGCAGAGGAGGTCGCCGGTGATTTACCCTCTTGTTCACTTGCATTACCTTGTGCTTCTTGTTCTTCCAGGATAGAGAAACTGTTTCCTGTTCCGGTATTGGGTATTGTCTCATTTTCTTTGGGTCGTTCCTGCCCTTTGTTATTTTGGTCCTTCTCCGGTCCTGGCGGGGGGTTTCCCTTGGAACCCTTTCTTCTGGAGTTCGTTCTGTGTCTCTTGGCTTGTTGCCAATCTTCCTCCGGATTTTTTCCTGTTTCTGACTTTTCATTTTTGGGGCAATTCCTCTGGAAGTGACCATATTCATGGCAATGTCTGCATTTGAAGGGCAGTTGTTCATAGTCTAGTTGTTGGAAATGCTTCCATCCTTTGATTGAGAGTTTGATTGCTTCCGGGAGCCCTGCTTCAAGATCTACTTCCACACAGATACGGGCAAACGAGTATTGACCCTTTGGGTCTGCTTTGTCAATGTACTTACCCAGAACATTTCCAATGAACTTTAGGGTTTCTTCACTCCAGCAGTGCATTGGTAGATTCGGTAGCCTGACCCAGACTGGAACTGCTTTGGGGACGTCCAAAGCCGGATCGAAGTCCGGAGACCATCTGTTTAGGTAGAGACCCTGAGGACCCATAAAATAAGGTCCGCTTCTGAAGATCAGATCCCTGTCCTCTTTTGAGACGAAGTCGAAAAGAAAATACCCTCGCCCTATTGCATAGCTTTTAACTTCCTGTGAGATGAGGGGTCGCCAGTTGTTTTGAATCCAGGTTTCAGTGGAGCGAGGAGATGGCCACAGTCCAGTAAACTGCCCAATAAGAGCTCTTTCTGCCAGGGATACAGCTAGATGGATAGGTTTTTCCGATGGCAGCTCTATTTCAGGTATCATGTCCATCTTTTTAACGAATTTGGGGGGCGGGGCGGCGTCTAACTTTTTCCCACTGATATTTACCAGCCTTTCAAAGGCTGCTTCCTCAGCAGCATGAGGAGGAGGCGGACCTCCTTCGGACGGGGCCATGGCCGAAGCCGCGTAGCGATCAGTCGTCTGCAAACCCTAGCTATTGCGTTTCAGAGGCAGCCGCGAAAAAACTTTTATGATTCACATTCATCCCGTCTATAACCATATAATTATTATAATATATTTGAATGTAAATTATGTAACCCAACATCCAAATACAATTTTAATTTTTTTTATTAATTAAATAAATAAAATAATTCTTTTTATTCTTTTAAATTTCACAATTCCATTTCCTTTAAAATACAATTCCATCTTTTTCATAATATATCTACTATTTATTCCCTAACAAACATGAACGCCACCCAATAGAATCCAATGAGTACCTTGTAGGAAAGGCCCATTAAAGAGGTGTAAGTGGGTGTGTCATGACACACACGGAGGTGCAAGCAAAGACATGAATCTCACGATAAATGCTTCCACATGACATATAATTGAAAAGTCATTGGTTAGGTATAAATCATTAGAAAACTATTTTTTGTTATGATGACTTTTCCCTAGCCTTCAAATTCTTCCATCAATTAGTCTAAATTGACAACTTTTTAGCACTTTGGCAACACTCAATCGAGGCAAAACTCCTTTTATGTGAATGCTTGGTTTATTGATAAGATAATTAGGAAAATGTTTATATTTTTAATTTTTAATTAAGAAAATGGAAAGATTTTACTTTTCTTTTGTAAATTAGTATTTATGGAGATTTGAATGTGTGATCTTTAATTTACAACTTCTCATCTCAATTGCTCCACTTCCTTGGGACGTTTCACATTCTTAATTTATAGTTAAGAAAATAGATTATTTATAATTAAAAAATTAAAAGATTTTTTTAAAAATAAATAGAAAATAAAAGATTGATATAAATGGAAATATAATTTAATATACCATTATAGTAGTTAATATTATATATTTTTTTTTTCGGTTGAAAAAAATGTTAATATTATATAGATAGTAATTATAAATTGAGAATAATTTTATAGTAGTTAATATTATATAGATAGTAATTATAAATTAAGAATAATTTAATGGTATTTTAGATGTTTCTAACAAGTACATAATTTTAATAGAGGTAGCTTTAATAATGACCACAAGGGTTATTAGCATTTTTGTGGATATGGTTTAAGCTTAAACTACTTTTTGATCTTGGAGTAAGACTTAGAATTTCTTTTGCTTGGTTAAGTGTCTTTCTTCCTTTGACGTAAGGAAATATCTTAACAACTCGAGACCCAAAGGCATCTAACATGAGTGAAAGTCTACCCCCTTATGGACCACCAACCGATCATTTCAATTGGCGCGATTTTCATTCAATAATGGTCATGAATCCACCTACATTTGTGGATATCAACAAGTGATGATTATCTTAAGTTATGATAGTTGACAACTAAGTTATGATAGGTTTTTCCACCTTCAGAAAAAAAATTAAGAATAATGTAAGATATGATATTAAAACCATTATATTTATGAGAGACTTTGTTAGCATTAACATTAGTGTGGAAGAGCCCCAGATCGTGTGTATGCTAACCTTGAACAAGATCAAGGTGGGTCTCTTGACCGTGCCGAGAGGACATCTGGAAAGCCAGATGTCGACCCTTAGGTGACACTCTCATCCACCTGCATTTAACATGATTACAACGCCTCATTCCAGGATCATCCTCTTGTACAGGGAAATGAGCATTACACCCTAGTCGTTGTGCCAATAGGCGCATCACTTCACAACTAATGTGTTTAGGAATTGCAAGCAAATGGTTTGGTTTTATGGCAATGGTTTCAAACTATAAAAAAGTTTGTCTCAACTCCCTAGTCTATGTTTCATTCCTCATTTTGGTTCTAATGATTTTGATTCATGGATTTCAGAACAGGGTGGTTTGTAATCTCTTTAATCCTCTGTTTAGACTCCCCTCCACTCATATCTCTCGTCTCCATGAGCCATCTGACCTCGACCTCTCTACATTTAAGGAGTCTACTATGTTATCAACATCATCTTCCACCAACTACCAATCTCAACCCCTACCCCAAAGCACTTGTAACTAACCCCCCCTTCTTCCAATTCACCTCCCCTATTCTAAGCATGGAAAGACTCCAAGAGGTCCCCAAGTTAGAGAACCCCGCAAAGGTAAGAGCCAAGCCTATGAACCATGGGTTTAGAACAAAATCATAGACCTTAAGACCTCCTACTTTAGACTTACCCCTGCCCACATTCAACGAGAGCTCACTAAAAATGAGGAATGACTAAAAATTGAACACAACTACACTCATGACACTAATATCTAAGAAAACATGGGCCCTTTTGTTCTTGATCCTGGGAATACCAGAGACTAAGAAACTAAATATTTCAGGACTATTGCACTCTAGTGGTAGATTAAAACACTGCTAGGTAAGTTTTTATTGGATACTAGGGAGAAACAAAATGAGCTAATCTCAATGATGGAGGAATTCATTGAACATAACAATAAAATCCTGGCCCATAATCAAAGGATAGAGACTAAGATGCATGCTATCTACAAGGTCACTACAGGGTTGGATTTCACCTCAGTGGAACCTCAAAGCACTAATGAGAAGAAGGTCTCAACCAACTACTCTCTTGATGACTTTGTTGCAGACTAAAACTAGTTTCCTTCATTCTTATCTTTGTGATTATCTTAGATATGTTCAGGTTATGGAAAATTTACATAGATTTAATTTTACTATTGTTTACAAACTGAGTTCAACTGCTAGAATTGGAAATGTTAAAATTTTGTTTAATATGTGGTCCGGGTTTCCTTTGGGTCGACCACATAATTGATACCATGACTCTCTGTAACATTTTGTGATTATTAATAAAAATTATAACATTTTGTGATTATTAATAAAAATATTAACTAGCTTATTAAAAAACATTAGCGTGGAAGATGATGTTCTTATGTCAACTTGAAGATTTATACCTGAAAGACAACTTCTTGAGTGATAACGATTTTAAGTATAGAGAATGATTTATCAATAATCTCTATGTCATAATTATAATATATATGAAACTATTCCAAACACACCTATCAATGATATTAACACACAATTAATAATAAAATTTAAAGCTATTAATATAATGGTGAGATGTTTTTGGAAAATCCATGTAATACCATGTCATTCTCATAAGTCAAAATTCATAGGAGATTCCGTGAAGAATAGTATCTGGACAAAATAAATGAAGATATGAGATATAATTTTGAGATTATCTATGTAGAGTAAGTTATTAATCCATGACCCATATCCCATAAGTATTTGTTACAAAAGACCATTTTCTCATGATTTTAATTAGTTCACTTAGCACTCGTTTTAAATAAAAAAATTCAAGAGAGCTCTAATTGAATAGTTCATGAAGCACAATACTTGCTAAGGTTTTGCAAATGAGGTAACAAGCTAAGTGGGCTTGATTGTGCCAAAAAATCCATATTTAAGCATGCTTAAACTAGAAAACCTTATAATAAATAACCTCCCTTGAAGTGCTAATTATCAAATACAAGCTCCAAAAATAATTATTAATATTATACAATTCATTTTGTTAATTTCAATCCTCCTAAAATATGGCTAATGAATTAATAACTTAATATACATAAATAATTCCAAAAATAATATCTCATTAAATTACACAAACCCCTCAATATTTAAATGAAGATATGCTTTCAACTAAGTAACATACCTAACTAATCATTGTGATTTTAAATATTAAAAAATTATTCCATAAATACTTATTATGACTTTTAAGTTTGGTCTTTATTATGAGATGGTGAGGCCTAGGGTTTAAATATCACAACAGTGTTAATATATTGGTCTTTATGAAGCCATACTAAATAACCCTAATGTGATAATAAGAATAAATTTGGAAAAGTAAAGAAAAGTCAAAACAATTATAAAGTCACTATTGTATAACAATCCATCTCCTTAGAAGTTTTCTGAATCGAATATATTTGGACCATTGATTTTTATGCCACGTCACCATATACGCGATCTCCACTACCCACCTTAGGCGTATCGTACTAAAATGAATAATATTCAAAATCCATACAATAAAATAAATATATTTTTGGACCCGTCTATGTCGAAGGACAGGGAAATATTGTAATTAGTTTACGTTGAACTTTTATTAGTTGTTTCATTTTACTTTATATTTTAGGGCATATTCTTATGTTAAACGCTATGAGTTATAGGGTCTTGTTAATAGATGGGGTGATTGGGGTGGTCGTTTGTGGTTGGTTTTACCTTGGTTTGAATCTTAGATTATCTATTCCATTGGCGCTTTCCTTGGAGCGTGCACTATTTATTTTATTTTTGAAAAAAAAATACAAATTATAGATATATTTTTTAAAAATATTTTGTTAAGATTTTATTGGGTAATAAGGAAAACGCTGACATATAATAATTGTTTGATAGGTTTACAAGCTTCTTAATATTTATACACTTTATATTTAACTTTAGAGAACATAGGAGATCTAGAGAGTTTGTAATTTCTAGTTCATTAGCTACTGATGTCGATACTAATGTCATCGGTCCAATCGAGAGTAGTTAAAGCTACAATTGCCATTGTTGCAAATCCTGCAGATCCATAGTAGCTAATGCGTTTCTTCACCACCTTTCTATTCACCGCCCTTGCCATAGATGATCAATGACTTTATGCTTGGCTGCATTCTTTGATCAAAAGTGAAGTCAAGAGATTTTGAGGTATTTGATTTCTTTTATAATTCTATTAACAAGAAGTATAATTCTTCATTTGCATTCCATTAATATGAAATTTAACCTGAATTGCAACAGTTTTTCCTCTCGAGAAGCTTGTATAGCGGTCGGAGCTTCAAGCATTTCATGATCTTTCTACTAACATAAGATTCTTTCCCATGGATGTATGCATGGATGGGCAATGGATTCTTTTCGTTCTCATATTTTTTTGTTGCATTTCACATTTTTACTTGAGGTTTAACCATGGGATTTTACTATTCGCCATCTCCTCCTCAACCCGATGGGGACATCAAGTGAAGCCCTTATATAGCAATGTATAACCACCCGATGATTTAACCCCAAGACCTTCTGCTCACAACTTACATCACTCAATCACTTGAGCTAGCCCACCGAGCTATATATATATGAATGAAAACCATTTTAAAATCAAAATTAAATGATCTAAATTCTTTAAAAGAAATCAAATTATTTTTTTATCAATCTCAAATTTTGAATACAAATGATTTTAAAATTAAAATTGACTATATAGATTTTTAAACACAATTAAATATATTTCAAGCATATGTTTAAATGTCGATTATTCAACTATGCATTCAGGAGGGTTACTCCAACCATACAACTAAATCATATGGAAACATATTTTGATGGTAGTATTTTCCCTTTTTAATGAATATGTTGGTTTTGTTTTTTTTATTAGATAATAGTAAATTTTTTAATATGTTAGCAGAATAAATTTAATTTTAAATGATAGTAAATAGGGTTGCTAAACTATGGCAAGACCTAAAACTTTATATAAAAATCACAATTTGGGTGGCTTAACTAAATTTGTAAATTATTTTAGTGAGTTGAATTGAAATTCTTTTTTTATTCTAATTTAGAATTTATTAAATTGGGGACAAAAAAATGACAAAGAAGAAGTCCCATTAAAAAAATCTATATAATACAACAACCTATGTAACCTATTGCTCCAATTATCATAATCTTGTATTTGCTTGCCATATTTCCCAACCTTGCCAAAATCAATCCACAAAATTGAATATATAGACAACAAGTAGATGATTTATTGCCCTCTATCTCTAACATAAAGAGCGTTTCAATATGTATCACACTTTTGGCCCAAATATGGGCTTGGAACCTACAAAGCAATGAAAACTAGAAACCATACAAGCGGATTGTAATCAATTTGTAGATCTCTCTTATTTTCTTTGAAATCTATGGGAAAGGGAATATGTAGCTTGTAAAAATAACATAGGCCTAAGCATAGAGTTACATTTGAGACCAACTATTTTTCCTTTTCTTTGACCAATTATAGTCAAAACTTCAATGCCAATGAGAACAACGAGGTGAAAAGAGCTAAGCTTCAAATTAAGAGCTATGTGGAAAAGCATTAACTTTCGTAGGTTGAATTGAAGCCGCCTCATTGGTGGTGGAAACTTGCCTCTTGAGATGAAAACACTCTTTGGAACCTTATCCCCTATTATGTGCTGCACATCTGATTGTATAACTTTCCCTTGTGTATGGTTCTTCTTCTACAACACCAAAGTTAAATGAATAAATAAAATTACTTGAAGGAAAAATCATGGAAGTAACAAACACATAATTTTACACAATAATTACAAACCACATTTTTATCTTACCCTTATGAAAATCCCCATTGCTACTATTCACCAATAAATACCACAAATTGTAGAGGTTTGGGCAGCAAAACCCTAGGCCTTGACTGGTTTCTGGCTAGTGTTTAGGAAATAAACATAATAGAAAGGGCATGATAGGTTCTTGCACTATTCCTTTTTTGGCATAGATAGATTAGGTTGGCATTGAATGGAATTACTCTTACAAAAGAGATGAATCCATTGAAGCACTCGTATAAATAAAGGCTTAGAAATTAAAGTCCGACAATGTGTTTTGGGTAGTTGATGGGTTATGCTCCTCATGTCAGCTGACTTTTATGTTTGATATGTGTTGCATGTTTTAATTGACAAGTATGTTGAGTACGATACTACTGAGAGACACAAACATACATGCATGAGTGAACCACGCGAAGGACATCCCACACCCTAGAGAAAGGTGACGAAAACAAAGTGATGCGAGGAGGAAAATGACAACATTAGCAACAAATGGAAGTCAATGTGCATCCAATGACAAATGTAGAATAGTCACATTTTTTAAGGCTTAGCTAAAGTTGGTTTTATAATTTATATATTATAATTTAAGTTAAGTTACAAGTGTCTTAAGATCTTCGAGGGAGTACGCGATGAGAAATCATATATAAATTTATTTCCAGGTGACCTATTTGTGGAGTGCTTAGCCAGACTGCCATGCTCATTGTTGCAGGCCTCCATGGTTGTGTTACATAAATGGTACACCGTTCTCAAATCAAAGGAGGACT
Organism: Larix kaempferi; assembly: GCA_027924585.1. Lineage (NCBI taxonomy): Eukaryota > Viridiplantae > Streptophyta > Pinopsida > Pinales > Pinaceae > Larix > Larix kaempferi. Next base: position 11,665,349 of record BSBM01000936.1, read on the forward strand.
ATGATCGTCACAAGAAGAATGGGAGATTGAAGAATCTGCTATATGTGTTTAGCAAAGCATGAAATCATGGTATTGCTTCAGATGTTTGCAACAAAAACATAGAGTATGGATTAAAGGATTTATGTCTCCTGCTCTTCAGTTGTACGCATCCATCTGCCACCAAGAATTACAACGATACCAATGTTTCCATGGTTGGTAATTGTTCTAACTCATAGCACTTGTTAGTGGAAGATGTTAATCTTTGCCCAATTTTTACGAAGAGATTATAGTTTAGCTTGGGTGAAAAATATTACCAATTTCTTGATGTTTTGTTTTAATTTTAAAAACAATAATCTTAATTTTTGAATAGTTAAAATATAATTTAAACAATGAAGGCAATTGTTATTATTAATTTTTTTAACCGTAACGATTAAGTATATTATATCAAAATTTCTAGAAACATGTCCAACTGCATTTAACAAGTCTTACAACAGAGTAGAAGGTTGACAATAATGCCAACGTAGGAGAAGTTTTAAGAGTTCTTCCCATATATAATCTCTATATCTATATTTAATTCCTAAATCCCCTAAAGTGCTATAGTTCCTATAAAAAATTGACAAAATTAATATCAAAAGACACTTCATATACAAAAAGAGAGAGCAAATAAGCATCTAGCAAGTTCCATTCGACCGATTCTGAGAGGTGAGCTTGTCCAAAGGAATCGAAAGGCCATTTGAAAACAAGGTGTCGTTATATCCCCCACAATGCCTTCTCCATATTGTGTCATGACTCCTACATTCCCCACCACTTGGACCAGGATTTCCCTAAGGGCATCCTGATTTTGCTCTTGCAGAATTAACTGTTTGTCCAAGAGAGCTAATTTCTCAACAGTGTTCGTAGATCTAGTCGGATGAGAGAGAGAACGAGGTTAAAAAAATGCTCTATGAAAATTCGAGTATGATCCAATAAATCTCTAACTTCTCCTGTATCCACCCTATCTTCCTGATTGGAACCTCTTCTTTCACGCTGCACCACATGCTAATTTTTGATCTTTAATTCGAAAATGCAATAGTACTTGAAACCAAATAACAATGATACACGTAAGCAATAACATTCGACACATGAATTTACCCTGGGGAAACCCTCTATGACTTGAGGGAGAAAACCCAACAAAACCTTCCTTAGTATATTGATAGATAATAGAGAATGTATTTTACATCAAGCACCCTTGGTGCAATTATAGAGCAAGAGAAAGATAAAGAAGAGAGTTAACTAAGTGATAACAAAGAAGATCTAGTTAACTAAGTGTTATTGCATGATGACACTTATGTTAAACTAAAATATGACACTTATGTTAAACTAAAAGACGACACTTGATCTGCGACACTTGCATGACGACACTTAAGTTAGCCATGTAACGAAGTGGGAAAGCTTTCAGATAAGGGGTGAGTTCATCCTATGAATCAGTTCAGTGAGTTAATGCACCGCATGAGAAGTGGGGTGCACTTCTTCATGCAAGATTGTTGCATCCACATGGAGGGCGAGTTCATATTGAAGTCAGAAGATAAAAATAGAAGCCGATGCATGTGAAGAATGTATAAATATGTTATACATGATTGATGAATTCAATGTGAAGCGAATTCTCTTCTTCCTTGAAGGAAAGACGCTTCTCTTGTGCAAGATATTATTTTGAGTCTCTCTTCTTTATCTTTCTCTTGCTCTTTAATTGCACAAGGGGTGTTTGATGTAAAAGACATTCTCTACTATCTATCAATATACTAAGCAAGGTTTTGTTGGGGTTTTCTCCCTCAAGTCAGAAAGGGGTTTCCCAGGGTAAATTCATGTGTCAAATGTGATTGCGTATGTGTATAATTGTTATTTGATTTCAAGTTACTATTGCATTTCCGAATTAAAGATAAAAAATTAACATGGTATCAGAGCTCATGGCATGAAAGAGTTAAGTTCAGCAATCAAGCTTGAGCCCACGTAGATCCTAAGTGTGCGTAGTACTTGAGGAATTATGGCTTCAATCTCAGTAAGACCAAAAGATTGACTTGAAGGAACTTTGGACTTCAATACTTGGAAGGATAGGATTTTGAATATCCTAGAAGAGCATGATCTAGATGGATACGTATCCATTGTTATTGAAGAGCCTACTACTAATGCAAGGCGCACCAACTTCAAGAAGAATCAATCCAAATCAAAGAGGATCATTTATGACTCGGTGAAAGACAATTTGATGCATGTGATTACTCCAGTGAAGACCGCAAACGAATTCTTTGAAACTTTGACAAATCTTTATGAGAAGAAGGTTCCCAGTCAAAAGAGGGCATTAAAGGGCGACGGTGAGTAGTAGGTAGTGTATTTGAGCGCATCCGGTGAGAAGAGGTTAGGGCTTGCCGTCATGTATCTAGGGGGAGGACCTGATCCTCCTCCTTCACTGACTCCACCTGAGATCTCATATTTTAAGAGACTAATTGCAACACAAGGAAAGTGAACAACACCATCGATTCAATAAAAATTTGTTAAAAAACTCGCAGGGATTCCTACTGTGGCACTTCCGTCTAAGGGCCCTGCAGAACAACTTTGAATATTTCAGAGAGAGGCCTTATTGGCCAGTTCACAAGACTATGGCCATCTCCAAAATCCTTAGAATCATGGGTGCAGCGGAACTAGAAACCCCTTATCGCTGAAGACATCAAAAGTTATCTAGTAGGAAAATGATATTTTATGTTCATCTTCGAGAGCACAGCGGATCGAGACCTTATCTTCCGAAATGGACACTATTTCATGGGACCACAAGGCATGTATTTGAACAAATGGACCCCGGATTTTGATCCTAACCAAGATATTCCTTCGTAGGTCCTTGTCTGGGTTAGGATCCCCCACCTTCCACTACATTGTTGGAATCCAGAATCACTAGAGGCCATAGGGAATACTTTGGGACGAAATATAGATAAGGCGAAAAAAAGATCAATATACCTGTGCTCGGATATGTGTGAAGTGGATCTTGAAGTAGGACTGTCGGAAGCAATAAACCTAACTGTTGTAGATTGGTCTCACATCCAAGAGCTAGACTATGAGCAGATTCCTTTTAAATGTAGACATTACCGTGAATACAACCATTTTGCTAGTCATTGCAAAAAAAAAAACTGAGGAAGATACAGAAAAACACAAAGGAGATTAGTGGAAACAAGTTCAGAAACAGGGAACGACAACAGGAAACGACAAAACCTACTTCCAATACAAAAGGGAAAGGAAATCATTTTGGGACTATGAATCCCTCAATAGAGAAAGGTCAACTCGAAAATGCTTACCTTAAGGTAGAAGCTTCACGAAACCAATTTGAAATCCTAAGCACTTCAGACGAACATGTTGCTTCCGAGGAAAAGGAAGAGGGAGAGAAACAAGTTGAGGGGGAGGAAAAAAACCGAATCCATCCTCTCCTAAGAAAGAGGTTACCTCTTCGCCTTCATTTGATGAAATGAAAAAAGGAAATCCTACGGAAGTGGTTTCCTCCTCAGAGGAAGACTTCTCGGAGAGGTCCTCGAAGAAATCCATAGAGTAAATATAACAAAGAAATAAGAGAAGAGGAGGCTGGAAGACATAAGATGCAAGGAATCCAGGGAACCATTGACATGGACTATGGCAGAAATACCAAATACAAGACCCCAAAATGTAGCTCACCTCCATCAACCAGTAAGTAATGAATCTGGTCTCTTGGAATTGTAGAGGACTTGGGAATCCTTCAAAATTCGACGCAATTAAAGATCTCCTCAAAATTGATACAACAAATATCCTTCTGCTCCAAGATACCAAATAGAAGAGGAAACTCTTCTCTCTATAAGCAGATCCAAATGGAAGAAGAACGTTGGAAAGGCAGTAAGCGCAAGAGGGTCCTCTGGCGGGCTTGCTACATTGTGGTCCTAAGAGAAGTTCACCTTGGAAAACTCCTTTGCAACACAACATTGGATCTTCACTGAAATCCATCACATTCAAAGCAAGCTAAATTTCTCTTTATTGAATTTATATGTCCATGTCCACCATTCAGAGAAAAAATAATGTTGGAAAACTCTAACAGATTTTTTGGAGATCTACACACCTTTGAATATTATTCTGGAGGGGGATTTTAATATAGTTATGAGCCCAAAAGAAAAAAAGGGGGAAATAATGGAAGAGATCCCATGCTTCGCTTGGTCGAAGATCTGATTCAACAATGGGATCTCATTGATATAAATCCCAAGAGGGGACAATACACCTGGACAAACAATCAAACAAGATCTCAACACATTGCAGTTCACCTTGATCGATTCTTAATCCAAAGCTCTCTTCTTCTTGAAAAGAAAATAATTTTCTCATAAATAATGCCCAAATTACTCTCTGATCATAAGCCAATTCTCCTTCACTTGAATGATGAGGAAGATCTAGGACCAATCCCCTTCCGGTTTAGTCCACTCTGGATCAAGCAGGAATGTTTTCTGGAAGAAGTGTCCAAAGCCTAGGACATTCCTATCATAGGATCCTCGAGTTATGTTTGGGAGAAGAAGCTCAAAAACACAAAACACACATTAAAAAATTGGATCATAAAAGCGATCAAGGGCCCCTCTGCACATAGAAAGGAAGCAGTCCTGGAGTTGTCTTCTCTCCAGATGGAGTTGTAAGAACATGACATCTCTCCATCGGAATTGATTAAGGAAAAACAGATCCAAGCCAATGTTTTCAGAACACTCCGCCAAGAGGAAGATCATTGGAGTTTGAAATCGCGCAGCCTGTGGTTATAGGCAGGTGACCGAAATACTTCTTTCTTTCATCGACAAGCCAAATCCAGACAATCACGAAATCATATCTCAGAGATCACCCTAGCAGAAGGAGAAACTGTCAAAGGGTTTGAAAATATAAAAAAGGCTGCAAAAAACCACTTCCATGCCTTGTACACAGAGGATAGCCATCATGATGAGGAGACAACGACTGATTTCCTATCTCATATCCCCAATATAATCAATCCTGTTGAAAATCAAAACCTATTGAAACCTTTTTCAAAAAAAGAGATCATCAATGTGATATGGAATATGGAGCCAGATAAAGCTCATGGATCAGACGGTTTTACAATCCATTTTTACAGAGCATGTTGGCTCACAATCAAATTTGATCTTATCCGTATGATTAGAGGTTTTCATAAAAAAACCAATATTGGAGGTAGTACTAATTGCACCTTTCTTGCTCTGATTTCTAAAGAAGTGAATCCTGGAGCCTTTGATATATATTGACCTATTTCTCTCTGTAATGCCTCTTATAAAATAATTTCTAAGATTCTAGCCAGCAAGATTAAACTACTGCTCAACAATATGATCTCTCCCAATTAGGGAGGCTTTATAAAAGTAAGACAAATCTTGGATAACGTGATCCTAGTGCAGGAAGCAATGCACTCCAACAAACTTAGAAAAGAAAACGGTATGCTTATAAAAATCGACATGGCGAATGCCTTTGACCGAGTTAAACTCGCCTATCTTTACAAAGTCTTGTCCTCTTTTAGGTTCAACAAAAACTTTATAGACCTGGTGAAATCCTGCATTGACAAGCCTTGGATTGCCCCTCTAGTAAATGGAAGACCTGCAAAATTCTTCCAAGCTACGCGTGGAATTCGACAAGGGTTCCCTCTGTACCCTTTTCTTTATATTTTGATGGCGGACTCTTTGAGTTGGAAGTTGGAGGTAGCAAGAGAAGCAGACAAAATTCCAGGAATACGATTGGTCAAAGGCCTTCCTTCTTTAAATCATGTTCTTTTTGCCGATGATTCTCTCTTTCTAGGAGGAGCCCCATTAAAGATTGCTAGCGCCTTCAAAGAGATAATACAGAACTACTGCTAGGTAATAGGAGCTCTGGTTAATAACAAAAAAGAGAAGTATATGGATGGAATGCATACCATCATACAATCCATAGAATATCTCACCTCTTGGGTTTCTCTAGGTCTGCTTCATGGGAAAAAATCAAATACCTCGGCCTTCCCTTAACCTTGGGAACAACCAAAAACCTTCTATGGACATAATTTACAAGTAAGATTAAGGAAAAAATACACGCATGGGGAGGAAAATGGCTCAATTACGCAGGAAAACTGATCCTTATCAAATCAGTGCTCTCTTCTCTCCCTATCTATCAATCCTCTATTCTCATGGCGCCCAAGTCAATAATGGATCAAATCTCTCATCTAATCATAGAGTTTCTTTGGAGAGGAGGAAAAAGAAATCAAAACAAATTCCATCTCGTCAGCTGGGACATTGTTAAAAGGCCTTTGATGGAAGGTGGATTCCAGGTAAGAGATCCCCTCTTAGTCAACTTGGCTCTGGGTGGGATAATCCTTTGGAATTTGTTCAAATCGCGCCCACCCGGTTAGTAAATTATTGTGGAAAAAATATCTTAAAGGGGGTCCTATTCGTAACCTCCACATTGATAATATACCCAAAGGAACTTCAATCTGGAATTTATGCAAAGCCGGAATTGAATATTTCCAAAATTAGTTGTATTGCATCCCAGGGAATGGTGAAAAAACTTAACTCTAGACAGACATAATTATTGGTAATCCTCCTCTTGTAAGCTTAGAGTCTCTCTCAGATATTTGGGATTGGCTCTCTCAAAGAGGTCTAGTTACATTTCCAAATATTTCCCATTGGGATAAAAATGGAAACTAGCCGGCGTGGTCCTGGGCCAGTTGTCTCGGAACGACTCTCATTTCAAAAGACAACGCTTCTCTCTAAACTTATTGGGCTGGCCCCTATTCATATTCATACTAATTACAAGTGGAGATGGGGGAAATCGGGAGTCTACTCAGACACTCAAGGATTTAAAGAGCTACAAGCAACTCAGATCCCCCTACACACCCCATCACTCTAGAAGCTAGTCTGGAATCCTTAAGGACTCCCCAAAGTCAACTTTTTCATGTGGCTCTTAATGCATAGGAAAATTCTGACAGGTGAAAATATAGCAAAACGAGGCTTTACAGGACTGCATAGATGCCCACTCTGCTACAAAAGCTCAACAAATATCGACCATCTATTTGTGGATTTCCCTTTTGCGCTTTCTGTATGGACTCTTTCTCTTCAGAATTTGAAAATTCCCCCACCTTCAAATATCTATATTATATCTCTTTTCTCTTCCTCGAAAAAAACGACACACTTCCACCCTTTCTAACAAGCCTGTATGGAAAAATATTTGGTTAACATTGCCTAAATTCATTTGTTGGAAACTCTGGCTGGCCCAGAATAGCAAAATATTCAATAATCAGGTGCAAACACCGGAACAAGTGGCTGCCAAAGCAAAGGATTACCTCCTAGAAGCAATTAGAAATCAAGTGAAAGAGTTGGATTCTTCTCTCGCTACTTTAGAGAAAAAATGGATTGGATCTACAACCTTCAATAAAAGGGAGAACATAGGAAAAAGAGCGGCTCCCATACCAGTTTGGATACTCAGATTACCGAACATGGAATTTCAGAGATGGTAGAAAATACAAGACAAAGCTACTATATTTTTCGATGGAGCGTCTAAAGGGAACCCTGGAGTGGCAGGAGCTGGTGGGGTGATCTTCTCCCCTGGAGGAAAATAAGAAGTTAATTTCAGCTGGGGATTAGGAAAATGTTCCAATAATCAAGCAGAAGCGCTTGCTCTTCTCAAAGGATGCTAGTTGGCACTGAGAAAGGACTATATTGAAGTACAAATCTTTGGAAATTCACAAATTTTGATTAATAATCTAAACACAAATAATCAATCTGGAAATGTCAAGTTAAACATGATCCTTGAAAGGATCTGAAACACTCTCTAATGATTTTCCAAGTATCAAATCTATCATATTCTACGTGGATCCAATCAGGTGTCGGACATGTGGGAAAATATAGGATGTAAGCTACCATAGGAACATCTAACTACAAATGAAGGTTCCATAATTCTCTGTACAATCCCATGAGACGGTGGGACACTCTTGAATTAGAGGACAGGTAGTAGCAAGCTTAGCCAGCTCGACCCTATGCAGGCATAGTCTCATTCTTGGAGGGTGGCAGTATCAAGCATATTCGACATAGTAATCGAGTGCAGGTATGATGAACTAATCCCATGGAAATGGTAGTGTATGCAAGCGCAAGAGTAATGAATTAATCCCATGGAAATGGTAGTGTAATCGAGCACAGGAGAAAATCCCGAGTAAATGTTTGAAAGGGAACAGATCTACAAAAACATCAAGATTGCATACAACTTTGGAATCTCAGGACTTTGATCTCAAAAATATGGTGAAAAAAGAGACTAAATATTTGAATATTGCTGATTCATAGGGTAAACATTGTGGTAGAAGAACATAATAGACTTAGAATTTTTTGGAAAATTGTAATTTGGACGTTTTAGGCTACGGTCACGACCTCCTTTTTAAATATAATTTTAATAGTTTTAGTGAAAAAAAGAGGGCATTGAAGAACATGCTTCAAAATATGAAGATGGAAAAGGACAAAGTTGTGGCTTCCTTCTTCACAAAGATCTCTCAAGCAAGAGATCAACTCATGAGCATTAGTGTGATGGTCGATGTCACGTCCCCTCCCATCATTCCAAACCACAGAGGGAACATGACTGGCATTCCAAGGCTTATTTGGTAAAACTCAGCCCCATACATTACTTAGAAATTCATAATAAATAAAAACTTATGTGTGCAAATTCATACTCAATATAAACACAACGGAATTAAATCATATTTGCTAGCACAGAAACAGTAATGCATCAACATATCTATCACAGGCATATGATGGTTCAACATGAAGAGAATTCAATCTCGTTCTCATGCTATGCACAAACTTCATTTCAATTTAATTAAGATAATCATTTCATTTCATTAACATGGACAATTAACATTTATAACAAAATTAATCATTTCATTTCATTAACATGGACAATTAACATTTATAACAAAACACACAATGATCATAATTTAAACCACAGAGAACACTTATCTTGAAGATGAATCTGTCCAAACAACTGGCTATGTGAGAGCAACGTTCCTCCCAACTGTAGATCTTTGTCCAGCCTATATTCTTTCAGCTGAGAGATCACCTCTGAGCTGAGTTGTGTATCCACTAAGGAGGAACTAAACATGCTCACTCACATCCATGGTTTCACTCAACAGCTATGTTAAGCCAACACACAGTTGGGTTTATCAAGCATACAAAAGAAAAAGGAGGGCAATGCTAAGCCAGTGATCTTATCCACAGAGCTACAAGCATCTCAAGATAATTCAACAGTCAAGGCACCCACAATACCTACCAAACCCAACACAAGGAAGGTCCCCTTCTCTGCTGCACAGTCCCTCAGGTGTCCCTTCCCTTTAGTGCTCTTCAGGATGGGCATAGAAAGGTCCAACTGCTAATTCCTTGAGATTATAGCCTTCACTGGGTTTAGCAAGCAAACGCAACCTCTGCTCAGTCATTCGGACTTAGATTTCTCACAATTCAGTCATCAAATAACTCAATCCCGTCACTGGATTTCTGGGCTATAAAAATTGGGTTTTCTAATGGATTTCGGGGTATCTAATACTCCCAATTTCGCCCCAAGGTTTATATTTATGGATCCCCCATTGGATTTCACTGTCAATACTCAATTCTGGATGTTTATGGCTCTTCAAAACATGGGTTCTTGCAAAGTTGCGATTTCTGGTTTTTGCTCACTGCTGGGAATTCGTAATGGATGAAAAATGATGCTGGGAGGTTCCAAAGTGGAATGGGAATGAGGAAGAACCCATTCCCATGAGCGAGAGTGACTTGTGGTACAAGAAAATAGAGCCCATACTTTTCCATATGAATTCTTGGGCTGCCCATGCTCCATTGAACCCATGGATTGAATTCTTCAACAACTTCCTTACAATAGAATTAAATGTAGGCAAAGAAGGTCAAATGGGTTCTCACAATGACATTTGGCAGCATATGGTTCATCCCCACAACTTCTTCACCACTCCCTAGTGGAATACACATGGCCCCTTCTCATTCATTGCTTCCATAGCCAGTTTTGGTATTTTATTGCAATATCAAATATTTACATCAAATTACAATATTCCATGGCTTAATGGCTCATGGGTAATAAAATGTCAAATACTTTCCATTCTAAATAAATCCGAACATACACTAGCGGGGCCTTGGCCTTAAGCTCCACGCTAGGGAAACATACATCACATGTATACAATATTTACATTAACATCCAATATTTCATAAGGGTCAAAATTGGGGTATTACATTCCCCTCCCCCTTAGAACAACACCGTCCTCGGTGTTCTCAAAATTGAACAAAAATGGGAATGCATCTCTCATGGCATCTTCCAACTCCCATGTAGCCTCATCAGGACTAAGGTGCTCCCATTGGACCTTTACCTTCCTGATGGCTTTGTTCCGGAGAAAAGTGACCTTTTTGTCGAGGATGTGCATAGGCTCTACTTGGAACTCTCCCTCGGGTTCCACCTGTATCACATTCCAATCAATCATATGATTAGGATCATGTACATACTTATTAAGCAAAGATACATGGAAAACATTATGAGCTCTTATATTAGCAGGCAATGCAACTCTATATGCAACTGGCCCTATCCTATCTAGGACTTCGAATGGCCCACAATATCTTGGTGACAACTTGGCAAAACTCCCCAACTTGAGAGAACTTTTCCTTGGTTTCACTCTCAAATAAACATGATCCCCAATCTGAAATTCCTTATTCACTCTTTTCAAATCTGCATAACTTTTTTGCCTGTCCTAAGCTGCCTTTAAATTCTGCCTGATCTTATCAACTTTCTATTCCATTTCCTTGATCATCTCTGGTCCAAGTACTACCCTGTTCACTGGGCTATCCCAGTTCACTGGAGTCCTGCATCCTTTTCCATATAATGCTTCAAATGGACTCATTCCCAATGATGCATGATATCCATTATTGTATGCAAATTCTACCAAGTGTAGGTAATCTTCCCACTTGGATGGTTTATCCATCACATACATTCTCAGCATGTCTTCAAGGACCTGATTCACCCTCTCAGTTTGGCCATCTGTTTGAGGATGATATGCTATACTGAAATTCAATCTAGTCCCCAATTCCTGAAATAATCCTTTCTAGAAATTGGAAGTGAACTTTGTATCACGATCATAAATTATTGCCTTGGGCAATCCATGCAACTTGAATATTTCTCTCATGAAGATATTTGCAATGTCATTAGCCTTGTGAGTGGACTTGACTGGAATAAAATGAGCTACCTTTGATAGCTTTTCCACCACAACCATGATTGAGTCATGCTTCTTCACTGTCATGAGCATACCTGTTATAAAATCCATAGAGATCACTTCCCACTTCCACTCCGGAATGAGTAAGGGCTGCAACAATCCTGCTGGATGTTGGTGCTCTGCCTTGACTTGTTGGCACTTTTGACACCTAGTAATGTACTCAGCTATGTCCTTCTTCATGCCATGCCAAAAGTATTGCTTTCTTGCTGCTGTTATAGTCTTTTGATATCCTGGGTGTCCAGAGTATGGCATTTGATGTATTTCATCCATCACTAGCTTCTTCAAATCTGCAATATTTGGAATGTACAGTCTATCTTTGTAGATGAGGATATCATCTTCACCAAGCTGATATCCCGCACACTTTTCATCTATATTTTGTTGTTGCAACTTTTCTTTAATTTGAAGGCAAGTTTTATCACTATTTTGGGCTTCAAGAACTTTTGTCTTCAAATCTGATTTGCACATACTTACTGTTGCAACATGAAATTTTCTGCTAAGGGCATCTGTAACCTTATTCTCCTCCCCTTTTACATGCTTAATTTCAAAATCAAATTCACAAAGGAATTCCATCCACCTAGCTTGCCTAGCATTCAAGTTTGGATGATCAAACAAATACTTCAAGATCATGTGGTTTGTTCTAAGCTCGAATCTCCTTCCCATCAAATAATGTCTCCACATCTTGAGAGCATGTACTATGGCTGCTAATTCTAAATCATGTGTGGCATAATTCTTCTCATGCTCTTTTAATTTCCTTGGCTCATAACAAATCACAATTCCTTCTTGCATGAGCACTCCACCTAGCCCTTCAATGCAAGCATCTGTGCACACTACAAAATATTTCTTTGGATCTGCTATCTTTAGAAGAGGAGCGCTAGTAAGTAACTCCTTTAACTTCTGAAAATTTTTCTCACATTTTTTAGACCATACAAACTTGATATTCTTTCTCTGCAATGAAGTAATTGGATGAGCTATCTTAGAGAAACCTTCAATAAACCTTTGGTAGTAACCAGCAAGGTCCATAAAAGATCTAACATCTGAAACGTTCTTGGGAGTAGACCAATCCATGATGGCATTAATCTTCTCTGGATCGACTGCAATTCCTTCTTCAGAAATGATATGACCCAAATATTGCACCTTTTTTTGGTAAAATTTACACTTGCTTAACTTGGAATACAACTGATGTTCTCTAAGGACTTGCAACACCATCCTTAGATGCTCCTTATGTTCTTCTTCATTCCTTGAATAGACAAGAATGTCATCCAAGAACACAATCACAAACTTATCCAAATATTTACTGAATACACTATTCATGAAACACATGAATGTAGCAGGTGCATTGGTAAGACCAAATGGCACCACAGTGAACTCATAATGACCATATCTAGTTCTGAAAGCTGTTTTGTGAATGTCTTCTTCTTTAATCCTCACTTGATGGTAGCCATACCTCAAGTCAATATTCGAAAACACCTTAGCTTCCTTCATTTGATCAAATAAGTCATCAATTCTTGGCAATGGATACTTGTTCTTGACTGTCACTTTAATAAGGTGCCTGTAATAAATACACAGCCTTAAAGTCCCATCCTTCTTCTTGAAAAATAACACCAGTGCTCCCCAAGGAGACACACTGGGCTTGATATACCTCTTGTCCATTAATTCTTGTAGCTGCATCTTCAACTCTATCAATTCCGGTGTACTCATTCTATAAGGAGCTTTGGAATTCGGTGCTGCCCCTAGAACAAGATCAATGGTAAAATCAATATCTCTCTTTGGTGGTAGTCTCGACACTTCATCCGGAAACACATCTTGGAACTCTTGCAACAATGGGAAGTCTTCTATCATTGGACCTTTTTTCTCTGACGAATCTGATATATGGATTGCATAGAATTGACAACCTTTCTTATAAAACTTTTTCAATTGTAAGGCTGAAATTTGTCTTACTGAAACTTGCTTGGGAATTCTTCTTACCAATCTTGGTCTTCCCTCTTCATCAATACACTTAAGTGCTTTCTCATAATAGTCCAACTTGGCCCTATGCTTTTCCAACCAATCCATGCCAATTAAAGCATCATAAGATCTTAATGGTAGTACATTTAAATCTGCATGTGTGTGGAGTCCATTCAATTCTATGGGGCACTCCACCACTGCTTCACTAACTTTCTCTTGGTCCCTGTGGCTAATTGAACTAACCAAGACTTATTGTGTTTCACTTTTCTAAGAGAATAACCTTCAACCACTTTTGGAGAAACACAACTATGAGTAGATCCTGGATCAATCAAAACAGAAATAGATTGCTTAACAATCTTACCTTCAACTTCCACCACTGATAATTGATGATCTTCTTGATGATTATCCAACGCTACATAAATTTGAGACGTTTCCCTTGCCATGTCCTCCACTGTAGCTGCTCTCTTTAAGTTGTGTAAGCTACAGGGATTCACCTTCCGATGTGGACAATCCTTTAGCATGTGATTTTCTCCACATCCCCAACACTAAAGTGGCCCTTTTGATGTCTTTTCTGCTGCTACTGTTGGCTTGAATCCACTCCTTGCTTGCTACCCTTGTGGAAAGGTTCTGGGATGCGTTTTGAATGGTGGTTTGAAGCCATTTTTCTTTTGATCAAACCTCTCTCTTGGTTTTCCTTTCCATGCTGGGTTAACCTCCGATTTTCCTTTATTCTGCTTATAGCAATGCATTTCCATCTTAATGGCTTCATCAAGACTTGGTCGATTAACAAACTCAATTCTATCTGTGAAACTTTGTGGTAAACTCCAAGGAAGCATTGGATTTTTACTCTCTCATCTTTAATGTAATCCACATACCTCCACAATTCTAAAAATTTATGGACATGTTCTTCCATAGATTTTTGTCCCAACCTAAGTTCATTGAACTCTTTTCTCTTACTGTCATAATACCTAGAAGAAAGGTATTTTTTCTTGAAGTACTTCTTAAATCTTTCCGAGTTGATCTTCCTTTCACTGATCTCTTTTACTTGAAAGAGGTTGTCCCACCAAATTGAAGCTCTTCCATTTAGATTGTAAATGGCAAATCTGGCTTTTTCATTTCCTGAGTAGTCCTGAATTCTGAAATATTTCTTCATTCCAAGAAGCCACACCTTTGCCTCTTGGCCAGTCTTGTCTTCTCCATCAAATGTGGGAGGCCTTGCCTTCCAGAATTCTCCCTGTGGGATTTCTTTGAAGTTCTTTCTTCCATCAAATCTCCTGGGCATATGCCTTGGACTTATTTGAGAACCTCTGGAGTCACATGACTTGCTAGAATAAGATCTAGAGGAAGGTGTTCTATGCTTCTTGCTCATAGAACTCTTCCTTGGGCTTGCAGTCCTTTTCTTTGAACGACCTCTAGAGCGACTCTCTGCATCTCTTCCTTCTTCACCTACATTGCTTGGGTTGGACCCAAGGTTTATCTTCTGCTGCATATCAATGAGGCTTTGCAAAATAACAGCATTGAGTTGGTTTTGTTCTTCTTGAGACTTCATCAACCTTTCATTAAAGCTCACCATGGTTTCAACCAAATTCTGAGGAGTGACTTGCTCCCTTTTCCCATTAGATTCAGTCTCAGAATTCCCTTCTTACATATTTTATCCTATCACATCTTCATCATGCTCATAAGGATCCTGAGCATCATTTATGGTCACCATTTTTCTTTGGAGACTCTCTTCCTTGTATACTACTTCTGCTACACTATTAAATCTTATGAGCTGCAAGCACTATGCCTTATGAAAATATTTGTTACACATCTTATGAATGCTTATAGAAACATAAACAATCAATGTTTAAAATAATCAAACTCATGGAATAATTCACATAGCTGTTATGCATTCATTTCTTTTGCCCATTCATGCAATTATGGAAATTGCCCATATTGACAATACTGGTCAAAACAGTCACTCGCACTTGTCTACTCTAATTATCTATGGTGTATGATAGTTCTAATCAAATTCTTGTTGTGTGTCATTATTCCCTGCTGGATAAGCTTTTCAATTCCTATCCCCGTGCTCCATCCCGACATCGGGTGTGGAAACTACATCACTTCAAAATTGACAATTTTCACCACAGTTCTGCACATTTTTACATAGTTGTAAAATATCATGAACTGCCAACTTCAGCCACCTGTAGAAAAAAATATATAAATATTCAGGAAAATTTTTCTACCGGGCGAAGTTAGTCCACATAACAAGGAACACTCAGCAACTCGCGGATCTCTGTTCCGATGCACCATTCATCTTTTATTAAATTCTGGGTTTGACTACTTTTCACTTTTAACATTTTTCCAAATCTTTGAATTTTGGGCCAAAAATGGCTATCTCCCAAACTGTGCATTTCTGGAAAATCTGTCTAACGGAATATGTTTGTTTTCATGAGAATAAAAATTGTTGAGTTCAGTAAATTTCTTGAATCCTAATTACAGGGTCACTTTCATCCACTGCAAGCTTTTCAAAATCTCCAAAAAGTGGCCCGAAATAGTGCTTTTTGGCCTTCACATTCACCTCGACTCCACATCCTTTGGAGTTTGGCTCCAAAATTCTAAAATTAACACTGTGCCTGCTCCTTGACCACTCCATATTAGTTTCGGCTCAATCTGATCTTCTGTCAAGCATCGGGACACCGATTTGTAAAAGACATTAATCCCAAATTTATGCCAAAATGGAGCATAATGGGCTCGGGATCCCCACTGGACCTTCCATGGAATTCGTTAATGGCCTCAGAAAGCCACTGACCTCTTCCAATTCTGATTCCGCATACTCCTGCAATCCAAAAATTAAATTTCGGGCTCTATACTTTTTTTTTTTTTTTTCACTCGAACCCGAAATCCGAAATTACGGGTTTGGGATTGCGGAAATCCAAAACGCAATTTTCAAAATTTTGCGTTCCTGCAACCCGCAACCCAAAATCCAAAATTGCGGAAATCCAAAACGCAATTGTCAAAATTTTGCGTTCCCGCAACCCGAAATCCGAAATTGCGGAAATCCAAAAAGCAAAATTTGGAAATCCTCGTTTCCGCATCTCGAAACCCGAAATCCGAAATTGCGGGTTCGGAATTGCGGAAATCCAAAATGAAAAATTTGGAAATCCTTGTTCTCGCAACCCAAAATCCCGAAATCCCGAAATTGCGGAAATCCAAAACGCAAAATTTGGAAATCCTCGTTCCCGCAACCCGAAATCCCGAAATCCACCACTGTGGAACACCTCCGGCCCTGCAACTTGCGGGGTTTATAACTCTTTCGTCCCTTGGCCAAGGCGAGTCTGGTACTATTGGAAATCTGTTGGAGAGCTCTATGCAATGGTGTGATCTTCTGCCACATCTGAGAACTCTGATCCTGCCATTTTTCCATTCCAAAATGACACCCCAACTTCACCAATACCATGTTAAAACATTTTGTTACTTGTCTGCAAACTCAGAGTTTGGCCCAAGCAGCCCCAGTGCTGCAACAGGGGATCTGATACCACTCTGTCATGTCCCCTCCCATCATTCCAAACCATAGAGGGAACATGACTGACATTCCATGGCTTATTTGGTAAAACTCAGCCCCATACATTACTCAGAAATTCATAATAAATAAAAACTTATGTGTGCAAATTCATACTCAAATAAACACAGCGGAATTAAATCATATTTGCTAGCACACAAACAGTAATGCATCAACATATCTATCTGTCATGTCCCAAATTTGGCATTGGGTCACAATGGCTTAATCACATTGGCCCTATTCATTAGAGTTTGTCAAATTGATGCTAAAGGTCAAATAATTGCCAAGGAGGAAAATTACTAGTTTCCTAGGTTTGGGGTGGAAGCTTTGGGATTTGGAATAATGGGGATAATAAATGATGTTCGAACATTAGAATGGCATAAATATTTAATAAAGGAGCTAAATAAATATATACAAGTGAAAATCAAAGTGGCATTTGATCATGAAAGCACATGGAGGAAGTGGGACCCACATATGGCTAGATTTCCTCACTACACTTGGCATCATTCTTTCACCAATTCGAATTCAAGGTGAATGGTAACATAGTTGGGGGAGTCCAAAAGGTATTATTCATTGCATGACTCATCCAAGGTCAAAATATAGAGGAAGAGTAACTCCCATGGAAGAGGAAGAGGCAATTTGGAGCTAGTGAGACACTTGGGCTAGATTCCCTAGCTCTATGACAACAATGATGAAGATGCTATGACACCTATGACACAAATCAGACCTGAAGGCTGACATATGACATATATGACATGTCAGGGCTAAAAATAGACTCCAAGAGGGTGCTCAAGGGTGTTAGGGCAGCTAAGATGCTTCCACATGTGATTTGGTGGAAGTGGGAGACTAGGAATTGTTGTACAAGCGGTGTTCTTTGGAATCTCTTCCCAACTTGAGTTGGCATGAGTCTCTTGGAAGTAATTCGACCCATGGAGGCCATTAGAACTTTATAAATGTCAATAACAAAGAATGAAACCAGATTTTGATCATTTGTAGAATTTACAATTGCATTTGTGAAGAGGGAGAGCTAGTGGATGACTAGTTTCTTGCCTTAGGCAATTTCGAGGGTGAAAGATTCCCATCCAAGTTGGTAATTGGAAAGGCCATTCAGACCTTTCATTTGGAGCTTTAATGGAGTCTTTATTTGTAGGTGTAAGCTACAGGGCAGCTCATGGTTTCTTCTATTGCAGCTCACTCCTTCAACCATTTCCAGTTTTGATGGCATATTCTTGATCCTTGAGGGAGGGCGTTTTTGGTGAGCTATTGTACTCTTTGGGGGAGCTTCTAATGCCCCATTTATTTTGTAATATGAATTAAATACTCTGTTCTTCATCTCCCGAAAGTTTCAGGTCAAAATTCCAAGTAGAAATGTATAAATCTCATTTTTAATGGAAGAACAATGCCATTTCCCCACTACCTTGTTGTGAACCAATGTATTGATGATGATTTAGAATGAATGGATGATTCTCTGATGCATTTGTGATTAATGGACTGCCATGGATGTATTTTACAAGTTTCATGTACTGTACTTGAGCATTTGAATTATTTTTACTCAGTTTAATTGCATTGGGAGAAGAAATAGTGCCATTTCCCCAAGGGTTGAATTGGTGATTTTTGCAGTTGAATGGGAGAGGGTTGGAACATATATAATAATCAATTAATGGTTCACATGAGACCTTAATAACATCATTAATACATTCCCTACCTTTGTTCAGAAATTTGAGTGGCTTTGGAGGCATTTGGGAAGCCATTTTCAGTACTTACCCCAGGGGGATTTGAACCCCAAATTACTAGTAAAATTGCATACTTGGTCCAGAATCTTAAGAGAGTTTGCAGAGGTATTTCGGTGGCCATATATCATCCGTGAACATCATATTCAAGTCCTAATATCATTCATACACATTCCTTGAATATTTGAAGGCATTTGGAGTCAATTCGAGACCTAGAGACCAATACTAGTCAAAGGCAAATTACTAGTAAAGTTCCCTACATTGGCCAGAATTGAAAGAGTATTTGCAGAAGTATTTTAAAGGTCCAAATGAATCCCTAAAACACATATTTATGTTCTAATATCATTCATATACCCTCTCAGAATATTTGGGATCATTTGGGGCAAATTTGAGACCTAGAGATCAAAACTAGTCAAAGGTCGAACTAGGGAAAAAAAGTGGAAAATTGTCATTTTAATAAAATTCCTAATAAGGGACATTACAGTGGTATCAGAGCATGGTCCTTGCACCTGTGGATTAGGTACATACATTCAAGAATAATAGGCAGCCATGTCTTACTATTATGATGAATCCTATGAGTACAATTCTTATGAAGAATATGCAGATGCTTATGAGCAATATGAAGCAGAATGTGAATGGTACGAGGAAGAGATGTCATCATGCAACAATTATTACAATTTCAAGAGAAATGAAGATTATTCTTATGACTTTACATCTGATGAATATGAGTGTGTCACACCAACCAAGGATAATTCTATGAGTGAGTTCCAAAGATGGAGAACAAAATATAAAACCTTGCCCCAACAATATAAAAAATATCAAGAATATCTTGCTTTTAGCAAAAATACACAAAATGCCATGTCTTTTGAGTACTTTGATGAACATGTTTTTGAAAATAGGCCCAAACATGAAGATGTGGAGTTAGTAAAGAAAGGTTTATGCCCTTCTTGTAAAGAACCTTAGAGTGAGTATCATACATGTGTGCATGAAATTATGTCCCACTTGAGGAGAGCTTTTGGGAATTCTTCAAAAAGAGATTCCAAAGATATTGATCATAAGGAAAACAAGGGGCAAAATGCATCATCTTGCTTGAAGGATAAAAATGAAGAGACATCACAAGAGCATGAAGAAGATTCTATTAAAAATATGGAAGATCATTTTGAGACACCTTCTAGCTTAGACATGAACCAAAGAGCATCTACTGATGGATGCTTAAACTATGAAGGAGTACCTACTGATGGGTGCTCACACCTCTATGTTGGTGACATAGATATAACTTTTGAAAGTGTTGCTGCAAGCCAAAGTTCCATTAATCATGATAATGAAGACCTTGTAGCAGTTGCAGAAGAACCAAGATCAACTTCCCCATCACCACTTGAGCTTCATGAAGTTGGTCCAAGCAAAATTGAAGAAGATGAGGAGGTTCATTTGCAAGAGCCTCATTTTCTTGAAGGGTCCTTAAAGGTGAATGAAAAGAAGATCCAAGATTCCCTCAACATTCTCCATGACACTCAAGCATTGGTGTCAAATTCTTGTTGGAGAGCTACTTCATTGGAGGAAACATCCTTCATTGAAGACGTGGAGAAGATTCAAAGAGCAATGTGCCACATCAAAGGTAATTTCATGTCTTTGCTTTTTGATAGAAACCATTTGTTTGAGCTTAATGAATTGTTACATGATGCATACTTGAAGAATAATGAGGATATTCATAAGCTCACAATTCAAAATGAGCAACTTCTTGAAAAGTTGCAAGATACTTGTTTTTCCTCCTATGTTTCAGATTGTCAAATGGTAGATTGTTTGGAGGATTCTCATGACATGGTGGATCATGAGAAATGTGGAAATTTGAATGTGCTTAATGTGTTTGAATATGAACTTTAAGATATCCAAACATTTGATGTGGTGGAAGAGGAACTTGAATTGTCTCTTGATGAAGGTTATGCAATTTTTAAAGAAGAGCATGATTCCTCTACATTGGAACCAATCTATAACAAAAGTTTCACACTTTTGAAGGAGCTGCATGATACTACCCATATGGATCCTTCCCATGATGAAACTTCTGCACTTTTTTATCATTTGGGTAAGTTAGTTCATTATCCTACATCCTACAATTCCATGTTTTGCAGCATTAGTCTCAATGAAGTATGGGTGAAAGGGTTCTTTTTGATGGTGCCACATGAGGAGTATGGAACTCTTAGATTTAACTTTTACGATGACATGGTTGGAGCACATTCTTATTCACATTTGCAACAGCATCCTTTGTTACTTTATGATGATGCACATCTACACGAATGCGCCTATGATATGCATTTGAGTCACTTGAAGACTCATGGTTTTTCTTGCTCAACACTTGATTCATTTGATGTTAGAGGAACTTCATCCAACACTTGGGTGAATAGATTTATGATTGGAGAACATTTTTGTTGCAAGACACATACTTTGTTATAGATGTATGACTCTCACATTCAGGGATGTATGGGTGAGACTTCTTTGAGTCATTTGAAGTCTCCTTGTTTTTTCTGCTCATTATTTGGTTCAGATTTTAGTGGAGATTCTTCATTCATTTCTTGGATGAAAGAATACATGGTTGAATATTTTGATGCATATCACATCCTTTTGGAGAAGCATTATAGGACATGGGATCCTCACCTATGTCATTGGAGCAGATTTGATTGGTCACTTGAATCTTGTATGCACTTGGAAAATGGTGGTCTACTTGCTTGGAGGTATAAACACTTTCAGGACTCTTTGATTAAGCATATCCTTGATGTACATTTTCATTATGTTGTTATGTACTTTGATGATATATATTCGATACTCATGATGTTTGGAAGGATGCATACAAGAAAATGGGATCCAGGAATCCTCTTAACTAATGGTGTGGGTTGGAGAGCACTCTTAATTATTGGGGTGCAATACAAGCAACGGGACCCTGGAATAATTTTTATCTCATTGGTTTCAAATTTTTTGGGGAAACAAACAGTATGGGAGATGGATTTCCCCACTTAATAAAGTGATTTTTATCAGAGTAGTGCAGCAGCAAGCATGGTGGTTCCTCTCTAAAATCTTCATGGAAACTCAAAGACTCAAGGTTGGGCAATTCAATGGCAACTTCAATGGAAACTTCAACACCCATGTTTAAAACTGCTTGAGGACAAGCAATATTGGGAAGGGAGCATTTGTCATGTCCCAAATTTGGCATTGGGTCACAATGGATTAATCACATTGGCCCTATTCATTAGAGTTTGTCAAATTGATGCTAAAGGTCAAATAATTGCCAAGGAGGAAAATTACAGTTTTCTAGGTTTGGGGTGGAAGCTTTGGGATTTGGAATAATGGGGATAATAAATGATGTTTGAACATTAGAATGGCATAAATATTTAATAAAGGAGCTAAATAAATATATACAAGTGAAAATAAAAGCGGAATTTGATCATGAAGACACATGGAGGAAGTGGGACCCACATATGGCTAGATTTTCCCACTACACTTGGCATCATTCTCTCACCAAT
The DNA here is from genome assembly GCA_027924585.1 of Larix kaempferi. NCBI lineage: Eukaryota > Viridiplantae > Streptophyta > Pinopsida > Pinales > Pinaceae > Larix > Larix kaempferi. Next base: position 11,687,336 of record BSBM01000936.1, read on the forward strand.
TCGAATTCAAGGTGAATGGTAACATAGTTGGGGGAGTCCAAAAGGTATTATTCATTGCATGACTCATCCAAGGTCGAAATATAGAGGAAGAGTAACTCCCATGGAAGAGGAAGAGGCAATTTGGAGCTAGTGAGACACTTGGGCTAGATTCCCTAGCTCTATGACAACAATGATGAAGATGCTATGACACCTATGACACAAATCAGACCTGAAGGCTGACATATGACATATATGACATTTCAGGGCTAAAAATGGACTCCAAGAGGGTTCTCAAGGGTGTTAGGGCAGCTAAGATGCTTCCACATGTGATTTGGTGGAAGTGGGAGACTAGGAATTGTTGTACAAGTGGTGTTCTTTGGAATCTATTCCCAACTTGAGTTGGCATGAGTTTCTTGGAAGGAATTCGACCCATGGAGGCCATTATAACTTTATAAATGTCAATAATAAAGAATGAAACCAGATTTTGATCATTTGTAGAATTTGCAATTGCATTTGTGAAGAGGGAGAGCTAGTGGATGACTAGTTTCTTGCCTTAGCCAATTTTGAGGGTGAAAGATTCCCATCCAAGTTGGAAATTGGAAAGTCCATTCAGACCTTTCATTTGGAGCTTTAATGGAGTCTTTATTTGCAGGTGTAAGCTACAGGGAAGCTCATAGTTTCTTCTATTGCAACTCACTCCTTCAACCATTTCCAGTTTTGATGGCATATTCTTGATCCTTGAGGGAGGGCGTTTTTGGTGAGCTATTGTACTCTTTGGGGGAGCTTCTAATGCCCCATTTCTTTTGTAATATGAATTAAATACTCTGTTCTTCATCTCCATAAATTTTCAGGTCGAAATTCCAAGTAGAAATGTATAAATCTCATTTTTAATGGAAGAACAATGCCATTTCCCCACTACCTTGTTGTGAACCAATGTATTGATGATGATTTCGAATGAATGGATGATTCTATGATGAATTTGTGATTAATGGAATGCCAAGGATGTATTTTACAAGTTTCATGTACTGTACTTGAGCATTTGAATTATTTTTATTCAGTTTAATTGCATTGGGAGAAGAAATAGTGCCATTTCCCCAAGGGTCGAATTGGTGATTTTTGCAGTTGAATGGGAGAGGGTTGGAACAGATATAATAATCAATTAATGGTTCACATGAGACCTTAATAACATCATTAATACATTCCATACCTCTGTTCATAAATTTGAGTGGCTTTGGAGGCATTTGGGAAGCCATTTTCAGTACTTACCCCAGGGGGATTTGAACCCCAAATTACTAGTAAAATTGCATACTTGGTCCAGAATCATAAGAGAGTTTGCAGAGGTATTTTGGTTTCCATATATCATCCCTGAACATCATATTCAAGTCCTAATATCATTCATACACCTTCCTTGAATATTTGAAGGCATTCGGAGTCAATTCGAGACCTAGAGACCAATACTAGTCAAAGGCAAATTACTAGTAAAGTTCCCTACATTGGCCAGAATTGAAAGAGTATTTGCAGAAGTATTTTAAAGGTCCAAAGGCATCCCTAAAAAAAATATTTATGTTCTAATCTCATTCATATACTTTCTCAGAAGATTTGGGATCATTTGGGGCAAATTTGGGACCTAGAGATCAAAACTAGTCAAAGGTCGAATTAAGGAAAAAAAGTGGAAAATTGCCATTTTAATAAAATTCCTAACAAGGGAAATTACACTATCACAGGCATATGATGGTTCAAAATGCATAGAATTCAATCTCGTTCTCATGGCATGCACAGACTTCATGTCAATTTAATTAAGATAATCATTTCATTTCATTAACATGGACAATTAGCATTCATAACAGAACACATAATGATCATAATTTAAACCACAGAGAACACTTATCTTGAAGATGAATCTATCCAAACAATTGGCTATGTGAGAGAAACATTCCTCCCAACCATAGATCTCTGTCCAACCTATATTCTTTCAACTGAGAGATCACCCCCGAGCTGGGTTGTGTATCCACCAAGGAGAAACTAAATAGGCTCACTCAGAGCCATGGTTTCACTCAACAGCTATGCTAAGCCAACACACAGTTGGGTTTATCAAGTATACAAAAGAAAAAGGAGGGCAATGCTAAGCCAATGAGCTCATCCACAGTGCTACATGCATCTCAAGATAATTCAACAGTCAAAGCACCCACAATATCTACCACACCCAACACAAGGAAGGTCCCCTTCTCTGCTGCACAGTCCCTCAGGCGTCCCTTCCATCCAGTGCTCTTCATGATGGGCATAGAAAGGTCCAGCTGCTAATTCCTTGAGATTCTAGCCTTCACTGGGTTTATCAAGCAAACCCAACCTCTGCTCAGTCATTCACACTTGGATTTCTCACATTTCAGTCATCAAATAATTCAATCCCATCACTGGATTTCTAGGCTATAAAAAATGGGTTTTCTTATGGATTTCGGGGTATCTAATACTCCCAATTTCACCCCAAGGTTCATATCTATGGATTCCCCCATTGGATTTCACTGTCAATACTCAATTTTGAACGTTTATGGTTCTTCAAAACGTGGGTTCTTGCAAAGTTGCGATTTTTGGTTTTTGCTCACTGCTGGGAATTCGTAATGGATGAAAAATGATGCTGGGATGTTCCACAGTGGAATGGGATTGAGGAAGAACCCATTCCCATGAGGTAGAGTGACTCATGGTACAAGAAAACAAATCCCATACTCTGCCATACGAATTTCTGTGCTGCCCATGCTCCATTGAACCCATGGACTGAATTCTTCAACAATTTCCTTACAACAGAATTAAATGTCAGCAATGAAGGTCAAATGGGTTCTCACAATAACATTTGGAAGAATATGGTTCATCCCCACAACCCCCTGACCACTCCCTAGTGGAATACACATGGTCCCTTCTCATTCATTGCTTCCATAGCCAGTTTTGGTATTTTATTGCAATATCAAATATTTACATCAAATTACAATATTTCGTGGCTTAATGGCTCATGGGTAATAAAATGTCAAATACTTTCCATTCTAAATAAATCCGAACATACATTAGCGGGGCCTTAGACTTGAGCTCCACGCTAGGGAAAGATACATCGCATGTATACAATGTTTACATTAACATCCAATATTTCATAAGGGTCAAAATTGAGGTATTACAGTCAATGACGATGATCTCATACGGACCGCTGGCGATGGTCTTCCATCTTCATGGAAGACATTCTTGGCTGTAACAAATGGTCGAGAAGTGCAACCTAAATTCGAGAGACTGTGGCATGATTTCTTACAAGAAGAAGGGAAAATCCAGAGCAAGTATATTGTCTCCAAAGAAGAAAACCTCGCTCTTGCGGCACAAATAAAAAGAGGTAAGAAATCTCACAATAAATTCTCTCATCAAAAGGAGAATGATTTCAAGAACTTTGATAAGTCTAAAGCTAAATGTCTCAATTGCAATAAGAAGGGCCATTATGCAAGAGAATTTCATGCAAGGAAAAGAGGAAAGTTCAAGGGTAGGTTTCATGCTTCTATTGCTACAGAAGATGAACCTACAAGAAATAATTCATTTGATGATCAAGAGACAAAGGAGTACTATCTTGTCTCATCTCTTTCTGGATCCAATACCACTAGTGATGAGACATGGCCGGTAGATAGTGGCACATCCAAGCACATGACTGGATATAGGAGCGCTATCACAAATTTGAAGGAAAGTAAATTTTCTTGTAAGGTGGAGCTTCGAGATAATACCACCTATTCGATCCAAGGAATTGGATCCACTTCTTTTCAGTTCGATTCAAAAGATGTACTCCATGTGGATAAAATTTTGTTTGTCCACGGATTGAAGAAGAACCTCCTGCTTTTTTCGGTTCTAGAAGATAAAGGATTCAGAGTTATCTTTATGGACAACAAAGCACTTCTATGGCCTAAGCATGAAGCCTCTGAACTCTGCATCAGTGATTGGAGTTAGAGAGGGAGGTCTCTACAAATTTATTGGAAAACTCATTCAAGCCATGATCCATGACACAGTCAGTCCTTGTGAGCTATGGCATAGAAGTCTTGGTCATATCCTTTTCAAAGTGCTACTCGAATTGCAAAATATGGTGAAAGGTATGCCCATGTTTAAATCTGATTTTGATAGTGTTTTTCAAGGTTGCGCTCTGGGGAAGAATGTTAAGAAGATTTTTCCAAGTTGTACCAAAAGATACAAGGGGATCCTTGACTTGATTCATTTCGATCTATGTAGTCCTATGTATGCACCCTCCTTGAGTGGTTATTTATATTATGCACTTTTCATAGATGACTTCTCTTGCAAGTAATGGGTTTAATTTCTGAAAGCAAAGAGTGAAACTTTCATCAAGTTTCAAGAGTTTAAAGCAATGGTTGGGAATAAGACTGGGAAGCACATTCGTGCTTTAACATCTGATAATGGAGGAGAATTTGAGTCCCATGAATTCAATGAATTCTGTCGAGATGCAGGAATAAAAAGACAGTTGACTGTACCCTACAACCCCCAACAAAATGGGGTTGCTAAAAGAAAGAACAAAACAACATGTGAGGCTACAAAATCCATGATGCGTGATCAGGACCTGCACACATACTTATGGGTATAATCCTGCAATAGTGCTATTTATATTCAGAATAGAAGCCTTCATGCTATCTTGGGAGAAAAGACTCTTGAAGAGGTTTTCACAGGTGAAAAGCCAAATATTGGACACTTGAAGATTTTTGGTTGTCCTGTTTACATTCACATAAAAAAAGAGAAGAGGACAAAGATGGATCCATCCGGAAAGAAAGGAACATTTATTATATATAGTGAATCCTCCAAATCCTACAGAATCTATGTTCCAGGACAAAGAAACGTTGAAGTCAGCAGAGATGTAACATTTCATGAGGAGGATGCCTTCAAGTGCTCCAAAGAACTTCAGTGTGATTTAGATATGGAGGAGCATGATACTCCTATGATGGAGGATCCAGTTTTTGGTTCCCCCCTTTCAAATGGTGAGATGGAGAAGTTGGATGAGTCCATATATTCGCTTAATCCTGAAGAGCCAAAAGATCTGATAGACAGATCTCTTGATGAACCTTTTTCTAAGAGGAGATTTGCATGGTGTGGAGAAATTCTGCAAGAGGAAGAAAATGATGGAGCACCTCCAGGCTCATCTAGAGAGTGAAAGAGTCCTGAAATATTTTCAGGATATGTATCACATATGAGTCACATCAGTGATTTATAACCCTCTAGCTATGAGTAATCCTCAAAGCAACAAGTATGCAAAGATTCCATGGTAGAAGAATACACATTTATCATGAAGAATGATGTGTGGGAAGTGGTTCCTAAACCTGATGGGAAGTTAATAGTAACTTCCGAGTGGCTTTGTAAAATCAATCATGCAATTGATGGAAGTATTGAAAAGTATAAAGAAATATTTGTGGTCCATGGTTTCTCATAGAAAGAAGGGATATATTATGATGAGACTTTCGCTCCTGTGGCCAGGTACACTACTACCCGAACCATAATTTCCCTTGCTTCAGTTTTTGGTTGGAAACTTCACCAGATGGATGTGAAGATTTCCTTAATGGTGAGGTTGAGGAAGATGTTTCCATACAACAAACTGAGGGGTTTGTAATTCATGGGAAAGAGTCCCATGTATGCAAACTCAAGAAATACTTCTATGGGCTTAAGCAGTCCCTGAGGGCTTGGTATTCAAGGATTGACAATTATCTTCTAAGCTTGGGATTCTCCAAAAGCGAAGATGACCCCAACTTGTACTTCAAGGCTGTGAAGAACCAACCATTGATCTTGGTTCTCTATGTTGATGACTTGTTCCTTACTAGAGAGGAGCAACATATAGCTTGGTGCAAGAGGGAGCTCACTTCTGAGTTCAAAATGAAAGACGTAGGTATTATGCACTATTTTCTTGGTCTAGAGGTTTGGAAAAAGAAAGATGAGATCTTTCTTTCTCAAGGAAAGTACACAGTTTATGTATTGCGGAGATTTGGTATGATGGACTATAAGTCCATGTCTACTCCAATGGTGTCTAATCTAAAGAAGCTACATGAGTTAGATTCTAGATCAGATATAGTGTATCCTACCATGTATAGAAAAATCATTGGTTCGTTGATGTAGTTGATACATAGTAGACCAGACATATGTTATGCAGTGAGTATCTTGAGTCAGTTCATCTCTGAGCCAAGACATAAACATTGGGTTTCTGCCACGCATGTGCTCTAATACCATGTTAATTTTTTAATCTCTAATTCGGAAATATAGTAGTACTTGAAATCAAATAACAATGATACATATAAGCAATCACATTTGACACATGAATTTACCCTGGGGAAACCCTCTATGACTTGAGGGGGAAAACTTCTCTATAGATGAGCTAGAATTTGATGTAGAGTTTTCCTTCTCTTTAAATTTTTGGTTTCTAGATTCTTCATATTTAGGCCATTTTTCCAGTTTGTTTGAAATATGAGCATTTTTTTGACTGCATTTTATCTCGGATAATGTCTGCAATATTATGACATTCATCTCTTGTTGTTCTTTTCTATCCTTATAGTTATCATCCTTGCAACTTTGTAATTCAGCTCTTAAGCTCTGTATAATTTTTATTAATTCAGAAGGTGTTGGGTTTCTCTGATCACTATTGTATTCAACACATATTTCCTTCTCTTGTGGTTGAGGGGAATTAAGATGTCCATGTTGACCAGAAACCTGATTATTACTCATGTTAATGGTTCTTCTAATTCTGCTATTGTCTCTGGTTTATTATTTGATCAGTAAGTTCCTCTTGTCAGGCTAATACCTCCCAAGACCTTTCACATTCTGCTTTGTTCCTAGTTGTATTGATAGTTAAATTAAATAACTGTGATGACACAGAATTTTGTTTTCGAAGATTATTCAACATATCTGGTTGTGTCTGTTGAGTAAGTGCCATATGTCTTTGTTTTTCTTTATCTGACGTGCAAAAACAAATGATTTTGTTAGTTTAACTTCCTCATTGTTTTTCTTGCAATAAGCCCATAGGCCTCTGAGTGTTGAAACTCATCTCTGATACAAATTGAAATGTCCCTAATTACCAAATAATTTTTTTTTGTTATTCGGAAATTCTCTAAAGTTTATAAGTTATTGTCTGTAATGACCATTTTTTAAAAATTTATTAAAATGCCAAATTTTCCACTTTTCCCCCAATTTCAACCTTTGACTAGTTTTGTTGTTTTGGTCTCCAAATTACCCCAAATGCTCCCAAATCTTCTGTAAGGGTATATGAATGATATTGAGACTTGAATATTAGGTTCAGGGATGATTTATAACCCCCAAATACTTCTGCAAACTTGTTTTATATTCTGGTCAATGTATGGAAATTAACTAGCAAATTGTGCATCAAATCCCCCCTGGGTAAACATTGAAAATGGCCTTCCAAATGCTTCCAAACTCTCTCAAATTTATGAACATAGGTAGGGAATGTATTAAGGATGTTAATAAGGTTCCCAATGTACCATTAATTAATTATTATGTCTGTTCCAACCCTCTCCCATTCAGCTGCAAAAATCACCCATTCGACCCTTGGGGAAATGGCCTTATTTCTTCTCAAAATGCAAATAAACTGAGTGGAAAGACTTCAAATGCTCAAGTACTGTATATGAAACTTATAATATACATCCATGGCAGTCTATTAATCACAAATGTATCAGATAATCATCCTTTCATTCGAAATCATTAGAATCATAATGGTATACATCAATGTAGTGGGGAAATGGTCATTGTTTGCTCATTAATCAACATTTTTACATACAAACAATGGATATTTCGACCTGAAACTTTCTGAAGATGAAGAAAAGAGGATATAAATATATTACAATCATAAATACATCATATGAAGCTCTCCCAATGAGTACAATAGCTCACCCAAAGTGCAATCCCTCAACGAGTGTGAATATGCCATCAAAACTAAAAATGGTTGAGAGAAAGTGCTACACTAAACCAAACCAAGAGATTCCTTGTAGATACTACCTGCAAATACAAACTCCATTAAAGCACCATGAAATACCTGAGTGGCCTCTCCAAACACCAACTTGGATGAGAATCTTTCACCCTCGAAATTGGCTAAGGCAAGAAACTAGTCATCCACTAGCTCTCTCTTCACAAATGCAATATTTCTCAAATCATCAAAAGCTATTCTCATACCTGATTTCTAAATTTTATAACCAACATTAGCCTTCTAAGGGTTGAATTCCTCCCATTAGCTTCTAGAGATTTCCACTCAGGAAATATTCCACATTTGCCACTTGTCTCCTAGTTTCCAACCTTCCATCTTCTCCCAATTCGAGTAGGAGTCTCTTTGGCTTCTCCAACTCCCATGAACGCCTTCCTTGAGCCTATTTTTGGGGATGACATGTCATAATGGTCAGATGTCAGAATTCATATATGAAGTTTGTGATAGATGTCATAGATGCTCCATTATTGTTGTCATAAGGCTAGGGAATCTAGCCCAAGTGTCCACTAGCTTCCAATTTGACTCTTCCTCTTCCATGGAGGTTACCATTCCATCCCATTTCGACCTAAGATTCTCCATGCCATGTGTATGCTTTACCAACTCACCCAATAATGTTTTCCTTCCCATGGATTCAAAATGGCAAGAGAGATTTGCCATGTGGCAGTGAGAAACCAAGCTAGTGTGGGTCCCACATCCTCCAAATGTCTTCAAAACCATTTTCCACCTAGAATTTCTCTTGAATTTATTTATTCAACCTATTTATTAAATACTTGAACCCTTCTAATGTCTAAATATAATTTATTAGCTTCCTTATTGCAATTCCACATGTGTCCATCCAACCTATGAAACTAGTAGGATTGATGGGATTGTCTTACTATGCAATTATTTGAATGGGGACATTACAGTCCTCCCCACCCAAGATTGTTTGTCCTCAAGAAATTTCAGATTTGGATGCTGCAAAATATTCTCCTCTTCCCATGTGGCATCTTCATTTGGTAAGTCCTTCCATTGCACTAAATATTCTTTGATAATTCTACTCCTCAACCTCCTTTCCCGTGTTTTCAAAATATTTTCCAGAACAAGTGTAAGCTGACCTTCATCATCCAAATGAGGAAGTATTTCTGAAGTGATGATTTGCTAACCAAGGGATTTATTGAGACAATAAACATGGAATACATTATGGATTTTACTCCCTTCCGGAAGTTTTAGTTCATATGCTACTTCTCCAACCTTCCACACTACCTTGTATGGCCCATAGTACCTTGGTTTTAATTTTTCTACTCCATTCTTTTTGAGAGATGTTTGTTTATATGGCTGCAACCTTAAATACACTAAATCATTGACCTTAAAGGTTCTTTCTTCTCGATGTCTATCAACATATTGTTTTTTCTGATTTTAAGCAACCTGCAAATTGTCTTTCAAGAGCTTTAAAATTTCTTGGCTCTCTTCCACCAAATCTTTAGCCTTTGGGGCTCTACTATCACCAAATATGATTTCAGCAAATGTAAGTGCATCATAACCATATAATCCTTTGAAAGGAGACATCCCTATTGACATATGATAAGTGGTGTTGTAGCAAACTCACCCAAGTGTAGCCATTTTGCCCATGTTTTTTGTTGCTCTCCCACATAGTTTCTTAGGTATCCTTCCAACCATTGATTCACCCTCTTTGTTTTTCCATCAGTTTGTGGATGATATCCGGTACTTGGAGTCAATTGAGTGCCCACCAATCTAAAAATTTCTTGCTAAAAATCACCCATGAATCTACTATCTCTATCATTGACAATGCTCTTGGGGAGCCCATGCAATATGAAGATTCCTTTGAAACAAATACCAGCCACTTGTGCAGCACTAAAATATGATGTAACAACAAAGAAATGAGCAAATTTTGTCAATCTATCCACTACCACATATATGCAATCCTTACCCAAAGATTTAGGCAAACCAGTGATGAAATCCATGGAGATACTGTCCCATTTTTGCTCCGGAATGGGCAATGGTTGTAATAGGCCAGCTGGACATGTAAGTTTTGATTTGTTTTGTTGACATACTTTACATTCATTCACATATTTTTGAACATCTTCCTTCAGCCCCTTCCAAAAAAACCTTTGCCTCAACTATATATAAGTTTTGAAGATCCCCGGATGGCCTACCAGTGGGGAATCATGTGCTTCTTGCAAAATTCGGTACTTGAGCTTTGATTTCTGAACTAAATAAATTCTGCCCTTATAATATATCATCCCATTCAAAATCCTGTAGTTATCATTCCCTTTGATTCCATCCAACACATCACAAGCAAATTTCTCTTTAGCATATTCAATTAGTAACATATTTTTCCAATCCTTGGCAATGTCCATGAGAGAAAAAGAAGGTCTTCTTGACAAAGCATCTGCTACTATATTATTCTTTCCTTTGACATATTCAATTTCAAAATCATAGGCTTGAATCTTGCTTACCCACTTTTGTTGTCTTTCATTTAGATCTTTTTGGGTGAGAAAGTGTCTTAGACTATTGTGGTCCATTTTCACCACAAACTTGCTGCCCACCAAGTATTGTCTGAATTTGGCCAATGCATGCATAATGGCCATCATTTCTTTATCATAGATGGAGTAAAGTTTTTCATGATGCTGCAACTTCCTGCTCTCAAAGGCTATGGGGTGTTGGCCTTGCTTTAGGACAACCCCTATTTCTCCACTTGAAGCATCACATTCCACAACAAAAGGTTTAGTAAAATCAGGAAGTGCAAGTATGAGACAACTACTCATTACCTCTTTCATTTTTTGGAAGGCCTTTTCAGCCTCTTCATCCCACTTGAAAGCATCCTTCTTAGTCAAATCAGTGAGTGGAGAAGTCAACTTGGAGAATCCTTTCACAATTTTTCTGTAATAGGTGCATATGCCAATAAAACCTCTCAATTCGGTAATATGTTTGGTGATGGCCATTCTAAGAAAGCCCTAATTTTTTCCATGTGTACCTTCGCTCCTTCTTTCCCAATAATGTTCCCAAGATACAGTATTTATTTCATCCCAAATTCACATTTTGACAACTTAGCAAATAAGGACGCTTCTTGCAAAATTTTCAACACAATCTCTAATTGCTGCAAATGTTCTTCCCATGTTTTACTGTAAATGAGAATGTTATCAAAGAAAACCAAAACAAACCTTCTTAGTTGCTTGCAAAAGATCCTATTCATGCATTCTTGAAATGTGGCTGGAGCATTAGTTAACCCAAAAGGCATGACTAGAAATTCAAAGTGGCCATAATGACATCGAAAAGCAGTCTTTTGCACATCTTCATCTTTCATTCAAATTTGATGATATCCTGATCTAAGGTCAATTTTGGAGAAGTATTTGGCCCCATGTAGCTCATCCATGAGATCATCAATCCTAGAAATAGGATACCTATTCTTGATAGTCTTTTTGTTCAAGGCTCTGAAATCTATGCACATTCTCAATGTTCCATCTTTTTTCTTCACTAGCACTACTGAAGAAGCATAAGGGCTAGAGCTTGGTCTAATGAGTCCCAACTCTAGGAGTTCTTGGATGGATTTTTCAATCTAATCTCTGAACCTTTTAGGATGTCTATAAGGTGGTATCTGAATGGGTGAAGTACCCTCCTCCAAAACAATGCTATGCTCAACCCCTCTATCTGGTGGTCTACCATGTGGAAGGTCTCTAAAAACATTTTTATATTTTTGCAAGAGTCTCTCTATCTCCTTTGGGTGTTCAAAAACCTTTATATTTGGCTTGGGAGATGTAACATGACATTCAACATCCCATTCTATGTCCCCATGCCTCAATATAGATCTCATACTATTGCAAGTCACTACTTGATTGGGATAAGTGTGCTTCCCTCTCACAACTCTTAGTACTGCTTTTGAATCTTGGAATTTCATTTCAGGAATTTGATAATTTATTGTATGCTCTCCTACTGAATACAACCATTGCACTCCCAAAACCACATTAGTATCAGCAACATCAACCACATAAAAACTATCAACAAAAGTATAGTTACCTACGGTGACTTGCAGCTTTGGAACCCATGTTTTGCATTGCATTGTGTTGTGACCGGGAATGACAACTGTGAAGCCATCAAATGGTTCAATAGGTATCTTTCTTTTCTCCACCATCTCTACATCAATGAAGTTATGGGTGGATCCTCCATATACCTGTCACAAGTCCAAAAATCGTAAAAAATTAAAAATTTTCAAAGCGGTCTAATCACCGATAATTTCTATGTGGAATTATAAAGTATGTGTTCAAATTCTTTTAAATACTGCTTATATAAAAATATTGCAATGTTTATTCAATTTATACACTATCTTGAAAAAAATTATAATTGTTCTAATGACAATTAATATCAAAGATCCCCTTAATGAAATTTTATGTATGATAAGGGCCAATGTTCATCATACATATACTTATAAAATAAAATAACATTCCTCTTTGTATGTGTACACACAATACAAACATATATTTTAAATACGATATTAGATAGCGGTAATTTTCTCTTTACCAACCTTTAAAGCAGTTTAAGAACATACAAAAATACCATATAGCGGAAAACGCAAAATAAATAACTTTGCAGATAAGGAAAACATAAAAGACACATTCACAAGAATGTTTGCATGATCTACTTTACCATTCATCCATACCCACAAGTGATATAGACAATCATGTCATCTTTAACATAAAAGTGGCATTTTAAGTACAACTACAATATAAAGAGAGATATACACATAAAAGTTACATACACAAAAGATACATGCAAGAAATGATACAATCAATGAAGCATGAGAGAGAGACCTCTTTTAAAGTGGTTCACCCACTCTTGGGTTACGTCCACAAAGGATTGTTTTTGTATTATAAGAGAATGTTTACAAATTGCAACTTAGTTGTTGCCAACATCCTTTCGTACCTTCTTTCTACATACGGAAAATGACTAATAAAATAAGGATATAGGGGTTATTCCCTCTATTTCATATTTTTGGATAATTTCAACTAAATGATAACAACCCCGTTTCATTTGAATATTGTATCAAATAACTTATACAAAATTATGAATTACATCATATCTTATAATCTTTCCTTCTAATTATGAGTAATGTCAACCTCTTTATATAATGTTCAATTATATTATTTATTAGCCTACACTAATCACTTTTGAAACAAGGACTACGTCCTTACTAACTTGGATAGGATAATAATATGTATTTCCTAAAGAGAAGGTATATGTGTTTGAGGGACCACTCCTATGTATAATATATACTTAAGTGAGTTCATGATTTATATAGGAGGGATACTAGACATAGTATGGAAGAATAATATTAATTTAGATATGTTTATATAAAACAATTTAAACTTTAACCTTAGTCACACTCCCTTTACACTATCATACGAGACGAGTTACTATACATAAATATAAAATGCATATTTATTCTTTGTATGGTCTTTTACCATAAGACCTTTCCCCGTGGAGTATTTTCCATCATGAGTTTTAAGATAGCATATAAACATTTATATATGTAAAGATGGTGTCTCCCATCGAGACTATGGCCAACCTTATCCCATATCATATTCAAATATTTACATAACTCATGTAAAAGTATATTGTAAAGCACAGGCAATGAAAAGAAAAACTTAAGGCCGCGCCTTTAGATTAACTAAATTTTGACCTAAGTATTTCAGAGATGGTAATAAACAGAGATGGTAATAAACAAAATTGTTGGGGGATCCATATATATATTTAAAATTTGAACTTCTCTTCCTTGTATGAGACGCATAATATATTTATACAAATGTATCAATAAATTTTACCTTATAGCCATTATCTATATCTTACCTTTATAAAGGTGTACTCGTTGATCACTAAAATATGGTAATTTTGAGAATTAAATCCAATATATGCTCATCAAATGTTTTATCTCGAGTTCATTTTGGTTTTTCTTATATATATATATAAATATACATAAATACTCCTCATGTATCAACTCTTATTTATCTTCCATATAGCATTTATATAATGTGTTATATGTATCATCTTTCATATATGTATGTTGGATCCTATATAATAAATAAATATATGCAAAATCACCTTTATCTTTTCTAAAAAGTATTTATAATTATTATAGTAATTTATACTATAACCTATATAAGCTCTTTATCATATAACTTCAATAATTAAATGTATTCTTGACATACCTATGTATGCATTATTTCTAGTTATTCATTATCACCATTATTTTGTAGGATTTCACATATATATATATGTGGTGTCCTAGAAGTGATACTTTTAATAAGATAAAAAGTAATATTTTAAATATTTCTAACTCATTATCACCACTATTTTGTAGGATTTCACACACATATATATATGTGTGTGGTGTCCTAGAAGTGATACTTTTAATAAGATAAAAAGTAGTATTTTAAAGATTTCTAACTCATTATCACCATTATTTTGTAGGATTTCACATATATATATATATATATGTGGTGTCCTAGAAGTGATACTTTTAATAAGATAAAAAGTAGTATTTTAAAGATTTCTAACTCATTATCACCACTATTTTGTAGGATTTCACACACATATATATATATGTGTGGTGTCCTAGAAGTGATACTTTTAATAAGATAAAAAGTAGTATTTTAAAGATTTCTAACCCATTTCTTTTTATCGAGGTTGGGTGGCTCAATTTTATGACTTGTCTTAGGTTTACTCGAGATTATTTAGTCCAAGTTATCAGTATGCTAACTCTATACATAAGCTCTATGACTTATTAAAAGATTACGACAAGTAATTGTCTTCCCCATCCTTTGACGACGACACTTATGACTTCTAGGTTTTTACCCGTAAAACTTACTCTAAATATTTTCGAGGTGTTCGTCGTCTAAAATATGTCAAACTTAAATCTCCTGGTCTAACATAACACTTATGACTAGGAAAATAAAGTAAAAATAGTCCCAAAGTCCACTGGTGGGGCCTTGGCCTTGAGCTCCTTAGCAGGGCCACTATACAATCATCATTATATTTACAATTATAATAACAATAAGGGTCGAATTTGAGGGATGTTACACTACCAAAACTGAAGTTCTTTGTCCTAGTACCACACCCTTGCATCAGATAGTATGATAGCGAGGTATTGCTGAAAGTACTGCCATTCTTGTTTTGTCCGGTGAAGGCTGATTTTCTTCTTGTCTTTCCTCTTCTACTACTGTCTCATATGCCTCCTCTTGATCTGAAATATGTCCATCTTCATCCATGCCCCCATCATACCCTCATTATCAGAAAATACTTCTATGTATTGGGCCTTTCCTAAAGTACATTTGTGCCCCGGTGTCCATGGTTGAAAGCATGTGAAGCACAATTTCTTTTTTTGAAGTTCATCCATGTTTAGTCCTTCTTTTTTATTCCTTTCAAATGAATCTTTTTGCCAAGGTTTCTTATCATATCCATCCCTTTGCCAAGGTTTCTTTTCAAATTTGTAGTTAGGCTTGGGAGGAAATCTTGTTCTAGGAAGCACATTTTGGAGATCCCCAGTCAAGCTCATTGCATCTTTTAATGTAGTTGGCTTGTGGGCTTTGAACAAACCTTTTAGGGTTAAGCCAAACCTTTAGTGAAAAACAATACCAACCTTCCCATAGACACATTATCCACCTTGATTGATAGTTTTTGAAAGTCCAACATATATTCAGTAGGGGTCCCAGTTTGCTTCAATTGAGCTAGTTCTTTGAAAGGCAATTTTGGATCTTTTTGTTCAAATCTCTCTATTACCCTGTCAACAAATTCTTCATATGTTTTAACCTGATCATGACCCAAGGTTTCCAGGCCATGGAACCACCATTCATTGACATCTCCTTCCGAATGCAAAATAGCCATTTTTAATGCATCCTCTTCCCACATAGGATTCAGCTGAAAATACACATCCAGTTTTTGCGCCCAAGTATTAGCAGAATTTTGAGAGGAACCATCAAAAGTGGGAACTAACATTTTACTAATAGCACCATTTAATTCTTCGTTTTGGAATGGACTCCTATTGTCCTCCCTCCTTTTCATTTTATATATGGCATCAATGTATTGACTAAATGGTAGACCTCTTTTACATTCTTCACTCAACTCATTCCATTAGTTTGCTAGTTTACTATTATCCATTTGAACATAAGGCTCTTCTTTGGGTGTGAGAAATTTAGGTGCAGTATGCCTTTGTGTGCTTTGAAATTCATCAGGTCTATTATGGGGTCCTGTACTTGAGAAAAAATGCTCACCCATGTTCCTCCTTTCTCCTGAATGTGAACCATTTCTATCTCCCATCATCCCTTTGCTTACAAGTTGGCTACCCAACAATTCCAACCCTTTCATCAATTGTCTACTCATCTCTTGCATTCCCATGGTAATCCCATCAAAACATGGTTTTAAAGCTGCAACAAGTTCCTCTTTATGTCTTAGGTTTTCATCCTCCTCTCTACCCATGATTTTAACAAAAGGTTCTTTTTCCTCTACTACCTCTTCTTCAACAAAAACCTCTTCAACTACTGGTTCAAAGGGTGGTGGTTTATTTTTTTGACTTATTGTTAAGACCACTAAGTTCCAAGAACATGCTCTGATACCACTTGTAATGACCATTTTTTAAAATTTTATTAAAATGCCAAATTTTCCACTTTTTCCCCAATTTCGACCTT
The DNA here is from genome assembly GCA_027924585.1 of Larix kaempferi. Lineage (NCBI taxonomy): Eukaryota > Viridiplantae > Streptophyta > Pinopsida > Pinales > Pinaceae > Larix > Larix kaempferi. The sequence goes on from BSBM01000936.1 coordinate 11,703,983, forward strand.
TGACTAGTTTTGGTCTCCAAATTACCCCAAATGCTCCCAAATATTCTGTAAGGGTATATGAATGATATTGAGACTTGAATATTATGTTCAGGGATGATTTATAACCCTCCAAAGACTTCTGCAAACTTGTTTTATATTTTGGTCAATGTATGGAAATTAACTAGCAAATTGTGCATCAAATCCCCCCTGGGTAAGCATTGAAAATGGCCTTCCAAATGCTTCCAAACGCTCTAGAATTTCTGAACAGAGGTAGGTAATGTATTAAGGATTTTAATAAGGTTCCCAATGTACCATTAATTGATTATTATTTCTGGTCCAACCCTCTCCCATTCAGCTGCAAAAATTACTCATTCGACCCTTGGGGAAATGGCCCTATTTCTTTTCAAAATGCAAATAAACTGAGTGGAAAGACTTCAAATGCTCAAGTACTGTATATGAAACTTATAATATACATCCATGGCAGTCTATTAATCACAAATGTATCAGAGAATCATCCTTTCATTTGAAATCATTAGCATCATAATGGTTTACACCAATGTAGTGGGGAAATGGTCATTGTTTGCTCATTAATCAACATTTTTACATACAACCAATGGATATTTCAACCTGATACTTTATAAAGATAAAGAAAAAAGGATATACAGATATTACAATAAGAAATACATCATATGAAGCTCTCCTAATGAGTACAAGAGCTCACCCAAAGCGCAATCCCTCAAGGAGTGTGAATACGCCATCAAAACTGAAAATGGTTGAGAGAAAGTGCTGCACTAAACCAAACCACGAGCTTCCCTGTAGATGCTACCTGCAAATACAAATTACATTAAAGCACCATGAAAGACCTGAGTGGCCTCTCCAAACACCAACTTGGATGGGAATCTTTCACCCTCGAAATTAGCTAAGGCAAGAAACTAGTCATCCACTAGATCTCTCTTCACAAATGCAATTTTTCTCAAATCATCAAAAGCTATTCTCATACCCGATTTCTACATTTTATAACTAACATTATCCTTCTAAGGGTCGAATTCCTCCCATTAGCTTCTAGAGATTTCCACTTAGGAAATATTCCACATTTTCCACTTGTCTCCTAGTTTCCAACCTTCCATCTTCTCCCAATTCGAGTAGGAGTCTCTTTGGCTTCTCCAACTCCCATGAACGCCTTCCTTGAGCCTATTTTTGGGGCTGACATGTCATAATGGTCAGATGTTAGAATTCAGATCTGAATTTTGTCATAGATGTCATAGATGCTCCATCATTGTTGTCATAAGGCTAGGGAATCTAGCCCAAGTGTCCACTAGCTTCCAATTTGACTCTTCCTCTTCCATGGAGGTTACCATTCCATCCAATTTCGACCTAAGATGCTCCATGCATGTGTATGCTTTACCAACTCACCCAATAATGTTTTCCTTCCCATGGATTCAAAATGGCAAGAGAGATTTGCCATGTGGCAGTGAGAAACCAAGCTAGTGTGGGTCCCACATCCTCCAAATGTCTTCAAAACTATTTGCCACCTAGAATTTCTCTTGAATTTCTTTATTCAACCTATTTATTAAATACTTGAGCCCTTCTAATGTCTAAATATCATTTATTAGCTTCCTTATTGCAATTCCACATGTGCCCATCCAACCTAGGAAACTAGTAGGATTGATGGGATTGTCTTACTATGCAATTATTTGAATGGGGACATTACATTGTCCTCCTTGATATTATGGTTATGTTTATACATCACTGGTCATGGATTGTAACTTTAAGGCTCCATGTCTTTTGCTTATTAAACATAGAATTTATTTGATAGAATCCTTCGACTTGTTAAACTATGAGGGGTTTCAAACCTGGCACATAGAGCATTGTTTACTCAGGTCATTGGCTAGCTCTTCTCCCCACTTCACTCATGTAGGTTATACTTGTTGAAAGGACTTGCGCCTCGTGAAAGTACCCAACATATATATTAAGGGTAAGTAATAATTACTCATATAATTATTTTAATATTGATTTCAATAAAGGTCCAATTATTATTTAATCCTTCCCTTGAGCATATGGTGTGATCTTTTCTAATCTTCTCCTTCCCTGATATTTTATTTATAGGCTTAGGGAGCTACATTATCTACCCCAAAAAGGAGTAGCATTGGGAAAGCTTGTTTCATTCCACAGACAGCTTCATATTCACATGATTTACATGTCTCATGGTTTATAACCTTACCTTTATTAGGTTTTAGGGGATTAGTCTTGGCACCACTGTAATTTGATATAGTGTGACCATATAATACTCAGACTCCATACTTTAAACTGTCTTTTTTCTAATTTGATGTGAAAACTTGATTATTGTGAATCATTACATGTACCATGTGTTGGAGAAAGTCATCATCCCAATGCAACCACTTTGAATTTCATTGTCAGTACATCAAGTTTCACTTGGAAAAGGCCCGAGAGCTATGTTAACGGTGTTCGTCGGGTTTTTACATTCATTGTAACTCCTCTTTCGAGCTAAGAGCGATTTTCTCTCTCTTTTGAAAAAGAAGCTATGGCCGAGCTATTCGGGCAGTCTTTTCCTCAAATATGGAACAAACATACTGTGTTTGTGTTTTTATTTGGTTTCTATCCTTTGAAGAGCACAGTCGTTGCTTAATTTGGTACAAGGTTCACTCCAACAAGTACAAAGGTATGATGTGTTAGTTTTTCGAGCTCCCTTCTTATTATTTTTACCTCTATCTTTGCTCTACTTATCAATGTTTCCTTTCTATCTAACTTATGGTCATAACGTGCTACAGCCTGGGCTCGAGCATTGGTGTTTCCCTAAGGGCTTCTCCCGGTAATCAATGTTCCTCTACCTGGTTTGGGATTTCTCCGAGTTTAATGAGATGATCCTCGACGTTCGGTGAGGAGGTCATGTGTCTTGTCTTATACTACTATTTCTCGATTTCCATGGTGATATTTCTTTCTCCTAGTTACTTCTCCTATTTAAGAGGGTTTTGTAGTAAGTATCCCTCAACATGTATTTAGACCGTTGTTTAAAGGTTCTAAAGGTTATAACAGTCCTTAGGGTTATATGCTAACTTAACCGTTTCTAATTATGTAATGTATAATAATGACTACTTGACTGTACCGCCAATGTTATGGAGCTCTTCCGAGCATTGGTTGTACTTTTAAACCAAAATCTTGTGTTTCTATTAGGATTATATTTATAAAATTTGATTTTCTTTATTTATTTTTCCTAGGCATTTGATATTCTAGCTTTGTTGATATTATTAGCCGTGCCTTTACGAGACTTGCTTTTTTTATCTCTCTGTGTATTTAATTCTACTGTGGCTAATTAAAGTTTGACTATCAATAGGGGACAAATATTGGTTTCACTTATCACTAGCCTAGATCCAAATCCTAGGCTCCATCAAGCACCGAGAGGGATCAAATCTCCTGAGGTGCAAACCTCTCCTTGAATAGCTCCTTCAGTGCAATAAGTGAGCCACCTAATCCTAAGCTCTAAAGTCTCTAGTTTAAGTCTCATTTTTACTTTTTACTTTGTATTATTCTTTTTTGTTTATGGCCGACATAATATTTATTACTTTTTACTTTGTATTATTCTTTTTTGTTTACTTTGTATTATTTTGTTACTCGAAAAACACTCTAAAGTCTCATATTTACTTTTTACTTTGTATTAAAAGTAAATAGTAAAGTCTCTAGTTTAAGTCTCATATTTACTTTTTACTTTGTATTATTCTTTTTTGTTTATCGCTGACATAATATTTACCACCTAATCCTAAGCTCTAAAGTCTCTAGTTTAAGTCTCATATTTACTTTTTACTTTGTATTATTCTTTTTTGTTTATGGCCTACATAATATTTATTACTTTTTACTTTGTATTATTTTGTTACTCGACAAACACTCTACAAACTCGACAAACACTCACATGTTACAAGATCTCCCTCATACTGGGCTGTAGAGCGCCTCTCGACGCAATTAAAGAGATTCCGTGTTTCGACTGTCGCTCTTAGTGATTATTTTGGCATGCAACGAGACTTTGTTTGTTCCAATCTTGTTTACTTCTGTCTTAACCCTAGCACAAATGTTGTGTCTCGGCTGTGATAAATTCCTTAATTTATGATTCCGTAATTTTTGATTATTCGCTAGCAATTGACAGAATGAATACACTTCCTTTGGGGGCTCAATCTGCTTATCTATAGTTTAAGTAATGGTTGCATTTTTACTTATAGATTGAATTTACAATTAAAGCAGTAATATCACAAATGATCGATCTTTCATTTTCTTTTGTAAAAAGGGGAATAGAATTTGACTTACTTCCGTCTTAGTTGAATCCAATGCATCCTTCCATGTTTACCCGTATGCTTGTTCTAATCATACGAAAGGTGTTATTTGCAGCGACATCTTCCATAATGCTGTTAAAGAATCGGTTATGTCCTTAATCTTTTGTTCTTATAATCACGAGGTAGTTACAGTTATAACTGTTGAATGGTTTATAGAATGTGGAAAGTATATAAATATCGATTTACTGTTTCTTGAAAGGTATTGTTGATTTGTGGATTTGTGGAAGGCCTCGAGCCTTAGTGTTTGATTTTAATTCACTCCCATTTTCTGCATGATTTAGAATTTTGATAGTATGCTTTTATTTTCACCTGGTATAATCATTTGAATAACTAGTTCTATGCGCTTATTATTACAGGATAATGACAATGTTAAACTATTAACTCATTTTCTTTACTTCTTTTATATATATATATATATATATATATATAATTAGGTCTTTACCAAACTAAGGACTAAGAATCCTCGCATTCGAGGAACTGACAAATTTCTTCCTTCATAGTTAGTTTAAATTGAAGTTTTCTTCCTAGGGTATAGTAACCCTAATAATTATATTAAAATAACTTATTTGGAATTGGATAATGAATAGCTTCTGATTCATTAAGATATATTTTACCAAGAAATTAGACTTAAAAAGAAAAATAATAAAATAAAATGAAACTTCAAGTGTTATTTCTTTCTCTTTCTCTCTCTCTCTTTTCTTTAGTAATATTGAATATTTAAATGAATTCAAAAGAAAAACCGCATACACAGAAAAAATCTAGGTAATTATAACAGAATATTAACAAGACTATAATATTTCTTTTGCTTCTCAGGAAAAATTACAAAAAAAGAAACTAATATGATTCCATAACTTTTCTCTGTAATATAAATTGTCAGTCCTATTACAAACAATAATTAAACGGAAGAGTCTTCACATAAATCTTATAAAAAATTAGAAAAACTTTCCCAAGATAATAAAAATGAATTTAACATAAAGTAGAGGTAATAATAACTTATAAGACTTAGGAGACCAACTGAATTAGGAACTTCCACATTCCTCCCAGCCTTATAATCCTGAGCAGTTTAACTTCTCTAACTCAGCCAATCACCCTTGAGCCAGACCTAGCACACTAATAGGGAATAATCAAAGAATTTTTTTTACTATCTCTCGATTAATTTGCTGTAGAGTACCCACAATATTTTTTACCAGCTTTGAGGAAAACCTTTTTTTTATTACCTTCATAGTCCTTCCAGGACTACCACGTTTCTTTCATGGTTTGTGAGTGCTCCAAGCTTTACAACTGAACCTTCCCATTGTGTACATACCAATACCCCCCTGCATTGTCTATCTCTGCAATTTTCCTTTATGGAGATGGATTTTTTGTTCGTAATTCAGGTTGCTTCCTCTTTTAGGAAAAATGTACCTCTTTTTAGTTTCATTATCTCCTTTTATATCTTTTCCTTATTCAAGAAGCAGTTAGGTTCTTTTTTTTTAATTAATTAACTTTCCTTTAACTTTTCTTTATTATTTTCACTTATGAAAATTTGAGTGGATCATTCCCCCTCTAGTGTGCTTGGTCTCTCTTTAAGTGGTTGTTCCTAATTCAGTCGGTATTACTAAGTATATAAGATAAGATAACATTTATTAATCCTTGATAATCCAGAGTCTTTCTGACTCAACACCGCACTTAAGAAAACATAAACACTTAAGTCTTTACATTCTTTCAAGGGGTGTCAAAACCTGAGATATTACAATAAAGTTATTCATGGAGGTATTATGGTCAAGGATGCCCCATCAGAACACGACAACACTCCTAACTCCAGGTTGATGCCATGATTTGCTTTGAAATATTCCTTTAAGGTTTGAAGTATATGAAAGAAATCACTCCCTTCTACATTTCTAATTATTTGACAACTTCTTTTTACTAGATTGGATTGATGTCGCCTATTCAATGTCTGTCATTGTCACAAAAGTTTAATTGTTATGAAAAAGTCTCGTTTGATAATAAAGTTGGAACTACCCTTTTCATACAACAATTTGAGCTGAGCCTCATCCATAGCACCCACATTTCAGCCTGATTATTTGAAACCTAATCGAGCCCCACACATAAAGGCAATTGTTATTATATAAATAAATAAGTAAAAGATTAGAAAAAGAATGAATATCAACCAACTTTTGATGAACACCTTATTACCTTGAAAGCTCTAGAAACAAAACAAAACTGAAAATTTTCATGGACTATAGAAGCCTCATGTATAAAATATGCATAATTATGTTTTCGCATGTTTCTCCTTGAAACTTTAAAAAACAAAATTAAAATTTGTTGGATTAACCTCAAAGTCCCTATGTAAAAAATATATATTTTCACGTGAATTTATAAAAGTTTTTATCACCTGTTAGCGATACAAAATTAAAAATCTGTCGGATCATAGAAACCTCAAAGTCCCTATGTAAAAAAGCATAATTATGTGTTCGCATGTTTCTCCTTGAAACTTTAAAAAACAAAATTAAAAATTTGTTGGATTATAGAAACCTCAAAGTCCCTATGTAAAAAATATATATTTTCAGGTGAATTTATAAAAGTTTTTATCACCTGCTAGCGATACAAAATTAAAAATTTGTTGGATTATAGAAACCTCAAATTCCCTATGTAAAAAATATATATTTTCACGTGAATTTATAAAAGTTTTTATCACGTGCTAGCGATATCATATTTTTATGTATTTCTTCATATTTTAAATCCTCTTAATACCGCAAGTTTTTTCGGTTAAGATTTATAATAAAACATTATTTATCTGTGCCAAGAAATTTCCTTAATGCATAACCTCTCTCAATTTTGTTTTATGGGTTTCCTTATACAAACTTTCTAAATTTACTTTCATTTAAGTTTTTTTTAAAGGAGCAAGCTTTTAAAAGGAGTGCTAGGGATTATTCTCTTTTAATTGTTCAATCCCTTGAAAAGGGAGAGTAAGAAGTTTAAAGAGAATCTCAACATCTCTATATCATAGTCACTATTGGAATCTTATAAATATTTTGTTCATATTGCTAGTTAAATTAGTTTTTATTGATTATTTAAGTTTTTTTTTAAAGGAGCAAGGTTTTAAAAGGAGTGCTAGGGATTATTCTCTTTTAATTGTTCAATCCCTTGAAAAGGGAGAGTAAGAAGTTTAAAGAGAATCTCAACATCTCTATATCATAATCACTATTGGAATCTTATAAATATTTTGTTCATATTGCTAGTTAAATTATTTTGTTGGTTATCTCATTAGAATCGTTATATGATTTTTTCAAAGTTAAACCTTAATTATATCTATTCACCTCATAAATACCTAATTGAGTTTTTCAACAACTTTGCTTTTAATACTCATTTCATTGTTTGTCATGCTGATTTGTATATATAAATTTATAAAGCGGGATGAATAATTAAAGGCAATGATAATATGATGCCAATGTTGTTGAACTTTGGTTGTCATTGATATCAACTAATGTCAAAGAAATGTGAAAGAGGATGTCAACTAATTCAGTTTGAGTCATTGATGTCAACTTAAGTTAAGTAGTTTCAGCATTCCCATGCCAGCTTGAAGAAGTTTTGAAAAGCCAAATTGCAGAAGTATATGCGCAAGCAAGATGGTGAAAGATATGGATGCCAGTGTGAAGACGTATATTTAGAAGCTGCATCCAGTATGAAGAAATGTGTCCAAGGGTACAACATGAATATCCAGTGTGAAGAAGTACATAAGGCACATGTACTTAAGCAGGCCACAAGTCCATCCAGTCATAGTCCTTCAAGGCACAATCTAAAGGGTTGGTTGGACATAAGGATGAAGAGTGCACAAGCAAGCCAAAGAATACATGGGACAAAGTCTAGTCTGCGCAAACAACTCAAGAGAAGATTCAAGAGTGTGCAAGCAAGTCAAGTGGAGTGCGCAAGTAGCATGGAAGAATAGATGGTTGAACACCTCTACAAGTCTTGAAAGCGCGCAGGTCATCACCAATCAGAAGACTCTTTCAGTTGATAAAGGGCGCACAAGTTTCAAGAAGGGTGTAGCAGTTGATGTCAGCATATGTGCAAATTACAGAGCCAAAGACACATCAAATGCGCAAGTCTCACAAGTGATGTTACCGCAAGGGTCAAAGTCCCACCAAGTCGAAGATCACGTATGTGCAAGTTCCGTAAAGCATTGATACACGAAGTGCGCAAGACACACAAGTAATAGTCTCGCAGAGGATCAAAGTCCCACCAAGTCGAACACCATGTATCATGCACATATAACACTCAAAGAAGGGACACATTAGCGACGCAACTTTGTGGAGCTTTTAAAGCTTGCGGCAAGGTAGTTGAAGTGTTTCGACAATTTTCATAAGTGTAAACATGGTATGGGTAACTACCAGAAGTTGAAAAGCCACTATGTCTTTTGGCATTCTATCTTCTCATGTTCGTCCGAAATGGATTTTCGAGGAAGGTGGACTGCAAGTAATCGACGTCCACCTTCCTTCTGCAATGTTAGGGAGAAATTATTTTGCATACACTAATCTCGACAGCTTCATTGGTGAAAATTTTCTTTGAGTTATGATGCAAGGTATTGTGGCTTATGGGGTTGCTAGTGGCCTTGAATGCTCAAGGATACAGAATGTAGAACACTGAGCGCGAAACATCTAGTGAAGCCAAGGACGAAACAAGAAAATTGTATATGGCATGTTCTCAATTTGAGCTTATATGCCTCCAATTTGTGGAAGGAAATAATCTCATGATTTGCACAATATTACTATATTCATGTCTAAATAATACACTGATATTACTATTTGCATTTTACACCGTTGTCATTACGATTTGCATTTACACCGCTCTCACTTTGCTGTCGTGACTATGCAGATTTAGGTAGTTACCATCCGACTCAATTTTCCAGCATGATGAAAACGGTACTAGTGTAGTGTTCTTCCGCAAAAATATATTAATAAGGGGTCACTCACGTGTAGAACTATAGACTTATTTGATTATCCTGCCAACTCAATGCAAGTGTTGTTTACAACTCTTTTGACATGAACATGGTTGCAAAATTTTAATGTCAAACAGAAAATGTATTTTATTTTTAGATAATTTATTTTTTATTTATCAAATTAAAAAGATTTAGATGTTATAAATGGTGAAGACTTCAATTTTATAATACCATGAGGTTGGGTTTTTGACAAATGGTACTGATATGATAGTAATTTCATAATTGCATTTTTTTTATTAATATAATGGATCTATATTAAGCAGTAGTGTTATAACCTCTTCTCCATTGAAATATATGCTTATTGTTGTGCTCCAAACTAACTTTATATGAGTCGGTTGAATTGTAAAAGTTTGTAATTTCATATGAGTAGGCTGATTTGTAAAAGAAATATATATTTATTTATGTGTTCCAAACTAACTATATATGAATGGGGTGAATACTAGAAGTTTGTAACTCCATATGAGTAGGGTAAATAGTATTGTTTGGATTTTTTTTAGTATTTTTTTAAATGTTAATGATATTTTAATGGAATTTAATATTTATGTTAATTACTTTTAAACTATTCACATTATCATTGATGTTTATTTTAATTAAAAAAAATTATCGAAATTATCAAAACATTTTATGATTTTGGTTTGGATTGTTTATTTTATGAGATTGTTTAAAAAATAAATATTTATCATTAGAATTATCAAAATATTTTATGATTATTTTTTTGAAAAAAAAATTAATGATTTTGTTAACTTGGATTACATTACAACATTTAATGATTTTGTTTTTCCACTACCCTTAAGCAATGCATTGATTGCATTATATCATCTCAATTATTGGCATATAACTTGTACCATATCTCCACATCTCCTTCATCTTGTTGCCACATATTTTCTACTCATCCCAAGGATTTTTTTGACTTTCTACTTTCCATAACACTTATTTAAAAATGAAGGGCTAACATAGGAACTTTTTATTATAAGTATATAAATATTATTACATCTAAATTTATGATAGAAATAGGAAGTGTTCCCCTTGTCATCCATAAGCAAATGGAATAGTTGAGTGATTTAATAAAAAAATTGTCAAAGGATTTAATAACAATCCACCAGTCTTTGGTCTTGGGAACACTCTCTTATTCTTGAGGTTTTGGAATCCTTAATTTTCTTCAAAATCTAGATAAATTTCTAAGAAATAGTTTACATCGTTCAAATAGAGCCATTAGGTTTCTTTATATTTTCGAAATATTGATTTTAAAAGTGTAACATTAGTTAAAATTGATTTACAATTTTCAATTGGATGTCTTAAAAAAATAATTAATAAATCTATAAGTAATGAATGTTTATTGAGTTTACATTTATTAGGCTTAATACACTAGTAAACCTTTTTCTAATTTACTTACATTCAAAACATGAAATGAAGCATCCAATAGTTCATATGACCCCATCTTTGAAAAACCCAAAATTCCATGATAATGAACTATTGACTTCTTTTCAACTTCAATATAATTTGCTATTTGTTATTTCATCTTGGTATTGTTTAACACAGGCCATTCAACTTTCAATCCACCTAATTATCTTTCAATTAAATATGGGCATATCTAGGCCATAACATGGTTAAGAGAGGTTAAGAATTATTAAAATTGCAATTTCAACTTTAGAATTATTATGTAGGAAAATGCAATTTTGGTATTTTGATAATTACAAGTTTTAGAATTTCAACAAGTATAATTGAGAATAACTCACATTATGTAAAAGAAAAATGCAATTTCAACAATTATGAAATGCAATGAACCAAGAATTGAAAAATTAAAGATATTGTAATTTTTTTATGAGAAATTGTAATGTGACCATTCAAAAATTGCAATTTCAACAATTATCATAATTACATATTGCAATTTGAACAATTACAAATTCAACAATAAATAGATCCAAGAGAAATTGTAATTTTGTCAATTGCAAATTCACAATTTTAATAAGTAGAATTGAGGGAAATTCACATTTTTAAGAGAAAATGCAATTTCAACAATTCAAAAATGATAAAAATTGTACATTTTTAAAAAAAAAATCAATTTCAAGAATGCCACCAATTAGATGATTGTAATTTTGATAATTGCATTTGCAATTTCATGAATTTTTTCATTTAGAATTGAAATTGCAATTTTGACATTTGGATAATTACAAACTTAATAAAATTATCAACTCCAAATTTGCAATTTATATTTTTTTAATGAAAATACCTATTTCAACAATCAATGGGAATTATAAAACAAAATTGCAAATTTTTAATGAAAAATTGGAATATTAACATCTAGGAATTGCAATTTCAACAATTAATTGATTGCAGTTTCGATGTTTGTACATTGCAATTTTAGAAATTTTGTAGAAGTTGTAATTTCAATTTCAGGTCCAATGAAATTATGAAAATTCACAAATTCAACAATAAAATGATAGAGGAGATATTGCAATTTCAAAAGTGATGAATTATGAAAGTGCACTTTTACCATACATAAATTTTAATTTCAACAATTAATTGATTGCAATTTCGATATCTCCAAAATTGCAATTTTAACATCCAAAAATTGCAATTTCAACAATTAATGATAATTTTGGTAGTTCTAAAGTCAAAAAATTGAGTAGCAATTCCAATTATGACAATTCACAAATTCAACAATAAAATGATTGATGAGTGATTGCAATTTTGACAATTAATTTGAAATTTCAACTAGTTATATGGTTGAGGAGAAATTTGCAATTTTTAACGAAAAATGCAATTTCAACAATTAAACCATGGAAATTTTAACGATCAAGATTTGGACTTTCAAAAGTGAAGAATTATGAAACTGCACTTAATTGAGTAGCAATTGCAATTTGAGCGACTACAAATTCACAATTTCAAGAAGTATACTAAAGAATAAATCCACATTTTTAATGAAAAAATTCAGAAGAAGTGTAATTTCAACAATCTAAAGATATAAAAATATCCATTTTAGCATCAAATTACAATTTCAACAATTCATTGACTCCTATTCATGAGATTGGGTATTGCATGCAATCTCATGAATTCAAGAGTTGAAATTTCAACAATTAGAGCATTATAAAAAAATTGGAACTTTTTAATGAGAAAATGGAATTATAGCATCAAGAAATTGTAATTTCCACAATTTCAACAATCAATTGATTATCATTCCAATAATTGCATCAATTGTATATTTGCAATTTGAGGAACTTTTAATTCAAAAATCATACCTACAAATTTGCAATTTCAACAAATAGATGATAGAGGAGAAATTCACATTCTTTTAACAAAAAATAAAATTTCAATAGTTGGTTGATTGTAATTTCAACAATCAAGAACAATTTCAACAATTAAAAAATTATTAAAATGTTTTTTTTTGAGAAATTGCCATTTCAACTTTAGGAAAAGGCAATTCTGGCATTTTGAGAATTTCAACAAGTATATGATTGGTAAGAGATTCACAACTTTTAAAATAAATTGACTACAATTTTATCTATTAAGAATTATAATTAAAATTATTGAAGAAGTATTTAAGAATTATAATTAAAACTATTGAAGAAGTATTTAATTTGCAATGCAATTTTGACATTTTCATAATTACAAATTTGAGGGAGAATTCACATTTTTTTCACTTGGAAAAAACACATATCTTGATAGTCAAATTAACGAATCAAAGAATACAAAATACTATATATCATCTTCCAGCTCACAAAAGACTAATTCTAGAGATTATGATCGATCTACAACCCCATATGAATTGATACTCCAAAATAATTGCATATCTAAATTGTGAATGTTATACCTCTGATACGCTCTCATTTTTCATCTATCCATAGTTTAAGACAAAAACAAGAAATCAAAGGACAATTTCGTCCATCCATAAAGACAAAAATGAGAAATCAAAGGACAGAGAAGTAAAAATAAAGTACACTCCAATTCAGGTTTGAGAAAGTAAAAATAAAGTACAGTCCAAAATAACTTAGATATCGTCTTCCAAAATCATAATAGAAAGGAAAATTTTAATCATGAAAAAACTTTAACCATCAAAACATTGCAAAGATTCTTGGTCAACTAATGAAGAGTTGTAATAGTCTTCAAAGAATAGAACCCCTTCCTCGAGATCTAATGCTTTTTTTGTTAGCTTGTCTGCTTCATTGTTAAATTCCCTATAAGCATGGAAGAAGTGAACTGATTGTAAATGCTGAAGCCTCTGGATTCTAAATTACCAATGATCCAGTAAAGACACCTAGGACGCCTGAGGGACTGTGTAGCAGAGAAGGGGACCTTCCTTGTGTTGGGTATGGTAGGTATTGTGGGTGCCAAGGATATTTGGATTTAGCTTGAGATGCCTATAGCTCTACGGTTGAGCTCACTATCTTAGCATCCTCCTCCTTTGTCTCTTGCAAAAAAGAATTGAAAATGTTGTTTTGCAAAGCATTTTTTGCATGTGAAATTAGACATTCCATACCCTTGTATTCATGGAGAAGCTTGATGAACTAGTCATGAATCTAGACTGCATTGACAAATGTAAGCCATGCGTATTGGTATGTGAAGCAAATTTTAACAGGGGTGATGGGGTAGCCCTTGGTTATGTCCATAATCATGGGAACGTATAATTGCTTTTAGTGAAACACTACCAACATGTAATGCAAGTGAAAAGAATCCATTAAACCATATGCCAAGGGTAAATGAGGCAATATGGCAGTTAGAAGGCACAAGTGTTTAGGTTTATACCCCCATTTCTCTGCGCATTATAAGTATAAGACTTCGCTTAGCAATGAGCAATGCAATTCACAAATTCAACAATAAAAGGATTGAGGAGAAATTTCAATTTCAACAACTACAAATCGAAATTTTAGTGATCAAGATTTGCACTTTCAACAAGTGGAGAATTTTGAAAGTGCAATTACCATACATAAATTGCAATTTAAATAATTAATTGAATGCAATTTTAACATCTACAAAATTGCAATTTTACCATCCAAAAAATGCAATTTCAACAATTAATGGCAGTTCCAAAGTCAACAATAAAAACTACGAATTCACAAGTTCAACAAGTATACTAAAGAATAAATTTACATTTTTAATGAAAAATTTAATCAACCAAGAACTGCAATTTCAACAAATTGAAGAATTGTAACAATTGCAATTTTAACATCCAGGGATTACAATTTCAACAATTAATTGACTCCAATTCATGACATTGAATATTGCAATCTCATGAATTCATGAGCTGCAATTTCAACAATTGGAGAATTATAAAAATTGGAACATTTTAATGAGAAAATTGAATTATAGCATCAAGAAATTGTAATTTCCACAATTTCATCAATCAATTGATTACAATTCCAATAATTGCATATTTGAAATTTTAGAAACTTTTAATTCAAATTGCAACTACAAATTCATAATTTCAACAAGTAGATAATTGAGGAGAAATTCACAATCTTTTAAGGAAAAATGAAATTTCAATAGTTGATTGATTGTAATTTCAACTACCAAGAATTTCAATTTCAACAATTAAAAAACTATTAAAAATGTTTTTTTTTTAAGAAATTGCAATTTCAACTTTAGAAAGATGCAATTTTGACATTTTGACAATTAAAAATTTGAGAAAATCAACAAGTATATGATTTAAAAGAGATTCACAATTTTTAAAAGAAAAATGCAATTTCAACAATTGATTTACTACAGCCCAAAGGGGTTGGATCCATTGGTGAAGAGCGATGATTTTTTCACCAGTGGGAAAGGTTCAATTCCAATGAAGGCCAAACCTGCAGCCATGGGGGCACCTTGAGGTAGTGGTCAAACATGTGGTTCCACCCAGAGAGATTGTATTAAATGACCTTGTGACCTATGGACACATAAGTGGATCAAAGTCCACCCCCATGTCCTCCTAACATTATTTTCCCAAAGGGGTTGGATCCATTGGTGAAGAGCGAGGATTTTTTCACCAGTGGGAAATGTTCAATTCCAATGAGGGTTGAACCTGGAGCCATGGGGGCACCTTGAGGTAGTGGTCGAAGGTGTGGTTCCACCCAAAGAGATTGTATTAAATGATCTCGTGACCCATGGACACATAAGTGGATCAAAGCTCACCCCCATGTCCTCCTATAAGAAAAGTCAATTCTCGCTAGCTCATTCGGTTAAGGTGTGGGTCTCATCAGCAGGGTGACCCGAGTTCAATTCCCCTTAGGGATGAGCTAGTTGGAGGAGACACCCAAAAATCCATCCATCTTATTGGTTGGTGTGGCCCAGGCAGAGTGCCATCCCCGAGTGACTTTGGCGGCTTAGATGCCCCTGGGTTGCAGTTCTTAACCAATGGTTCATTGATACCGGCCCCGACTGACGTGCAATCGAAAAAAAATAAAATTGATTTACTACAATTCCAATAATCAAAATATTATACAAGTGGATTTTTTTATGAGGAATTGTAATATGACCATCCAAAAATTGCAGTTTCAACAATTAATCACAAGAACACAATTTCAATTTAGACAATACAATTAGTAATTTGAAGTATATGATTGAGGAGAAATTGATCTTTTTTTAACAAAAAGTAAAATTTCAACAATTGGTTCATTGCAATTTCAACGATAAAAAATTACAATTTCAATGCTTGAAGAATTTTTAAAATTGCAATTTCGACATTTTGATAATTTCAACAAGCATAATTGGGGAGAATTCACATTTTGTAAAAGACAAATGCAATTTCAACAACTAACTGACTACAATTTCAACAATTAAGAAATGATTGAAAATGGTATGTTTTTAAGAATTTGCAATTTCAACTTTAGGAAAATGCAATTCTGGCATTTTGAGAATTACAGATTTGAGAATTTCAACAAGTATATGATTGAGAAGAGATTCATAATTTTTAAAAGAAAAGTGCATTTTCAACAATTGACTTCAAATCCAAGAATAAAAAAATTATAGAAGTTGCAATTTCTTATGAAAAGTTGTAATCTAACCATCCAGAAATTGCAATTTCAACAATTAATCACAACAAAAAAATTTCAATTTTGACAATACAAATTAGTTATTTGAACGATTATATTATTGATGAGAATTTGAACCCTTGCTAACCCCCTCTCTCACTCTCTCTCTCTCCCATACTCCTCCACCTACCCCTAACTCCTACCTCTCTCTCCCAAGCCCCTAGAACCCCCATCCCTACTCTCTCTCTCTCTCTAACTCATAATAATATTAAAGTAAAAATCATTTATCAATACTATTAAATGAAAAAATTTAAAATACTTAATAATGTAACAAAATCATTGAATAATTTACCTTAAATTATTATTATATCAATATATTTTGTTTGTATAAAATAATAAAAAAATATTTGAATATTAAAAATACACAATAAAATTATAATGATTTATTTTTATATTCAAAATATTCTTAGAAAAATATTTTATACACCAAGACTGCCACTTGTGAGTATGCTTGTCGATGCTTGCGTGCCATATCTCCTCCGCAAGATTGTAACGTTCCCACGTATGGTTTGGATGCCTCCATTCCTGCTCGTCCTCAACGTTCAGCCGCCACCTTGTCAACTCTGCATCAGCGGCTAGGGTTCACTTTTTTCTTTTGTTTGCTTCCAGGTATGAGTGGTTCATGTGGAACGTTCTCTATCTAGTATCTGTTGGTTGTTCTCATTATGTTTTTTTTTTTAAAGATATGGAGGAATTACGTGCATTTAATTAAGAGGAAAAGGGATAGGGATTTTAATAGGGTAAAGCGAATATATCACTTAATATTTAGATGGGGTATGGAAAATCAAAAGGGAAATAAAATGGAAGGGTTTATAAAATTTGAAAAAGTCATCTCAATAAAGGTGGAAAAAGGGGTTTGGGATAAGGGGAACGCTATAGGAAAAGGGATTTTTGGAAATTTTTAATATGTTGGGAAAAGGTGAATAATAAGGGAATGAGTATGAGGCAATTGGGATGAAATGAAATTGAATGACGAAAAGTAGAAAGTTTATTTTTAGATAATGAGGGTGGAAAGTAATTGGCACTTTGACAAAATGTAACATTTAATGCAAAGATAGGGGTTTTTGTTTTTTTTTTTAATATTGAAAAATGCTGGACATTGGCTATTTTCTACAAAAGAGATCCGGGGTGAATTTTCAATTTTCAAGACAAGGTCACAATAACAATACTGACAATGGACATGATTGTCAATTCTATCCATGGATACAAAACTGACAAATTTTATCCGACAAGACGATATGACTTGTCAAAACTTTGACTAACTGTCGAATAGGTCAAATGGACTCAGATTTTGGAAAATGAAATATGAGCACGATCGATACGACGAGCTGAACCCAATGACGCTGACTACCTGACATGTTGATGTCTAGTTTAAAAGACAACAAATCCCCAAAACTTGACTCGACCATGAGGTAGTAACAATGAAAATATAACTTGGCAAACTTGTTGAAGGGGTTATACGATGACAAAAGTAGTGAAATAAGATATGTACGTGACAAGCACATCGAACTGGACGTGATAGCATTGACATAATGATCTTGAAAAAAAGTTTATTCGGTTACCTCTGGCGTCATGTTCCAACACTTTGGAACATGTCGATGTTGGGCATCAATAGTGTGTATGAGGAAATAAGTTACATATGGATACCATGAGCTTTGCAATAGTTAAATAAGTAATCCTCCCTTGCGATTTACCTGAAGGCCCATAATCTTCTTCCCATTTTTCCTATCAACCATAGCTCTAAACCGCTCAAGAATGTTTTAAGAGCTCCTAAATTGTTCTTGAGAAAGTACACTTTTTTTTACATCATCAATTAATTTCATTAAGAAGTGTACACTTTTGCAGTCCAAAATGTCACACCAAAAATAGGAAACAATAGTTTTAGTTTGTGTAAGTCATTGCCCATCAATAAGCCACTAATTAAGTATGTTTTGTGCATGGATACCATTTCTTTATTGTTCAAGTAAATCGATGTATATGACTTATTTTGTTTGTAAGATCATACTTTTGTAATAACATTTTAGCCCTAGATATTTATGGTGTCATATTTTAATAATTGTGAAAGGACCACTTTTATGTAACAAGGGTCAAAATTATATTTTTTCTAAATAAGGACCTAATTTCCCTTTAATGGTAACCTAGGCCTCAAGTTAGGAATTCTAGATCTATGTTCAACAAGTAGGGGTTTTCACATTTTCCTTGTAATTCATTACATAAATCAATCAAATCATATTGCCCTTCTAATACCATACTGGATATTTCTAGTTGTAATCTATTCTTGGGTGAGCAGGTGCCCCTAACACTTTCATTTACATGCATAATATGAATGTTTCCTATCTTTCAGCAGTCATTTTGAGCTTCCATTATTACTTGAGCTTAATTTTAGTTAATTTCTACTACTACTTCCATTTGATCTGTATTTACTATTGACAATATCAGAGTTGTCATTTTTGCATTTGGGAAAAATACAAAAGATGTTGTTTGTTCATGCTAGAGTTCTATTTTATTCCTCTTCAAGGGCATAGTTTTGGTATTTTTAGAAAAAACCTCCAATTATTGGAAGTCACTTTGTTATGTTGGATTATTACACAATCAAGTTTAGAAGACAGATACCCATCCCAAGTTGAAGGCATCATTATAGATGGACATAAAAAGGGGATCTCTACACTAGGCAACAAAAATGAATGCAAAAAAGACTCTATCTAGTTAAACTATGTGCGGGGCTGGCAATCTTATGGAAGGACTGCCAATTGTAGATTGGGAAGATGAAAAAATAAGATGACATATAGCTTGGCATCAAAATTAATACTTGTCAGTTGTCACATATTCTTGAAAGTATATTTTGCGAGTCGATTTTGCATTGAGCAAGAATTCTCAATCACATGTTAAGAATTTAAAGGGAATAAAAAGGGCATTTTGGAAAAACACTCAATATTGAACGCGATCCACACATGACATGACATAGATATATCTCCCACCATAGGCTATAATAGAAACTCACTTTTGTTGATGCCATTATGCATGTAAAAATGTAGTAAAAAATTGATTATTAATGTACTAATTTTAGACTGGAGAAGATAATGGGAAACCCATCCAACGTTTATCATGAATAATATTGCACTAATATATCCTCAAGGTGGGATTGGGAATGAGAACAAGAAGGTGAAGTAGAATGAATGACTAAAATGAAAGCCAACTTCTGCAAATACCAAAAATACGAAGATTGAGAAGTTGGGTGGCAATATTTTTTTTTTTTTACGGAAACGGTTAAAGTTTATAAGTGTCTGGCAAATGGGCTGCCAGGGCCTTTACAATTCAAATTTCCATCCGCTGTACGGAACTTCATTTCCAGCTCAATAAACCAGTTAGAATAATGCTGCTGGGTGCTGGGAAATGCCCAAAGGAACCGGAAGACCATGTTTCTTAACCTTAGGGGATAGGGTGCTTTGAAATTTCTCCGTTAACAATAAGTTGACTCTTACTCAGGCTCGCTCCTCGATTAGCTTCAGCGTCGGCTAGATTGTTGAGACTCCTTAGAACGTGGTAAACCTTATGAGTTCTGAAATGCTTCAGCATGAGTAGGACTTTCCTGTGGATGTGGGTCAGACTTGTACCAGCAGGCTTCTTCTTGGTGTGTAGATCCTTGACTATTAGCCTGGAGTCACCAAAGATGGTAAGCTTCTGAATGTTCATTTTTCTTGCTTGGTTCAGGCCTTGCCACAATGCAAGATACTCAGCATGATTGTCGGATGCATGTCCTAGGCCCCAGGCATAGGATAAGACGGTGGTACCGTAGGGATCGAGAATAATGCCTCCTCCTCCAGCTTGACCGGGGTTCCCTTTCGAGGCCCCGTCAAAAAATAGGCACCAATCATTCAGGACAGATCTCCACTTGATGAATTCCTGTTCTTCCAGCCTGATTTCCCAGCGAGCCTTTTGAGGAGGTTTGGTAGCTTGATTGCTTTGCTGGTTCACATTGATCTCCTTAAGCCAACGCTCTTCTTCGGGCAGGAGAGAAGCCTTATTTCTGATCGTTGACTTGGTGCTTAGAGCTTCAGAAAGCATGGATCTAGCCTTCACGGCCACTTGAGCTGGAAGTCTGCATTCCTCCTTAAATATCCTGTTATTTCTTTCCAACCAGACTTTCCAGCAGAGGAATTTCGGGGTCCACATCCATGCTAGCTTGAGGATGTCTTTTTTGTTTAAATCGAAGGGGGCAAGAGCGATCCAGCTGCTGATTAGCTCCTTGATCGAGTTGGGCAAACTTACAGTGATGGAACCTATCATGAGACTCCAAACTTCTTTGGTGAAATCGCAGGAGATGAACAAGTGGTCTATGGTTTCTTCAGCATGATAGCACAGAGGGCAACGTGATGGCCCTGCCCAGCCTTTGATTTTCATTTGTTCTCCTGTCAAAATACTATTGTGGAGGACGGTCCAGATAAAGATATCGATTTTAGGGATAGAGGCGAAATTCCAGAGGGCTTTCCACGGCCCAGGGTTGGGAGAGACCCATGGCACCTCCAGAATCGCAGCATAGCCCTTTGCTGCAGTGTACAAGCCCGATCGGGATCCCCAGCTGCGTGTGTCTTTAGCTCTGGCGCTGATGGGGGACTTCCCTTGCAAAAGATCCAGCAGGGTAGCAACTTCATCATCCAAATCGTGACGATAATCACCCAGGTTCCAATTTGCCCAGGATTCATCCTCATCTCTGTTCCAGACAGAAATGTCCTTCAACGTTCTGAAATTATTATTGTTGAGCCAGTCTTTGATATTGCCCAGGTCGCTGAAATTGTTGAGAGGCTGATCCCCAAGGATCGAGTCCTCCCAAATTCTGATTTTTTCTCCATTGCCAGGAGACCACGTAAGCTTGGAGGTGAAGAAAGGGATGGCTCTTTTGCACAGTGAAAAAATCGGGGAGCCTTTCTGCAGTTTTGTGGCCTTTTCAAGACACCTCTGTCTGTCTCCTTTGAAGTATTTATTCTTGAGTATTTGCTTGCTCCAGGTTCTTTTGCCAGTTATCATTTTCCAGAGAATTTTGCCTCCCATGGCAAGATTTTGGGTGGCCACGTCTCTAATTTGAAGACCCCCTTCCATTTTTGGCCTGGTGATCTTGTCCCAGCTTACTAGATGGGGTTTTTTCTCACAATTACGGCCACCCTCCCATAGAAAACGACGGAGCAGCTCATTGATTCTATTGGTAATGGTTTTTGGAGCTAGCAGCACCGAACATTGATATATTGGAAGGTTGGTGAGGACAGAGTTCATCAAAATCACTTTGCCTGCTTTGTTGAGCCAATTTGCCCCCCACACCTGGATCTTTTTTTTTAATTTGTCCAGCATTGGCAGCCAATGGGCAACTCTAGAGGTGTCTTTGAAAATAGGGATGCCCAGATAGGTGAAGGTGTCCCAAATGGTAATGGCTTCCATTTCGAGAATCCGAGCTATATCCAACATTGCACGGGGTGAACAGTTCCAGCCATAGACCTTGCTTTTGAGGAAGTTTATTTCACTTCCGGATGTATTCCTGTAACAGTCCAGTTCGAGTTTAAAGTTCCTAGCTGTGTTGAGATTGGCAACTCCCAGTAGGAGCGTATCATCGACGAACTGAGCGTGGTTTACATCCTTGACCTTTGGGACAATTCTGATGCCTGAGAGAGACCTGTTTTGGAGACTTCTGTTCAGCTGATAGCTTAGGACAGCGCCCTGTACGACAAACAGCACCGGGGAGAGAGGGCAGCCTTGCCTTAATCCTCTTGAGGCCTTAAAGAAATCAGTAGGCCGCCCATTGACCAGCGGGGCAATCCATGGAGTTGAGATGCAAGCTTTGACCCACATAATGAAATTCTGATTGAATCCGAAGTTCCTCATGGCTGCAAAAAGGAAATCATGCCTGACTCTGTCAAAGGCATTAGCTAAATCCAGCTTTACCACCATCCCCTTCTCTTTTCTCTTGTAGCTGGAATGGATGGCTTCTTGCACTAAGATAATGTTGTCCAAGATCTGTCTACCTCTCACAAACCCCCCTTGGTTTTCCAGAATCAACTTAGGCAGGATTCTTTTAAGTCTATTAGCCATAATTTTGGTTATGATTTTGTAACCCGTGTTACACAGGGATATTGGCCTGAATCTGCTGAAGTTTTTAGCTCCTTTTTCTTTCGGAATGAGTGCCAGGAAGGAGGAATTAGTGCTGCCCCCCAATTTGTTACAGTTCTGAGCCTTCTTCACCATTCTGTACAGATCTTTCTCTATTATGTCCCAGCAAGAGATGTAGAACCAGGCTGTGAACCCGTCCGGCCCAGGTGCTTTATCAGGGTTCATATTGTCAAGGGCTTTCTTAACTTCACGAATGCTGATAGGCCTGTTCAGCTGCAGGTTGTCCTCTTCATTAACCAGTATTGGAATCTCTTATAGAGGGTAGGAATTCGGTTCCACCGGATCCTGGTCAGGGGTGGAGTATAGGATTTTAAAAAAGGAATGGGCTGCCTCCTTAATGCCTCTAAAGTCCTTTATCACTTGGCCTTGGGTCTGAATTTCAATGATGGAATTGTAAATATTTCTGGCTTGGGCTTGCTTGTGAAAGAAAGTGGTGTTTTTGTCTCCAGCTTGGAGCCAAAGCGATCTTGATTTGACTCTCCAGTAGGTTTCCTCTTCTCTACAGGCTTTATGGTACTCCCTTTGGAGCTCAGCTTCCTGGAATAACATAGTAGGAGTGACAGGGGATTCTTCCAATGTTAACTGATGCCTTTCCAAGGCCTTCTGGATTCTCTTCCTTTCATCCATTGGGGAACCCAGCCCTTTGGCCCAATCTTTCAGGGCCACTTTGAGCCTTCTAAGATTTTCTTCCCAAACAAATAATGGGGAGCCATGAACCGGTTCTTTCCAAGAGTTAGAGACAAGGTCGAGGAAGCCTTCCTGGGTTACCCAATTAGGGCTGAACCGGAAGGGAATGGGACCTAACTTTTCATTAGGATGCAGCGAGAGGGACATCGGCTTGTGGTCAGAAGTATAATGTGGGTGAATCTTAGAAGATGCCATCATCCCTAGGGTTAGGAAGGAGGAGTGAAGGAGGAACCGGTCAAGGCGGGCAGCAATGTGACCAGGTCCCAATCTTTTATTTGACCACGTATACTTTCCTTTGGCAGGGGTGATGTCTTCAAGGTCCCAATCCAGCATTAGGTCTTCAACCCACTCTCTTGCAGGGTCCTGCACAATAGATCCCCCTTTTTTTTCAGCCAGAGCTAGAGTGACATTTAGGTCTCCAGCCAACACTAGGTTTTCTGGCTTGTGGAGCGTCAGAAACATTTTTAAGGTGTCCCAACAATCTTTTTTTTCAGAATAAGAGACAGGAGCATAAATATTAAAGAGACTTACATGATGGCCGGAATCTTTATGAAGCAGCTTGGTGAATAGCCAGTGAATGGTTCCTTCTTCTTCAACAAGGTCGAGCTTTGCAGAGTCCCAGAAGGTTGCTAAGCCTCCCGAGGCTCCTCTTGCACTTACAGCCCTAGTTGGGCCCTTCTTCCAAAATGAGTTGCTTGCACGGAGGAGAGCATCTTCCTCCAGTTTCGTCTCCTGGATTAATAGGACTTTAGGCTTCATTACTCTTACTAAATCCCTTATAGCTTCTTCTTTTAGAGGGCTGCCTAGTCCTCTGCAATTCCAGGAGACGTATTTCATTATTTACCTGGGGGAGGGTGATGACCCCCTTTCGGGGTCTTTCCCAGCCTCATTCCAGATCTGGTGTTCATCATTTCAGGTATGGTGTGTTGAGAGCCTTGGACCACATCCTTGTAGGACTGCTCTTCCCTTCTCTTCTTTTCTGACTTCCATCCGCGTTTAGGTTGATCCGGGGAGCCTGATTGACTGCTTACTTCGGTATCACCTTCCTCGGAGGAGTCGGCTCCTATTTCCGAGGCTAGACTGATATGATCTTTGGTTGGACTGGCGACACCAACTTGATGGGTTGGATCGATTGGGTCTTGTGGTGCCCGAGCTTCATCAGCTTCTGGTATATTCCCAAGGTTTTGGGATGCCATAGGATCTTCCTGAGTAGAGGGCTTTGAGTTGCCTTCCTTTGGAGGGCCCTGGGCCGTCTTTTCCTTGCTTCTGACAATGTTTGTGGGTTTCCCTTTTTTTACTTTCTGCCATCCTTCAACGTCTTCTTTCTCAGCAGCTAGCTTGGGGCAGTATCTTTGGAAATGGCCATGTTCCTGGCAGTTTCTGCACTTGAAGGGCAGATGCTCATAATCCAGCTTCTGGTAATGAGTCCATGATCCGACTTTTAGTTTTATTGCCTCCGGGAGGCCAGCTTCCAGGTCGACTTCAACGCAGATTCTGGCACAGGTATATTGGCCCTTATTATCAGCTTTGTCAATGAATCGCCCGATTCCATTCCCTATTCTCTGCAAGGAATCGAAGTCCCAGCAATGCACCGGGAGGTTAGGGAGCCTGACCCACACCGACACTTCCTTGGGGAGATCGATCGAGGGATCAAAGTCTGGGGTCCATTTATTCAGGTATAAGCCCTACGTCCCCATGAAGTAGGGGCCGTTTCTAAAGATTAAGTCTCGATCTTCTTCGGAGATAAATTCAAATATGAAGAACCCTCTCCCTACAGGGTAACAAGTCACTCCATTTTTGAGATTGGGCCTCCAATTTCTCTGTATCCAGTCATCAGTTGTTTTAGTGGATGGCCATAGGCCCATGAACTGCCCCACGAGGCCTCGCTTTGCCAAAGCTAGAGCTATCTTCATTGGTTTTTCTTCAGGCAGGGCAATTTCTGGTATGTCTTCAAGCTTCTTAATGAATTTCGGGACCTCCGGAGGAGAGGATTTCTTGCCTCTGCCATGGACAAGCCTGCTGAAGGCTTCCTCATCTGATCTGGACAGGGGGGGGGGGGGGCGTCCTCCCCTCCCCCAGGCGCCTCCATCCTCCTCAGCTGCGCACTAGGGTTAGCAGGGGCTCAGCTGTGTGCGTGCTCAGCTGCGTTATAGTTCCAGTAATTATGTAGGTTCTTAACATTATAAGAAACTAAAAGTAAGGCATTGTTATAGTTTATATCACTATTTAATTCCTCGTAAGAAGTGATCAATGCCTTATGTACAAGAGGTGAAGGCAAATCCAGAAAAAAAATTGAAGTGAGTAGGATTTAATAAGGGTGGCAATATTATTACCTAGATGGTCATTGTTTGAAATTTAAAACCATAAAATATGATGTGATGTAAAAAGAAGGAAATAAGAGATGGATTTGAAGTTAAGAGTTACCCACAGGAAATGTGATCGATGTAGTTTCTTGAAGCAATGGAAATTGTTGGGGAACCTCTTCACTTTGAACCATAGAAAAAAAAGAAAATAACAAAAGGTAATTGTATTCAAAGAAAAGAGGTAGTGTCTAAAGACATTGTTACAACACTTGAGCACACCACATTATGAACAAAACATCACAATGCATTCTTCAATCAATCATGAGTTGGTTTCAACACAACCCATAGGGTCATTCTTTTATAGTATCCATATATAACAAACTCCCTTTAAGTGACGAGGATCTTGCCCATGCCTAGGGTCATTAGTTCTAACCATTTCCACAAAATCCACAACCTCCCATAGATTAGTCATCTGTTCTAGTCAATTGAACCATGACCTTGTCAAACATTTAGTCCAGTGATTAGTCAACGACTCAGTCAAGCCTCTAGTAGACTGCTATGCTAGCCGACTATAGTCTATCGAATAGTTGTCTCCAAAATATTTGGAGGTGTGATGAACTTGCATAACCTTAGGTTCCAACAATACCCCATCAACACAATGCTTTGGAGATTCAGGAGGTGAAATTATGTTCTATGAACACCCCCAAATAATTGCAACTACTTGAAGCCCAAGCGTACCCTAAAGTTTCACAAACTTAGCTTCTGGTAGAGGCTTCATAAAATTATCAGTGATATGATCATCTGTCCAGCAAAAACAAGTGAGACAACATTTTCATATACAAACTGTCTCAAATAATGAACATGAAGCTCAACATGCTTCATTTTGCTGTGACCAACATGATTATCAACAACCTGTATTGTACTATGATTGTCACAATGGATAACAGTCGAGGCTTGAACGCGAAAACCAAGTTGTTCTAAAAGATAATGAATCCAAACTGCCTTTGTACCTGCATTGACAGTGTCATGATATTCTCCTTATGTAGTTGAAAGAGAGACTACCTTTTATTTCTTACACGACCATACCAAGGGTCCAAAACTTAGTCGAAACACATAGCTAGAAGTGGAATTTCGATTGACAATGTCATCTCCTTAGTTAGAATCAGTAAAACCAACC
Source organism: Larix kaempferi (assembly GCA_027924585.1). Lineage (NCBI taxonomy): Eukaryota > Viridiplantae > Streptophyta > Pinopsida > Pinales > Pinaceae > Larix > Larix kaempferi. The sequence continues at coordinate 11,730,610 of BSBM01000936.1, forward strand.
AACGGTTCTGTACTGTGGCAATACTTAATACCATAGTGATAAGTTCCTTTAATATAACAAACAATTCTCTTTGCAGCCTTCTAGTGGCTTTCTTGAGGATCCTACGTGAAATAGGAAACCACACTAAAAACAAAGGAGAGATAATGTCAACTATGAGTTAAGTAAATTGGGCTACTGACCAACTATTGATAAATAGTGGCATCGACTCGTGGAGAGTCACAGTCCTTTGACAACTTTACACCCAACTGATAAGGTGTAGCACATGACTTACAGTCGTCCATTTTGAATCATTTCAAAATATCGAAAGCATATTTTTATTGAGAAATAAATATACCATCATCCATTTGCAAATTTAAATGCCCAAAAAGAATGCAACAAACTAAGATTCATCATTTCAAAGGCATCTGCAAGTTGTTTCTTCAAACCAAAAATCAGATTGATATTATTGCCAGTTATGACTAAATCATCAACATACAATCCCACAATAAAGGTATCACCATGAACATGTAATACATAAATAATGTTATCATATTCACAATGTTTGAATCCAATATTGATAAGGAAACGATCAATCTTATCATACCAAGTACGAGATGATTTTTTCAAACCATACAAAGACTTATTGAGTCAACAAACAAGACCATAATCTATAACAAAACCAATAGGTTGTTCCATATAAATTTTTTAAGACAAATATCCATGAAGAAATGCACTTTTAACATCCATTAGATGAAGTTCCCATCCAAAACGAGCGGTGAGGGAAATAATCGGTTGAACATAGTTCGTCTTTGCAACAGGGGAAAATGTTTCAATGTAGTTGATTCCTTCTTTCCAATAGAAGCCCTTGACTACCCAGTGATCCTTGTGACATTCAACAACACCATCAAAAGTAAACTTAGTCTTGTAGACCCATCGATACTTCACAATATTCTTTCCTTGCAGTCGAGGAATGAGTTCCCAAGTCTAATCCTTGTTCAAAGAATCAATTTTAGCAGCCACACCATTTTCCCATTTAGGCACTCCTTGAGCATCCGTATAAGTGTTAGGATCATAGGTTTCAAGAACACATGCCATTAGTGCAACACTGCCATGTTGTTTCTAACTAAGGGTTTGCTGATAAATACTAGCATCTCTAACACCAGGTCCAACATATTCAATAGTTTTAGTAGCCCATCGAGGTAGACAAGTCAGTGGTGATTCATTTCGGTCATGTCTAGTTGAATGAGCAAGCATGTCGACATTCTTAGTCAATGTGGACTGACTACTAGTCGAATCAGGGGTAGAATCAGTTGGTTTAGTCGAAGCTCCAAGAAAGGGTACAAGCGATCCAGATGATTCAATACTATCAAAATGATCACTGTGCAATAGAAAAAAAGAGGATTTCAATAACTTATTACTTGAAATATTCTCATTAAATATCACCTCTATGTTTAAAATGATATGGTGTTTGATTGGTTCAAATAGTCGATAGGATTTTGATTCATCGGAATAGCCCACCATGATGCAAGCATGATTCTTTGCATCTCATTTCTTCCTCTAGTTATCACTGATATGCGCCCAAGAAACACATCCAAAGGTTCTGAGGTGTCCAATAGAGGGTTTCCTTTCATTCCACTTCTTGACTGGATTCATGTCACTAACAAATTTAGTCGGAACAAGGTTCGGGAGATAGCTTGAAGAGTAAACAAATTTTGCCCAAAATTTAGTCGGAAGGTCTTTGGTCTGCAGTAGGCACTGGGCCATTTCTACCAAAGTCTGATTCTTCCTCTCTATGACTCCATTCTACTGAGGGGTGTAAGGGATAGATCTCTGCCAATAAATAGAATTTTTCAACAGATATTCTTCAAACTGCCGACTCGCATATTCTCCACCATTGTCTGATCTCAAACATTTGATGGGTTGGCCGCATAGCTTTTTAGAAAATCCCCTAAATTCCTTGAATATTTCAAAGACAATACTCTTATTCTTTAAGAAATACACCCAAGAAAATATAGAGAAATCATCAATAAAGGTAAAAATATACTTTTCACCTACTAGTGAAGGTTTGTTCATGCAATATAGATCACTGTGAACAAGTTCCAGTCAGTCATGTGCTCATAATGCTTTCCTGGAATCAAAGGGTTCTTGATAGTGCTTACCAAGTATGCATCCTATATAAACTCCATCATGTGGAATATTCTTTGGGAGACTAGTAACCATATTGTTTGTTACCATCATCTTCAAAATTTGAAAGTTAAGATGTCCAAGTCATTCATGCCAAATTCGACTTCTGTCGTTGGTTTGAGCAACAAGTGAAGTTAGTCCAATCGGTTGAAAACCATTCTTGGGAGAATCACAAAACTTGTAAAGTTCGTCTTTGAGATCTAAATATCCTAAAGCAACAGTCACCCCCCCAAGCCTAATACCCTTTACAATAGAGCGATCTGACCAAACTCAACATTCTTCTTAGTCTATGTACGTTTGTGCTACCGACCACAAATTTGCACTCAAGCTAGGCACATGATAGACATTAGATATTTGATCATGCTGGCATTCAACATCGTCGTTTCTAGCAACAGTGAGAGCATAATCATCAACTACATAAATATTTTGTTTTGGAGCGCCACTTAAGGAAGAGAACAAATAAGCATCTTTAGCCATATGATGAGTACAACTAGAATCGACTATCCATTTAGTTTGAGTGGTATGGGAATGTAAGGCCTGGAAGTGATAATAGAAAAGGTAAATTTCTCTAGAGGTCAGTTGATCGACTGACCAGTCGATCCACCTTCTTTAATATGCTTGAAATTTTCCTCCAAGTCCTTAATCTTCTTCCATAAGGTTTTCTCGACATGTCCCACCTTTCCACAATAGTGATTGGTTTTATTCTTTCAATTCTTCTTCATTGATGTTGACTCACCAATCTTTCCTTTAGTAGGTTGGTCGATACATTTTGGTTGATGATATTGTAATGTCCCCATTCAAATAAGTGCATAGTAAGACAATCCCATCAATCCTACTAGTTTCCTAGGTTGGATGGGCACATGTGGGATGGTAATAAGGAAACTAATAAATGATATTTAGACATTAGAAGGGTTCAAGCATTTAATAAATATGATGAATAAATAAATTCAAGAGAAATTCTAGGTGGCAAGTGGTTTTGGAGACATATGGAGGTGGTGGGACCCACACTAGCTTGATTTTTCAATGACACATGGCAGCTCTCTCTTGCCAATTCGAATTCATGGGAAGGTGAACACTCTTGGGTGAGTTTGTAAGTCATAACACATGGCATTGAGCATATTAGGTCGAAATGGGAAGGAATAGTAACCTCCATGGGAGAGGAAGAGTCAAATTGGAGACTAGTGGACACATGGGCTAGATTCCCTAGTTTTATGACAACAATAATGAAGCATCTATGACATTTTATGACAAAATTCAGACCTGACTTCTTACACCTGACCATTATGACATGTCAGCCCCAAAAATAGGCTCAAGAAGGCGCTCATGGAGTTGGAGGAATCTAAAGAGACTCAAATTCGAATTTGGGAGAAGATGGAAGGTTGGAACTAGGAGACAAGTGGCAAATGAGGAATATTTTCTAAATGGAAAATTATTGAATCTATTGAGAGGATTTCTACCCCTTGAAGGCTAATGTTGGTTATAAAATGTATAAATCAAGTATGAGAATGGCTTTTGATGATTTGAGAAAAATTGCATTTGTGAAGAGAGAGCTAGTGGATGACTAGTTTCTTGCCTTAGCCAATTTCGAGGGTGAAAGATTCCCATCCAAGTTGGTGTTTGGAGAGGCCACTCAGGTATTTCATGGTGCTTTAATGGAGTTTGTATTTGCAGGTAGAAGCTACAGGAAGTTTCATGGTTTGGTTTAGTGCAGCACTTTCTCTCCACCGTTTCCAGTTTTGAAGGCATATTCGTGCTCCTTGAGGGAGGGCGTTTTTGGTGAGCACTGTGATTCTTGAGAGAGCTTCTCATTATATATTTATGATTGTAATAGCTTCATATCCTATGTTACTCATATTCAGAAAGTCTCAGGTCGAAATACCCGCTGGTTGTATGCAAAACTATTGATTAATGAGCAAACAATGTCCATTTCCCCAATGCATTGATGTATGACACTATAATGTTGATTATTTCAAATGGATGGATGATTCTCTGATATATTTGTGATAAATATACTGCCATGGATGTCTTATACAAGTTTCATGTACTGTACTTGAGCATTTGAAGCATTTTTACTCAGTTTAGTTGTATTGGGAGGTGAAATAGTGCCATTTCCCCAAGGGTCGAATTGGGGGTTTTTGCTGTTGAATGTGAGAGAGTTAGAACAGTATTAAAAATCAATTAATGGTGCATATGAGACCTTAATAACATACTTAACACATTATATACCTCTGTTCATAAATTTGTGGGAGTTTGGAGGCATTTGGAAGGCCATTTGCAGTGTTACCTGAGGGGGATTTGATGCACAAATTACTAGTCAAAATTACATATATTGATCAGAATACAAATCAAGTTTGCAGCAGTATTTGGAGGGCCATAAAACATCCCTGAACCTTATATTCAAGTCTAAATACCATTCATACACTCCTACAGAAGATTTGGGAGCATTTGGGTTGATTTGGAGGTCAAAACAGTAAAACTAGTCAAAGGTCGAAATTGGGAAAAAAGTGGAAAATTGGGCATTTTAATAAAATTTGAAAAAGGGATCATACAGATATGTTCGACCATGTTCTTTATAATTTTGCTTGACCTTGATTTTGAGCAAGTGATCCTGGTGTTCTCTACCAAGCTTCCCTTCTTCAAGCAAATTTTGTTGGTCTTTAATAAAAAAAATCACATAAGATATCAAAGGTGAAGTCCTTACCATATTGCTTGCGTAACATCTGATTGGCACGAAATGAAGAGTAGGACACATCATAAGGTGTCCTCGAATTCATTAGGACCAATTCAATGAGCTATCCATCCTTCTTTGGAAAACCTTGAACACATTCACCCAATTTTAGTTGCATCTCCTTGATGTGAGCTAAATAGTCCTCAATCCTTTCAAAGGAATGGGGTTCCAGAGAGATCAACTCTTTATCTATCTACATTACTTGAATTTCATTCACCTTGTTGAAAAATGACTTTAGCTTACTCCATATGGCATGAGGACAGTCGATCCTGCTTGTATGAAAGTGAATCTCCCTTGAAATGTAGGTCGTGATGACCCCAAAAGCCTCATCCATCTTTCTATCAATGACAAACTTAGCCTGATAATTTTTTGGATCTAGAATAGAAACCTTAGTATATTGCCACAGTCCCTTGTTGTTCAACAAAGTTTCCATGTTTGGCGCCTGGAGTGCATAGTTGTGTCCATTCGAAACAACATGTTCTATCTTGGAAGTCATCCTTTTTATCAAACAAATTTGATCTAAGTTCAAATAAGAGGTATTAATAAGCAAATATTTGTCCCGTGGTCGATCAACCCTATATCCGACTCAACACTATTTGTAGACAACGACCTAGGTCAAAACCAATTGCTATGATACCATGTTGGGGAACCTCTTCACTTTGAATCATAGAACAAAAGGGAAAATAACATAATGGAATCGTATTCCAAGAAAAGAGGTGGTGTCTAAATACACCGTTACAAAACTTAAGCACAACGGATTATGATCATAACATCACAATGCGTTCTTCAATCTATCATGAGTTGAAATCAACAAAACCCATAGGTTCGTTCTTTTATAGTCTCAATATCTAACAAACTCCCTTGAAGTGAGGAGGATCTAGTCCACGAATAGGGGTCATTGGTTCTAATTGTTTCCACAAATCCACAGTGTCCCATTTATTATTCGATTATTCCAGTCGATCCAACCACGACCTCGTTGACCATTCAATCAAATGATTAGTCGACCACTCAATTAAGCCTCCAATCGACTGCTCTGCTAGTCTATTGTAATATATTGATTGAATTTCTCCAAAAGATCCATAGGTGTGATGAACATACATAACCTTAGGTTCCAACAAAATCTCTCTCACGAAGTCACTGACTTAGCACTGCAGATGAATTATAGAGCAGAGGAAAAATTCATGACTTCGATGGGACAAGAGATCGATCAATGTATCAAATAGAAGTAAAATCACTTAGATTATTGACTTGATTATAATACTTGGATTGTAGGATGCAATCACTCTCTAGGTTTACCAAGCATAATGCTCATATTAGAATAAGTTTATATCTAGCATAATGATTAGATTATATATGGCATGATGCTCTAGGTTATGTAAAACTTATTTTACGAATATGAATGCTCATAATATGAATATTAGCTCTCATATCTGCTTGTTCTGCAAATATATGATAGGCCAGGATAGAAAAAAACCTCTCACAAAGTTTGACACGAGATGGAAATAAGGTAAAAACATGAGTATGTTCCTTGCATTCAACACATATTATGTTCTTCTTCGAATAGAAGACCTAGTGCCATGTTTGTCATGGATATGGAGGAGACTCTCTTGCTTGGGGATTATTATTATAATTTTTTTGGTGCCATATGCCTCCTCTTGGAGGGTAATTGTTGATGAAGAGAGGGTACCATAATTGGTCCACAATGACTGATTTGTTGAGCCTGGTGTTGCAGCAAGCTAACCTCGTGAAATCAATGACATCCAAATGATCCGGTTAACCACTTCAATCTTGTTAATCTTTTAAAAAATGTGTTGATATGGTGTAATCCTAGTCATTGCAACAAGATACACTTTTTAAAGCCTATCAAATCCCCAAGTGAATGTGGTTACTTTGGAATCCATATTTTGTGTTCTTGATCTGGAGTACTTTTAAATTCTGAGGCGATTGCAATAAGGTAGTGGGTTGTAAATCAAGGCATATTAAATGGTTTTTGATATGTCTATACCTTTGATAGGTATACCAATGGAGCACAACCACTGAATGAAGTCTTCATACTCAAGCGTGGATATTCCCCCCCTAATATATGTAAGGATGGACAATATCTTACTGTATCTCAATGTTAGGTATTGGAGACGCAATAATTTGAAGAAAGAATTATGTAGCTTGGTCAGATCATTGCATCCAAATCATAGATGTATATGCATGTCTTATGTTTGTAAGATTGGAAAAGTTAGTTGAAATGATGGTATGTTGTATTTTTTAACCTCATTTTTCTAAGATGCATACACAATTTTATAACACACAACTTGCTCCATTTCTAGAAAGATTGATCTGCTTCAAATGACAATCGAGTCTGGTCTCAAGTTTGTTGTCCTTAAGGTAAAGGATGTGCGTTTGGATTTTCAATTTAACCTTGGTGGTTTTTCATTTTAGCACAGGTTGTTGATCTGTATTTGAATTTTCAATATATCACATGCCTAATGAAACATTAATGAGATAATGTAGTTACCAATTTTTGTTGAAGCATTAATAAAATAATGTCTATAAAACATTAATGAAATAATGCGGTTACCAACTTACAAGTTACTAATGATAGTGAGTGTATGGTACTGAAAATGATGAGAAAGAGATTGAAAGCTCCATTAATAAAAAAAGCATAGGACATGCATTAACAATGCCATATTATTTCATTAATTAGCATTGCTACTAGGCATGCATGGAAATGTTACATTCTACCAGAAATATGGGTGTGGCCTAAGAAAGGCACTTGCTAAGCAAGATATTTGGTTTCAAACCCTAATACATATCATAATATTATTTTGTGTTAAATGCTTGATATCTGTTATAAATTTCTTTGTTTAATATTAGGAAAATATAAAATTTCTAGGCGAAATACAATATAGGTGGCTATGGTCCTTAAGGTTCCCGAGTATTTGAACCTTGCTATGATACCAAATATAAAAGCCCCTTTTTATTGGAATATTTTAAACTTAAATAAATAGTAAATTCCTTAAGAAATTTGCAGAAAAGAATCAACCTATTATCTATCTATTAATAGTCAGATTCCTTATCATCAAGAAATCAGTTAACAATTCTAATACAACTTAGATAACTAGTAGAATTTAAAAATTGTAACCAAAGAGAAGAATCTCTACTTATCTGATTGATGGCCATCTTAACCAATTATGCATGCATACCTTGGCCTCTGTTAGTGACCAATTCCTCTATTAGTAACTACAGATGGGGAGACAACTCTCCACCCAACCAACCCCAACAAAATTTGAGGCCCTCAAAATTAACTCTATGCCAGACCAGGTGAGATATTACTCTCTTCTCTGTCAAAATATGTACACCAATGTCCTCTTCCTTAGCATCACCCTCAAGCTAGTTCACTCACAAACTACATAAAACCAACACAAACAAGCAACAAACCCCAACATTAACCAGCAAGACTAGAGCCCTTTCCTCTAGGTCCTGCCACCTTTTATTACTTAATTTTCAAATTTTACTCAATTTCTTAATTTTACATGGATGGCGCACTTTTGATCTATGCACCTAAATTAAATTACAATGCACACACACACACACACACATACACACACATACACATACACATACACATACACATACATACACACATACACACATACACACATACATAGACACAAACATACACACACACACACACACACATATTAATTGATATTTTTACTACTACTATATGCTCTTCATACTTATACTAATGTCAAAGGTTGGATTGTTACAAGAATGCTTGAAAATGATAAACACCATTGTCTATATATGACATAACTGACTTTCCAGTTTGTGGATCTCATTCTCAATACCACTAGAATCTTAAACATGTTGTTTCTAAAACTTAAACTTATATTTGCAACAAGAAGCATATATGTCCTAAAATCTTAACCCATATGTTGTGAAACCATGGTTTATACTAGTAATATACAAATTTTCACCAAACCTCATTTTTACCTTAGTAATTCAATGTTTTACAAGCAAAAAATATTAATGTTTTATGTCTGATATGATAATCACTTAGTTTAGGATACATATATTTGCAGATGATCTATCTCTATGTATTGACTCTAGTTTTGGGCATCAAAGAATTAAGTTATAGTACTTGTCATAATTGTGTTAGCAAATCAAAGATATGAGCATAATTGTTAAGTAGTGTTCCAACAATTACATACCTGTAGGTAACAAAAAGAAAGTAAAAACATTTAAAAAAGAGGATGTCAAAGTTGCATTAAATGAATTGCTCAAGGTAAAAAAAATCTCCATTAGAACTCAACTCATATACATACATTATTATACTGGTAAACAAATGCAGAAGAAAGGCTAGTGGTACCTCCCAAGAAATCATAAAAAATTGCCAACCCTTAATAACTAATGTACATACATAATGGCCATTGCATAATAGACCTATACTACAATCATTAGTTCTGCTTACACTTACTTCAGACTACAAAATGACCGATTAAACCTTCTAAGATAGTGGTTGGGTTGATCATATTTGAACCATAACTAGTGTTGCTCATAAGATTTGAATATTTCAATTGGAATATATAAGTCAACCATTCACCAGGATTATGAATATTAATGAACAATCAAACAAAAATATATGCCCTATTCTTAGAAACAACCCTATTTCGGGATCACAATGCAAATAATATCATGATTTTGGCGACTTTTTCTTCATCATTAGTCAAGCCAAGAAAATAAATCCAAGGGAGATAACTCTTCTTTTTAGAACCTTTCAATGAATATTTGGGAACCTGGATGTGTTGGATGATGTCAAGCTTTTTCATGTTCGAAGAACAAATAATGGATTAGTAGATTGTAGGGAAAATAAGGCTATTTATTTGGATAAAGGGGCCCTGATAAAAAAAGGGGACGCCCCCCCCATCCCCGCGGGAGATATTGGCTCCCCTAATCTTATAATGATAATCGGTATTAGGGTATTAATCCACTTTATCATTTCCAATTAAGGAACATGATGAGAGAGAAACACTTGTTATTGTTTGAATTTCATCTATCATGCAAGTCATATTAACCCACTCAATCCATGTGAGAGACTGTTTAGTCTCCCATGTTCCTTATGTTCCCTTTCTCTTTGGTTTTCAAACTCCAACATGCCATTATTTATGGGTCATTTAATAAATCCTATTCATAAAGGTGGTATATTTCAAGTTTTGGGGAATATGAATGTGGATGGAAGCTCTAGAGTGGAAGGAGCCTGAGCTCACGAACCAATTCTTGTTATGCAAGTTCTGGTGGTGCGAACTTTGGGGGACAACAAATCCATTGACAAAGGTAAGCTCTATTGGACTGACTGGTTTATTTTCCTAGGAAATCAATTCACTCCAACTTGGGTGTTTTTATTCTCGTTGAATTGGATTTAGTCCAGAACTTTGGAAACTTCAGTAGTGGTGTGGTTTTAATTTCTTTGAGGTTGAATAAAATCTCTTTGGGTTTTTTTAGGCCAGATTTGGTTTAATTTTGGATTTTGATGAGCATAAGGGATTTTACCTTACCACCCATCTCCCTAGCATGGCTCACCCTTCCAATTCATCCTGGAATGGAGGAGAGGGAGATGTAGAAATTAGAAAGATCCTTAGAAGAATGACTGGACTATTGGAAGGAATGAGGAAATCCATATAGAATCTCAACATCCATATGGAAAAACAAGAGAATAAACATGAGGAGTTGGAAGCTAAATTGAACGAGAAGAACTTGAAAGATGATAAGCTTGCAAGTGACTCATAAATGTACTATAATATTAGCTTGGGGTTTTCTTGTAGCTCCCAATCTATTGTTTTTCATCCAAATGTCTCCATTGGTTTAATAAAGGACAAGGCTATAGAGGAGTAAAATGTGCAATAGAAAACTGTGGCACTAACATAGCAACTGAATTTCCAAGGAGACCGTGGTCTAGAGTGAGATGATTTTTCCATGGAGGAAGCCCACAAAAAGCATAAATTTGGTTAAAAGTATCGTTTTCTTATGTTTTTTACTTGTATCTGGTTACTCAGACAATATGTAAGGCAATATATTTTTAGGTTTTGTAGGAAGGCCTCATTGACATGTTTTCTTTTTATGCTCTCTTGAAGAAATGTATGTGTTTCTCAAGCTCATAGAAAATTTTTGTTCAAATATTGAAAATCTATGCATCTTTAGGCTATTTGGGTTTCCCACTGCCCATTTATAAATTTTACCCATTTCTTAAAAAAACAATATAGTATCGACTCTCAATATAGTATCAACTACACCTCAGATGAAGTATCGACCGTCCGATGATTTGATAGGAGGTAACGAACAAGGAGTATCGACGATGAAGGCCGAAGATCATCATAATTAAGGTTTGATGGAAAAACCCCAACAATAATTCAGGGAAGACATATCGGAGTTGTAGAGAAGAGCCTCATAGAGAAGTCTTGATGGAGCGGGACTTGACGCATCGGAGGTTACAATCAGAGATTGACGAGAGTGCATTGCAGGGAGGTTTGATGGAGAAGTCCCAATGGGACATGTGGCAGTATATCAAGGAGTCGATATCGGGAGTTGCAGTAGAGAAACACAGAGGAAGTGTCGATGGGAAGGCACCGATAGTGAAGTGGAGTGTTGGCATCAGGAGTGCATGTTGAGGTTGCTACAAGTGCATGTGGAGGAACGATCGATAGGAGAAGTTCGACAGACATATTGACAATAGGTTTTTGGGGGGGAATCCTGACAATAGTAAAGGTGGATTTCAATAGAATGAGTTTGACCCTGCGTCAGACCAGAGGTTTTTGGGATCAACCCCAAGAGGGAAGAAGTGAAGGCCCACTAGAGAAGTGCCAATGGAGCATGACATACATTGATGGTTGAAAAGGGTGAAACAACAACAACTATTGGATTGAAGGCCTGATAGAGAGATCCAATGGAACATATTTGATGTTGCAAAGAAGGCGCAGGATAGAGAGGTGCCAGTAGAGCATATATATTCCTTGGATGGAAAATAGGTGGATAAATGGAAACCATTGGATCAGTTGTAGCATAACATAAATTCCCAGTGGCAAAGAGGGTTGAAGAAAGGTTTCAAAGGAGAATGAAGGCTCCAAAATATGAATTAATGGTGGATTTAATGTTGCGGTATAGTGTTTGAATGTAGATCCGGGTTGGATTCCTTTTGTACATTGGAATTTGAGTCTAGGTGAGGCTTGAAGAGGTCACCATGAATGCACAGTAAATGTAGGAGGATGAGAATTAAGGAGCTGAGTTGGCACACAACAGGGAAGCTTTGTGAAGAATCCAAAGAGGAAAATATAATCCTCCAATGAAAAAGAAATAGGTAGAAGTCTTCAGACGAGGAGAGAAGAAGAAAATAAGCTCTTGACGAGAGCAGACATAAGGAAGAACAGAGAGGAAAAGATCTAGACATGAGCATATAAGAGGAGAGGACTGATCCGGTTAGGGAAATGTCTAGAGAAGTGAGAAGGTGGTAAGGAATACTATGCATATGAGAAGATACAACAATGGAATAGGAGATACCCAACAGAGAGCCTAGACAATCGAGTGCAGGCTGAGAGAGAAAATAGAGTTTTCGACTCTGTGGAGATTGTACTAATTGGATGAGACTAATACCAACAGGATGAGATATTGAGTGAGGTGAGAAAAAGAAGGGTCTTGGAGCTCCTGTGCAGCTGTAAAGAGAATCCCTTGGGGCATGAATGTAATTGTAAATACATAAATTAATAAAAATTCCCATTGATCCATTTATGTTTATTAATTATGTGCTTGTGTTTTTTTAATTGGGGTATCCGTTGTGTGTGTATGTTTAAGTATTGGACCAATTGAGTCCTATCCCTCGTGCATAGGGCCAATGTGTGTTGAAGCACCTATAGATCCGGGTAAGTAATGGTCTACACCAATAGGTATCAGAGTTGCGTGACTCTGGACCACGAGTGGTAACCCCACTTGCATCAGTTTGGTATTAGAGCTGAAAATGTGCACTCTGACTTGTGGCCATTAGGCAGTTTGCATCATAGATGCACCCTTCGATGTAATTGGAGGTCTTCCTTAATTTATATTCATCTCAAAAATATTTTTGGTTTAGTGGCTAGCATAATGTGTTTGTTGTAAGTTCTTAGTTTGGGCTACAAGCACTCATATTCTCATAAAAAAATAATTTATATGTGTTTCCTTAATTTAGACTCCATATGCCGAAGTATATATTGGGCACTAATCCTACTCTTAACCAACCTCAAAAAACTCATAAATCAATCTTTTTGTTTTGTTGTTCATAAATATATTGGCCTTAGTAACCCATCATTTCTTGCTCTAATCTTGTGATTTCAAAATAAGAACAAAATATCATCAAGGCCAATTTGGATATTTTCTAAATATATATTTGAAATGGAACGTTCCTTACTGAGATCAATTTCAAAAGTCAAATTTAAATCCATGACTTATGGATTAATGAATGGCATCAGATAGATCATGCATAGAGATAGATGATGGCATTAAAAGGTTAACAATCCTAAGTCAATCCCAAGTATTATCAGAGACCCATCACGACCTGTGGGGAAAAATCATCCAAGTCACCTAAAAAATAGTAGGTTTGCTGGATGGGAGCTTCGCTGGAGGAGTTTCCATGCATAATATATGTCCATGATGCCCATGTTATAATAACAACAATATTAATGAATTTGTTACTTAGTGCATAGTGATTTCCCTATTTAACACAATGTTCATCCTTATACATCCTTCATACTCCATTCCCATTGCTTATAGTGAAAGGGTATTTTGACTATGTGAACTCTTAGCCTTGATATAGTGACACCGATTCAGATCAAAGATGGATGGACATCGATTTAATTGAGTGCTCCCAAGTCCAAATAATGTGTAGTTACACCAACATTCCAATAAGGTTTCATACGTGGGTGGAGACACCCATATTCTAGCAATGGAAAGAAACATCAAATTTGTAACAATGATCACTAGGCTTTTGAGTATTTAGGGAACTAGTATTTTGTTAAAGTACCAGCTGTAGAACCAACAATTCATATCCTCTTTTCAATAATTATCCATTGAAAACAATGCTTCTCTTAATCTCCAAATACTTTTATTTAAGAATATTTTCTCGCATATTGTTCTTTTAATTGCAGATTTCAGTATAAAATAAACTTTATTTAATGAAAGGTTAACAACGTTAAAAGGTTAACAATAGTAGGTTTATTGGATGGGAGATTTGCTGGAGGAGTTTCCATGCATAATGTATGTCCATGATGCCCATGTTACAATGACAACAATCTTAATGAATTTGTTGCTTAGAGTATAGTGATTTTCCTATTTAACAAAATGTTCATCCTTCTCCATCCTTCATACTCCCTTCCCATTGCTTATAGTGAAAGGGTATTTTGACTATGTGAACTCTTAGCTTCGATATATAGACATTGATTCAGATCAAAGATGGATGGTCATTGATTAAATTGAGTGCTCCCCAATCCAACTGATGTATGCTCATGCCATCATTCCAATAAGGTTTCTAGAAATGGTAAGAAACATCAAATTTGCAACCATGATCATTAAGCTTTCGAGTATTTGGGGACTAGTATTTTGTTAAAGTACCACTTGTAGAACCAACAAGTCATATCCTATAATTATCTATTGACAAGAATGCTTCTCTCAATCTCTAAATACTTTTATTTAAGATTTTTGTTGTTGCATATTGTTCTTTTAATTGAAAATTTTATATACAATAAACTTTATTTAATGAAAGCTTTTATTTGATGATTTTGATGTAAAATGAAATAAATCTAAGATTATATAAAATGGAGTAAATTCAAGATTAAAATGAATTAACCATACATTTAAGTGGCGAGATATCACTAATCACATATAAAAAATATAATAGGTTTAAAATTAAAATGGATTTATGATAAATTTAAGCTATAAAATATTAATCCAGCTTAAGATTCGAAACATCGACTCTAAATGAATACTGTGGACATTCCAGAAACCTGTTCTTCAAACACCACCCATCACAGAAATCTTAAATCTATAAAATATTAATTTATTAAACATATAAATTATAATCACAGATGAATTCAAAATTAAAATAAATTTACAATCCATTTAAGTCACCATATGTCTATAATCATACATACAATCTATCACATCACAACAATCAAAAGAAACACAATGGAACAATCTATTACAGCTATAGTGATTGATTTATAGAATGTGTCGAGTGACAAGGTTGAGTGACAAGGTTAAGCTGTTGCAACTCAAATTGGGCCAAGTCAAATCCATATCCGATTACACATTGAAATTAGGAAATGCATGGAACAATTGAAATTGCGATATGCATGGAACATTGTGATAAGAGTAATGGATGTAACATGTAAAAGCTCGAAGATTGGACCAAAGTATGCAACCATATTTGATTCACATATTGTGTATGTGTGGAGTTGTTTACTTTGTGAAAACAAATAAAAATTGAATTGAAATTTTATGGTAAAATTTTGATTGGTTTATGTAATTGTTTATCTCTTAAATTGGTTTGGTAAATTGATTTTATATTTTTATATTAATCATAGTTGTAAAATATAAAATATATTAAAAGTATTTCATCTTATTTTATTTAAGTAAATTTATTTTCATTATATTTTATCTATTTCATATAAATAGGTTTATCTTTTATTGAGAGTATAGCTATGACTAGGTACTTAATGTAAAAACACAAGGAAATTGACATGGATGATAAGAGGAATTTTAAGATTACTCTAGATTCTAGTCTAAACCATATGTGGCTCAAGTAAGGCTGGCACAAAGATGTCAACTCTTGGCTAAATCATTGGGTATCAAGAAAAAGGTCACTTTATAGAATATTGATAACTAAAAAAATATTATTACATCTAATTTTAAGAAGAAAATGTGGAGCAATAAAGAATTAGAGAATAAGAGAAAATTAAGATTATATATGGAAGTGATTATCCCCAATCTTGCAGATCAACATTATCTCTCTGTTTTAACTAGAGTAAAGAATAAAATCAACATTGCTAAGATAAGAATGAATTCTCATGAGTTCCATAGTGAAGCTAGGAGTTGGACAATTCCTAAAACATCACGAGTAGATAGAATTTGTCATCTTTGTGAAACTAAGAAGATTGAGGATGAAAAAAAATTCCTCTTAAATTGACCCACGTTCACCCACATTAGATCTCAATTTCAAAATATTTGTTACAATAATGACCTTCATAACTTTTTAACTCAATAAAACTATAGTGATTTAGGAATGCTTCTCTTCAAGATTAAAATTCTATAACAATCCAAGTAATTTCTTAACCTTTTTCTTAAGGTTTGATAAAAATATCTTTATAATAACTTATATACATATTATCTATTTTTATATTTTTTAATCCAGTGTATTTTATTGTGATGTTTTATATTAAACATATTAGTATATTAGTTAGTATATTTTAGTGTGATGTTTGATATTTATATTAAATATATGGGTATATTTTATTGTTATATTTGATATTTATACTAGCACAACCACAAGTAGAGTGGCCGGTAGGTGTAGCCAACCACTTAGTTTTGTGGAGATGACTAGTTGTTAAACAAAAACTAAACATTAAACTAATTAATATAAACATTAAAGTAACATAAACATTAAACTAATTAATATAAACATACAAATAAATACTATTTAATAAACATACCCCTTTTCTTAACAACAACTTAACTAAATCTTATTTAAATCTTAATCACTATGCATTTGAGCATAACAAGATACGATGACCATGACACTTGTTACACTCGAGTTAATCTTGTTGATCCACTCAAGAAAGTCCAAAATCTCAGATAATATCTAAACACCTACCGATGTAATTAAAACAATAATGATTAAAATAATTATATAAAAAATAACTGGTTTATAATAATTTATATACTATTATATTTTAGTGTGGTATTTAATATTTATATCAATATATATATATATATATATATATATATATATATATATATATATATATTATTATGCTGGAAAAATATATATATAAAAGTTTAATGAAGATTAAAATAATTATATAAAAAAAAAATTTGTTCATAATAATTTATATATTATTCTATTTTAGTGTGGTATTTAATATTTATATTAAAATAATTATATATATATATTGTTAGAAGTTCAGTGAAGCATTTAAGGTTATTATAACAACATGCTTATTAATAATTGAACTTTAATGGAGAGGAGAACCTTTTATATATATATATATATATATATAAAAAAATGGTTTTATTTAAAAATCCAAACATACAATTTAAATAATATTTTTTATTAATTAATTAAATATAATTTATTTTTTTTAATTTCACAATGTTTTTATAACAATATGAATGATTTATATTTGAGTGTAAATAATGTAAACGAATATATGATTTATTTAAAATTCAAATACAATTTTAAGAATATTTTTTATTAAGTAGGTTAATTTTTTCTAGCTTATTTGATTAAGGTGTGGGCCTTATCAGCAAGGCAATTTAGATTTAATTTCTTTTAGGGGCGAGCTAGTTGGGAGGAAACACCCAAAATCCAATCAATTGAGGGTTGGTGTGACCTAGATTAAATACAATCTGCCAGTGATTTTGACATCTTAGATACCCCTAGATCATGATTTCTTAAACCAAAAAACCACTCCCACAAATTAAAAAAAAATCTAACAAACAAAAATAAAAATCATTTATTAATTATATAAATATAATTTATATTTTTTTTTTCTTTTAAATTTCTCACTTCTATATTTATTAAAAGTAACTATATAATGATTTCCTTTAAAATACAATTCCATCTTTTCCATAATATATCTACTATTTATTTCGTAACAAACCGCATTTATTTGAATCCGGGCTTTGGAACGAATACCCGCAGCGAACTCTGTGCACTTTGGCTCCTCTTATATTTTGCTCGACTAAAGCGGGTCTCATCGCTCGTTGTCATGGGGGACTCATCCTCCATCATTTCTTGGGCACTGGGCTCAACGCCCCTCAATGTGATGCTCCTCACACATTGGTTGGATGCTGTCAGGTGCTTCATCAGTGGGTTTCAACATATTCACTTTGCTCATGTTTATCGCGAGATAAACATGGAGGCTGACATTCTATCCAAGCAGGCTTTGGATTCATCGACTGGTATTATCATGTGGGATGAATGGCATGAGGACTCTCTTTTCTCCCAGGGGTCGTTAGACTTGTTTTGGTGATGATCTTTTTTTTTTTTTTTTTTAATCTCTGTTGTTTGCGGCATTTATGCTTATATATATTCTCATATGATGCTATGTGACTTTATACCTTGCAGGTTATTAGGTTACTTGCTCCAACTTCTTGTTGGGTTTTTGATTCGGATGGATTATTCGGCTCTATATATTTTGCTTATTGTCACTCATGCTATATTGTCATCTGTGTCTAGGCCTTGGGCTGTTTTGGACTTATAGATTTGTATTATGTCTTTAGGTCTGTTAGTATTGGCACTCTGATACTTTGATTCATGGAGATGATTTTGGTTATATCAGTTGTTTTTAGGGATATGGTGTTGTTTTTAGACATCCAATATGTTGATGGATGGGTCTTGACATTGACTTGTGTAGTGATGATGTCCTTAGGAGCTTGGGTCGTGATATGGCTCACACTCATATGATGTTCTGATTACAAAATGTACTGGTCCTATTTACTATTTCGTGGTATTAATAGTAAGCTATATTTTCTTATGAAAAAGAAAAACAAACATGAAGGCCACCCAATAAGTCTATCCTTTTTATAATAGTGTCCAAAGAGTACTTCGTAGGAAAGGCCCATTAAAGAGGTAAAGTGGGTGTGTCTTGACGTGAATCTCACGATAAATGCTTCCACATGACGTATAATTGAAAAGTCAATGGTTAGGTCTAAATCATTAAACTATATTTTTGTTATTATGACTTTTTCTTTTTTTTCAAATTCTTCCATCTATTAGTCTAAATTGACAACTTTTTAGCACTTTGTCAACACTTCAGGCAAAACTCCCTTTATGTGAATCCTTGGATTATTGATAAGATAATAACTACGAAAAGGTTTCAGATTCTTAATTTACAATTAAGAAAATGTATTATATGTGGTTGAAAAATTAAAAGATTATTTTTTGTAAATGGAAACATAAAATATTGATGTGAAATGAAATATTATAATTTAATATATTATTATAGTATTTAATATTATATAGATAATAATTATAAATTAAGAATAATTTAATGGTAGTTTAGATGTTTCTAAAAAGTATATAATTTTAATGGAGATAGTTTAAATAATGACCACAAGGGTTATTAGCATTTTTGTGGATATTGGTTAAGATGAAACCACTTTTTAGTCTTGGAGTATGTTATATCCTCAATTAAATGATTTTCAGATAAATAATTAAGTTGGCCTACCCAATTCCTAAGGGGCTTTTTAGTCTTGGAGTATGTTATATCCTCAATTAAATGATTTTTAGATAAATAATTAAGTTGGCCTACCCAATTCCTAAGGGTTATGTGGAAGAATTAAAATATTGACATTTAACCCCAAGATCTATAGTTTCTCATGAAAATTCAATATTCTAAATTGATGGTGGAAAAATAGGCCAATAAATTATGGAATAAATGTTAAATGTTCCAAAATGAAGTGGCATTAGGTCCTAGTTGGACTTGGGGGCGCATAAGTGGACATGTGGGGTCCACATGAGAGAATATTCCTCCTTTAAACATGGAGCCATCCCCAAATTCGAGTTGGAAGGGAAGAGGTAACATTCATGAAGGAAGAGGAAGAGTCATAGGGCTAAATATAGGCAATGACATATTCTATGAAAACTATGACAAGCATTATGACACTTATGGCAAATTCTATGACACCTATGACACTTATGACAGATTTTATGACATCTATGACAATGTAAGAGCTAAAAATACACCAAGAGGGCGCATGAGACGAGTTACACATCTCCAAAGCATTCAAAAGATGAGCCAACTGTCATGTGGGGCCAATGAAGGGTAATAACCCCCACTAATTCAAATTTCACGAGTGATTAGGAGATAATTTGAGTTCTAAGCATGTTCTAAGGAGGTAAAGAGTCAACTAAAGTTATTAAAAGGAGCTCAAGTCGAAATAGAGGAGCTTTTGGTCATTTTTCATTTGCATCTTTGTAATTTGGGAGAGTTTCAAGCTTGTCCTTGCACGGTGGATGCTCATCCTCCCTGCCTTAGAACCAATTTCGAAGGTGCAAGATTCCCATCCAAGTTGGTTGATGGAGAGGCCATTCAGACCTCTCAACATAGCTTCATGGAGATGTTTGTATGCAGGATCAACCCCCATTTGAGTTCGAGTTCCTATTCTCTCATTCTTCTCTATTCTCATTCTACTATATTTCTCTCAATGTCATGTAAAAGTGTGATGGTACAGTTATTGTTGCATCTAGTTAATGGAGGATTGTTATTTCGACCTTACAAATATGTTAGTTGATGCATAGCTCTTTAATAGATATATCATGAGATCCACAGCTCGAAATAATAAGTGCTTCATGTAATATTTCCAATTAAAACTGAGATTCGAGTCATTTTCTTCATATCATTTTCATGGTGATTTTGGGATGAGATTGTACCTATTTGATATCAAATCTTTCTGATATTTTTGTATATATTATGAGCTGCATATGGAGTTAAATTGATGGCTCAAATAATGTAGGAATACCCCTAAATTCTTCCTATAGTTTGTGACATAAATTCAAGGTCCCTTGTTTACCATCTTCACCCAAATTATATACTCTAGAAGCTGTTGTCCTTTGGGATATATATTCGACCCTAAGACCTAATATGATGCTGCAAACATGTCTTCATCGATGTCCTTTAACAGATTCAAGTCCATGCTTAAAAATTTGGGACAGTCGTACAGCATTTGGGAATCCAAAAGAGTCATCTACCCTTGGGGGTTTTAACATCGATTTTCCTAGTATTTTTCCCTTTCATTCTCTAGTTGTAAATGCAAGTTTTTGAAGACTTTTAAAAGTGTCCAATCATATAATAGTTGCATTAGTGTGTTCTAAGACACCTCAATCCATTCCATATATAATTCAAAACCATTTGGGATCATTTGGGACAATTTGGGGTTTCACTAGTCCAAGGTTCGAAAATTGGCCATATTGGTAAAATTTCAAATTAGGGATATTACTATTAGGGTTAACCTTGACTCGGGATTGAGTCAAAGTTGGTTAGGTCTAGCACATGTTTTTGGGCACATGGTTTGTTGTAGCCCATGGTATTGCATGTAAGGAATCCTTTATAAGGCTTGAGGAGGCTCCATTGTAAAGCGGCCTGGAGGTGAGCGAGTGAGCTCACTTGGCCCGGATGGCCGGTTTGGCCATGTAATAAAGATCTTCATTGGGTGTTGGTTTTCCCTGCATGGGGTTTCTAGGGTAAATTATGTGTCTCTATCATTTGATTGCTTGTTTCTGTTTATTTATCTCGAAGGTTAAAATATGTATGCTTGTATAACCTAACAAGTGGTATTAGAGCCATGGTGTTTGGAGTCCCATTCATAAAACATAAGGGGGGTCCGTAAGGTGTTTTGGCCCATTTTAAAATCTGGGTAGTGAGATCCCATGAGTCTGTAAGAAAGCCAGCGCAGTCGCCGAGAGGAGCCGTCGAGTTGATGCTAGAAGAGCCTCGTGCGCAGAAGAAAGCCACCGAGAGGAGCCGTCGAGAGTCTGAAGTCTACAGAGCTAGTGCTGTTCGAGATCTGCTGCCCAAGAGCGGTCCATAGAAAAAGATCCCACGCCGGTGTGAAGAATACTATTCTGTAGGGCTGTGGAGAATATTTGTGAGGCTAATAGGCAAACCGAAGTTCCGAGCTTTGTCTGAGCGGTTGAAACTATAAAAAAGGAATCGCAGAGGTTAAGTCTTTCAAAGTTTGAGGATGGCTTTGATGAAATGTTTAACCGTGTATTACATTACATCCATCCGAGGTTATGCACATTCAATGAAGATGGAGCTGTGGCAGTCGCTAGAGATTCCATCCCGTGGTGATATCCCAGCTTGAAGGAACTGAAGGCTGCGACCAAAAGTAAGAAATGTGTGTGTGAAGAGACCACCGCTGGAGTCATAAAGCCATGGAGGCCATCCCGCCAATATTGTGAAAGCCAACAAATAGTGGATAAGATACCATGGAGAAAATGTTGGAAATGACATGCCGTCAAATCCATGAAGTAAAGGTAAAAATGATTATAAAAATAGTTTTTAAAGGAAGGATGCATGCCATTCACGTCATTTTTAAAAAGGGGTCATTTCTTAAGTTATGAAATGTTTTGAAGCAAAAGTTAAGTGGATGTGAAGTATAAAAAAAGGTGGATGGTGGATGATTAAATTAATAGTTTAAATGAGCTTTGGTTAATATAAGTTCGGTTAATCCGGGGTGGCAGGTGCGGGTGGGGTCTTATTTGATCCCGGAGGAAATAAAATTGAATCTATCTTGTGGGGATTAGGAATCAAGACAAACAATGAAGCTGAATGGATTGCCCTCGTCTTATCTTTCAATATGATATCCTCCCTCAGCATCGATAATCTCAGAGTTTATGGGGACTCCAGACATGTCATTCAAACAATAAGAAGGGGCGCCGCCCCACATGGATCTAGAGCTTACAGGTACATGCAAAGAATAAAATCTAATCCTCACTTTTCTCAGACTTCTTTCTTCCACATCTGTCGAGCAAATAACAAGTTAGCAGATGAAGCGGCCAACAAAGGAACATTGCTAGACATTGGGCACATGGAGAACTTAAATGGTGCCTTGGGATTTCAATTTATCCCATAATCTTTTTCAATGGTTATAAATATTATGGTTTTGGGTTTGAAGGGGCTTAGTGGATTGAGGGTCCCCCTCCCCCCATCCCCGTCCTCCTCCGTAGTCGACGTTTTGCGTGCCCCTGCCACACGCCCTCCTCTCCACAGCGCATGGCACTTGGGCCCTCGTGGTGTTGTCAGCTCCCACGAACTGCACTTAAATGGGCCAACTGCCCCTCCCTTGCTGTATAACGTAATGGCTCGACCTCTCTCCAGTGCGATGAACAGGCTTTCCCTCGGCGAATTGGGCTCTCCATCCTCCCGTCCCGGACTGTTATTCCACCACAGGGCGGGCAATATGCAGAACATTATGGCGGCCATTGCCGCGTTGAGTCGCACCATGGTCGACATAAAGCTGTCTGTGCGTAACACCTACAACGAAGTTTGCACAAGCGTAAATCAAAACGAGGAAATGGCCAAGGATTTGAGCTACACTGTGAACCAGCTCGCTTGCCAGGACTCCAGAATTGATGACCTGGAGAGAAACCTGTTCGAATTGATGGGCAAGGTGGATAATATGCAGGAAGATATTGCAGTGCTCACCGGGAAATCGCAGGGAAGCTGCGTCCATGGAAGTCTGACGGTTAACCAGGAGATTAAGCAGGAAAAGCCGGATGCGGCTTCTGTCTACCTCAAAAAATATGGATAGTTTGCAGTTTCAGTTCAAGTTCCTCTTTTTTGATGTTTAAGACTCTATGTTTTTCTGTATATTCCTAAATCAACAGTTCGTCAGGGTTTATCCCTGCTCTACTTTGAACAGATTTAGTCATGTTTTGTTTAGAACTCATGCAGGTAGACAGATAGAAACTTCAGTTATAAATTCCCAAGCACTTGTTACTCTGTCAAATTTTTGTGAAAACTTGTAATGAATGGCTGTGCACAGCCTTTATAAATATATCTATTTCCCCTGTTCTTGTTAAAAAAAAATATAAGCTCGGTTAATGGGCTTGGAATAAGTATGGAAAATTATTAAAGTTTTGGGTCTATGAAATGATGAAGCATGGTTTTAAATCATGGTTAAGAAAACGAGTATGGAAAAGCGAGAGGATGAAGCAATGGATGGTGATGGTGTAGTCACCATGAAGACACATGAAACAAAAAATGGAGTAGTTTGCATGTAAAAGGGCATATGGCTATAAGACCTGGTAAGGCATGCATACCCTTGGTAACTCATCGGTAAAGTCGAGAGAAAGACCTAGGTGATAGGGGGGTGTATGTGAGATTCCTTGGTTAAAACTTTGAGGGGGTTGGTGATTACTCCAAGTCAAGTTTAAAGGGGGGATTGTTAGGGTTAACCTTGACTCGGGATTGAGTAAAAGTTGGTTAGGTCTAGCACATGGTTTGTTGTATCCCATGGTATTGCCCCATGGTATTGCATGTAAGGAAGCCTTTATAAGGCTTGAGGAGGCTCCATTGTAAAGTGGCCTGGAGGTGAGCAGGTGAGCTCACTTGGCCCGGATGGCTGGTTTGGCCATGTAATGAAGATCTTCATTGGTGTTGGTTTTCCCTGCATGGGGTTTCCAGGGTAAATTATGTGTCTTTATTATTCGATTCCTAAGGGTTATGTGGAAGAATTAAAATATTGACATTTAACCCCAAGGTCTATAGTTTCTCATGAAAATTTAATATTCTAAATTGATGGTGGAAAAATAGGCCAATAAATTATGGAATAAATGTTAAATGATCCAAAATGAAGTGGCATTAAGTCCTAGTTGGACTTGGGGGCGCATAAGTGGAGATGTGGGGTCCACGTGAGAGAATATTCCTCCTTTAAACATGGATCCATCCCAAAATTCAAGTTGCAAGGGAAGAGGTAACATTCATTAAGGAAGATGAAGAATCATAGGGCTAAAAATAGGCAGTGATAGATTCTATGACAACTATGACAAGCATTATGACTCTTATGGAATATTCTATAACACCTATGACACTTATGACAGATTCTATGACATCTATGACAATGTAAGAGATAAAAATAGACCAAGAGGACGCATGAGAGGAGTTACACATCTACAAAGATTCCAAAATATTCCCCAATTCGAATTCATGTAGGATTTTGAGACAAAAGATGAGCCAAGTGTCATGTGGGGCCAATGAAGGGTCATAACCCCCACTAATTCAAATTTCATGAGTAATTAGGAGATAATTTGAGTTCTAAGGAGGTAAATGAGTAAACTAAAGTTATTAAAAGGAGGCCAAGTCGAAATAGAGGAGATTTTTGTCATTTTTCATTTGCATCTTTGCAATTTGGGAGAGCTTCATGCTTGTCCTTGCACGGTGGATGCTCATCCTCCCTGCCTTAGAACCAATTTCGAGGGTGCAAGATTCCCATCCAAGTTGGTTGATGGAGAGGGCATTCAGACCTCTCAACAGAGCTTCATTGATATTTTTTATGCAGGTCCAAACCCCATCTGAGTTTGAGTTCCTATTCTCTCATTCTTCTCTATTCTCATTTTACTATATTTCTCTCAATGTCATGTAAAAGTGTGATGGCGCACTTCTTGTTGCATCTAGTTAATGGATGATTTCTATTTCGACCTTATGGATATGTTAGTTGCTACATAGCTCTGTAATAGATATATCATGATATCCACAGCTCGAAATACTAAGTGCTTCATGTAATATTTCCAATTAAAACTGAGTTTCGAGCCATTTTCCTCATAATATTTTCATGGTGATTTTGGGATGAGATTGTACCTATTTGATATCAGATATTTCTAAGAGTCTTGTCTATATTATGAGCTGCATATGGAGTTAAATTTATGTCTCAAATAATGTAGGCATACCTCTAAAGTATTACTATAGTTTGTGACATAAATGCAAGGTCCCTTGTTTACCATCTTCACCGAAATTATATTCTCTAGAAGCTGATGTCCTTTGGGATACCTATTCGACCCTAAAACCTGATATGATGTTGCACACATGTTTTCATTGATGTCCTTTAACAGATTCAAGTCTATTATTAAAAATTTGGGAGGGTCGTACAACATTTGGGAAGCCAAAAGAGTAATCTACCCTTGGGGGTTTTAACATCGATTTTCCTAATATTTTTGCCTTTCATTCTCCAGTTGTAAATGCAAGTTTATTAAGTCTTTTAAAAGTGTCCAATAATATAATAGATGAATTAGTGTGTTCTAAGACACCTCAATACATTCCATACATAATTCGAAACCATTTGGGATCATTTGGGACAGTTTGGGGTTTCATTAGTCCAAGGTTCGAAAATTGGCCAAATTGGGTAAGCTTTCAAATTAGGGATATTACAAAGTAAGACTTAGAATTACTTTTGTTTGGTGAAGAGCCTTTCTTCTTTTGACATAAGGAAGCAATTTAATGAACCAAGACCCAAGGGCATCTAGCACGAATGAAAGTCTACTCCCTTATAGACCACTAACCGATCATTTCAGGTGGTGTGGTTTTTATTGAATAATGGTCATGAGTCCACCTACTTTTGTGGATAGAAACAAGTGGTGGTCATCCTAAGTTATGATATTTGATAACTAAGTTATGATAGGTTTCTCCACCTTCAAAAATAAAATTAAGAATAATCTAAGAT
The DNA here is from genome assembly GCA_027924585.1 of Larix kaempferi. NCBI lineage: Eukaryota > Viridiplantae > Streptophyta > Pinopsida > Pinales > Pinaceae > Larix > Larix kaempferi. The sequence goes on from BSBM01000936.1 coordinate 11,756,957, forward strand.
ATGATATTAAAACCATTATATTTATGAGAGACTTTGTTAGTATTAACATCAATGTGGAAGAGCCTTGGATCAGGGGTCTATCAATGATGAGAGAGATCAAGTTGGGCCTCTTGACTGTGCCGAAGGGACATCTAGCAAGCCAGATGTTGACCCCCAGGAAACACTGTCATCCACATGCATTTAAAATGTTTACACTGCCTCATTCCGAGATCATATAGGGAAATGAGCATTGTGCATGCATTCATGTCATCCCTTCAACAATTCAAAGGGGAAATCATGGTTGGGATTTGCAACATTAAGGAGGTTGACAATAGAAATCGTTGTGCCAATATGCACATCATTTCACAACTAATGCGTATGGGAATTGCAAGCAAATGGTTCGACTCTATGGCGACAATTTCAAACTATAAACAGGTTGGTCTTGACTCCCTGGGCTCTATTTCATTCCTCATTTTGCTTCCAACGATTTCGATTCATAGATTTCCGAATAGGTGGTTTGTAATTTGTTTAATCCTTTGTTTATATCCACTCAACCCATATCTATCTTCTCCATGAGCCCATCTGACCTCAACCTTGCTAAATTTAAGGAGCTTGCTATGCTATCAACATCATCTTCCACCGACTACCAATATCAACCCCTACCTCCAAACACCTGTAACTAACCCCCCCTTCTTCTAGTTCGCCTCCCTTGTTCCAAGCATGGAAAGAGGTACCCAAGTTAGAGACCCCTGCAAAGGTAAGAGAACGGCCTATGAATCATGGGTCTAGAAGGAAATCATAGACCTTAATACCTCCTAGTTTATATTTATCCCTACCCGTATTCAACAGGAGCTCGCTAAAAATGAGAAATGGCTAAAAATTGAATGCAATTGCACTAAGGACGTCGAATTCTAGGCCCTTTTGTTCCCGATGCTGGGAATACCAGAGCTTGGGAAACTAAATATTTCAAGACTATTGCACTCTATTGACAGATTAAAACACTATTGGAAAAGGTTTTATTGGATACTAAGGAAGAGCAAAACGAGTTGGTCTTAATAATGGAGGCATTCATTGAACATAACAATAAAATCTTGGCTGGGAATCGAAGGATAGAGACTAAGTTGCATGTTATCTACAAGGCCACTATAGGGTTAGATTTCACCTCAGTGAAACCTCAATGCATCAATGAGAAGAAGGTATCAACCAGCTACTCTCCTAATGACTATGTCACTGACTAAAATTAGTTTCTATCAGTCTTATCTTTCTAATTATCATAGATATGTTTATGTTATGGAAAATTTGTGCAGGTTTAATTTTACTACTATTTACAGACTCAATTCGATTGCTAGAACTAGGAATGTTAAATTTTTTATTTACTATGTGGTTTAGGTTTCCTTCGACTCAACCACATAATTGATACCATGACTCTCTGTAATTTTTTTTATTATTACTAAAAATATTAACTATCTTATGAAAAAATGTTAGTGTGGAAAAATATGTTCTTATATCAACTTGAAGATCTCTATACCCCAAAGTCAACATCTAAAGTGATAAGGATTTATACTATAGAGAATGCTTTATCAATCATCTCCATGTCATAATTATAATACATATGAAACTATTCATAACACACCTAACAAAGATATTAATACACAATTAATATAAAAATTAAAGCTATTAATATAATGGTGAGATGTTTTTGGAAAATCTATATAATACCATATCATATCCATAAATCAAAATTCAAAGGAGATCATATGAAGAATAGTTTACCGACACAGTAAATGAGTTATGAGATATCATTTTGAGATGATCAATGTAGAGTAAGTTATTAATCCATGATCCGTATTCTACAAGTATTTGTTGCAAAAGATTAATTTCTCTTGATTTTGAATAATTCACTTAACATTCGTCAAATTAAAAAAAGTTAAGAGAGTTTTAGCTGACCAATTTATGAGGCGCAATACTTGCTAAGGTTTTGCAAATGGTGTAGCAAGCTAAGTAGACTTAATTGTGCCAACAAATCAATATTTAGACATGCTTGAACTATAGGGATCTTATGATGAATGGCCTCCCATGAAATCCTAATTATCGAATGCAAATTCCAAAGATAATGATTGATATTATGCAATTCTTTTGGTTAAATTTCAATCCTATTTCTTTTAATATTCATGAAATATGAATCATAATTAATAACTTAATATATATAAATAATCCCAAAAATAATATCTGATTAAATTCCACACACCCCTCCCTCAATATTTAAATAAACTTGTGTTTTCAACTACGTAATATACCTTGTGATTTTAAATATTATAAATTTATATCATAAATAGTTATTGTGACTTTTAAGTTTGGTCTTTATTGTGAGATGGTGAGCGTGGGGTTTAAATATCACACTAGTGTTAATACTTTGGTCTGAGCTCAACTCTGAATATATTAGTTGTAATTGCATTAGTGGTGGACAAATACCTTTTGTGGATGACTTATCTGGTTGCTAAACCTGTTTTTTTTTATAGGATAGACATTAAATCAGGTGATGATGTTACTCTCATGCATCTTTGTTTAATGCAGTAATGTTGAAGAAGAGTTTTGTATATGGCATCATATGCCAAATGAAAAATAGAGTTCAGAATTTAAAAAAAAAAACAATTTGTCTTTATGAGGCCATACTAAATAACCCTATTGGTATATATTTTCGAGAATAACTTTGGGAAAGAAAGGAAAAGTCAAAACAATTGTAAAGTAAGTATTATATAACAATCCATTTCCTTAGAAGTTTGGTTGTGAATCGAATATATTTGGACCATTGATTTTTCATGCCACGTGATCTCCGTGACCCACCTTAGGCATGTCGTACTGAATGAACAATAGTCAAAATCCGCACAATAAAATAAATATATATTTTGGCCCCTCTTATTATTAATTATTAAATTAGTAAAAGCTGATTCAATTAATATATCCATTTTACTTGGTCATGCAAGACTGCCACTATATATATATATATCTTAAATTAATATTGAGTATATCTTAAATAAATAGTCTAAATAAACAATATTTTGGTTTTTTTGGTTGTTTAAAATAATGAGATGGGAAATTGATATTTTTAACATGAAATTTGGTTGGAATGATTTTGGATTCATAGAATTGCAAATATAAGATAGTAGCATTGCATAATCTAGTTGGAGTAAGGATATTTGAAGGTGATGAATCTATTTATACATTAAAAAGATCAATTTCATCAATAAAATATAGCAACTTCAACAAATATTGCCTAATTTGATTTCGATGATAGCAATCTAGAAAATGTCTCAAACATAAAACATTTAGCCTTCTTCTATGTCAAAATGGGCAAAGGGAGATGTATAAAGGTATTAAGAGTAAAAAGAATTATAATGTGAAAGTAGGGATGTTATAGTAAAGTTTTGAATGAAAAATGGGAGGGAAGAAAATGAAAGGCATGCAAGTAGAGGAGGAAAGCAATAGAATCAAAGGATGGCAATGGCAATGAGGGATATGAAGAGATGGAAAACACTCCTTCTAACTTTTGCAAATGGGGCATATTTGCATGAAAAAATGAAGCCATGCAACTTTATGATCCTCTGCTAAGCTCGTGCCATAATCATTCTACTTGTAATGATTCATGATATAGTAACAAAAACAACTTACTTTGCTAGTGATAGGATAATGAAGGAACATAAAGATGTAGATTTATATTGTAGTCATGTGTGATGTGAAGGCTAATGAATCAAATGATCATGCATTAATTAAATTATGAAATTTTGGATGATAGTGAAATGATATATTATAGTGCATGTTTGTAAGATCCAAATGAAGATGGCCCATTTATGATATTGATTAGAGTGTTTGTGGTTGGGATCACTTGCAACATTACCAAGGAATCATTATGCAATTCCAATTCATATTCAACACACTCTCATCATGATGATCATGGCCTCTCCTTAGGGCATGTTGGTAGGTTTGTGAGAGATCATAACACATGCATAATTAACATCCTCCTATGGTATGTGATGATGAGTTTTCAAGTATTATAGTCATTCCAAAAGTGATAAAGCCTCCCCAACCAAGGAATCATGGATGTGAGTTAGTTATTGATATAGACCAAGTTTCCCAAGGTGTGTAGTACAAAGGACAAATCCAAACTTGAGAGATATCATAGTTATAAAACCAATTGTGAATATGTAGAAAACGAGTTGGGTTATCAAATTACATATAGATTCATAATTGAAGAAAAACTAGAGCATAAAAAAACCATTCCATTAATCAAAATGGGGAAATACATAAGAGTAAAACCAACAAGGATTGAGAGATTAAGAAATCCTATAGGCTAGAGTTCTGAGGCGGACTAAGAGGCATAAGTGTATGATATCTAACTAAGACTACAAGGGTTTATATAAATGTACGTATACAAGTGTGCAAAGACTTAGTGACACAAATGATTAGTCTTCCATAACATTCCTAGTAGAATATTTCCGTTCCTTGATATATGTGAGTGCATAGAATGCCAAAGTGTGCATGAATGGGTGACTATAGACATTAATTCTTATAGGAATGCACACGTAATGTAGGAGGTCATGTATGCAGAGTTGTTGAGGTCTAAGCGCACACATTGTTAAGATGTGGGAATATAAGATGTTGACATGTGTGCACACCAGCTTGAACATGTAGCACAATTGGAATTTGATATGAAAAATCCTCTATAGGTTTTATAGTCAAGTGAGGTCACTGCACCTAGGCCCCTACAGGGGCTTTATGGTTATGGGAGGACACTAGAGGCACTTCTCCTTGAACCTCAAGGGAGGGACATTACATGACCCATTTATGGGCTAGTGTACATAGGTTTTTGCATGTCCATATGCACCTATGCTTTGATCATTCACCTCTTATTTTAAATCAAATCCCCTCTAGCATTTCTCTCCACTTATGGAAATTTTGTTTGGAGTTGTCACAAGGTGAGGCACAAAGATTGACATGCATATTGGACATCCTTAATAACTTTTGACAATAAACGAGTTCCTTGGTGCATGTGTGTAAAATTTTGCTCAATGATGGCATCCTAAGGCACACGGTTCAAGCGTATTAGGATCCAAGTCTATTGGATGTGTAAATGTTGGTGGTTCAAGTAGAGGTGGCATGTATCAATTTTTTTCTTTTTTAATTTCCTTTACCTACATAGGGAACTCAAGAGTCATAAGTACATGAAAGCCAATGTCTAGGGGAATAATTAGTTAGAACGCAAGACATTCTTAGAAAGCAATGTGCACTGTAGAACTAAGAAGATCTCTATTATAGGCATGTTGGATATAAGGAAGATTCTCATTCCCATATGCATGGATGTGTGCTATTGGACATGCACAAAAATTCTTAAGTGTACAACTGGCAACTTCTATATGGTTGTATGCTTGATGATGGAATATTGTTGATAAACCCAACTATGTGTCCAACATTTCCAAAAAAGCTTGACATAAGTGGCTAACAAACTTGGTTTCATTATTATACATGATGGATGCTATAAACCGAAAGTAGATCTACACATAATTGAAGAAGAGTTTGGCTATCTCAGGCACACCAATATCCTTATACCATGAAATTGTCATGATCATTTGTCAAGAAATGATCCACAACATCAAGCACCAAATCAATGGATGTTTCAATGTGGTGAGACTTGAGGAGGAAATGCATGTTGATAGAATCCAAAGGTATTGTTGGAGCTGGTAAGGGTGTGAAGAAACCAAGTTTGTGATTTGCAAGATTATAAATGTTACTGAAGAAATACTTGATATGCACCTCGATGTCACGATGCATGTTTTCTTAGTAGAAGTGTCACTAGAATGCATCAAGTGTCTTGTGAATGCCAAAGTGGCTTATTGTTGACTTAGAGTAGTGTACCTCCAAATCAATTAGTTAAACTATTCAACATAGGGTTATAGAGGTGTCCAATTTGATAGATTAGCTTGTAGAGTAAGTAGTAATGATGCAACGATGTTGACACCATTTATCACCTTACTTGCACTTACCCCTTTTTTGTTTGGGATAAGTGAATTATGTTGTTGGGTGCAGTAGTTTGATTCTTCCAGTGGAATAAACCATTGTAGGATTGTTGCATCTAAGGTGTAGGGATGTTTTGTGCATGTCCTATAGACTTATTATTTCTCATAGGTCTAGGTGGATTGGTGTTCTTTTGCTATGACTTGCTTATCAACTTCTCTTCAATCTTGGAGGAATATTGATATGTTTGACTCCATGTTGTGAAGTTAAAAAACTCTAATTCAACGTGGATGTAGTGTGAATGATCATTGATATACTTCACAATTTTATTATTCTTTGTTTCATGCACATCAAAATGAGCCATCAAAAAGTAAAACTTATTGGTATAATCTTGAACAATTTTGTATTTTTGCAGGCACAAGAGGTGCCATTTGATGTATTGATCATCATTATGCTTGAAGGGATAGAATTGTCATGCAAAACCTCCACAAACATGGACCAAGTAACAATGAGGTCTCCATCCTCATAGCCTTTTCCATTAAGTGTATCCCACCAATAAATCACCAAAGCAGTAATATTCAATGTTGTGAAGGTGAAATAAATATGTAATTGTTGCAATCAATTATCTAATTCATTATCGTTTATGTTACCTTAAAAAATAAGAATGTCCATATTGATTCAAACCTTAAAAGGGGATGTATTCTGGAATAAAAGGTTTTCCAACAACCCATGGAACTAGTGGGACTAATTTGCAACATCAAGCTCGATAATTGAATGAACAATATGATCCTTTTTTCCTCCAAAGCCCCATAAAAGATATGTTTTATCTCTACATAATCCTGTAAGAGTAGTTTGGTAGAGCAATGCATTTTTGTCTTCACACTTACAATAGGTGAATAATCTAAAACAAAATTAGATCGCATTTAATTGCACTAGTATTGTGATTTCATTTGAGAGAACACTATCTCAAGACACTTTGTCGATGTAGACAAGGACAAAGCTCTGTAGTCTAAATAGTGTAGATCCAGAACAAAACCCAAACATAACATATAAAATTTCCTATATTAATCAAATTATAGAGAATGCAAGGAAACAACTTACCTCGCAATCGTAGCAATGTCTCCTTGTTTGATGTAGCCTTTGATCTTCAGCTGCAAAACAATATACAACAAACAAGTGGAAACACACAAACAATAGTAATATGCAATAGTGATTAATCTAAACTAGTGGTCAAGGAAACTAATTCTAAAGATTTGATGCAAACAGTCTTTATGGAAATAGCATATATTACTATAATAAAGCAAATATAAAGGGAGATATTACAACCATGCCTTGACGTCGCAAGTTCTTCCAACTAGCATTTTTCCTAAAAGATCCACCCTACGTCTATTAGAGAAAGGAACCTTAGCTCTAAGGAAATTTCAGTAACACTTGGATACTCTCTTCTTCCTCCTCCATCCCATGAAAGTAAGATTGCATTTATAGGCTAAAGAGGATAAAATAGGTTGAGGATCTATGGAGAAGGTTAGGGGATCATCCAAAAAGGATAGGGGTTCGACTGCCACCTATGCAGATTTGTAGGGATAAGCCTCCACGAGAGCTTCGTTCTAGAAGAATTTCAAAACTTCTATTTTTTTGCCTTTTAACAAGCACTGACGCACCTTATCAAAGAGTAACATGTGTCACTGAGGGGTGACACATGCTGAATAAAGGAAACTAGGGTCAACGACGCACTTTGTCAATGTGCAGAGTGCGTAGTCAAGTGTCTCACGCATATTGCAAAAGGGTAAGGTGCGCCGACCTTCCAAAATTAGGAAACTAAAAGGAAAAACCACTTCCTAAGTCATTTAACACTTGGAATTTTAGAGATCATGGTTAATACAAGGGTATACACCTCATTATCATGGTGATGATGAGATTTTGGTGTAACAGATTGTCCCCCAAAGTATGAAGCTAGAGGAATAGGATAGGTGAGATACTTTGACAGATGGAAATTGAGTCAAAAAACCATCGGTTGAAATGCTTGAACAAGGGCTTTGCAGTACAATAGACTCTAAGATACATGTCCAAAATAACTCATAACATGGCTGCCGACCAATACATCCGTGCAAATCCATGTTAGTATTGACGGACTGAACACAATAATGGCTACTAAGAAACAAGCGTAGATCCATGAAGAGATAATTACACAACCACGACCAATACAAGAGTGGACCTGTGTGATATGACTCAAAAAATATCCATCGCAAACTGGGAAAAAATTTCCCAGGGTCTTCACCCTAAAACCGCAATGATACGAAGCTAACCATGTGATTACAATGTGTTGAAGTCGAACATGGTAGAAACCACTTGATTATCGGTCAATGATGTAAACCGTTAACAAGTGCGAGGGAAATCACCATTGGTGACAATGATTCCCAAGGTATCATAGTACATCCCGCCGAATGTGAATCAAAGAGTTGAGGTCGAACATTTGGTGGAATATTTCAATCAGAATTCAATGATGTAAACTTGGTGTTGAAAGCGAGGTAACCTGCCATTAAGGAATACATGCCCAAGGTACTTGACTAGTTTTGAGGTCCGATCCTTGGATGATGTGTTGTAGTTGACAAGGATAGACCCATCGAAGGAGGTCCATGATGATTCCCCCATCATCGACATGAAACATGATCAAAGATTTTTCTAGAGAAGATTGGACCGAGGAATGAATTTAGGACTAACTCGAGAGTAATTGACTCAAAGGGAAATGAGATGATTGCAAAGGTTGATTCAAATGATAGACCTCCCTTGAACATTTAACGACACAACAAGCGACTAGGCATCATTGATTCAACGAGCAAAAGACCAAGACATAACATGAAACATGACTGTAGTACTCTTCAGATGACTCAGAGGAATATCACAACCCATGGAATTGGCGTGACTCGAGGACAAGCTGATTATCCAATGATTTGAATAAGATACGGACAAGTGCCATGTACAAGGGCGACTATAAGCTGCCATTAATACAGGTAGATACACACTCTTTCCTTATTCCCTGTCATGATTGACGAGTACCTCTTTTTTTATTAACGATCTTGAGGAGGATAGCATATGCTCGGTATAGCTCGTCCTTCGGACGAGTCCAATATCACATGTTTTATGAACCTGAGAAAGGAGGGGTTCCTTCCTATAAGGGTCCTTCAATTTTAAATTTTAACGAGTCCAAAGACAGTAAACTCGACGTCATTTCATGTTTAGAGAGTCTAAAAAGACTAAAGAAGACTCCCAGGTGTACTTTTCGTAGATTTAGTCCCCAAGGTCTGAAAAAGTATCAAATAATACCCGGACGAACTCTTCTAGTCAAATGATGACCAAAGTATTCCTTTTTCGTAAATAGTCCAATCGGTCCGAAAAGGGGTAAAATATCACTGTAAAGACGACCTTTCTAATACTTTGACAAGCGTGAAAAAATCAAGTTCGCATGGCACTCTAGGGAGTTTGAAAAGAGCTTAAAGAAAACTCCAGGGGGGTTCCTTTTTCGTAAAGGTTTTACGAGCCCGAAAAAGTGATATAAATGTACTCGGCAACGTATTCTCATGTATTTACGAGCATGAGAATAAAAAAAGACTGATCTCGACATCGTTTTACTAGGTTTTTAACAAGCACGATCGTGGTGTAAAGAGCGCTCAGAATATTTTTTATGTTTGCATCCAGAGCACGAAAAAGGAAAAAGTAAGTTCAAACCACTTTTCATGTTTTTGACCAGAGCACGAAAAAGTGAAAAGTAAGCTCGACACCATCTTGCTGTTTTTATTTGCTCGAAGATAGGTTGGAAGAATGCTCATGGTATCTACTTCATTTTTAAACGAGCTTGCAACAGAAAATGAATTATGCTCGGGATAAGTCCCATTGACGGGTTCCTTCCCAACATGATATCCATAGGTTGGTACATGCCCCAAACACGATTGCTAGAAGTAAGTGACTTAATTCCAACATTGTGTGGAGAGGCTGTCGAGTTGATTTCAACATGATGTCCATAGGTTGGTAATTCCCCCCCAGCATTATCAGCAAAAGCTAGCGGCTTAACATGCACCCCAAGCTTCGTTTCGTCTGACTACTCTTCTTCTTCACCTAATTAAATTCTTGTATACTAATAGGAAAATGTTCACCGGAGGGGTAGAAAGAATGAGGATCAAGTGACACAGGCATATGAAATGAAGGTTCAAGTCCTAAATCTGGTGGGAGACTCGACTCAATGGGAGAAAGATCTATTTCATTTTTACACAAGCTTGAAACAGAAAATAATTATGCTTGAAGGGACCCATTTTATTTTTTAACGATCTTGAAACATAACGAAACTATGCTCATGGGAACCTGTTTCATTTTTAAATGAGGTTGACATAGAAAGTGAACTCTGCTTGTGGGAGCCTCTTTAATTTTTTAACGAGCTTGACACATGAAGGGAACTCTGCTCGTAGTCATTCGTTTCAGTTTTTAGAGAGCTTGAAATAGGAATAGAACTATGCTCATGATGACCTATTTCATTTTTTAACGAGCTTGACACAGGAAGCGAACTCAACTCATGATGGCCTATTTCATTTTTTAACGAGTTTGACACAGGAAGGGAACTTTGCTCATGATGGCCTGTTTCATTATTTAATGAGCTTGACACAGAAAGGGAACTATGCTCATAATCATCCATTTCAATTTTTAACTAGCTTGACACATGAATAGAACTATGCTCGTAGTGACCTGTTTCATTTTTTTACGAGCTTGACACAGAAAGGGAACTATGCTCGTAGTGACCTATTTCATTTTTACAAAAGATTGAAACATAAAAAAACTATGCTTGAAGGGACCTATTTTATTTTTTAACGAGCTTAAAACAAAACGAAACTATGATCATGAGCAATTTCATTTTTATGCAAGCTCGAAACCGAAAGTAAACTATGCTTGGTACTAGTTTCATTTTTACACAAGCTTGAAATGAAAGGTAAACTATGCTTGGAACCAGTTCCTATCCAACATGATGTCTAGAGGTTGGTATTTTCCCCCCAGCATAAGAATCTAGGGGGATAACTCTAACATGATGTCCAAAGGTTGGAGACATGCCCCCCATCCATAAGGGTAAGAAACCACTAAAACATGCAGAACATTCACGGAAGTCTGATGACTGGCAATTATGCGATGATTGGGTGTCACGAAGAAAAGTTGATCAATGGTCACAATGTTTCCATGATGAGGAAAATACATCACTCAAAAGAGTGTGGACACTACAACTTTCATAGCATAGCCATAATCATGTCCAAGGAGTGGATTAAAATCTAAGGGACCTTGGACTACCATAACATCAATGCAGTCTGTTTTCTCTCCTAAGGTAATAGATAACTGAGGAAGGATCCCTAAAGGTACAATAGGTATTGTATTAAAGTCTCGTATATGATCAGTAACTGACACAAGCTGAGGAGAACCTATAGATTTCCAAGAAATTGAGGATAAAATACTAACAAAAGCTCCTTCATCAACTATAGTGCAGAATATTTCCTTATCGGCAATTCCTACAGATATATGGAAAGGAAAACCTGAAGGAAGATGAGATTCTAATAGACTATTCCAATCAAAGGAAATGACCTCAGTACTCGGAGGAGGTCCCATGGAAATGGACATGATCTCCCCTTGCCTAGAACAATTTGAACTGACTAGGAAAACATCAATGGCTTTTAGTTGACTCTCAATTGGAAGAGTAGAATGAGGCAAAGATTGTGTCATGGTGATTACTTTAGTCTTAGAATTCTCTAATAAAAGAGTGGGGTCAAGCGGAGATGACATCGACTTGACCACTTCAGCTTCACTTTTCGAAGGAAGAGCGGGATGAACTACTTTTTCTTCACTCTTTGAAGAAAGAGTAGGATCAACCGAGGATGGAGTTGGATCAACCGCTTCATCAACCAATGGGGGGTCAAGGGACAACTTACGATATCAAGTTGGAATACACTTTTGATAAACAGTAATGTCTTCCAACAATTGTGAAGCTTCATCCATGCGCAGACAAAGGTAAGTAAGGTGCATATCCCTGCATAAGAAACAAGTATTCTTGACTTTACCTTTCTGACCCTTAACCATAGAGTCACTGGTCGATGGGGTATCATCAATATGATGTATAGAGGCTGATGATATGGTTGGTTTGGAGGATTTATTCCACTCTTCTAACACTTTGGAAATACCGGGACAACCCTTAAGAAGGTGATCACCTCTACAAAGCTTACAAGGGAAATTGGGTCTACGAGTTGTTTGAATGGAATGAGTGCCATCAGAGGCAGCTGGTTGATGCTTGGTCTCTTTCTTATCCTTCTTCTTCTTAGTATTCATATTCTTCTTCTTCTTATCCTCCTGATTACTAACACTAGTTATTTTATCAGGCGAGGAAGAAGAAATTGAAGAAGATACACTCGACGAAGAAGGAGAAGGATCAGTTTGGGATTGACACTCTCATGGTGGAGAGTTAACATTTGAAACATTGGGTACAACCAGAATCACTGGATTTACTAACCAAACCGGTAATCCTATGGTTGATCTAGGAAGATTTAAAGTGGCAATAAAGGGATGACCAATATCTCCAACTGGAGGAAAGACAAAAGGTACCCTTTGAAAAGGGGCCTCTTGATTGGTAGTCCCATAAGAGCTTTCCATATCTAAACTCTCTAAGGTATTCTAAATATCACACACGTCAAATGCTACTCAAACTAAAATCAACGAGAAAACTTGTGAATAGGACGGATGTAAAAGCTGGATCCTCACGGGTGTGTCAAGCTGTCACAACACGTGATATACTGTAGGGTCCAAAAGTTATACCTGGCCCAATTTTTCAAAGCACTAGCCAGGGAGTATCGGGACTATACCCTTGGTCGTATAACCCGACTACCTGACAGTAGGTGTGTAGTAATCTCCCCAAGTGTTGCTCTTGGTGTATTGCGACAACAAGATAGCCAATGGTTGACTCGGTTGGTTTCAGGATCCTAGAAGGGTCTCTCGATATACGCAAGGTACGTGGGAGCTCCAATCCGTAGTAGTGTTGTCTAATGCACAACCGTTCGACAAGAGCCTTCCTATATACCATTGAGTATGTGAAGAACCTTTCTATATACCGTTATCACGTGAAAGGCCGTTCGATATACCGACTAGTACATGGAAGAACTACAAGCCCCCAGAATGCAGTGCATGCAAAGAATGATAGCTCCTACGCTTAAAGACGTCGAAACACATCTATAACATATCACTCAAGTTGCTAAATTTTTTTAACTTAAACTAGCGCTTGATTTTATCTTATGCGGTTAAGTGGACAGATGAAATTTGGACCTGATTCACAACCATGCAAGTTTGAGATGCAAATCTTCTTTTCGATGAAGTCCTACTTAAGAAGGAGAGAGAGATAGTTTTTCTTCCCAAATGAACAACCCCATGCAAATGAAATTTTATCTTTTTCAAAATGATGGAAAGAAGTCAAAATTTCAAAATCATGCACCCAAAACTATCCTAAAGCGATAAAAAAGATATTTTTATGAACACCAAATGCAAGAACTCTAATTCGTTTCCGATCTTTTTACACTTGAAAAAGACACATCTAAGATATGGAAAGAAAGATTCCACAAACATTTCCATTCAAATGCAAGACAAAGAAAAGCACTCAATAATCTTGTCTAACTCAAATGCAAACAAATATGAAACAAGTCTTTCTTCTTCTTATGAGTGTAAGAAAAAGAATGCCAAATGATCAAACTAATACAAGAATAAAATTTATGTTGTCCAATTTCATGAATGTAGCAAAAGAGGGACAAAATTAAGCTTCTCTTTGAACTAAAGTGGAGACAAAGATTCAATCTTTTCCAACAATCACTAGATAACTTAGCATGTAAAGGAAACAAGATGCACAACCCAAAAAAATGAGGCTAAAAAAGACATGGATATCCCACACTTTTCAAGTCTTTAAAACAAGCCAATCCACACTAAACAAAAGATTATTTTGAAACCTTAATCTGGGTCAAAAAGACTGTAGGATACATTAGTTTTGACTCAAAGGGACAAACATGGATCAAAATCTCAAGAAGACCCAAAAAAAGAGGAAAATGATAGATCTAGACTGAGACTGACACAAGTAGAACACAAATCTTAGCTAAAAAACCTGATCCAACTTCCAAATAGGGATTTTTGACCTTAATACAAAAGTCTAGAGGCCGACGCAGTTTGCTAACACACACCAGAGCATCCCCTCCTCAGTGACGCAGGTCAAAGACAACCCATGTGTGGCAGGATAAATCAACAGATGAAAAAGGTAAAGTTACCGTAATGAAACCAAGTAATTGGACGAGCCAAAGGTCCCAGAATGAGACTAGATTACCCAGTAACTCAGAAACCAAGTAGATTTAAAAAGAAACATGGCAAATCAAGCAGATCTAAGAGGCTCTATAAGGAAATAAAAATCATAAATAAAACACTTCAAAGATCACAAAATCTCCCCAGTGGAGTCGCCAATTTTGTTTCAAGACACTTTGTCGATATAGACAAGGACAAAGCTCTCTAGTCTAAATAGTGTAGATCTAGAACAAAACATATAAACTTTCCTATATTAATCAAATTTTAGAGAATGCAAGGAAAGAACTTACCTCGCAACCGTAGCAATGTATCCTTGCTTTATGTAGCCTTTGATCTTCAGCTTCAAAACAATATACAACAAACAAGTGGAAACACACAAACAATAGTAATATGTAATATTGATTAATCTAAACTAGTGGTCAAGGAAACTAATTCTAAAGATCTGATGCAAACAATATTTATGGAAAGAGTATATATTAATGTAATAAATCAAGTACAAAGGGAGAGATTACAACCATGCCTTGATGTCGCCACTTCTTCCAACTAGCCTTTTTCCTCAAAGATCCACCCTACTTCTATTAGAGAAAGGAACCTTAGCTCTAAGGAAATTTCAGCAACACTTGGATACTCTCTTCTTCCTCCTCCATCCCATGAGAGTAAGCTTGCTTTTATATGCCAAAGAGGATAAAATAGGTTGAGGATCTCATGGATAAGGTTAGGGGATCATCCCAAAAGGATAGGGGTTCGAATTCCACCTATGCATATTTGTAGGGATAAGCCTCCACGAGAGCTTCGTTCTAGAATACTTTCAAAAATTCTCTTTTTTTTCCTTTTAACAAGCACCGACGCACCCTGTCAAAGAGAAACATGCGTCAATGAGGGGTGACACATGATGAATAAAGGAAACTAGGGTCAACGACACACTTTGTCAATGTGCAGAGTGCATTTTCAAGTGTCTGACACATATTGCAAAGGGGCAAGGTGCATCAACCTTCCAAAACTAGGAAACTGAAAGGAAAAAACCCCTTCCTAAGTCATTTAGCACATGGAACTTTAGGTATCATGGTTAATCCAAGGGTACACACCTCATTATCATGGTGATGACGAGATTTTGGTGTAACAAACATAAACTATGGAGCCGATACCAATGATCCACACTAAGTTTCCCAAGATGTGCAGTGTAGAGGACGTTTCCTAACTTGAGAGAGTTTAAAGTTATAAATCAACTATTTATACATAGAAAACTACGTGTGATGTCAAATTGCATGCAAATTCACAATTGGCACATAAACATTGCATAAGAAATATCTTTTATTATTATCAAAATTGGGAAATGCAGAACAAAGCAACCATTGAGGATTAAGAGTTTGCGAAATAACATCTGCCAAATTTCTAAGAACTAAGAGGCTAGATTACATACACTAATTGACTAAGAGATCTAAAAAATGTGTATATGCAAGTTTGATACAAATGTACCGAAACATAGTTACACAAATTATTAGGCTTCCCTAATCGTCTTAAGACACTATTGGCATTTCTAGTATTAGGAGAATAAACATAATGGAAAAGGGTGCATGAAAGTATGACTATTGGCATCCTTGATTATAAGTGTGTACATGGGATGTTTAATTTCATGAACATGGGGCCAATGAGGTCTACATGCATAGAGACTATTGAGGTGCGTGCTTGCAATTTGTTGAGATGAATGTGTGTGTGTGTGTGTGTGCATGCACATTGGAACATGATGTGCACAACATGGAATTTGATGTGCAAAGTGTTGTAGAAGCTTTATGGTTAGACAGAGGCACTACTTGCATGCCCCTATAGGGGTTCTTCCTCTTGACCCTTGTTCATATCACAAAGATTATTATCCCTTGGGCCTTGTGTAGGGGTGTTGTACACCCCCCTTTGTGGGTTTGTGCACATAGGTTTTCATTTGGTCATCTATGCTTGCACTTAGATCAATTGTGGTTGAGGATGATCTCTAGTTTTTGTATGGGACCCAATGTAGACTGATCATGATGATCTGCTTATGGATGTTGGCTTGGGGCCAAATGTTACTCAATGTTTATTTTTGAATGCATTGTGTTTTGAACTTATACTCATTTGTAATTATATGCAATCGATTCTTTAGCTTAAACTAATCCACATGTTTTGAGTTCTAAAAAGATTGTGATAGTATTTTTTGGAAGCCTCATATGCATTCTACTTTCTTTTGTATACGGATTTTGTAAATATTATTTAAATAAACGTCTATGTAAAATTAATCATGTTATGAAAGCATATAATGTAGAATACAATTTTTTTTATTACAATGCTAAACTGTAAGTATCCATTCACCTTGAGCTTAACATTCAACCTTCTTATTATGGCATCATAATATTTAAATTGATTATTTAAATTAAAAATTAATCATTACTTTATTTTTAATGTATACCTTTATATTATTATTAATTTATTTTATTGTGTACATTACATTCAAGTTTAAAGTGCATATCTCTCTATTGATTTTGTTGGGAGCTGATTTACCATCCAATATGACATAGATGTTGTTTTATAATATGGGTAATGTTGATGTGATATGTTGGTTCCAAAATAATAATAATAAAATAAAATTTAAAAAATAAACTAAATTTCTATTAGTATAAAAATTTGCAATTTCTTTAGGAGATGCAAAGGAATATCAAAAGGGGGAAAATGTAAAGTAAAGTAATTGACATTTGGTAGAGACTAATAATGTGACCTTTATATATTTAAAAAAAAGATTTAAATTAACATGAATTAATAAAGAGTTAACACAATACCTTTGACATTTAGTAGGGACTAATAATGTGACATAGATCTTAGAGTAAGTTGTTCTCAAGAAAATCTTTTATTTAAGAGACTGCATATTATTTTATTTTTCAATTTTGTCAAAATCTAATAGACTTTAACTTAATAGAGGTGACTAATATATTTATGCGTGAAATGAAAAAAAAAATCAGTCTTTAAATTATTAGGTTGTGTAAGATAGAACTTATCAGGATACAAACAAACAATTTTGTTGGTTAAAAGTTGAGTAGATCACCAAACTTGGGGCACAAATAGAGCTACGACTTCATGTGCTCACTAATAATGACCACTTGTTGACAATTCTATAAAGTCTATAGAATCATAAGTTGATAAATTAGTCACACCATTTTCTTGTAGAGTATTATGAATACCTTTTCCTGTCCTAATACAGATAGAATATAGATTGAAACATTTGTAATGGAATATACATAATTTCCTTAGATACAATTGTTTTTTCGATGAAGAGTTTATTAAATTGGAAGGTTAGTTGACAAATGGTGGGTGTTAACTTCCTATGAGCCATTAACATAGTATAACTGAAGAAACAAAAGATGCAAAAAGTCACCCAAATTTAACCTCAAAGGAGGTTTGTTAGGGAGGCGTAAAATAAGTTAGCAACTTATACCTCTCTGTGATGGTTAATATAAAAAATGTTGAATTATTGCAGATGAAATGCGCTAATGATAACACAAAGTATCATTAATTTGGCCAAATAAGTTGATTCATTTTCTATGAGCATTTGAAATTTCTTCTAAGGTCCCGATGGCTAGTCTTCCCACACCATCTTCCAAAAGGTTGCTATAGATTCATGTATAACTTACAAGAGTGATCCAAGAAACAACTATTGCTTATACACTTTTCAATCCACATTTTTTTTCTAAGAGCCTAAATGGATCTTGTCAAAGTTACAGTCAAGTGCGTGTCTATTATTTCCCCTTCATGTTCTTTATGTAAACAACAAAAATATGCCACCTTAGCATTGCAGTTCTCTTAAAAATATGAGAAAACAAGCTATGCATCATATCTCATGGGTCATGCACTTGAGTAATTTATAGAATTGAGATATGAGGGTGAATAAATAAGCATGGGAAAATAAGTTGACAAAATGGGAGATTAAATGAGCAAATCCCAACAAGATTACCCTTTAATCATGAAGTAATATGCCCTCCATGTTACTACCCTGAGAATTAGTAATTTAGTAAGTTACGGATTTTATAGAATTTTGAAGTTAAGAGGAATAGACTATTTAATTACTCTATTGAAAAATATACATAGGCCATGAATATATTTGTGGGAAATTGTCCCAAATTTAGTACTCGCAACCAACCTAGTATCTGTATGCTCCCACATGTTCTCTTGGGTGATAAAATATATTTTCAAAGAAAACAATGTTCATGGCCTACCAAATTGAGTGAACAAGTACTTTTACCATAAATTTTGGCTAACCATGTTACTTGATGCAAATATTTGCATTTATATTCGAAGAGATGATTGCATAGAATATTACCAGTATATTGTATAGCGATAAATTCCTGTAAGAAGCATTGTTCCAGACCAAATGTTTCTAGACATTTACCCCATAGTATTTTAAGCCATTCGCATTACTAAAATATGTAAGCAACACCATTCTTGTCACTACATAGATGGAATCTTGATTATGCTCTATTATTCCTATTGTTTGTTCCTTTGTTAGTGTAGAAACCCCTGTGAGCCAACCACCAATGGGAAGTGTTTTCTCTTGGCTTATGTTTCTGCTAGATCCATTTCCTTTTTGCATGAAACCTGGGGTTTTGAATCTTGATATTGGAGTAAATTTAGAGGTGGGGATATCTAGCAGGGGTTATTCCCACCACATTTGATTTCTTCAACATGCGTCCAATTTCACTTATCCCAAATAGATCAATCTTGTTTAGAGTGATTGCCCGGTGGGAAGAGAAGGGATTGCTCTATAATCCGAATTAAGGGTTTTGATATAGGTCTAGGGTTTGAAACGTGGTATAAGAGGTATCAATATTTTTGTGTTATTTACATATAGGTGCGTGGAATAAAAAATCTCAAGGATTGAAGTTACATACTTGTATATTTCCATTGAATAGGTAAACATTTACCTTCCTTCACATTCCTAACATTTTAGATTGAGTAGAAAGAGATTGTACGATCGAAATCAATCTAAATGCAAAGATTGGTGTTTTGACTATGTGCTAGCTCTAAGATCGAAAGGGGTGTAGGGTTTTGGCATTTTCAGACATGGAATCCTTAGGAGGGGGTAGATCCCCCTCCTCTCTTCGCAGGACGGTGACCCCTACAGCGGAACGTGAAAAGAATAAAGTAGAGGGGACGATGGCGGAGGAAGAAGGGAAGGACGTAGGTGGTGGGGTAAGGCAAGGACTGGGGAAACGACATGGTGTATGCTTGTGTAATGTCCCTTGTTAGGAATTTTATTAAAATTGCAATTTTCCACTTTTTTCCTTGGTTCGACCTTTGACTAGTTTTGATCTCTAGGTCCCAAATTTGCCCCAAATGATCCCAAATCTTCTGAGAAGGTATATGAATGATATTAGAACATAAATATGTGTTTCAGGGATGCCTTTGGACCTTTAAAATACTTCTGCAAATCCTCTTTCAATTCTGGTCAATGTAGGTAACTTTACTAGTGATTTCCCTTTGACTAGTATTGGTCTCTAGGTCTCAAATTGACTCCAAATCCCTTCAAATCTTCAAGGAAGGTGTATTAATGATATTATTACTTGAATATGATGTTTATAGATGACATATGGTCACCAAAATACCTCTGCAAACTCTCTTAAGATTCTGGACCAAGTATGCAATTTTACTAGTAATTTGGGGTTCAAATCCCCCTGGGGTAAGTACCGAAAATGGCTTCCCAAATGCCTCCAAACCCACTCAAATTTATGAAAAGAGGTATGTAATGTGTTAATTATTCTATTAAAGTCTCATATGCACCATTAATGGATTATTACAACTGTTCTCACCCTCTCCCATTCAATTGCAAAAATCCCCAATTCGACCCTTGGGGAAATGACACTATTTCACCTCCCAATACAACTAAACTGAGTAAAAATGCTTCAAATGCTCAAGTACAGTACATGAAACTTGCATAAGACATCCATGGCATTATATTGATCACAAATATATCAGATAATCATCCATTCATTCGAAATCATCATCAATACATTGGCTCACAACAAGGTAGTGGGGAAATGGCATTGTTCTTCCATTAAAAATGAGATTTATACATTTCTACTTGGAATTTCGACCTGAAACTTTTTGGAGATGAAGAACAGAGTATTTACTTCATATTACAAAAGAAATGGGGCATTAAAAGCTTCCCCAAAGAGTACAATAGCTCACCAAAAACGCCCTCCCTCAAGGATCAAGAATATGCCATCAAAACTGGAAATGGTTGAATGAGTGAGTTGCAATAGAAGAAACCATGAGCTGCCCTGTAGCTTACACCTGCAAATAAAGACTCCATTAAAGCTCCAAATGAAAGGTCTGAATGGCCTTTCCAATTACCAACTTGGATGGGAATCTTTCACCCTCGAAATTGGCTAAGGCAAGAAACTAGTCATCCACTAGCTCTCCCTCTTCACAAATGCAATTGCAAATTCTACAAATGATCAAAAACTGGTTTCATTCTTTGTTATTGAAATTTATAAAGTTCTAATGTCCTCCATGGGTCGAATTCCTTCCAAGAGACTCATGCCAACTCAAGTTGGGAAGAGATTCCAAAGAACACCACTTGTACAACAATTCCTAGTCTCCCACTTCCACCAAATCACATGTGGAAGCATCTTAGCTGCCCTAACACCCTTGAGCGCCCTCTTGGAGTCTATTTTTAGCCCTGACATGTCATATATGTCATATGTCAGCCTTCAGGTCTGATTTGTGTCATAGGTGTCATAGCATCTTCATCATTGTTGTCATAGAGCTAGGGAATCTAGCCCAAGTGTCTCACTAGCTCCAAATTGCCTCTTCCTCTTCCATGGGAGTTACTCTTCCTCTATATTTCGACCTTGGATGATTCATGCCATGAATAATACCTTTTGGACTCCCCAAAGTATGTTACCATTCACCTTGAATTCGAATTGGTGAGAGAATGATGCCAAGTGTAGTGGGGAAATCTAGCCATATGTGGGTCCCACTTCCTCCATGTGTCTTCATGATCAAATGCCACTTTGATTTTCACTTGTATATATTTATTTAGATCCTTTATTAAATATTTATGCCACTCTAATGTTCAAACCTCATTTATTATCCCCATTATTCCAAATCCCAAAGCTTCCACCCCAAACCTAGGAAACTAGTAATTTTCCTCCTTGGCAATTATTTGACCTTTAACATCAATTTTACAAACTCTAATGAATATGGCCAATGTGATTAGGCCATTATGACCCAATTCCAAATTTGGGACATGACAAGTCCTCCCTTCCCAATATTGCTTGTCCTCAAGCAATTTCAAACATGGGTGTTGAAGAACCTGCTTCCTGTATAATTCTTTGAAGTTGCCATTGAATTGCCCAACCTTGAGTCTTTGAGTTTCCTTGAAGATTTTAGAGAGGAACCACCATGCTTGCTGCTGCACTACTCTAATAAAATTCACTTTATTAAGTGGGAAATCCATCTCCCATACTGCTTGTTTCCCAAAATAATTCAAACCAATGAGACAAAAATTATTCCAGGGTCCCATTGCTTGTATTGCACCCCAACAATTAAAAGTGCTCTCCAACCCATACCATCAGATAAGAGGATTCCTGGATCCCATTTTCTTGTATGCATTCTTCCAAACATCATGAGTACAAAATATATATCAAAGTACATAACAACATAATGAAAATGTACATCAAGAAGATGCTTCATCAAAGAATCATGAAAGTGTTTATACCTCCAAGTAAGTAGACCACCATTTGCTAGGTGCATACAATCTTCAAGTGACCAATCAAATCTGCTCCAATGACATAGGTGAGGATCCCATGTCCGATAGTGCTGCTCCAAAAGAACGTGATATGTATCAAAATATTCAGCCATGCATTCTTTCATCCAAGAAGTGAATGAAGAATCTCCACTAAAATCTGAACCAAATAATGAGCAGGAAAAACAAGGAGACTTCAAAGGACTCAAAGAAGTCTCATCCATACATCCATGAGGATATGTATCATCATAAGGTAAATCAATATGCTGCTGCAATTCTAAATAATGAGGTGCTCTATTCATGTCATCATCAAAAGGAGAGGTAGGAGTTTCATACCCCTCATGTGGCACCACTAGAAAAAAACCTTTCACCCAATTTTCATCCCAAAGTGATGTGGTTGGAAAAGAAGTGTGGGGTGGGGAATTATGAACCAAATTTAATTCTTTACAACTCTTATCCATTGAAATATTTAATTCATCTTCTCCATAATTGCTTGGTCCAACTATTGTGAGATCATGTACCTCTTCCAAGGCTTTGCAATTCTCTCCATGAGGCAACTCATAATCCCTTTGAACAAGGACAAGTTCTTGTCCTTCTTCTTGTTTTAGTGTAGCATCTTCAAGCACCTGCATATCAACATGTACCTCATGTTCCACAATTACATTAGGTTCCTCTTTTGTGGCATAAACTGTTTCATCCTTTTCCTTGAAAAGAGAACCATTGCTCATTATTTTTTTCGAGTTGCTTCCAATTTCACTAAGCAACAATTTGAACTCTTGAAAGTATTGCCTCCACTTGTCTTCAAAGGAAGGTTCCAATAATTTTCTAAACTCCTCATTCTCCTCTGAGGTTCCTTTCTCATCCTTACTCATGGTGACCAATGAATGCACTTCTTCTCCTATTTCTTCCCTTTCACCAAAGTACATCCAGTTTCAGTTTCTAAGGGTGGTGGCTTATTTCTTTGACTCCTGGTCTTCATTAATGTTCTACCACATCAGGTGCCAAGACCATGCTCTGATACCACTGTAATGTCCCTTGTTAGGAATTTTATTAAAATTGCAATTTTCCACTTTTTTCCTTGGTTCGACCTTTGACTAGTTTTGATCTCTAGGTCCCAAATTTGCCCCAAATGATCCCAAATCTTCTGAGAAGGTATATGAATGATATTAGAACATAAATATGTGTTTCAGGGATGCCTTTGGACCTTTAAAATACTTCTGCAAATCCTCTTTCAATTCTGGTCAATGTAGGTAACTTTACTAGTGATTTCCCTTTGACTAGTATTGGTCTCTAGGTCTCAAATTGACTCCAAATCCCTTCAAATCTTCAAGGAAGGTGTATTAATGATATTATTACTTGAATATGATGTTTATAGATGACATATGGTCACCAAAATACCTCTGCAAACTCTCTTAAGATTCTGGACCAAGTATGCAATTTTACTAGTAATTTGGGGTTCAAATCCCCCTGGGGTAAGTACCGAAAATGGCTTCCCAAATGCCTCCAAACCCACTCAAATTTATGAAAAGAGGTATGTAATGTGTTAATTATTCTATTAAAGTCTCATATGCACCATTAATGGATTATTACAACTGTTCTCACCCTCTCCCATTCAATTGCAAAAATCCCCAATTCGACCCTTGGGGAAATGACACTATTTCACCTCCCAATACAACTAAACTGAGTAAAAATGCTTCAAATGCTCAAGTACAGTACATGAAACTTGCATAAG
Organism: Larix kaempferi; assembly: GCA_027924585.1. Taxonomy (NCBI): domain Eukaryota; kingdom Viridiplantae; phylum Streptophyta; class Pinopsida; order Pinales; family Pinaceae; genus Larix; species Larix kaempferi. The sequence goes on from BSBM01000936.1 coordinate 11,780,794, forward strand.
ACATCCATGGCATTATATTGATCACAAATATATCAGATAATCATCCATTCATTCGAAATCATCATCAATACATTGGCTCACAACAAGGTAGTGGGGAAATGGCATTGTTCTTCCATTAAAAATGAGATTTATACATTTCTACTTGGAATTTCGACCTGAAACTTTTTGGAGATGAAGAACAGAGTATTTACTTCATATTACAAAAGAAATGGGGCATTAAAAGCTTCCCCAAAGAGTACAATAGCTCACCAAAAACGCCCTCCCTCAAGGATCAAGAATATGCCATCAAAACTGGAAATGGTTGAATGAGTGAGTTGCAATAGAAGAAACCATGAGCTGCCCTGTAGCTTACACCTGCAAATAAAGACTCCATTAAAGCTCCAAATGAAAGGTCTGAATGGCCTTTCCAATTACCAACTTGGATGGGAATCTTTCACCCTCGAAATTGGCTAAGGCAAGAAACTAGTCATCCACTAGCTCTCCCTCTTCACAAATGCAATTGCAAATTCTACAAATGATCAAAAACTGGTTTCATTCTTTGTTATTGAAATTTATAAAGTTCTAATGTCCTCCATGGGTCGAATTCCTTCCAAGAGACTCATGCCAACTCAAGTTGGGAAGAGATTCCAAAGAACACCACTTGTACAACAATTCCTAGTCTCCCACTTCCACCAAATCACATGTGGAAGCATCTTAGCTGCCCTAACACCCTTGAGCGCCCTCTTGGAGTCTATTTTTAGCCCTGACATGTCATATATGTCATATGTCAGCCTTCAGGTCTGATTTGTGTCATAGGTGTCATAGCATCTTCATCATTGTTGTCATAGAGCTAGGGAATCTAGCCCAAGTGTCTCACTAGCTCCAAATTGCCTCTTCCTCTTCCATGGGAGTTACTCTTCCTCTATATTTCGACCTTGGATGATTCATGCCATGAATAATACCTTTTGGACTCCCCAAAGTATGTTACCATTCACCTTGAATTCGAATTGGTGAGAGAATGATGCCAAGTGTAGTGGGGAAATCTAGCCATATGTGGGTCCCACTTCCTCCATGTGTCTTCATGATCAAATGCCACTTTGATTTTCACTTGTATATATTTATTTAGATCCTTTATTAAATATTTATGCCACTCTAATGTTCAAACCTCATTTATTATCCCCATTATTCCAAATCCCAAAGCTTCCACCCCAAACCTAGGAAACTAGTAATTTTCCTCCTTGGCAATTATTTGACCTTTAACATCAATTTTACAAACTCTAATGAATATGGCCAATGTGATTAGGCCATTATGACCCAATTCCAAATTTGGGACATGACAGCTTGCCTAGATCTATAGTGATCCCCTCGCTTCAAATATGATCGAAAAAGCTACGAGAGAGAGTGGAACAATGGAAGGAGAAAGCAGTGATAGGAAAGTTCATGGGGATATGGCCGAAAGAGAAGGATCTCCTCAGATGGATCAAGACAACTTGGAACCTAAGGGCCATTATGACCTGCATTTAGGGTCCAAGGGATTCTTCACCATTGTGTTCTTTAACCAAGAATACTGGGTTCGAATATTAGAGGGAGGCCCATATTTCTTCTTCTCAGCTGGGTTATACCTGTGCCCATGGAAAGAACGATTCAATCCGGAAAAAGAGGACCCAAACATTGCACCAGTATGGATCATATTGTATTTATTTCCCTGTGGATATAGGAAGCCTGAGATTCTGGAAGACATTGGCAACACATTAGACAAATTCGTGAAATCCTCTTAGCAAACGAAACATAGAAGATACACTTATTTTGCTTGGATATGTGCTTATATGGATTTGGCAAGAGATATACCTGACACCATCAACCTAACTTGGGAGGACAAGGACTGGGTTCAACCAGTAGACTATGATCATCTCCCTTTTAGGTGTCGAAAATTCCACGAATATGGCCATCTTAGCAGGGATTTCCTGAATAATAACCCAACTCCTACAAGCTCGCATGTTCCTAAGGAAAAAGAACAGAGAACCTCAGACGAGGGTTTTACACAGGTGAATAGGCGAAGACACGGAAGAAAAATGAACAACCAACAACAAAATAAATAGCCCAACCCTAAGAATATAATGACAAAAATTAGATTTGAAACCCTAAACATAGTTAGGGAGGATCTAGAAGATCTAGGGAACCAGGACCAAGGAGAAACATCTAATCATGCAAAGTTATCTCAAGAGGTGGGAAAAAGTGCATAGGAAATCCCAGAAGACCAACCAAAGGCAATGGAGGATGATCTACCAGAAGAAGTGGAGAATATGGATCTGGGAGAACTGGATCTAGATGAGATAGAGAAAGAGTGCGAAAAAAAGGGTAGGGTTATGTCTCACACAGACAAATTGAACTATTGTAGGAGACTATCCTCGAAGTTAAAGCTATACGAAAATTGGGAATAGCTTCATAACCACATAAAGGAAGCAAAAGGAAACAACCCAAAGAAGGTGAAAAGAGGGGAAGAAAGACAAACATACAAAGGATAGCAGAGGTGGGAACCAGACTAATCGAATCAGGTCAATATCCCACCATCAAGGCATCCTTTTCAGAAGTAAATAGAGTTTGTCAATGAAGTTTTTCACATGGAACATCCGTGGGGTTAACAACCCACATAAATTAAAAAATATGAGGAACAAGATTCGAAAGGAAAAACCAATCGTTGTGTTTTTACAAGAAACCAAATGTGGAGCCGAGACGATGAAGGAGATAGGGATCAAGGTTTGGATAGGTAGTGAAATAATGGCAATTGATTCCTGAGGTAGTGCAGGAGGAATTGCGATCCTATGGTTACCGGAGGAAGTAGGATTAACAAACTTCCAGGCCACGAGATCCTCACTCACTGCAGAACTTGAGATCCGTGGAACCAGAATAAGGGGAATGGTTACAAATTTTTATGGCCCAAGTATCTTTCCACAAAAATATTCCTTTCTGGAATCCTTTTCTTGGACTGCAAAGTGGATAGGGGAAAGGAAGTGGATCATTGGGGGATATTTTAACATGATCACAAAGTTAGAATAAAAAAAGGGGGGAAGACAGATATTGGGACCAACCAATGAAGCCTTCAAGGAATTTATCGAGAAAAATAAGCTAGTAGACATCGAGACATGAAATGGATGGTTTACCTGGAATAATAAATGTGGGGGAGAGCACCACATGGCATATATATTAGATAGATTCCTTATTCTAGAGGATCTGGTTAATGTTGGAGGAGATTTGAACACCTTTGTACTACCCTCGGTCGGTTCGGATCACTAGCCAGTCTACCTTTTTTGGGATAGGAAAAAATCCAATGGGAGGAAACCCTTCAGATTTGAACAATTCTGGTTGGAACACAAGGACTTTAAATCATTAGTCTGGCATTGGTTGGAATAATTAGATTCCCCATGGGGGACAAGAATTTACCAATTCCAGCAAAAAATGAAAGCTTTGAAAGCAAAAATACGCACGTGGAACAGAGAGGAGTTTGGGAACATCTTCCAAGACAAAATAAATTATCATTGAACAATAGAAGCCATCCAAAGAGAAGGTATGAATAATGGTTTCAGTGAAGAACTGAAAAGGAAGGAACAAATATCTCTAGAGAAACTACAAGCTCAAGAAAAACAAGAAGAAATATATTGGAAGAAAAAATCAAGGAACGATTGGCCCCAAGAGGGGGAGAGAAACACAAAATTATTTCATCATTGTGTTATTCAGAATAAACAAAAGTCAAGGATAAAGAAAATAAAGAAGGAGACAGGGCAATATGTGGAAACTAGAGAAGAGATGGAAGAAGAACTAACGGACTATTTTGAAACTATAATGAAGGAATATCGTGCAAATAGATTTGAACATATAACCAAGATCACCCACTACATCCCCTCAATAGTGACGGTAGAAAAAATTACCTCCTGAAGAAACCCATTGAATTAATTGAAGTTGAGGAGGCTATCCAAAAAATGGTAGATGGGAAATCCCCGAGACCGGATGGATTCACCACCAATTTCTTCCACCACTTCTGGTACATGATCAAGCAAGATGTCTGGAAAATTGTGGAGGATTATTGTCAAGACAAAGGAGTGCTTAGAGCCTTTAATGCTACGTTCCTGACCCTAATACTGAAATCGGAAGGCGCAGACACACTAGGTAAATTCAAACCTATTTCTCTTTGTAATGTGATCTAAAAAATCATAACAAAGGTTATGGCCAATAGGTTGAATTCCATTTTCCCCAATTTGATCTCTTCCGAGAAATCTGGTGTTGTGGAAGGAAGACAAATTTTGGATGGAGTTATCCTCGTCCATGGAGTCATTCACTCCCTCTGGGTAACCAAAATTCTGGGAATGCTACTGAAGCTAGATATCTCCAAAGCCTATGACAAGCTGAGCTGGAAATTCACGAGGGAAATGACAAAAGCCTATGGATTTGAGAGGGATTGGATTGATTGGGTCATGAGCATAACCTCCTCCACTTTTTTCTCGATCATGGTCAACAGATCCCCAACTAAAACCTGCAGGACCACAAGAGGTATTCATCAAGGGGACCCTCTTTCTCCTTTCCTCTTAATTATGATGGCAGAGGGCCTCAGTATACTAATTAAATCTGTGGTAACCAATGGAGAACTAAGAGGTCTCAATATCCATCCAACTACAGAAAACAAACTCACCAACAATTTGTGGATGACACTATGCTTATGGGCCATCCATCAGTGTAGGAAGCCAGAGCATTTAAAACCTGTCTTAACACCTTCTCCAAGGCCTCAGGTTTGGAAATAAATAGAGAGAAGTCTCAAGTTTTCTTTTTCAACACTCTCAGTATCTCCCAAAGGAATATCCTTTGAATTCTTGGATTTCAGGGGAGCTCCCTTCCATCCAAATACCTTGGTGCTCCTTTGGCTGAAGGGTTCATCAAAAAGGTTTCATGGACAAATGTTTTGGACATAATGAGGAAACAATTGACCAACTGGGTGATCAAACCTATTAATATAGCAAGTAGACTTATCCTCCTCAATTCGGTCCTCCAAGCAATGCCAATATAACTTTTTTCGTTCCTAGCGGCCCCCAAAGTGGTCATTAGAGAAATAGATCCATCCAAAGAAATTTCTTGTGGTGAGGGAGCCCAGAAAAACCCAAATGGGGCACTGGTGAGCTAGGAGAAAGTGTGTCAACCTAAATATAAAGGTGGATTCGGACTAAGGGACCCGGGGAAAAATAATGAGGTTTCGGGGGCCAAAATATGGTGGAACTGGGTCACTTACAACTCAGAGCCATGGGCACAACTGATGCATGCTAAATACGCACATGACAGACCCAAACATGAACTGATCAGATTCAACGAGGAGAAACAAGGTTCGCATATATGGAAATCTGCCCTGTGCAGGAGGAGCATTATCCAAGAACACAACTTTTGGGAAGTTAGGGATGGGACAACAACTGATTTATGGGAGGAATCTGGCAGCAAATTCCCAAACTCTCATCCCAACCTTCCATCTAGGAAAGCCACGAGCAATGCAAAGAACCGGGTCTCTCAAAATTCCATAAGTTCTGGAAATCAGAAGAGGAAGGGGATACCTTTCAGGAATGGAATACTTCAGGATGGTGGGGACAGAGATGCTCAGAAGAGGTGGGTAGATATATGGAGGAGGCTCTCTAAGAGAGGATGATTAAAATACAAAGGGGGACAGATAAAATGATATGGGGATACTCTACCAAAGGTAATTTCAACATTAAAGAAGCGTATGAGTGATGGACCAATCGAGAAGGAAGACAGGAAGAGGATATATGTAATAAGCTTTGGAACTCTAATCCCTGGCCGAAAGTGGTTATTTTTCTTTGGCTTGTGGTATATATCGATGGATACTAACATAGGAAAATATCCAGAAGAGAGGAGTTGTGGGACCCTTGCAATGCCCCTTGTGCAAAAAAAGAAGAAGAGACTATAAATAACCTTCTGGACTCATGCCATTTCACCTCCACCCTATGGGACTGGGGTGTTGAACTCTTCAAATGCTCAAATAGACATCTCAGGCTACCAGAAAAAACAATTAGGGAATGGGACCAAAAGGATTTCACCAACCGTATAGTGACACATATCTTGAGCATGTTCCCAGGTTTCTTAATGTGGTATGTATGGAAGGAACGCAATCGCGGAATCTTCCAAGACGCCAAGGCCTCCCTCCTAGTGACTTGGAACAAAATTGTAAGCCACATATATGAGACGGTGAAGACGACACCATGGGATGACAAAGACTGGGAAGCGGATGTCCGTGAGCAGAGGATTCTAAATCAATTAAATCTACACAAAAAGGAGCAGGGATAGAAGCGAAAACAAGCCAAGAACTCAAACCAGAGTATCCCAAATTCTTGGGGGATAAATCCGCAATGAAGGAGGCCAAATCCTTCAAATATACCATGGCCACATTGGACACGACACAAACAATGCTGCAGATATTGAAGGTCTTCTCCATGGTTTGAAGATTTCCAAGCAGAAAAAGTGGGAGCCACTCATAGTAGAATGTGACTCAAGGTTAACTGTCAACATGATAAAAAAACTCCAACTGGGATACCATTTAGCGAAGGTTTCAATCAACTGGAGGTTGGCCCACAGGGTGGAATACCTTGGGTCCCTCCTAAGTCTTCCACACACGTGGAATTTTAGCCATGTTAGAAGGTAAGGTAACAAGGTGGCTGGCTGTTTGGCTAACGTTGTAGTGGAGACTCTAGGTCGAACGATGGAAGGACAAATGAGCGAGTTTAGAACAGCGAAATGGACCCCTCGCTGTACCCAGTTGGCCTGCCATGACACTCAAAGCCCAGGTAGACAAAATGATGACACAGTTCCTGGTTTTGGATCACAGGCGCCACCCGATGCAGATGGATTCAATGCCACCTTACGAATTGATGGAATCCCATGTGTTAGAGGTTAGAACACCAACCAACTGTACCTTGGTGATCCGGGGTATTTAATCAACCAAGTGGATAATTATGAGGAGCGGGATCCGGACAGTCCTCAATCAACGAACCTAGAAGAACGTAATAAAGTTTAAGGATGTCGGATCGAACGTCACAGTATTGCAAACAATTTTGGGGCTTAAAAGAATGATGAATTTACTTAAGGTAAACATGTATTTGAAGGCTATAAATGAGGAGAACACAAGGTGGTCAACATGCAAACCCCTGAATTATATTCTGGATACGGTGCTGGTGAGAGTCTCCCTCTGTATGGACCTAGGCTTTCGATCCTATCTCCATAAGCTGTGTGTACTGATGGCTCCTAGGCAGAGGCGACCAAGAGAGGGAAGGAGGAAAACTCGCAAAAGCTAAGTGTTGAAGACGAAGAAATCCACCTGAGAGAAGTTGAAATCCACCCAAGATGCCCGTTTCTTCTGGGATCGTATTCCTCAGATGATTCAAGAGGAAATTAAATATATGGAAAAATACTTGTGGAATCAGGTGACTTAGCAAAATATTACAGAAATAAGGGCCGAAGTTAAAGAATGGGTCCATGACCCAGGCACTATAGCGGGCCGCTCGGCCTCCTATGATCATATAGTGACCACATACTGGGTAAATAAGGGGATGCTCGATCATATTATGATGGAGAGGGAGAAAAAAGATGCTAGCAAGATAGAGACAGTGTGTGCTTGGAAGGAACACTACAATGACAACCCTCTAATGCATAAGAAAATGGACCTGATCACAATGAAATTGGGGATTTCGCTTTATCCCGCTCTCATCCCGGAGCAAGCAGATCTTGGAAGTTGTTCTCACGGACAATAGCTCGGCGGAAGTGGGAGAAGGGTCACCTATGCAACAACGAACACCCCAAGCCCTAGTTCGACATCTCAACCGGGCACGAAGAAACTGATGGACTCCACAAAGGTGTGACTTGCGTCCCATTATGCGTTTTGTTGTCTTATGTTTTTTGTCTGTGTCTTTTAGAGGATATGGTCGGCCTTTAAGTAGTCAGAGTACAAAGGATGTAATTTGGGATGGGTGGGTTTTGAGTAGCTCTGTCACTTTTTTGAGTCTGCTCCATGTTTCTTAGAAGGAGTAAACAGTTCAAGATAAAGACGAAGGGAATGTGCACTCATGTATTAACTGTCTGCAAGTCTAGTTTTTGGGCAGATGTAGGGAAGCTTTTTGTTAGGGCATTTTGGGCCAAGCGGTTTCTTTCCGGATGGTTGATTTGATAGCTACATGTAATGTCCCTTGTTAGGAATTTTATTAAAATTGCAATTTTCCACTTTTTTCCTTGGTTCGACCTTTGACTAGTTTCGATCTCTAGGTCCCAAATTTGCCCCAAATGATCCCAAATCTTCTGAGAAGGTATATGAATGATATTAGAACATAAATATGTGTTTCAAGGATGCCTTTGTACCTTTAAAACACTTCTGCAAATACTCTTTCAATTCTGTTCCATGTAGGTAACTTTACTAGTGATTTCCCTTTGACTAGTATTGGTCTCTAGGTCTCAAATTGACTCCAAATGCCTTCAAATATTCAAGGAAGGTTTATGAATGATATTAGGAATTGAATATGATGTTCAGGGATAACATATGGCCACCAAAAGACCTCTACAAACTCTCTTAAGATTCTGGACCAAGTATGCAATTTTACTAGTAATTTGGGGTTCAAATCCCCCTAAGGTAAGTACTGAAAATGGCTTCCCAAATGCCTCCAAACCCACTCAAATTTATGAACAGAGGTATGTAATGTGTTAAGTATGTTATTAAGGTCTCATATGCACCATTAATAGTTTATTACAACTGTTCTCACCCTCTCCCATTCAACTGCAAAAGTTCCCAATTCGACCCTTGGGGAAATGGCACTATTTCTTCTCCCAATGCAATTAAACTGAGTAAAAATGCTTCAAATGCTCAAGTACAGTACATGAAATTTGTACAAGACATCCATGGTAGTATATTTATCACAAATATATCAGAGAATCATCCATTCATTCGAAATCATCATCAATACATTGGCTCACAACAAGGTAGTGGGGAAATGGCATTGTTCTTCCATTAAAAATGAGATTTATACACTTCTACTTGGAATTTCGACCTGAAATTTTTTGGATATGAAGAACAGAGTATTTACTTCATATTAAAAAAGAAATGGGGCATTAGAAGCTCCCCCAAAGAGTACAATAGCTCACCAAAAACGCCCTCCCTCAAGGATCAAGAATATGCCATCAAAACTGGAAATGGTTGAAGGAGCGAGCTGCAATAGAAGAAACCATGAGATGCCCTGTAGCTTAAACCTAAAAATAAAGACTCCATTAAAGCTCCAAATGAAAGGTCTGAATGGCCTTTCCAATTGCCAACTTGGATGGGAATCTTTCACCCTCGAAATTGGCTAAGGCAAGAAACTAGTCATCCACTAGCTCTCCCTCTTCACAATTGCAATTGCAAATTCTACAAATGATCAAAAGCTATTCTCATACTTCATTTCTACATTTTATAACCAACATTATCCTTCTAAGGGTCGAAATCCTCTCAATAGATTCAATAGATTTCCATTTAAGAAATATTCCACATTTGCCACTTGTCTCCTAGTTCCAACCTTCCATCTTCTCCCATATTCAATTTTGAGTCTCTTTGGCTTCTCCAACTCCCAAATTCGCCTTCCTTGAGCCTATTTTTGGGTCTGACATGTCATATTGGTCAGATGTCAGAGGTTAGGTCTGCAATTTGTCATAGTTTTCATAGATATTCCATCATTGGTGTCATAGGGGCTAGGGAATCTAGCCCAAGTGTCCACAAACTTCCACTTTGACTCTTTATCTTCCATGGAGGTTACCAATCCTTCCCAATTCGACCTAATATGATCAATGACATGTTTTATGAATTACCAACTCACCCAAGAGTGTTCACATTCCCATTAATTCGAATTTGCAAAAGAGAGATACCATATATTATGAAAAATCAAGCTAGTGTGGGTCCTACATCCTCCATATGTCTCCAAAACCATTTGTCACCTAGGATTTCTCTTGAATTTCTTTATTCACTCTATTTTTAAATACTTGAACCCTTCTAATGTCTAAACATCATTTATTATCCCCCTTATTCCAAATCCCAAAGCTTCCACCCCAAACCTAGGAAACTAGTAATTTTCCTCCTTGGCAATTATTTGACCCTTAACATCAATTTTACAAAATCTAATGAATATGGCTAATGTGATTAGGCCATTGTGACCCAATTCCAAATTTGGGACATGACACTACATCTCTCTCTTTGAAGTTAATATGAAATCTTACTTACATAAAAAGAAAAGAAAAAACATTTTAGATTGAGCATAATATCTGTTTTTTAGACAAGCTTGTATCAAATCAATCTCATTGAGAGGGACTGCTCTAGGGAATGAGAAGGGACTACTCTCTCATAAAAAATTAAGGGTTTTGATAAATGTCTAGGGTTTGAAACATGGTATAAGAGGTATCAATATTTTTGTGCCATTTCCATATATGTGCGTGGAATAAAAAAGCTCGAGGGTTGAAGTTACATACTTGTATATTTTCATTGAAAGGGATAATTTAGATAATTAGATAAATAATTTGGTACTACTTTGTTAAATTTCCACATAAAAACCAAAAAAAAAATCTATACCACTCATTAAAACAACTCCAGCGAAAATTATCAAGCAAAATCCCTCAACAAGGTAGAATTTGATAATTATATGTTTTACATGACCCATTTTAAGTTTTACCCATATTTTTAGTGTATCATTTTAATAAACGAAATGTTCAGTGAGCTGAAATTGCTTTAAAATGTTTATTATTTTTATTTGCAAGGTATTTTAAAAATATACAAAAATAAGTTGTCTGCATTGAAAAAAAAATGTTGAGAAGTGTCCCTTCAACAAAATTTGAAAATTCATAACTCCCTCTAAATTAAAGTGGTGGTGAATTAATTCTATCCTCATGAAACCAACTAAAATAAAAAAGAACATCCATTGTTTCCACACAAGCGCCATCTATTCATTTAATTTAACTTAGTGCATGTAGCTAGCTACCACTTTCAACCTCTTCTAGAGATAAATTTATCAACCTGATAGAATCAGATGGGTTCCCTTGTAATCTTCATGTGCTAGTAATTTACCTCTACTGCCATGGAACAACAATCCATAGACCAAGCTTCTCGCCAAAATCCCCTCGACTCATGATATTAGTCAAAACATTTTCCTAGAATCATCTTGCATGAATCTTAACCGTTTACCAAAGTGTATATAGGGTAATTATCTATGATATGGCAAGCACCACAACACATGGGCCTCTGCAATGCCATTAATATTGCTCATAAATAGAATGAGATAATCATGATAAAAGATGTGTATTCAATGGTGATTAAATCATTCTATCAAAGAAACATAAAATCTAGAATAAAGTTTAATAAACATGTTATCATTTTGAATTCCTTTATGGAAACATCAAATATAAGCTACCACACACAATGTCAATCCATGGACCTGACAGTGTGGTAAAGAGTTGCATAGATGTGGTAGGTCATCATTGCACAGTTCCAAAAACTTCTAACAAGATCCCATGGGTGATGACACAATCCAGTTGGCCTGCCAGGACACTCAAAGCCCAGGTAGACAAAATGATGACACAGTTCCTGGTTTTGGATCACAGGCGCTACCCGATGCGGATGGATTCAATGCCACCTTGCGAATTGATGGAATCCCATGTGTTAGAGGCTAGAACACCAACCAACTGTACCTTGGTGATCCGGGGTATTTAATCAACCAAGTGGATAATTATGAGGGGAGGGATCCAGACAGTCCTCGATCAACGAACCTAGAAGAACGTAATAAAGTTTAAGGATGTTGGATCGGACGTCACAGTACTGCAAACAAATTTGGGGCTTAAAAGAATGATGACTTTACTTAAGGTAAACATGGATTTGAAGGCTATAAATGAGGAGAGCACAAGGTGGTTGACATGCAAACCCCTGAATTATATTTTGGATACGGTGCTGGTGAGAGTCTCCCTCTGTATGGACCTAGGCTTTCGATCCTATATCCATAAGTTGTGTGTACTGATGGCTCCTAGGAAGAGGCAACCAAGAGAGGGAAGGAGGAAAACTCGCAAAAGCTGGGTGTCGAAGATGAAGAAATCCACCCGAGAGAAGTTGAAATCCACCCAGGATGCCCGTTTCTTCCGGGATCGTATTCCTCAGATGATTCAAGAGAAAATTAAATATATGGAAAAATACTTGTGGAATCAGGTGACGTAGCAAAATATTACAGAAATAAGGGCCGAAGTTGAAGAATGGGTCCATGACCCAGGCACTATAGCGGGCCGCTCGGCCTCCTATGATCATATAGTGACCACATACTGGGTAAATAAGGGGATGCTCGATCATATTATGATGGAGAGGGAGAAAAAAGCTGCTAGCAAGATAGAGACAGTGTGTGCTTGGAAGGAACACTACAATGACAACCCTCTAATGCATAAGAAAATGGACCTGATCACAATGAAATTGGGGATTCCGCTTTATCCCCCTCTCATCCCGGAGCAAGCAGATCTTGGAAGTTGTTCTCACGGACAACAGCTCGGCGGAAGTGGGAGAAGGGTCACCTATGCAACAATGAACACCCCAGGCCCTAGTTCGACATCTCAACCGGGCACGAAGAAACTGATGGACTCCACAAAGGTGTAACTTGCGTCCCATTATGCGTTTTGTTGTCTTATGTTTTCTATATGTGTCTTTTAGAGGATATGGTCGGCCTTTAAGTAGTCAGAGTACAAAGGATGTAATTTGGGATGGGTGGGTTTTGAGTACACTTTTTTGAGTCTGCTCCATGTTTCTTAGAAGGAGTAAACAGTTCAAGATAAAGACAAAGGGAATGTGCACTCATGTATTAACTGTCTGCAACTCTAGTTTTTGGGCAAATGTAGGGAAGCTTTTTGTAAGGGCATTTTGGGCCAAGCGGTTTCTTTCCAGATGGTTGATTTGATAGCTACATCTCTCTCTTTGAAGTTAATATGAAATCTTACTTACATAAAAAGAAAAGAAAAAACATTTTAGATTGAGCATAATATATGTTTTTTAGACAAGCTTGTATCGAATCAATCTCATTGAGAGGGACTGCTCTAGGGAATGAGAAGGGACTACTCTCTCATCACAAATTAAGGGTTTTGATAAACGTTTAGGGTTTGAAACATGGTATAAGAGGTATCAATAATTTTTGTGCCATTTCCATATATGTGCGTGGAATTAAAAAGCTCGAGGGTTGAAGTTACATACTTGTATATTTTCATTGAAAGGGATAATTTAGATAATTAGATAAATAATTTGGACTACTTTGTTAAATTTCCACATAAAAACCAAAAAAAAAATTCTATCCCACTCATTAAAACAACTCCAGCGAAAATTATCAAGCAAAATCCCTCAACAAGGTAGAATTTGATAATTATATGTTTTACATGACCCATTTTAAGTTTTACCCATATTTTTAGTGTATCATTTTAATAAACGAAATGTTCAGTGAGCTAAAATTGCTTTAAAATGTTTATTATTTTTTATTTGCAAGGTATTTTAAAAATATACAAAAATAAGTTGTCTGCATTGAAAAAAAAATGTTGAGAAGTGTCCCTTCAACAAAATTTGAAAATTCACAACTCCCTCTAAATTAAAGTGGCGGTGAATTAATTCTATCCTCATGAAACCAACTAAAATAAAAAAGAACATCCATTGTTTCCACACAAGCGCCATCTATTCATTTAATTTAACTTAGTGCATGTAGCTAGCTACCACTTTCAACCTCTTCTAGAGATAAATTTATCAACCTAATAGAATCAGATGGGTTCCCTTGTAATCTTCATGTGTTAGTAATTTACCTCTACTACCATGGAACAATCCATAGACCAAGCTTCTCGCCAAAATCATGCTGCCTCGACTCATGATATTAGTCAAAACATTTTCCTAGAATCATCTTGCATGAATCTTAACCATTTGCCAAAGTGTATATAGGGTAATTATCTATGATATGGCAAGCACCACAACACATGGGCCTCTGCAATGCCATTAATATTGCTCATAAATAGAATGAGATAATCATGATAAAAGATGTGTATTCAATGGTGATTAAATCATTCTATCAAAGAAACATAAAATCTAGAATAAAGTTTAATAAACATGTTATCATTTTGAATTCCTTTATGGAAACATCAAATATAAGCTACCACACACAATGTCAATCCATGGACCTGACAGTGTGGTAAAGAGTTGCATAGATGTGGTAGGTCATAATTGCACAGTTCCAAAAAATTCTATGGTAAAATACATGAATTTACCATCCTAAGCTTGCCATTGCAGAGGGCAAGATGAGGACTCCAGATCCCACCATGGTAGTAACATTATGGAATCTTGAGTACCACAACTATATTCAAAACTTGGTTTATTCTCCTAGTGGAAAATTTCCATGGCTCAATGTAGAAATAGGCGGTACCTAAAGTGCAATTTTTCTAAGGTTAAAAATGCCAAAATGTGAAGGGGAATCTCATAGGCATAAAAGGAGATGGTTAAGTAGATCCTCCAAACATGAAATGTGGGAATAGGATTCACTAGTGGAGGTTCAGTAGGGATAGTTATGTGGTTAAGATTGAGCTTCAACATTGAAAATTGTAATATATGGAGGTGGAGGAGTTTATAACCCTCATGTAAATTCAAGTGCACATGTACTAGGAGTTAGATGCAAAGTTGGGATCAATGGTTTCTTTAGTAGATCATATTGTCAAATTTTTAAACCCCTTGGAGGTAACCCAACCTATCCATCTCCCATTGTTGGTGATGGGGGGAATTGAACTTGCATGGCATATCAAAAATTATGGAGGAGACAATGGCGACAATAATGGAGAGGGATAGGTATATGGTCAAGATTGAGCTTCAATATCAAATTGCAAGAGATGAAGGAGGTTAGAACCTTCATGCAAACTTGAGTGCATAGGTACCAGGAGTTAGGTGGAAGTTGGGAGTAATGATTTATTTGGTAGATCACATTGTCAATTTTTTAGACCTCACCCTTATAGATAACCAAACCCCATCCATTTATGATTGTCAATGTTGAGGGGAAGTTTGAACCTACATGTAATCTCAAAAATTAGAGAAGAGACTATGGCTACAACAGTAGAAACATATCATCCGACACTACAATTATGCGTGGTCAAGCATGAAAATGAATAATTTGATGACCTCCAAGTTACGCAGGGTGCTCTTCATGGGACAATATTCGAGTCCTTTCTTACTTGATATGTGTTGTAAAGTCTTAATTTTAAGACAATTTATTAGGTAATAAAACCACCATGCTAGTGAATTTAGAATTTAGTTAGGTTGTTATCATGGTCTTCGGATCTTTAACTATATACTTTTGAACAATACAAGTTGCAACTGCTTCTCTTCGTTGTTAACATTGCCAACCAATCATACCACATCTTTTTTTCATGCAAATTAACATTGCTAAATAGTAAATAACTAATAAATAAATCAATGCATCAACTTTTAATTAAGAGTTTTATTTTATGCTTTACTAAAAGTTTTAATTAACTTCCAACTTAAAAATTCTCAACCACAAGTACACCATGAATAAAAAAAAGGCCTCGTTGTTTCCATTTTTCATACAACTCCAATTTTGTATTTCTTTAAATCCAAATGAACATAATTGATCTCAATAAACAATTATAATTATGTAAAATATTTGGTGACAAAGTTTTATCTTAAAAATCCACGACACAATAATTAACAAAATCCATATACATTCACTTTAACCTCCATGAAAATTGTGTGTTTATACTAATTTGAGAAATTGTGCACTAAATTTTAATTACTCTAATTAAAACATACAAAATTATCTACAATGTATTTATTATTCTAACTCAAGGAATCCATTTGGCAGGTTCTCGGTATCGAAGCAACAAGTTCTGGCATGCATGTTTGCTATTAGATCAAGGGCATGGCACATAGAGTTTGGTGTCAAGATTATGGAGGAATACATTGTGCCAAGTTTAGAATGATAAAGCATTTTTTATCCATCCAACTAATTGCAAAAATGTTGAAAAATGCAATGGCACATCATTATTAACGATATTATATGCAACTTTACCTAACGTGTAAGAGCCTCTCGCTCATAGTTGTAGATAAATAAGCTAAATATTAAAGACACAAGTTTTATCTTTCTCAAGAGGATAAACAACTGCACATATCGTTTCTATAAGGAGTAAACAAACTCAAAATCTCTCTAATCGAGACTTATATTTCAATTTTAAATAACCAATGGAGTATGCTATATTATTTCCCCATGTTAATATCATATAGTAGCATAGTGTCAGTGTTGCAATAATATCTACGTTCCATATAATTTCCCATTATAATCAACAACATAATAAATTTTATATGCTTATCATAGAGTCCAATAGACCATTCTTTGTAAATTTTCTCTATAAGTTTTCTAATAGTCTAGAAACTCTAGCATTGGAAATAAATAAAATGGGTGTTTGCTTCAAGGTTGTTAAACGATTTGAACGAGACCATTCACACAACATTCTAAGTTTCATATTCTAAGAATCTATGATGAACATGAAATATACAAATTTAAATCATGTACTAAATTTATTGAATGAGACCATTCACATATCATTCTAAGTTTCAGATTCCAAGAATTTATGTTGAATCTCAAATATATAACTTTAAATCATTTATTAAACTTACATAATGCAATCAAGCTTTAAAGGAATAGGAATTGCAATACTAAGAATAGGTTCCAAGCCTACATTATAAACCAACCTCACAAATAAGGGTAGGGAGAATCTAATTAAAAGGTGAATGACAGATGCATCGATAAATATGGTTTATATGGGGCCTAAAGCAGTAAGGGATTTTCACATTGTGCCTAGCAGGGAAGTGCAATGCCTACAGTCACATAACATTACTTATGACATCATCATATAATACTGGCATTATAGCTTGGCTTGTGCGCGAGACCTTGCAGGCATGTAGCGTATGTTATTTCCTTGCGGTTTCAGGCCCAGATAGATTGTTTTATCTCTGAAATAAAAGAGGATAGGAAATAAATTATTTAGTTTTTTCTAAGAGCACCCAAAAAAATTCCCCTTAGCATTAGTCCCTGCTTCAAGGCCATCAATAAACACCCCTAACAAAATATTAAATGTTGTATAGATTGAAATATGCACCATTGGATTTGAAACACCCCCAATAGATTGCTAAATCATGTATAGGTTGAGATATGGATCATTATATTTGAATGAATTTAAATAAACAGGTTAAATTCTTGTAATACAAAAATGGAGTTGATTAAAGGTTTGTACCTTTGATGTTTGGAAGGAGGCATGGAATCCCCAATGTGCACAGAGCGAATCGAGCCCTAGTGATTGGGCCTTTGATGCTGAGGTCGACTTCTTCTTACCTTTTGAGTTAGTTGCAATGTGGCGGTCGCACCAAACCTCGAATCCTAGAAAACCCCGAAAGATTTAAATAGTCATAGAGTTTTTATGAAAGATCCAAAACTCAATAATCCATTAAAATTAGCAATTTTCTTCTGAAACCCCAAAATAAAATACCCCCCAGTTCAACTAGGCCCTAATAATTTAATGGTCAAAATAAAATTTACATAAAAATATCTAGACCAATCAAAGATGAAGAGAATGATATAATAAAAATGACTTGTTATAGCTCCAACAATAGCATTGTGGAAAGCCTCCCAAGTATTGCAGACTTTTTATTCTCCTTTGGTCATTTGAATCACAGAGGAGGATCTACTGAAGTATAAACAAATAGAAAAAATGAATGAATAATTTTGGGAAAAGGAAAGGGCCTCTCTCTAGGGGAACGTTGCACCAATCCATAGTTTCATGGCCAATGTAGAGTACCCGGGTGGTCAGTTAGACTAAATACATAAAAAAATAAATTTGAGGGAGAATCTAACATGTGGGCTCAAAATACGGTCATTTGACCGACCATCCAATTTCCGTATGGGTATCTGACATACAGGCCCAAGCAATCGGATCCTGTCAAGGAAAACACAGAGAGTGAAATAATCCTCCTCTTCATTCTCTTGTTCTACTTTTGAATATTAAAGATTCTAAAAGGGCTTGAATAATGATACTTTATATCAATACTAGATAGATGGGAACTCGTGATGTCGTAAAAGGTGACGAAATTTTTGCGAGTTGGAGTGAAGGATGGAAATATTTCTCGACTCTCTCCACTATGTGAAACAATGAGTGCGGATGGAATCAATGGAAGTTGATAAGTATCTCGTGTTGGGATTTTGCATGGACTTCTTGCCTCCATCCTTGAAAACCATGAAACATAGTCACTCACATGCATCTCTCAAACTGGCACGAATACCTCAATGCAAAGTCTCTATTGGGCTTGTTGGGCATTGAGGGTCTTGACATGATCACTTGGTGGGTCTTATATTAGTTCCATTGGTTCTTGAATTATAGGTGCACACGGAAAATTCTAATTGGTGCGG
This sequence comes from Larix kaempferi, assembly GCA_027924585.1. Classification (NCBI taxonomy): domain Eukaryota; kingdom Viridiplantae; phylum Streptophyta; class Pinopsida; order Pinales; family Pinaceae; genus Larix; species Larix kaempferi. The sequence continues at coordinate 11,799,285 of BSBM01000936.1, forward strand.
TACACAAAGAAGGTACAAACTTGTGGAAACTTTTTATTTGCGCCATTAACAAGGAATCTAGAATAGTGGTGTGAGACCGTATTTCATTGAGAAAACATCTTCGACGTAATTATATGTGTGTATGCTTAACATGTAAATCCCTTTGTTGATTGGGTTGATAGGCATGCTACAACCCAATATGACATAGATGGTGTCCCATAACGTGGGAAATGCTGATGTGGCATGTTAGCTTCAAAATAAAAATAAAATAAAATAAAATCACTAAAATAAACTAAATGTTATTCAATAAAAAAAAATTATTATGTGTAAACCTAACCAAATTCAAAAACTAAGATACAATTTGTGTGGTTGAGATGAAGAAAGCAGAGAATTGAGCAATGGACTAAAATTGTGATATAAAACCCATGAATTGGCTAAAATGCCTATTTCTAAAAGAATTGTTCCAATAAGATTATCATGGATCAAATTGAGCTTTCTTGGATTTGTCATATCTCTTGTTTCAAGAGAAATAACATCCCCAATATTGTTGTTAGCAAGGAGGAGATTGCTAGGGTTCCGCTTCTCTCCTGAAAAAAGAATGTATATTTCCATGGATGTTGTTGTATTAAATCTCAATGCATTCCAATGTGGATAACATAGAGTTATTATTTGGTATGAATCACATGAAAATGTTGTCTTATAAGAACACACATTGTAATAAGACATAGTCTTGTATAAGGTCAATGATGTTCCCCTCCAATTGATTTTTAAATATGGCAAGCTGGGTTAATGATCTACTATTGCATAGCATGGATGGCATTTATATGCTCAATCTATTGAAATATGAATCCCTTTAATCTGCTAGAATGAGTCTAGGCTTGAAGAGGCCTCACATTACGGAAATTATAGGGGAAAATGACTATCTATGATAGGTTGACATTGTTGTCCTAAGCTATGCATATATGATTACAGAAGCATATGTAGCACAAGGTTTCTTTTTCAAGTCTCGAAACACATACTAAGAAGAGAATAAAAAATAAAAATAAACCATTGATACTATAGAAAAAACCATCTCTAAGGTAGCATCAAAATCAAATTGAGCAGTTAAATTACCTTTCAAAAAAGACAAGTTCCAAACTCTAGGGTAGTTGCTAAGCTTGGTGACAAATTATTCCAACTCCAAAGTTCCTAGGCTTCACCATCACTCATAACCTTCAACATAGAAAGACAAAAAAGTAGGTGACTACTTTGCCTAGCAACAACACCAAGTCTCCTTTTATCACATCCATTGGGTTGGACTAGAGTGAATTTGGTTGCAAAACTCTCAAAAAACCTAGCTTAGCTATGTGGGAGAGCTATGGAAAATCAATGAGGAGAGGCTTGAAGTTGTAGAGCTTTCCAAACCAAATGATGAAATTTGAAGTTGTAGAGCTCTCCAAACCAAATGATGAAATGCAACTATCAGCTACCCAATTCAAATGAATTTACCACCTTCATGTCCCCCATCACAGATTAGATCAAGTGGTTTAGGAAGGAGGTAATGATGGCATGGAGCTAAACAATTAATGCATGGGGGATACTAGAATCACTTTAGGCTTCATTTCACCACTAATTTGGAAATCCTACAATCAATGCAACTATCCCATCACCCTAAGGGAATCCAAGTAAATCAATGGTGGTAGGATTATATTCTCAAAACCGAAGTCCTATACATAATCCACTTCAAAGGTATGTTTTCAATACTTATAAACATTGAACATTCAAGGCTCGCGTCATTGGAATGTGGGATCTATGAATATTTCAAGAGGTAGACCAGTTATATAGTTGTCCCGAACAAACAAAATGGACTATATAAACATTACAATATAACAATTTCCATCTAAGAATTAAAAAATGTATATAAAAACATGTCATATGATGACATTACCCAAAGGGAATTGCTATTACACATAGAGACATGTAGCTCAAGAATATGGATAATTGCAACACAATAAAACTCAAACAATATGGATACTTGTAAACAATAAAGCTTAGACAATAATGCCAGTAAAAGTCATGTCTAGAGTTATCATGATCTGACACACCAAAAATAAAATAGTATATTAATAGTTTAGGTTGGATTTGAGTTAAGGTTCATTGACTTCAATGATGCCATAGTGAAATAACACAAAACAAGTATTTGCATCGATTTCAACAATGATATAATGGATAGGCATCAAGTAGTTGCATTGATTTCAGTAATGATAAAATGAAAAACAATAGCGTGTATTGATTACAATGATGATATAGTGAAAAATATAAAGCAATCAGGTAATTGCATTGACTCGATCTAAAGCATGGGCATCAAGAGTTGCATTGAATTCAACAATGTTATAACGTAAAACAATAGGATGTATTGATTTCAACAATGATTCGGAGTAATCAAGTAGTTGCATTGATTTCATCAATGACATAACTCAAAATAATAGGGTACATTGATTTTAGTGATGATACAATGAAAAATGATTTAGAGTAATCAAGTAGTTGCATTGATTTCAACAATGACATAATGCAAAAAATAGGGTACATTGATTTTAGAGATGATAAAGTGAAAATGATTTAGAGAAAATGAGTATTTGCATTGATTTCAATTATGATATAATGCAAAACAATAAGGTGCATTGATTTCAATGATAATACAATGAACACGGCTAAACATTCAATGATTTCACCTGTCCGACTAGTTTTTGACTGGAATCCTAAGATTTGTTTTTAAAATTCGAATTTTGTGTTGTTCAAATCAAGTTTTTGAATGCATAAATGGATTTAGTGCCTTCAAATACCTCCAGGGTACCCAGATTAAGCAAGTTTAAACATTGATTTTTGAGATCTTAATTTCTTTTACCAGATTTTGTCAAAATCATGCCAGAAAATGCTACCAGGAAAGGGAAAAATCGTTGAACATTTAGGCTACATGTAATACAATGAAAAATGATTTGTACATTAATTAAAGAAACGATACCAAGAAAATTGATCTAGTGCATTGATTTCAACATCGAGATAGTGAAAATTATAAGTGAGTTTATCAATAACACAATGAAACCAATTTCAAAATATATATTATAAGTTGTGAAAGAGGTTCTCAGTTATAAGTTGAAATACATCACTTTGTTTGCTTGGATGTGATTCCTTTGTTAGTATTTTCACATTAAAATGATCATGATATTAAGATATATATAATGCGTTGATATATACAAGGCATTAAAAAAAAAAAACACGCAATAAAGTGTAAATATATTTATGAGGAACATATGAGGTTGGAGAAAGAAACCATTAATATTGGAAAGCAAGAGAGACAAGGTATGACATTCGGTGCAATATCTTGAGTTAAACGTTTGAATGGTCTTTGAAATCAACTTCTTTTCTCATGTGATCAATATGAAAAGATGAAAACACAAGTAGGTGCAGGTACAATAAAAGCTAAAGAATACATATTCAAATTGGCCACTACATAATCTATTTGTTATTTATTATATGTATCATATTACCTTCTTACCATTAACCTTCTTTATCATTGAACGCCGTTACTTTATTACTATTCACCTTAATCCTCATGTAACTTTTGAAGTGACCTTCTTGATAGTACTTTTTAGATTATAGATGATACATAGTGCACTTCAATGGATCAAATTCATCTATAGCATATACATATACATAATGATGATCATGTAAAGTTTTGTTGCAATTGTTCATGGATGGAACCAACATAGATCCATCTTAACTATGGATCTATCAAGCATCAACAAGATGGATCAAAAACTTGAGTAAAGGTTTGCACCAAAGGGGTTAATATCTCGGAACGCTTGATAGATTTGGAGTTAAGATAGATCTTGGTTAGTATAATAAAATCCTATTCTCTCTATTTCTAACCTTATTAATCATTTTGATTTAATATATTTACTTAGTTATTATAATAGAAATTTTCAAATAACGTAACCTTATATTTTATGAACTTTTGTTACAACTTAATATTCCTCTTCCCCCCCGATGCGGGTGGCATAAATCTGGACATGACAAGAAGCGAGGTGGCACATGGTGAAGAGGTGGTGCCGCGTGTCTAAGGGGGTGACTCACCCTTCTCACGGGTGGCGCATAAGCTGTGTTGGAGTATGGAATGGGAGGTACCTGGTACGGGGATTCAAGCGCACTTCAATGCGCTTGTAATGGCGAGAGGAGGTGGTTGGTATGACGGTCTGGAAAATATGGGAGGCGATGGATCTGAGTTATGGGGCAATCATTGTGTGACGAGGTTGGAAGAAAATTCCATTAATGTAGTTGTCGATGTGATTATCATGAAGCTTACAACAGGATATAAATCCCTTGACCAAAATGGAGGGAAGCCACATCCACGGAGTTTCATTTCTGCAAAACTGATAATTTGGTGGTCGCAGGAGAATCTGGTGCCAAGAGGGGGGGAATAATATGGAGATCCATGAGGAGGATAAGGGAGGGGATGGTTGGAAATGCGCTAACCGTGAGCAGCTCTGTGTTGCTCACATGGCTTGGATGTATAAGGCCACTGTTCCACTGGAAATTCAGGAAGAGATAGAGGCTGCCAAGCAAGGGACTTGGAATTGGAGAATCCTGTGGCGAAATTTAAGGCCTTGGCACCGTGCATAAGTGACCCAGGCACGACTCGATATCACCTCTCACTGTACGATAGGAGTGTAGCTCTGTTCTGGGTCTTCAAAGGTCTACTGGGTCATACGATGGCAAAGCGGGATGTGAAGATGCAAGGGGACAAGGTCCTTATCCCCTTCTGGAAGGAAAAATGGAACGACCTGCGGCTGATGCACAAGAAGGTGGATGTTATAGCTCACCACCTTGGCATTTCCTTTCTGCCTCATCCTTGTCCTATGCATGCTGGCGAGGCTAGTCCAGTTCTTGGGATGCGTGGTGTAGTTGTTCAAGTGGGTGATGCAGTTGTTGGGATCGTTCGGTCTTGCGACTGGAATACTACACCTGGAATGTCCATGGGTAATACTTTTGGTCCGTCTATCGGGCATAATGAGTGTTATTTTTTATGTTTGTTTGTTGGCTTGTTTTGGTTCTTTTTGTAATGCGAAATATGGGTCGGTCAAGCTATATTGTAACCTATCGGATTAGGGTTGTGGTCGTGATATGTAATTCGAACTTCAGCCTTATTTTTGGGGAAGGGATACTTAATTTCCGTGGGCTTGTATGATGGTTAAGAAGCTTGGGCTCTCTGCAACTCCTCAGGGAAGGGGGGGAATGTAATTACTAGTTTTTGTCTTGTAAAGGTAGTTGGTCGGGTTGTTTGAAAATTAGATTGACATTAGTACTTTACTTCTATGTTTTAATAGAGAATCACTGTAAATTTCCTTTTGATTTCTAATATAAGGTTCGGCTTACTTACAAAATATATTCCTCTTTCAAAAACATTTTTTGGGGGAAGATATATATTGCTACTCAGTTTACTTAAGGAAAACTACTTCATGGGTAAGAGGTTAAATTGTAACCGAAGGTAATATTTGGTGTCATGTATAAGATTAAAGCTAGATGTTACTAGAAAGAACATGAATCTATTATAGGTAGATTCAATGATGACCACAATGGGACACTAGCTTTCTTGTAGATACTATCTAAACTCAAACGTCTTAAGCATGAAGTATGACCTGAAGCTATTTTTACTTGACTAAGAACAAATATTCTTTGAATATAAGGAAACAAATTAACCCTTGAAACATTTAGTAAAAGTGAAAGTCTACTCCTACATCTCCATCTCCTTTATAGTATTAAAATAACAAAAAAATTATTAAATTAAACCGTTGTAAACTTTTTCCAAAAAAAACCCTTACTATATCAACCAAGATAGCCTAGATATCTTTGTACTCAAAACACGTTCCAAACGCCCTGGGTCAAAACGTAAAATCTTTTATTTCTTAACATGTGGACTCTCAACATTGGAATTTGGAGTATAACAAAAAGGAAGAAACGAATTAATGGAATCTAGCAGTACACGTTAAGTGGGTGTATGCCATGGTCCAAGTCAACTACATATCTTGGAGGCAGCAAGGATAGACACGATTCTGTTTCACATGCACAAACTCGAAACGTCAATGGTTATTAGGTATAAATCATTAAAAAAACTTTATGGGATTATGGGCATTACAACTTTTAAGTGCTTTGTGAACACTTGAAGCATTAATAGAAGTAAGCTTTGTAATGGGTTTTTGAGGGTTCTGAATTCATTTTTATCATCAAAATTGTCATTAATACATAGTAGCCGGCTCACATCGTCGAATATTTTTAGACATCTCCAATAAATTAAAATAAACTAATCATTAATATTCAAACTTTTATAGTTAAAACTAATAAAATATATAGTTATTACATAAGCAATAACTAGTTTAGTTTATTTATTCTAGTTATTATATAGTTATTACATAAGCAATAACTAGTTTAGTTTATTTATTCTAGTTATTCAAAATAACTAGAATAATTGCTAGTTTAGTTTATTTTAATAATAAACTAAACTAGCAATTATTCTAGTTATTTTGAATAACTAGAATAAATAAACTAAACTAGTTATTGCTTAGTTATTTTGAATAAATGCAAAACCAATACACAAGATACTGATTTATCTAGTTATTTTGAATAAATGCAAAACCATTACATCGTTGCCAAAGAATGGACCTGCCCTACGAGACAATTATTATTATTATTATTGTTATTATTTCTGTAAACCATCATAACACCACTAGAAGAAATTTACAAACAATAGTTGTCAATTTGAGGTTATATTGATTTTATTTACGCGACCCAAATACACAATGTTTTTTTTACTGGAACAAATAGGATTTTTTATTAAAAAGGAAGAGGAAAACTCCTTAGCAAACCGAGTTACAAAAAGCCATATAGATTCTTTCTGTCTGAAGGTCCAACAGAAAACCATATATGTCTATAACCTTACTCAAATTTTCTAGTGTGAAAGCAACGTTCTAATACTATATAGCAGTAGTTATATTGTCTTACATACTGGCCTAACAAAATTACAAAGAAACACTGCATGATTCTTGACTAAAAAAGAACCCATGGAACCTGAGATTCATGCTTGATTGGGGGAGGAGCAATTGATGAAGCTTCAGCCTCCTCCTTTTCCTTTTGCTTCTGGTGGAGGTCAACAAGTTCTTTCTCCAGGGACTCCACTTTAGCTTGCAGGTCTTCCATTTTGTCTTGTTGTTGGTCCAGTTTGTCTGCCATTAGGTCCAGTTGAAGTTGGAATTGTCTGCGCTCCTCCAGTCTTAGACGGTCTTCTTCCTCCTACCAATCTTCCTAGCGATGGTCTCGACTGTTTCCATCTCGCTCTACCCAGTCCACTCGCCGACTCATCCTATGTAAACCAAGATTTAGCTCCCTGACCCCGCATTCCACACAACAGAACAACTTCCTTTCATCCTTGTCTTGACTCATGATCCCTTGTGCACCTTCTACCCTCTGACATATGAGCCCTCGTCCAAGAGAATACCAGAGCAAACACAAAGGGAAACCAATGAATAAAGCATGGGAGTCAACGGTGGTAGCTTTATAATTCAAATTTCTTCCTCTGCCATCTACATTATTTCCATTTATGACCATAATTTCCCATGATATCCCATCATGTGAAGTCTTCAACCTGCTAACAAGATCCCATGGGTGATGACACAATCCATGGCTAGAGCACTCATGGGAGCAAGTAAAGAATTGAATGTTTCAATGTCCATCAACATTCCCGAGAGCCAAATCCATATTCCTATACCAACACTTGCTTGAAGTCCGTATACAAATGATGAGGCGAAGAGGGAGAGAAATAAATACAGAGATAGCCACCATCCCATCGTTGGCAGCGAGCATGATCTCCATGCATCCGGATTCTTTCGTCATGATGTTAGAATATGGAGCGATTCCCATCTTGACCTTGGTCCAAAGATGTGGTAGGAGAGACGGGATGGAGCCTCCCCATCCAATGTTTTTTATTTGAACCTTAGGAATTTCCACATAGTGAACCTCTCTACCATTAGAATGGAACTCTCCTTCATTTCGGGAGGCCGCGTCACTAGACAAAGAGTCGGCAATAGAGTTATGTCCGCAGAGGATACGAAAGCAATCAACTGAACTAAGAGATTCCATATTTGACGATATTCTTGTTTGAATTCGAGCTAAGGAATTATTTTTTAGAGGAGTCTGGATTCTGCTAGCATGAATTGTAGTTCAGGAGTCTCCCAAAATAACAGAATCTGTAATTCTTCTTTCTAGAAGCACTTTGGTACCCATCCAAAGGGCTAACATTTCTGCCCGGTTATTTGTTTCCGTGCCAAGACTCCATGGGAATTCTTCCACGATGCTTCCTCCGAGGTAAAAAAGGACCCCATCCACTCCTGCCACTCCGAGTCCCAAATACACTATGTTAACCTGAATTAATCCAACAATACTTGGGATAATACTTGATAATATATGATAAATGAAAAATCTAGAGATTCAAATCTTTCGACTGAGTTTGCATTTATGATTTTTTTTTGTCTAGCTGGAAATCCTTTTCATATTCCTTAAACTGCCCTCATTGAACAAAATTGGGTAAAAACAAGAGTGGGTAATCAAAGAAATTGATTATGAAGATGAAAGTGGGTAAAACAAACTTGGGTTATTTCTTAAAGCCATTGATAATCCAGGATTTGTAATATATATCTTATACTTCTGCTATAACATTTATTCCTTGAAGTTTTCTGTGTTTCCAAGTAATGCAAGATTATGCCATTATTCAATTCTGTCCATCCTTTCTAATTTGTGGTCATGGGATGATTTACACCTTGTTTGCCATCTCTTGAACCTCTAGACATTTGTGATTTGTTCCTAGAAATATTGCTCTGGTTGTCTAGGCAATCAATATTCTGAGCATTCTCATTGTTGTTGCCGGAGCTCTCGTGTATGGATGAAGTTGCAAACCTTGAGACCATTCTTTTTAGGGAATATAAATTGACTCCGAAGAGGAAACAATGTTCAGTGATGCATTCTTTTCAAACCCATTACCTCACAAGTTACCCTTTCTAGCCATGAAACCAACAACTAAAAACTTTCTAAGTTGTATATGTGCTAACTCCAATATGAATGATTCACACCATAGGTTTCCATAAAGGAAAGAACTATGTATTTATGTTTAATATTTTTTTGAGTACCATGGTTCTAGAGAGTCCATAGATTAATGATGGAGGGTGAAATTAAGAGGGTTCCACAAAGCCAAGAACTATGTATTTATGTTTAGTATTTTTTTGAGTACCATGGTTCAAGAGAGTCAATAGATTGATGATGGCGTGAAATAAAGAGAAAGGTGGAGAACATAAACATTGAAAATATCCCGGTGGGCATAGAGCCTTGCTCATGAGTTTGAAGACACCAATGTCAAAGTGGGATTTATCCTGATAATGTAGAGTTGGATTTCATAGGTCCCCATGGATAAAGAAGAACATTTACCCTTAACATAAAAAGGAATACAACATTAGATATTGTACCAATTGATGCTCATGGAATTCAAACTAAATAATCTACTTCATTTTACAAAACAAGATTGTAGTTGGTAAATTATTTTCATCAATAAATAACATGAAATTTTAAATTTTAAATTAGAATTTAACATAGAAAAAAAGACAAACTACAATCCTTGTGCAAAACAATGCTCAATTACTACAAGCCATATAATATGGCTATGTCAATAAATCCTATAAAACTCATATCACATTTAGTGACAATTAGTCAAAATAAGTGATATGTTAAACTTGTACAATAGAATGCTATAAAACAAGCCAACCAAATAATTTGACTATGCTTGCAAAACATGTTTGTTGTCATTGGATATTCTTCGTCCATGCATCTAGTAACATTTGAAAGTTAGATTGTAAATACTAGGCATACAAGAAACATAGATCAGTCAATTTCCTAGCCTAAAGGGTTGTTCGTGGAAGAAAAGCATAAATACAAAAGATGCATATGTTGTACATTTCTAAAAAAATCAAGTCCAAATTTCCAACAAATGTATATCAAAACAATACTTTAATATGGAGGGAAACTGTAGGAAGGATAATCTCTATGTAATATCCCTAATTTGAAAGTTTACACAATTTGGCCAATTTTTGAATCTTGGACTAGTGAAACCCCAAACTGTCCCAAATGATCCCAAATGGTTTCAAATTATGTATGGGGGGAATTAGGAGGATATAGGGCACATTAATACATCTATCAGACACCCAAACAACTGATATACCCATCTGTGGTCTGCAATTTGCAAGGAAAGAGTTTCGGGACAAGACTAGTTAATTTGAGAAGTGGAAATCCCCCCTAGGTCTTCCATTAAATGATCTTCCCAAAACTGTATGGCCTTGACTAATTCTTGGTATGAGACTTGGATATGTTACAGGAAATTAAGGACAATATGTGTGCATCATTATATTTGGTTTTAGGGTCGAATAGTATCCCAATGAACAACAGCTTCTAAAGTCTATAATTTGTGGTGAAAATGGTGGACAAGGAGTCTCGAATTTAGTCATAAACCATAGTGACACTTCAGGGGTATGAAAAAATCATTTGGGCCATCAAGGCAACTTCATATACATCTCATAACATGGATAAATATCTCAGCAAAATATGATATAAAACGGGTACAACATCATTCCAAAATAACTATGCAAATGCTATGGGGAAAATGGCTCGAATATCTTAGGCTTGATTGGAAATATCACTTGAAATACATGGTGTTTCGAGTTGTGGCTCTCATGATATGATTATTACAGAGATATGCAGAAACTAACATGTCCATGAAGTCGAAACAACAATCCTCCACTAACTATATGCAACAATAAGTGCGCCCTTGCACATTTACATGACATTGAGAGAAAGATAGTAGAAGAGGCATAGAGAAGAATGAGAGAAGATGAACTCGAACTCAATTGGGGTTTGAACCTGCATCAAAACATCTCCATGAAGCCCTGTTGATAGGTCTGAATGGCCTCTCCATCAACCAACTTGGATGGGAATCTTGCACCCTCGAAATTGGTTCTAAGGCAGGGAGGATGAAGAAGCTTGAAGCTCTCCCAAATAGAAAAGACACAAATAAAAAATGACCAAAATCTGCTCCATTTCGACTTGGCCTCCTTTTAATAAATTTAGTTGACTCATTTGCCTCCTTAGAACTCAAATTACCTCCTAATTACTCATGAAATTCGAATTAGTGGGAGTTATGACCCTTCATTGGTCCCACATGACACTTGGCTCATCTTTTGTCTCCAACTCCTCCATGAATTCGAATTGGGGAATCTATTGGATGCTTTGGAGATGTGTAACTCCTCTCATATGCCCTCTTGGTCTATTTTTAGCTCTTACATTGTCATAGATGTCATAGAATCTGTCATAAATGTCACAGGTGTCATAGAATATGTCATAAGTGTCATAATGCTTGTCATAGAATATGTCATTAGCTATTTTTATCCCTATAACTATTCCTCTTCCTTCATGAATGTTACCTCTTCCCTTCCAACTTGAATTTGGGGATGGATCCATGTTTAAAGGAGGAATATTCTCTCAAGTAGACCCCACATGTCCACGTATGCGCCCCCAAGTCTAACTAGGACCCAATGCCACTTCATTTTGGAGCATTTAACATTTATTCTATAATTTCTTGGCCTATTTTTCCATCATCAATTTAGGATATTGAATTTTCACGAGAAACTATAAATCTTGGGGTTAAATGTCAATATTTTAATTCTTCCACATAACCCTTAGGAATTGGGAATTGGGTAGGCCAACTTAATTATTTATCTGAAAACCATTTAATTGGGAGCATGACACTCTATGTTATAAAAGAAAAAAAATCCAAATGTATAATTTTACATTCAAGCTTAAGAAACTTTTATTAATATTATAGTGACCTTATATTGACCCGATGAGAAGAGACCATATCACTTGATATAAAGAAGCAAAATTAGACAATACAATAAATTTTTTTCCTTAGAATATGAGTATATAAAGCAATATACATGAATCCAATCTCTTGATATTGATTGTAAGGCTCGAACAATGACACACCATGTTCAAAATAAACCATTTGAAATCTCACAACCATCTCAAGTACACCAAATGATCTTCCTCATGTCTTGAGATGTTTCAGGGGGAATAGCACCGCAACTGAAGTTTGTGCTGAAGCACTTTCCTATATCTGAAATGGGCATCACACATTGTGGAGGGAAAGAAGCCTAACACTAGAAATGCTTTAGGTGTGACTTTTATAAAAAACTTCAAGTTCAAGTACACACTCTTGACGAGTAGGCGGTTCTGTCAAGGCTCCACTCCTAAATTCCGATGGAAAAAACAAACACAAAGGATGAAAGAGATCAATAATGAGTCGAACACGTGGTGATTGATTGTTAGATAAAGAGACGGTGAATGTGGGAATATTGTCCCATAAACCCATACTTTCCACTCATCACACCGTGATCCACAACTCTATTGTGGCTACTATTTTAAGTAGCAATAGAATACAAGGTTTCGTTGTGTTAGTAAAGGAGCCCATACCCACCCAAATTCCCGCTTGGCCATCAATGTCAACTCAAAAAACATGTGTCCTTGAACTTGGAAACTTAAAAGTCTCAATTTTTATACATTATGCATTGGTAACAAATGATAAGATAAATAAATAGATTAGCCATTAATTGCAAATGATCATTTAAAAGGGTAGTAGCTTTTGCACTTGTACAGTATTGAAATTTTTTAATTAGTATGACTTGTGTATGATTGTGGTATTATTGTTTTAATGATTTTTATTTCAAATCTTTATTTAGAAAAATGAATACTTCGTTAAATTAAATTTTAGGATACTTAATTTAGACAAAAGCAATCATAGAATTTTGTTGTAAGAGGACGAGGAGATATGCCTAAACTTTTTTTTGGTTAGTTTCTTCTTATCGCAATGCAACTATTAATGAAGTGTGTTCCTTATTAATTTAAAATTTAATTTGGAAAGTTTTGGCTCAATTGTCATGAGTATCCAAGATTCTATTTCACCAAATTCATCTAAGGCTCACACTTGGTTCTAACATCTATGCAAGAACATGCATAAGAGCAAGCACAAGCAACCCACCTTTGGGGGGCATCGTGCCACTCAAAGAATTGAACCCAACTAAAGGAAGTAACAACATCGTGCTTCATTAATTGGACAAGGCCCTATTGACTCCTAACCATATTCTATATCTAGTATGGTATGATTCTATCTCTGCTTCATCAGAATTTTTTTTAAGGATGTAGAACATTTTAGATTCACATTAGATTTCATCTCTATCAATAGGTTGATGAGTTACCTCTTCATAATATATGTACGATTGGAATTCAACATTAATAATTAGTAATAAAGCTATAAGATATGAAATTAAAACAATCAATAAATAATAGGTTACAAAAACCTTGTCCACTAGATGTAGCTTGGGTGGTTGGGAGTACTGATTGATAACTTCCCCACCCAGGTTCAATTTGTTGTAAGTGACATGTTGGGCTCTTAATTAAGCTATCACATGTTCTGACATATTCTATTCCACCCCTCGAGGGATAAAGGGATGGTTTCCGTGGATGTAGCACACGCTAATGGTTGTCGTGAACCGTATTGAAAAAAAATGATTACAAAAACTTTACAAATACAACATTAGCTAATTTTAACATGTTTAATGAATTGGTGACATATATTCTATTACATAATCACAGCATTACCTCATTTTAATAAAAAAAACTATAAAATATAAAAATAAAATAAATAATAAATTATAAAAACCTTACAAATACAACATTAACTAATTTTAACCAATTTAAAAAATTAGTGACATATATTCTATTGTATAATCACAGCATTACCTATGTTGACCTATTACCTTATTAACATATTATTCATTTAAGATTCTATTACACAATCCTTTAAGTAAAGCATACGAGGAATATAAGATTCTATTACACAATATTTATTGGAATCACAACCAATAAATATTCTTCTGAAAAAATCACAACCAATAAATATATATAATATAATAGTGCATACATTATTAATTAAATTTAAATTGAATCACAACCAAGGTATAATATAATACTGCATACTTTGTAAATGAAGTTTAAATTGAATAGTAAAGAAGAGTAATCCTTCCCACGTAAAATCAAATTCTTATTTTTAGCTTATTCATTCTTAAAAACTATTTTTTAACTTATTCATTCTTAAAAACGAATTCTTAATTGGAAATTTGTATTTATATATTATATATAAACTAACAATATAGGAGTCGTGGAATTTTATATTTATATATTATATATAAACTAACAATTTAGTAGTTCTGTAAGGTCAAAATAGTTTGCATTTGATATTTTTCTGGTGATAGACCTGAAGTTTGAAGATAGACGAACCATAAGCTTAAAATCTTTGTATAGTTTTTCTTCACTTGTGTAATTGAATTTATATGAATGTTGTAGTATCAAAAGTGTCCTATGTCCAAAGTTTCCAGAATGCATTTATGTTGTTGTTTATTGAAAACAAATTGTATGTAAAAAAAAAACTACTTACTAAGTTAAAGAAAATAAAATATGTGTACTGGAGGAAACTGTTAATTTAGTTATTTGATATGGAAAAAAAAATTTCATTTGAAGCATGAACATATGTTTAGATTTAGACGCTTTCATCCTGATTAGCAAAAGATGTTGTTAAGGGAGACAAGAAAGTCATAAGATTGTTGAGCATAGACATTTAAAATGAAATGAACGTAAAAAAATCTCTTAAGAAGAGAACACCACAATTACAAGGAAAACCTGGAGGATGATGCCTTTGTTTTTGTAGAAAGGCATTTGCATGAGAATTTGCATGGAGAGCATGAATGTTATATCATTGTTGAATCTTGCTCTTGTTTTCTTGGAAATCGATCCCCCCTCACCTGAGCTGTATAAAGTAAAGAAGTTATCAAGATAGTTGGATAGTGGTACCGACCCTTGTATGCTCTTCAAATACACATATCCTTGTACCAAAATTCCCTCCAGAGATTCCAATGTTTCCATACTTGGGAAACTCTTCTAACTCGGAACACCTAGAAACATGTACGAATCTAAGCTTTGCCTCCTGCGCAAACCCCATATGCTCACCAACTTCACACATCCCTCTACCCACAACCCCTCCAAAGAGACCAGTGTTTCCATACTTGGCATCTCTTAGATCTCAGCACACCCATAAACAATTAGGGGTCTAAGCATCTCCAACCATGTACAATGTTCAATGCCTTCCACCTCTTCTAACTCATAGTAGCCGGTATGCTTTTCATTATCGCACATTCGATTGCCAACAACTCCTCCAAAGATACTAATGTTTCAGTTTCCATACTTGGCCGCTCTTATAACTCAGATCAACCACAAATATTTAGGTATCTAAGTATGCGCTTTTGCTTCGCACATCCCTCTGCCGACACACCTCCAAAGATACAAATGTTTCCATATTTGGTAGCTCTTATAACTTAGAGCACCCATAAACATCTAGGAATCTAAGCTTCACCAACCCCATATGCTATGTAGCTTCACACACCCTTTCGCCTATAACCCCTCCAAACATAACAATGTTTCCATACTTGGAAGCTCTTTTAACTCAAATAACCTAGAAACATCTAGGAAGCTAAGCTTTATCACTTGTGTCAACCCCCGTATGCTTTGCAGTTTCACACATACCACAACCTCTCCAATGAT
Organism: Larix kaempferi; assembly: GCA_027924585.1. Classification (NCBI taxonomy): domain Eukaryota; kingdom Viridiplantae; phylum Streptophyta; class Pinopsida; order Pinales; family Pinaceae; genus Larix; species Larix kaempferi. Next base: position 11,815,041 of record BSBM01000936.1, read on the forward strand.
ACCAATGTTTCCATACTTGGTAGCTCTTCTAACTTAGAGCACTTAGAAACATATAGCTCTCTAAGCTTTATTGCTTGCACGAAACCTTGTATGCTCTTCAGTTTCACACATCCATGTGCTCGTAGCCCCTCTAAAGATACCAATGTCTCCATACTTGGAATCTCTTCTAACTCAGAGCACCCATAAACATTTAGGATTCTAAGCTTTGTAACCTATGCCAACCCCCATATGATCTTCATTATTCAGCGTCACACATCATTGCACCCACAATTCCTCCAAATATACCGACAACTGCAGAGGTGCCTGCAAAAGCCAAATCATCACTTGTTTCAACCATAAGAAATATCGTGATTCTCATTTGCATAACCTTTTCGAATTCTCGAGAAATAAAAATGTCATGCGATAATAATAGCTACCAAGCATACAAACATTAACACACCAAATTTCTATTTATCGATGGTTTTCCTTCCCTGTGACACAATGTTTGTAATTCGCTATTGCATACTTGTAGAACCCTTAAATTATTTATTGGAACCTAGGAAGGCAGGGAAGCATGGGGATAGTTTTCCTAGCGGAGCCATGAGAGCTTGGGTAACTCCACCCCCTTCGAAATTGACAAAGCCACCATTTCTTTAAACTGATTGCACCAAGTTTCATCGTGAATCTCCTCTCCAGACCTTGGAGAGCAGAGGAATGCATTGATGCCCATCGAATCCCCGCCCACAAACACAGTTCTCAAAACCTGTGGTTGCTTAGAAAATTGAGACTTGCAGAACACGTCGAGCTGATGTTAGCTGACAGGTATGCAATGCAATGTGGATTAATGCGAGTAGGACGATGAACACCATTGAATAACTAACAGACACCAGAGCATGCATCATGAAAACCAACGAACAATAGAAAGTGAGGAGAACGAGATGTAGCAGAAGGTTATTAGATGGAGGGATGACGAATCTAGCTACAGTGGTCTAGAAACCCACCCTCACAGAAAAACGTCTATCGACATAAATTTGTTTATAAATATAATTTTTTATTAAAAATTTGTTTGGATGATCAAATCACATCATCTAAAAAACATGTTTGATAAATTAGGATTTTAACAAGTTCGATGTTTTTAAAATCATATATTACTTGTAACATTAAATAATCAAAATTGGAGAGACCTTAAATGGTAAATATTTTTGAGAATATCAACACCTAGATTGTTTAAAAAAATTGCATACATGGGTGTGTTCATCTTGAAGAATATAACTCACATCGAATCTAATGTGTTATTAATAGAATAATGACTGAATGGAAGATGACTCACACTGAATCTAGTTATTCCAGTTTTTTTTCATATTGAATCTAGTGTATTGCATATATAAAGAATGAACAACCCTGATCACTCCATTTTTAACCCCCCCACCCTGTTTCCACAGGAATATTGTGGAGGGAAAGGTTAATTGGCTGGAAGGGCTATTTCAGTCTGGTAGGTATTGAGCAGAAGCTTACCCTTCTAGCTCTGCTTTCATGCATGCTTGTAAGATATAATAACTCCTTCCTTCTAGTTTTTCTATTCTTTGGGGTATAACCTTTCACTCAAATAAGGTCTTGATCTTCTCGACGCTATTAGGATCAAGTATCCCTTCGCAGTAATCAAAACCTAACCTGCTTGAAAGGTATTAAAGGATCATGGTAATATTCTAATCTAATAATAACATGAGAATAACAAATGATAGCGAAGATAAAAGTATATAAACAAATTTACTTTCATATATATATATATATATATATATAAATCATTATATTTATATAATTTTTTTATCATAAAAACTTAAAACAACATAAAATCGAATTTCATTTGCAAAACCTAAGCATATCTACTATTTTCTTCTCCTTTATTAAGTCTCCACCTCTTTATATAAAGACTAGGATGACTTATATGGGTCATCATTGTCTCTAAGAATAAGAAAGTGAAGGTTAATGAGGGACAATTTACTTTGTCAAATGTAAGGCACTTAGTTTATATACAACTAATTTATTATGTACAACTTTATCATCAACCAGTTCTTTGAGTTTCTATTAAAACCATATTTCTCATTATATATAGTTTAAGTGGTTATATATATATATTTATATATAGATCTAGTTCAAGTGGTTATAAAGAAAATAGTCACTCACTTTGCTCAAACTTAAATCCCACGTTGTGATACGATGCACTTCATAAATTGTTTGTTAATAATTTTTTTATAAGATTCATTTAACCTCCTAGTTATTATCTTTTAAATAAGAAAAAGTAATTAACAAATTTCTCCAAAATATAAAAATTCAAGTATGTATATAAAATTTATCATTCTTTAATAAGAAACAACATATAAGTGTCACACAAAAACCAAATTGTCAAATATACTTTCTAAACATATATTAGTTTAGACTAATAATAAATACATACAATATCTCTACACAAGCATACGTTAAATAATTTAAAAGAACCTGTAATACATATCATAGTATGTTGCTTTTTTTGAGATAAATAATATCTCCATCATACATGGAAATTTCAGTCCACTCAAGGGTGTTGTCATCAATCCAAGAAATATCTACAACCTTGCATTTTACTACCGACAAGCTCAAGGCAACTTCAATCTCTATACCTGGGCACCATTTTAATAATTATAATTAAGGCATGCAAATACTAAGCTTATGGATTCAACCAACTTTGATAACCATATATCACTCCACACCATGCAATAAGAGTAGTTGTAAACCAACAAAATGATACATAATTGCACTAGTCTATGCACAATGAAAAATTATTCACATATCACATAAGTAAATATGTGAAGCTTTTTTTGGCAACATGATGATTTGATGTTTACCATGGTTTTATACCTGGTAATGTTTACCATGGTTTAATAACTGAAATTTTAGTAATGTGAAAATTTGTCAACGTAAAATATAAACATAAATGGATTTATTTATCTATTAGAGAAATAATTGATTCGATTAAATTATTCATATTTTAATAACTAGATATATACTTAATTATGTTTTTTATTTATTTTCTATTTTCACTTAATTGATTTTTTATATTTTTTAAAAAAAAGTCAACATATATGGTATCGTGATTTTTCATAAAAGAACTCCCCCTGTACCAATTAGATCGTATGTGGTATTATGATTTTTCATACAAGAACCCGCAGCTATGCCAATTGAGTCCTATGTGGAAAAACAAGAATCCACACTTGTGTCAATGGGACCTATGTGGGAATGCATGAGTCACAATTGTACCAATTGGGCCTTGTGTGGGAATGCATGGGACCACTAAGTATCTTACAAACAATTGAGTAGTATGCAAGTAACCATCACAAGCAAAGTCATCTCAATAAGCTTTAGTATGTTATCAATAATGTAAAAAATTAGTTTGCTAAGTTTCACATACTAAGCTATATTTATCGCCATGAATCAACTTTTCATGGTAAATGCCTTCCTTACCATATTTGTGGGTCTTGAAATATATTTTATTCATTAAATATTTTGGCTATTAGTCATAGGTGTCTTCACATGTATCATATAGTAGAAAATAAGATGCATAGTTATAGTTTGGAATGTAAAATGGGTACATATGCTCTTGAAACTATTTTTACTTTATGTTGTTTATGGTTTTTTATATTGTGGTAAGGTGGAAACAAAAATGTTGGTGTTTGGATGATTTCATAGAAATATTTTATATACAAAATTGTATGCATGAAAGTTAGCTGCAAAACTTTATACGTATAAATATATTCATGAAATTTAGATTGTATATGAATAAATGTATTCGATGCTCCCTTTTTTGACAATAAGAAAATTCTTAGTTGTTTATCTAAGTTTTTGAAAATCGTCATCATTATCTTGCTTTACAAGTAGTTTTTTCTATTAAACACACTTTAACTTGCCGTGTATTGCAACTTACAAAGGAGTTTCCCTATGTTCCATTTCTATAGCTATGGAAGTCTTTATTGGTTGGAATCTTGGAGATGTTGTGGTGTTTCTAAAGCCAAAAAGAGCTAGTGAAAGAACGGGTAAAGCCAATTGTTCTTACAAGACCTACCAAACCTATTCAAGTAAGATATAGGCATATTAATATCAAACCTCATATGCAAGATGAGTATAGTAGTGAACATGTGGGGAGATGATGATATTTTGACAAAATCCTATTGATGATTATAGAGGTGTAGTCTCAACTATGGCAAGCTCATGAATGGGAATAGATACACGATTTGGGCAGTCCATATGCAACCAACATATACTTATAAACTCACATGACTTATGTCGGTGCACATATAGTTATCATAAACACAAAATCAAAGAACTACTTGGAATTGGTTATTCAAAGGCTTTAATTTTCTGTTGAGCCTTAATCTTCAGTCTTCTTGTGAGGAATGGAGATCTAGAGATAGGATTTCAATAAAAATGTAAAGTCAAAAAATTTATTGCCTTGGTGTGTGAAATTCCAAAGGTCCCAACCCAATCGAATTCCAACTCAATCAAATCAAAAGAAATCTACTTAGTGACGTGAGTAGAAGAAGTAATCCTTAATGTATTACGATAAATCTACAACTATAAGCAAAAATCCCCTGCATCATTCCAAAGTGCAGATGGAAATGGATATAAGTACAACTATAGAAATCTCTAAACTATGTATTTTGGATAATAGGAAAGGGAGAAAATTAGTGGCCCACTCTTAAATTAGGGTCCCAATTGGCCACCTAAACACCATCAAATCATGTACAAAGTGGACATGTATGATTATGTGGACTAGGGTAGGTGAGATATTCAATTTGCATTGAAGTTAGTTTCTTTTTGTTGTTTTCTGGGTTATTTTCCTTGGTCACTCAATTCCTTGGCATTTTTTGACAGGGTCTAATACCTATTCGTTGAGGATAACAAAATTTTGTACAGACAATATGAAGATCCCATTCAACCCTCCTTGTTATTGGTACTCTCCATCCTGTGTGTTTTCTTGGCCATTCACCCCACCATGTCTGAGGTTCTTATCCCATACATAGTGCATTTAGTATTCTCCTCTCCTTCATTTGTCTATAGTAATTCATCCACTCTATGTGTATTAGACATTTGTTGTGGTTTACTCTTCCCTAGCTATGAAAGCTAAGCAATATCATTCATATCTACCTTTTCATTTCTTGGATTGCCATTTTTTTTAGTGGATAACAGTCAAGCATTTGGAATTATTGTTGTGAAGAAACTATGGAAACCATGGTGAAATGAATTGGTTGTCATAGATATTGTAGTCTCCAATGATCAACACCTAGACTAGACAAGGTAATATCATGATGTTTTGTAATTTTAATGATCTCCTATATATTCCCTTACTTCCATAATCTCTATCTAGTTTTTAATGTGTAGGTAAATGGAGGAGTTCTTCAGAATTTCAAAAACATACCAAAATATATTGGTGAAGGGTGATATGGTGACACTGGAGGCAAATTTTAGTCAAAGTAGTTTATTCCTTTTTTTCAGCGGAAAAAGTAGTTTATTCCTACAACACTAATGACCACCATTATGTTTTTCAACACATGTGATAATTATAGACATATTTTTGGCCATTGGTTTAATTATTCAGGTAGATTTTTTGTTAGGGTTCGGGTTTGGTTGTGTTATGGTTTGGGTTTAGATACATTTTTATGGGCTTAAATACATTATGCATATTGTAGTCGCTGTGATTATTACATTTGGTAAAAGATGTATTGGGTGATTTTGAGTATGTGTAAAGAATTTGATTTGATTCATTGGTGAGGCATCACAAAGTGTGCCCCTTAGCATTAGACTTGCATGGAATATATACCCTATGTTTGTAATTGCTTGAGAATGGAATGACTAGTGTTGTCTTTTGATAAGGGTTTGGGTCATCCAATGTAAATTTGGAAGGGAATTTTCTTATCATGACCCCTATTTTGGATAGTGGGTATAACATCATATGTTTTGGTTAAGTCAATTATGCATCATCTTGTGGAATAAACTTACTTGTAGACAACTTGCATTCATTGTAGGGATTGCTTTATCTTCAAATTGGGAGTGGTGATGCTCATGGTATCTTTTCTCCCTACTTGTGTTGCTTTACATGAGTTCTATCTAATGTTTCTCATGGATAGCTTTCATTTTTTGTAATCCCTTAATGTTTGTACCACACCCATGACTTGTAATTTCCTTTGGATTTTTTTGTAATGGCAAGTGATTACCCAATGTATATAAGGAAAGGATGTGATATATTGCTTACATATTTCAAGTTTTGAAGTCACAAGTCCCCCGAAGACAATATTAGCAATGTTTTATAGTGTGTTTGTTGGATTAACCTTGTATACAATTAAACGTGATTGATTGATACCATTCACACAACCATATGATACATGCACTATGATGAAGAAATTTGCAAGTATAGTTTGGTTTTCAATGTCTGGGCATGATATATCAATGCCATTTTCTCCTAGCACTGAAATTGAGTCCACTTCAAAACATGTGTAGAATTCAGATATCTTCAGCTCTCCAGGAAGTATGAAGCCCACCATTCAGTTGCAAGTGTCTGAACCATCATAGAGCTCTATGGTAGACATGTAAATACTTGAACATGGAAATTAAAGAAAACCATGGTTTAAAATAAGAACCATATTGTTTGTTGATCTATTGAACATACCCATTATCCATTTTGATAAGTAAATAGACAATTTGAGGATAATATTGGGGTTGTAGTAACAACAACAATAACAACAGTGTGCATGGCCCCTTTATGTATAATGAATGAATTAAATCAATTTTATATTTTATTGGAGTTGTGTCAAAATAATGTAGTATCAAAGTTACTACGGGAAGAAGAATTGACATTGTGAGTAATGAATATGCAACTTTTAATTGTTGGATAATTTGACTGACCATTTGGTGTACAAGTAAAGATGCAACTCTTTGAGGTAATTTACTTAGCAAGGATATTGTGTTTTTTCATAAACTTTGTGCATTTGAACAAGTGTTAAGGTATACTGGGTCATCCAATCTAAAATTTGAAATGAATTTTTTTATCATGAACCTTGTTTTGGATAATGGGTACATCATATCTTTTGGCTAAGACAATAATGCACAATATTTTAGAATGGACATAAATTATTATTTTGGTTTCCATCTTAAAATCATTGTTTCTTAGAGACTCACAAAGGGCCAATTTCATATTATTAACTTAGTCTTTTACAATTGGGAATAATTCTTTAGAGTGTCCTAAACCTTCTTGTAGACAACTTACCTTCATTGTAGGAATTGCATTGTCCCCAAGGTGGAATTAGTGATGTTCATGGTACCTTTCTTTCTACTTTTTCTAAGACTTATTATGAATGTCTTGAGCCTTCTCCTAGACAACAAATGTTTGATGTGTGCATCTCTTTGCTTGAGATTTATCTAGTATTTCTCATGGAAACATCTTCTTCTTTTTTGCAATCCCTTAACATTAGTCACATATCAAAATTGTAGTTGTCTTTTTTCTATATCGTGCATAGAGATCAAGATTGTTAGTGTGCATGTAATGGACCAAATTCCTAAAATAACATAAAATTAGAAAGAAAAAGTAACTCCACACCTTGAGAATGAAACAAAGAGAGTGAATAAGAAGCCTCTTCGAGGGGGAAATCTCATTTTACAATATATCAAATGCACAAGATGAGATCATCTTTAAAACAAGGTCTCCTTGGTATATATAAGAGACAAAGGGTACAATTACAATTAAGTTCCTAGCCGACCAATAAATACAACACTAATATAACAATAAAAATTTAATGCCACAATATCTAAGGCTTAACATGCATGTCCCCTTCAAATAAGTCTTGACCTGAACACTTGATTAAATTTGGATGTCTCTACATGAAAAAATCATCTTTCCATGTTGCCTCTTCTATGGTAGGTTCTTCCACTTGATAAGGTACTTAATAATTGCTCAATTTCACATTTGATTGATCCTTGTTTCGAGGATTGTTTCATGTTCTAGTATGATTTTTCCTTGTTAACCAATCCCTAGTAAAATAGTTTGAAAGTGGATCTTGTTTTCAATTACTTTTTTTAAAGCAAGAAACATGGAAGACTAGATGTACGCATGAAAATGGAGGCAAATCTAATTTGTAACCCATACTTCCAATCCTCTACACCACCTTATAGTACTTGGGTGCTAATTTATTGTCCTTGTTTTATTTCTTGAGGGAAATTTATTTGTGTGGATGTAGGATAAAAAATAGTCAATTCCCCACTTCAAAATTCCTTTCACTACAATGTTGATTTGCTTGTTGTTTCATCCTATTTTGTGCTATAGCCAAATTTCCTTTCAATAGTTGGAGATCCTCTTGTTGGTGCTCTACGCGATCCTCCACTTCTTGAACCTTAGATTTACTTTTCAAGGGTGATTTTATGGATGGAGGATGGTATCCATAAAGTGCCATAAATTGGGACATTTTTATGAAGTATGGAAGGATGTGTAGTACCACTATTATGCTAAGGGAAACCACATGATCTATTGTGTCTGTTTATTTTATGCAAAGCACTGAAGGTACCCTTCTAGAAATTTATTGATAATCTCAGTTTTCCCTTTGGATTTAGGATGGTGAGAGGAGTTGTGAGTCAATTGAGTACACAAACAAGAAAATATTTCAATCCGAAAATTACTAGTGTAAATTGGATCTCTATCATTTACAATAATCTTGAGGATTCCATGTAGCTTCTAAATGTTGCAGATATTGTACTTGATTTATGTTAGATACATAATCATATCTGATTGAGGTATATTGTAAATATTAGTTTTTAATTACTGATTAATGAACTGAAGGGCCACATAACCTCTTGGAAATTGAAAAACAAGAGTCACTTTTGAGTGTATAAAGTAGTGATTTAAATTAATGAAATGCATTCATTCTTAGAGTTATTCTAGGACTGACAATGGTACCAGAGCCTTGGTTCTTATAAATCCATGATTACCTATGGCTTTCCCTCTATCCTTTGCTCAGTCTTATTTGATACTCTACCTTCAATTTCCATCAGACTTGCCAGTGTATCTAAGACATGTGTACTTCACATATTCCTCTCAACATTTATCTTGGGTTCCCTCCTTCACCTCTGTGTGTTGGTAATATCCATTCATAGTCTATCCACCAACAAACCCAAATTTTGTATTTGTTTTTATGCAAGAAAAAAAATCCTAATCTCTACAACAATGTGCATGCTTGGTGTTTTGTGTTTCCTCTACGCACTCCAAATCATGTTCCAGTGCATTATCCACACTTCCTATCATTTTGAATTCTTCGTTATAATGTACTCCCTCTCCATTCACATGACCTTCAACCTCGTTCATTCCAGGACTTGCACGTGTGTTCCTTACCTGGCATCCACTTCTTCTTCTTCATCAAATTCGGTGTCCGACCATTGCAAAGATGCTTCCAACATATCTTTGGCCATACTAAAATCCGTCCTCTCATGTTCTTCGGTACTCAATCTAGGAAACCAATGGTCAATAAAACTACCAAAGGATGATATTTCAACATCCATAACACCATCATTGTCTTCCTCCTCCTCCTCCTCCAACACTTTTTCCATGGTAACAATTTTCTCATTGGCCTTAGGCTTACGCGACTTGACCCATAAAACTCCTTTACCCTTACCCTTCTTTGAATACCAATCCTTTGAAAATTTCTAGTGCTATGTTCTTGAGTCTAGGTCATGTTTTACACCAAACATACTCAGTTGGAGATGCTAAACTTGAAGAGATAGACATGCTCCAAGAATTGACAAAGCATATTGAAGGTATGCACCTACTAAAACTTCTTATCATGCTTTGAAGAAGTTAAAGGATTTGTATGAATCACATTCATACTAGAGCTAATACAGTTTTTGTTAAATCTCTTCAACATAGAATTGAAGGATAATGATCCCATGGCGATAACATGTGAGATTAATCCCATCATGAATAAAATCAAATCCACAAGCATGAGGGTAGACCTTCCTTTCATTTCATTCAATAAGTTCATCTACCCCTCATATTCACACTATCTTGAGTCACTTCAATCTAGTGGTAAATTGAAAAACCTCACTTTTGACATCCCAGTGGAGAAGATTGCACAGAGGAAAAAAAAAAAAAGGCCTTTAGAAATAAGACAATTGATCCCATTGGAGAGACCTTGTACCTTTCTCAGAAAGGGAAGAATCAATAAAAATATTCTTCTAGAGGATAAATAAGTAAGAGAGGACATGGAATAAATAGTTTCAAAGGCAGGTGGGTTAGACACAATCACATCAAGAGACCTAACTATCTATGGTGTGGAAAGAATGGACATGATGTAATACATTTTTAGGATCCATGGGAGATGATTAAATAGAAGCATGAATAGAAGAAATAAGACAAAGGTAATTCTCACGAGTTTGGTAAATATCACAAATCTAATCATTTCATTTTTGCACATTGTAATGTTGGAATAAATGAAGTTTTGTTCAATACTTCATTTGCATCTTAGAGAGATACTTGTCTGCTTGACACTCATGCATCTTGCCACATGACATTTATAAAAGATTTATTTGAAGAATTGAATGAAAATGTAAATGGTGTAATATTTTTGTATATAATTCTAGCCTCAAACCAAAGGGAATTGGCACCATTAGGTTCAAGTTGCATGGATTGCCTGACTTTTTGTTGCATAATGTTCTCTATATTCCATAGTTGCAAAGAGACTTGTTGTCTCTTGCGAACATTTGATAGAAAGTCCATTCCATTCACATATTTTATGAGAAAGTGGAGATGAGTATATACTCTGACAACCAAGTCATTATGATTGGGTATGAATATGAAAAACTATTGAGGCTGAAAGGAACATCTGTAAGAGATCAGAATTTTTCCTGCCACTCTCATCATGAAGAAGGTGCATTGTCATCTAGTGTCATGTGGCATGATAAATATACACACATTAATTATAACAATCTCATAATGTTGAAAAATAATAGTGCTTCTGGTTAGCACACCATTCTAAAGAAGTTGAAACAATGTGATGCTTGTATTCTTGGCAAACATAGTAAGTAGCCTTTTCAGGAGTAAAATTATGGAGCATGTAGAAAACTAGATTTAATACACTCTAACTCATGTGGCTCGATGCATGTTGCTTTTGCAAATGGTAATAAATATCTCATGAATTTTATTGATGATTACACTAGGATGTGTTGGGTGTATTTACTATAATAAAAATATTAGGCATATGAAACATTTACAATTTTTCATGTATGGATTGAAAATGAAGAATAATCTCACATTGGAATTCTTCGTACTGATAATGGAAAATAATATACCTCTATTTATTTTGAAATCTATCTTCATCAACATGGGATTATGCATCAAACAACCATTCCATATAATCCTTGACATAGTGATGTAGCATAAAGAATGAACAAGACACCCTTGGACATGGCACGCTCCATTATATTTTTCAAGAATGCAAAGTTGATGATTTGGGTTGAAGTAGTTTTTTGTGTAGTCTATCTGAGAAACATAAGTCCATCTCATGTTCTTGCTAACAAGACTCCATATGAAATGTGGTATGGTTGCATTCCTTCAGTGAGGCATCTCATGGTATTTGGTTCCACTTGTTATGCCTTAATTCCAAAGGAACAAATAAACAAGCTTGATGCAAGGAGTCAATAGTGCATCTTCTCGGGGTACTTGAAAACCACCAAGGTATATCGTCTTTACGATGAGGTAAACAAAAATTGTATACTTTCCAAAGATGACATTTTTCTTGAAATGAACAAAAATTACAATTCTATTGAGAGGCAAGTTGGTCATTTGGATAGGTTTACATCTTTAAGGGGGATCCCTATCTTGGATCAAGATTTGGAATATCCTTTCACAACACTATATCCCCCTCATGAAGAAGTTCTTGCCACTTCACCAGAATAAGAGGCTCAATTGGATGATGTAATCGAAAAGATTGGAAGACTAAGTCTTGAAGAGAATGAAGCACCTCTAGCTATGCAATTTGAACCCGCGTGAAAAGTTCCAAAGTGGATCACAAAAACACTTGAAAGCGTTCATTGCGATGAAGTCGAAAAGATAGGAACTAGAAGTTCGGGAAGACAAGAAGATGGAGGAGATGTAGATAATTCAAAATTAAGTGATTTAAAATATATGAATGTTTCATATGATTTTGAATTGAATTTATCTTCTAACCTTGAACCAAATTCCTTTGAAGAAGTTGTTTCTCATGATGAGTGGAAAGAAGTAGTGCAAAATGAATATGATGCTCACATTAAGAATGGGACATGGAATTTGGTGGACCCTCCATTTGGAACAAAACCAATTGGCTACAAGTGGGTCTACAAAAACAAGTACAAATCAACTAACTCACTTGACAAGCATAAGGCAAGGATTGTGGAAAAAACTTTTGCATAAAAAGAAGGCATTGACTACGAGGATAATTTCTACCCCACAACAAAATATGATACAATCACACTTTATTTTCTTTGGCTACATAGAATGGGTATAAAGTTCATCAAATGGATGTGAAGACTACTTTCTTGAATGAATACTTTAAAGAGAATGTCTTCATGTCTTATCCATAAGGATTTGTTGTGAAGGGACAAAAAAGAAGGTATGAAAACTCATCAACTCATTGTATGACCTAAAAGAAAAACCTCGCACATGGTATGAAAAGATAACTAAGCATCTTTTGAAATTAAATTTCAAACACTTTAATCTTAATGATGCAACACTTTCAGTAAATAAAATTGAAAGATATGTTTTATACCTTGTAGTGTATGTAGAAGATCTATTGATGACAAGGAAAGATGAAAGCTACACTGCATCCATAAAGAAATAATTGAAGAAAGGATTTGAGATGACAGATTTGGGACATCTTCACTACTACTTGGGAATTGAAGTGACTCAAAATCCAAAGTACATATTCATCTCCCAAAAGAAGTACATTGGATAATTTTTTAACAAGTTTAGCATGACAAAGTGTAATCCTCTCTCCACTCCAATGGAATATAACCTGAAGCTCACATCAAAAGACGGGAATGATTTTGAGTATGAACCAAGTACATACAACTTGTGGGGAGTCTTATCTACCTTACCACCATCAGACAAGATATTTCATTTTCTATTGGGATCCTTTCTAAGTTCATGAAAAAACCCCGTGAAGGGAATTCCTCTACTGCAAAAAGAGTTCTAAAACACTTAAAGGGGACTCAAGATTTTGGACTCAAATATTCTAAGGTGGATGACTTCAAAGTGACTAGATATTCTCATTTAGACTCTGATGGCGAAAAAGAGAATGGATTGCCTACTTTCGGCCACCTCATGAGTCTTGGATTAGCATATTTATCCTAGATATCATACAAATATTATATTCCAGTAGATTCCACGACAGAGGTATAATATGTGGTTGTGGTAGAAGAAAAAAAGGAGATTGTGTGGATCAGGAAAATACTTGAACATTTTCAAGAGAAATGGGTGAATTCTACTTCTCTAGTAATTGAGAATACTTTTGTAATCAAGTTAGAAAAGAATACCATATTCCATGATCGAACCAAGCACATCAACACAAAGTACCATCTAATTCAATATCATGTAGAGGCCAAGACAAGTCATTTGAGACATTGTTCCACAAATTAGAAAATTGCAGACATTTTCACCAAAGTGCTTAGAAGAGAGAGGATTGAAAAGTTTAGAAATATGCTTGGACTCATGAACACCCCTTTGGATTAAGGAGGGGCGGGATGTTGGATACCCAATCCTACATGATTTAGGTATATTGTAGATATTCTAAATATTAGTTTTTAGTTACCAAATAATTAATTGGAGGGTCACGTAACCTCTTGGAAATTTAAAACCAAGAATCACCCTTGAGTGTACAAAACAATGATTCACATTAATGAAATGCATTCATCCTTGGATTTATTCTAGGCTTGACACTTTAAAAGGATGGAAAATAGAGTATAATTGGGCATACTTTGTGATTCAATCCACCACGACCATAATGACATTATTTCCTTCAGAATTTGCTAGATTGATCAAATCCATTGATACATTTTCCTAACGCTAACTTGGTATGTCTAATCAATGTAGAAGAAACGATGTCTCAAGATTATCTCTCGGGCCTTATTATGTTGGAAAACTAAACATTCTGCCACAAAATTTTGAATATCAATTTTAAGACCTTCTTAGAAAAATCCTTCTTGATCTTGTGGTAAGTTTTCAAGAACCATGAATGTCCTCGTAGATAAGTTGTAATTCCAAAAGGACCTTCTTTTTGAGTTGGTGATTCTTACATAAATATAGGCGATCATGATGCCATAGTGAATCATTCTTCCACAAAAAATATCGAATGCACTAGGGTCTTCTTGTAGTTGTTGAATTATCTTGCATGTCTTTTGATATTGCTTCCATTCTTTCCTTGTTTCTTCCACCCAATCTGTGTCTTCTTATTTACCTGAAAGTGTATATGCCACTACATTTTGTTTTCTTTTTTGTATATAATTTCAAAGTCGTAACCTAGAATCTTTGTAACCCATTTTTGTGATTTTTTTAAGATAATTTTTGTTCTAAGTATTTAAGACTATCACGATCTGTTCTTACCTTAAAGTGTCCTCCTATTACAGAAGGGTGTTATTTCTGAACTATATGCAGTATGCCAAACATTTCCTTTTAATAAATTGGTTTGAGCAAGTTTGTTCATTTAAGTTGATAGCTTTCAAAAGCAAGGGAATTCCTTCTTGCATTAAAACTAAATCAGTTCCATGCTTTGAGACATCATATTCCACAATAAATGTTTTTGTGAAGTAAGTTATGGCTAGTATAGGAGTTGTGCACATGTATAGCCTCTTTAAGTTTTAAAAAATATTTGGTTGCTTCTTAATCCCAAGAAAGTGCCTATTGAAGGGGCCCTTTGGACCCCATAAATGTTATCATGTTTATGTTATCTAATATAGTCTAAAATCAATAAATATGGGAATATATTTGTATAATTGATAAATATGCGTAAATGGGTGATTGAATACTAAAGTGGTTGGATATCCTTTTGGATACATTTGTCTTAATAATTACGTGTGTGTATGTATAGTGTAGTTTCTTTCCATAGTGAGAATGAGCTTGAGTTGGTGAGGATCTTGGAGCAGCCTTCTTCTTGGTGGGTGACAATAGCACACAAGGAGCCTGCACAGATACAAGAAGAAGAAATTATGCTTTGAAATTTGCAAGAACAAGAAAAAATTTGAAGATGTGTATGGCCTGCAAATACAAAAGTAGAGGTAATTTTGCTGGTTACTATCATCAATCTTGAAAGATATCTTTGCAAGGCTTGATTCATAAATTGTTAATGATAAAAAGTAAGAGAGATTTGCATGTGGATTATAAAAATCACAATTTGATGTTCATGATGCTTAGAAGAAGAAACTAGGAGATGAGGAAAACTTTGTAGAAAAATTTGCAAGTCGATGTCTTTTTGAGGATGTAAGATATAATATTGATCAAGGGGTTGAGTTGTTGTTGAAGATGGTAACAAAAATTGGTTGTTGATGTTGCATTAGAGAGGTAATGCTCTGGTCGATGCCCAGTGTTTGACATCTCATTAATGAAAGTCTACCCTGCAAATTGTCACCGTGTCTGTATAGATACACATGTTCTACACCTGCCAGATTGTTGAGAATTCTATGAATATTTTCAATGAACTATCCATGGAGAGCCTGATCGTTTGCCACACTATATCTTATTATGTTCGATGGAGTGATGGTAGAAGATAACAAGAAATCATGTGAGATTAAATCCCGATGAACGTAGTGGAGAGAAGAATAAGGAAGATGTTCAACATAACCTTGGAATTGACAAGCAGCCATATTTTTGTTCTCCAAGCATATTGATTAAAAGAATGAGTCATATTTATGCC
The DNA here is from genome assembly GCA_027924585.1 of Larix kaempferi. NCBI lineage: Eukaryota > Viridiplantae > Streptophyta > Pinopsida > Pinales > Pinaceae > Larix > Larix kaempferi. The sequence continues at coordinate 11,830,970 of BSBM01000936.1, forward strand.
TACTTTTATAAGTGATCATGAGTAATTGATCGATTTACATTGATACTGTATTGTGACCACATTATTCTTCAGAGCATGTTGTATCCAAACATGGTGGTTATAATGGCATGGTAGCATGCCTATCTATTGTAACGAAATTCATTTTCTATCCTACCAAGTCCATGCTTAGTTGACCTCAATCGATACCCTATGGAAAAGTCATCAAAAATTTTGCAAGAAAAAGTTTCTTTCTAAATTATTTATACTAACAGTTAGAGAGTCACAATAGAGTCTAACCCTAGAATCACATCTTATTCTAGTTAAGTCGAGTCAAGTCTTGATCAAGCACTAGTTTATTGATTTGAGTCAAGTCTTGAACAAGCACTAGTTTATTGAGTCATAGTCATATCCGTCCTTCATGTAATGCAAATTGCAGAATCCAATGAATTGCCAAAGACATAAAATTATAGAGAAATCATTATTGAAAGAGAATTTGAGTAGCAGAGGATAGAATTTGTCAAAATTCTGAAGATTCATGATCAAAGCATCCATGATTGACCAAGAAGAAGAAGAGATTGATCAGGAAATTAACACATATACATTGAGCACTTGAACGAGCACATAACTAAGAACACAAGCATCTGAGAATTTCAATGAGTAGCATGATTAAGCATTTGATTTTAGTGCTTGCAGAGATGAATAATTCTAAGATTCTCACTAGAATGAAACGATAAGAAGGAATTCAAGCAAGAGACATCAGACAACACACAAAATGATCTTAACACATAGTTGATAACACAAGAACAATTGAATTTGAGGCCCCTAGTACTTTAATTACAGAGAAGTCCTTGGGTTGTGACCTTTGAGGCCAGAAGGCAGAGAAATGGTAGGTTGGTAGAGTGAAAAGGTAAGATGTTCACACTGTAAAGTGTTGTGCAGCGTGTGGGGTGATCCAGTACTAAATACTCACGAGTTTCACATGAAACTACCATATCAAAGGTAGAGGTTAAAGAATAACAAGTCACAGTAGAACCTTATATATGTGTATCTTCCTATACAAGTGGAATTTGTTGCAACTAATTTAACTATGCATTCTGGTATGCATGGTTGGTGTGCAATAAGGATTACTTCAATAGGAGTAGAGACCCAAGATGTTGTTGCAAATTTTCTTCGGGGAAAGAAGTATTTTAGGGTGGGGGAGATGTTGAAGGGACCCTTTGGCCCCATAAATGTCATCATGTTTATTTTATCTAATATAGTCTAAAGTGGATAAATGTGGGAATATATTTGTATAATCGATAAATATTCCTAAAAGGGTGATTAGTTGGAGCAAGTGCAACTGCTCCAACCATCCCTATCATTGTATAAATACTTATCAAAGATGAATACCAAAGCGGTTGGATATCCTTCCAGATACATTTGTATTGATGGCTATGTGTGTGTATTTACAGTGTAGTTTCTTGCTTGAATGTTGTGTTGGAATTTGAGCCTTCAAATAGTGCCCCTTTTTTCAATAACATCATTAGAGGTGCTACTATTTTACCATAATTATCGACAAACTTCCGGCAATATCCTATCAATCCTAAGAATCCTCTAAGATTCTTCAACATTTTGATAATTGGCCACTCCAACATAGTTATAGTTTTGTTAGGGTCCACTTTGACACCTTCATGAGATACCATATGACCCAAATATTCCACTTCATGAATCCTAAATGCACATTTGGAAGGATTCTCATATAGTCATTTCTCCTCCAATAGTTTTAAGATGATGTCAACATGTTGTACATGCTCTTCCCAAGATTTCTTGTAGATTAGTGCATCATAAAAAATTACCAAGAGAAATTTTTTGAGGAAGGGTTTAAAAATAGAATTCATCAGGCTTTGAAATGTGAAAGGTGTATTGGTAAGGCCAAACAACATCACCAAAAAATCATCACGACCTTCATGTGTTCTAAAGGTTGTTTTTGAAATGTCTTCTTACCTTATTCTAATTTGATGATATACAAATTGGAGATCCAACTTGGTAAAGAAAAATGCTCCTTGCAGATCTTCTAATAACTCATCATTGATAGGAATAGGAAACTTATATTTAATGGTCATCTTGTTGAGCTCTATATAACCTAGACACATATGACATGAGCCTTCCTTTTTGTGAACCATCACCACCAGTGCATAGAAATCACTTTGACTAGGCTAAATGATGCCAACATATAGCATTTCTAGAACCATATTCTCAATTTTACTCTTTAGTGCATATGGGTACCTGTAAGGTCTGATGTTAGGTGGTATACTTCCCAGTTGCAAGCGAATAGCATGGTCATGATCTCGAGTAGGTGGAAAACCTATAGGAATATCTCCAAACACCTTGGAATTATTGTCAATAACTCTCTCGAGATCCACATGAACAAAGGGTCTAGATGTTTGAACATCTAGTGAGCACAATTGTGCAATTACACCTCAATGTCCCTTTTTTAGTAATTTTGTCATGTTGTTAGATCTTATCACTTTAGAGGGTTTGCCTGGGATACCTTTGAGTTCAATATATTTTCCTTCTAAGAATAATATCATAAAATATTCCTGAAAAATAAGATCCACTACTCCCAATGATTGTAACAATTGGACCCCTAAAACAACATCAGCGCCACCCATTTGTATTGAAATCATTGGACTGTACAATAAAAGATCCCCCGTAGTGATCTTAATGCTATTATACTTCCTTGAACAAGTTATTGTACCTCCATCTACAATCGTTACTTAAAAATCCAGTGTTGGATATATAAAGAAATTGAGAAGTTGGGCTAATTTGTAATTAATGAAGTTATGGGTACCACTAGAATCAATAAATGCTATTAGCTTTTTCCTTTTGATCTATCCTTCTGTCTTGAGATATTGAGGAGTGATAATGCTAGCCAATTCATGACAAATATGTTTGGAGTAGTATCTTTTAGTTCTGGATCTTGAGTTTGTTTTGGTTCTTGATCTTCTTCCTTTTCCTAATCTATGTAGAATAATTTCTTCTCATTGCAATTAAATCCCTTTATTGTCCTTATTGTAACAATTGAAACATAGTATTTTTTCTCTTCTTTCATCCAATTGATGGGGTGTCAACCTTGTAAGTTGAGTGAGGTTAGGAGCAGGAACATTTCCCTCTCTATAGGTACTAGTGGTAGCCCTTATAGTAGCCATATTTTTACTTTCAACTTTTCTTGCCAAACTAAAAGTATTCTCTAATGATTTAGGTTTAAAGAGGCATACCTTATGTTGAATGCTCTTCTTTAAAGTACCCATAAAGATATCCAATAAATTATCCTTTGGAATGTTCTTCACTCTAAGACTCAACTTTTGAAAGTGATTAATGTTATTTGTAACTAGACCTTTTTGCTTGAGGTTTATCAATAAAGAAGGTGTTTATTTGAATATCCCCATAACGTGCTATCATTTCATCCATAAATACAAACCAAGAGATAATATAGTCATTTTTATGATCACAAAGCCATTGGTACCACACAAATTGATCAGGTTCTAAATAAAATGATGCAATAATTACCTTTTGTAAATTCAACACTATAGATCAAAGAATTTCTCCATTTGTAATATCCATGTTATTGTATCCTTACCATCAAACTTTCTCATATCAATATTGGGAACGAAAAATTTCCTCAACCCTGAGTTGAACCCATAATGATGTGGATCTCGGATTGATGAATGATCAAGTGTCAAGGACTCAAACCTTTTTCTCTCCAATTGTGTTTTAATTTTCTCAATATGTGATTGGGATTCAAACCTCAAGTTCTCCTTATCCTCTTCTTGATGGGGTGGATTAAAAATTAATCTTGACTCATTTAAAATTTTTCCCTCAATATCTTTGAGATCATATTTGTTGGCCATATTTTCTTTGAGATCCTTCTTAAACTATTCCAATTGTGCTTGTCTTACCATATCTATGTTGTCAAACTTTTCTATCATGTTTTTGTTTTCTCTTCTATCTTGGACATCCTAAAATCCATCTATTGATATTCTTGTGGTGTCAATAATGAATTACTAGGAGGTTTCATGGGTGTGGAATTTTTTGTAAAACCCTGCAAAGTGAGATGAAAATAACATTTACCTATAATTATCCCATTTTTTTTCTCTATACAGTACTTTTTGAATTACCCAAAATAGATCTTCCAATCAGAATTTAGAAAAATTTCAAGTTGACATATCTTTAAAAACCATGGTTTGTAGACTGTCTTGTTGACCAACCTTTATCCTAAAGTATATATAAACTTTTGGCCTGTATTAGCATGATATGTTTTTTCTACAATTCCACGACTTTGACCAATTTTTGATGTACCAAGATAAAATTATAGTAACTTTCCCAAAACTTGTTGTTTTTGTCCCTTTTAGGAAGAGTGAACTTGTATGGCATGCCACGTGTCTGATTTCTTTGTTATGCTTTTGAATTTTTTATCAAAAAAACAATGTTCTATATTTTTTTGAATGCAATAGTTTGCTTTCAATTTAGAGTTCATACTCTTCAGATATAACAATTTTACATTGGATACTTGTTTGACATAAATAGTTTTTGGACTTGTCAAAAACCTTGACTTGCATAGACTATAACTCCAAACTGATAGAGAACCATAATATGAAATCTTTACCATAGATACTTTGTTATGTCTCCTAAAGCTCCCAAAATATTTCTATCTAAAACTTCCCAATTTTTTTTATATATAGTGAAAATGGCTCTGATACCTAATGTTATGGACCAAATTCCCAAAATAGCATAAAACTAGAAAGAAAAGGTAACTCCATGCCTTGAGAATGAATAAAAATTCTCTTTGATGAGGAAACTTCCTTTTACAATATATCAAATGCACAAAATGAGATCATCTCTAGAATTAAGTCTCCTCGGTATATATAAGAGACAAAGGATATGCTTACAATTAAGGTCCTAACTGACCAATAAAAACAACTCTAGTATAATAATAGGAATGTATGTCACAATATATAGGGATTAACAGTGCACTGGATTGAAATATGAATTGGGCATGTATATTGGATTTGAATTTCAATTTCATGTTTGAGATATAGAAAACCAAACTTCCATATAAATTAACAATATTTGAATACAATGCCTTGAATTGAAGAGGAAAGTAGGATCTAGGAATAAATTAGTAAAATCCCCTTCTAGATTGGGAATGAATACATACCAATCAATACTTGTCCTAAAACAAAGAAAAATAGATACATATAAAAAATCCCTTTGTAACAAAATCCATATTGCATGTGGCTAGGATGAGCATAAGACTTCTCAATCAATTAGGAGGATGAGTGTATCCATTACTTGAGTTTCATGTGTTTGCTTGAGACAAGATTGGATTTGATTTTTCTACTTGAATCCAAGGTGGAATAGAAAAACTATAGTTATGACTTGTGCTCAATAAGGCCAAAAGAATTGGAGGTGTTTCCAAATAACATACTAGATTGGAACTTGAACTAGTAGGAAGGGAGGGAGGAGGTATTGCAACCAAATGATTTGAATATTTATTAGATATTGAAAAAATCACATATTCTATACCATTTGATCCACTGAATTGCTCAACTTTCTCCTCCTACGCTCATTTATAGTCCTATCATGGTCCTCCTTCCTCTCTTGCTCCTTTTGAAGTTTTTGTAGCTCCTTTTGTTGTTATTTTTCATGCACTGCTAGTTGTTGTTATTTTTCTTTCCTTTCCTTTCCCTATATATTTCAATTCATAGTGAGACCTCACTAATTATAGAAGCAATAAAATGGTGAAGCCAATTCATAAAAAAATTATTTATTTATCCATGCATTGGGATGTAGAGACATGCACACTTCTAGCTCACAATTTTTGATATAGTTCTTTATGTTTTTCTTCCCCTTGAAAAAATAGAACCCATGGATTGATAGTAGGCTAATGGAATTTACCAAACACAATATAGTTATCCACTCTCTGCTCTTAGGGATCATTTTAGCACAATCCTACTCATTTTGGCAATTACTTGCATGCCACAATTCCTTCCAATTTGTAAACCAATCTAATTACAATTCCATATATTGTGTGGACCATGTGAATGTGTCATACACCTTGGATAGATTGTTATAGACCTTGTCACAATTGTAGGGTGTAAATTTAGAGCTTTATATTTATCCAACCCATTATTGTTCATAATATAAGCTCCAAATGATTTTCCTTGAACAATGGCCACCACGATTTCCCATGAAATCCATCTTTCAATGGATTCGATCTTGATTTACATATTTGCGCAGAGTTGGCCTTGCATTTTATTATCTTTGTCCCATGGCCCATTTCAATGATCTCCTTACACCAAACAACTATTGCTTTCTCTTCTTATTTAGTTAACACCCTAACATGGATTTTCCTCTTTGTCTGTGTGAGACCATTTAGGCAATAATGCAATGATGTTGGTGCAATTTCATATTTTCTTATAGCTACTCCAATCAAGTATCCATTAAATTCAATGTCATCCATTTCCTTCATCATATCCTCTTTTGTCGAACCTTTTATAACATTGATATTATTTCTAGAACTTGCACCTTGCACTATAATTGATGCAGGAACAACATTTTTAACATCTTCATCATTATTCTCTTCAACCTCTAAATGATTGTACTTTTCAACATCAACCTACTTTAGCTCCTCATCTAAGAAATAGTATTGTAGTTGGGCACCCCCTGTCATTGACCATCTTTCCATCCTTGTAGGAGCAACAAAATACCCTCTTTCCATGACTAAAAAATTAATTAAACATACAAAAAATGTAAAACAATAGAGGTTTATGCGGTGTAGAATAACACAAACAAAAACATATGTGACAACAAAGAAAACTGGAAAACAAGATAGTTTATGACATAGTGTCAATATCTACACTGGAGATACTATGTGAGAGAGTGATGACAATGATCTAGAAGTAATATTGAATTATGAGTTGTAGAATTTGTGCTTCCATGAATGAGAGATTAGATTTATAGTACTCTACTATAAAATTTGATTGGTGAATGGTGAATGGTCAATGGCATGAATTTCTTACTTGAATGATGGAAATTGTGTTTATGGTTGGTTTTCTTATGATCATATGGATTTGAATTTCTCCTAGTTGATCCATGTGCTTTCGAAATGTTTAATGGTCATGGGGAATTGATTTGATGAGTTTTATGAGTTATGGTCATTCACTGCATTATAGATTGAACACTTAGGCCTAGGTGTTGAACACGTTGCAAGGTGAGACTTACCAAAATGTTTGATCAAGTGTGCAAGTGGAAAGCAACACTAGGCTTTAGATGGACTTGTAGTTAAGCATATTGGAATGCCAATTGTTGCAAACATTATCCAACTATAAACCCCCTTGTCTCCTATGATAGGGACTTCGTATATCAATTTTGAATCTTGTTGCACCAAACTTAGGATAGTTCTAGAGTTTTAAGCATTTCAATTGTCTTTATGTTAGAGAATTTGATGATGTATATTGGACATGATGTTTTGTATGTCGCACTATCAACCATGTACATTGATACTATAAAAGTCAACTTTTAGATAATTGTAGGCTCAATTAATTTATGGACCATTTTTTAACCAATTATATTATTTAATACAACTTTTATAATATTTTATTTATATATTACATATTGATTTGTTGAAAGTTCAAATTAGATTCCATCTCAACTTTCGATTCCTACTCCATTATTGGCTTCATTCCTTTTTTTATTATCATTCATATCCAAAAACCATCATCACCATTTCATCTTGTGCATCCACACTTAATGCCATAACATTCTCCCTAAAAAGGATACCTTCAACAAATGCAAAGAACTAAATAAACTGATACCCAACTAATATTTTATACGTTTAATTAATAGAAAGCCTTCAATAAACAATAACACAACAAAAATAGAGCTCCATCTAACCTTCTTTGTAATCTCTTTAGTGGTGAATACCTTTTTTGGTCTAATCCTACCATTCAATAATTTCATGACCCTCTCTATTTGTTTCGCCTTACTATTTTGATCATGTTTCATTCTTATGTTGGGTTTGTCCACCCTTGTGGCGAGTCAAGCCTCTTTTAGAGATTCATATGAAGCAAGCATGGTTGTTGCATTTATAAATTATACACACGTTAGTCGTTCCATATGGTTGCGTCACGAATTGGGCATTTTGAGAATGAATACAAAACACATATCCAATATTTTATTTAATATGTTTAATACTTACTTTGAAATTGGTTTTATTATTAAGTATCTAACCACTTTTAACTGTGAATGTTAATATTACTATTATAGTGAAGAAGAATGATGCCACATTAATACATGAATTTGCATTCGAAAGCCAACTTTTAAATTGATAAAAAATATGTTGTTGGTGTGAGTAATGTTATATAAATAATTTCATTCTAACAAGGTTATTTACTATATACAAATTCAATTGGGATGTTAACGCACTATTTAGTGGAGGAGTATTAATTTAAATAAAATCCAAACATGATAATATGCCATTGTAGAAAGATGGTCATGTAATATCGTGTATATATATATATATATATATATATATATATATATATATATATATATATATATATATAATAACAATCACAAATTAGAGATGGTACACAAAGTATGAAATTGAAATTTCGTATCATAGTGAAAGAGGATGATATCACATCAATCTTACGGTTTGCATTTCAAAGTCAACTTTTGCATTGGAAATTTTTTGTTCTTGTAAGTAACATTTTATAAACCATCTGCATATCACAATTGTTATGCATATGTGATTATTCAAAACACACAACACATACTTTTGAAGATAAATATGAACATGGAAATAAATCATAACTTAGAGTTATGTCACTACAACAAATAATATTGTCACATCACATAGATAACAAACACAAACCAAAGGAAACCCATAAGGCACATGACACTCCAATAATCAATAATATTAGTATTAGAGTGAGAGTATGTTATTCCATTAACTTGGAACTTGCATCCAAAACCAATTTTTTAATTGGAAAAATAGTGTAATATCTACAATTCTATAATTTGTCAATTGAGTATATCCAAGTGGTTACGAGATGGAGTATTATCCTGTCCACCCAAGTTCTATTCTCATAAAAGACATGTTCAACTCATAATGAGTATATTGTTGTAATGGCTTCTAGCCCTATTGTTTATTTGACCTTATGCCCTGAAGAATATAGAGTTTACCCTTGGTACCATCCTCAAAATGAGGGGAAGTAACCAGGGTTCCCCCAAGCATTGTAACCTAGAAAATAAAACTAACAATTTTAGAAATTGTAAAACAATGTAATATAGACAAATAATTTATAAATCATTTTCATCTCCATCTCATAATTGTTATAAATGTAAAATTATTTAATGCATACCCAATAACAATATTAGGATGTAATTTATTAAATAACAGCCTGAGTGGGCTTAACGGTTAAGAACATGTGTTTCCTCCTAGGAGGTCATAGGTTCAAATCTGGAGGGGGGTAGGGTATGTACATCTTTGTAGACTTTAGTAGTTCATTGCTACGCAAAGGGGGGTCCATTCTCTTACAAACAAGGGGGTCTCATACACCAAATTGGTGTCTAGCTTGGTTGTGAACTTAAAAATAGATTATTATCTATTATTATTAAAATAGTTTTTATCAAGTCACCATGGATTTGTTGAATTAAAAGGTTAGCAATGTTATGCAACCAAGTACCAGAAAGAGCATTGAAAGAGCATAAATAGACCAAAAAGAGTAATCCACGCCTTAATAATGAAGAAAAGAGATGAATAGAAAGCCTCTTTGAGGAGGAAACCTCTTTATACAATTTACTAAGTACACAAGACAAGACAAGACAAGATGATTCAAATGAAAATGTCTCATTCCTATATATAGGAGACAAAGAGGTGCAATTACAACTAATAGAACCAAGCCGACATAACTAATGTAATAATACTAATAATAATTACCACTAATAGACCCAAGCCAACATCAATAATGTAATGAGCCACAATATAAGGGGGTAATGTGCCAACATTTAGGGATTAACAAGCAAGGTATATTGAAACATATATTTCAAAATTGAGATTTAATGTAGGTGCATGCGAGACATTTTAAGAAAAATGTGTTTTTCATCATCAACCCTCCTAGTGTCACAAAGATCACAATAATCTTTGGGTTTCCATGTAACTTCTGAATTGTTTCCATGAAGGATGCAACAACTATACTTGCATTAAAAGGGTTGGAGAGTGAAAAAAAATGTGCATACTTTTTTAGTGTATCAACAACCACCATAATAACATTATTCCCTTCTGACTTGGGTAGACCTGTGATAAAATCCATTGATACTTCCTCCCTGACCTGACAAGGTATTTCTAATGGTTGTAAAAGGCCTAGGGTCTTAACTATTTCAACTTTATTTTGTTGGCAAATCAAACATTTTTCCAAGAACCTTTGAACATTAGATTTAACACCTTCCCAAAAGTATTCCTTCTTAACCATGTGGTACATTTTTAGGAATCCCAAGTGCCCACATATGGAGAGGTGTGTAATTCCAAAAGGATCTTTTGTTTGAGCTGGGATTTCTTACATAAATATAAGTGATCCATATACCATAGTGATTCATTTATCCACAAAAAAGTATCTGATACATTAGGATCCTTTTGTATATTTTGAATGAGTTTCCACACAAATAGATCATTCTTCCATTCTTCCCTTGCTGCTACAACCCAATTGGGTTGTGTAATCGAAATCACACAAAGTAATGCCTCAACATCCTCATCTTTTCTAGAGAGTGCATCTACCACCGCATTCTGGTTCCCACTTTTATAGATGATTTCAAAGTCATATCCCAACATCTTGGTTACCCATTTTTGTTTCTCTTCTAAATATAGTCTCTGTTCCAAGAATTATTTAAGACTATCATGATTTGTTTTGACCTTGAAGTGCATACCTATTAGGTAAGGACGCCATTGCTTAGGTGCATGTAGTATTGGCATCATTTTCGTCTCATAAATGGGTTTCTGTAAGTTATTTCCCTTGATTGGTATACTTTCAAAAGCAAGGGGTAGTCTTTATTGCATTAGAACATCACCAATTCCATTTCCTAAGGCATCACATTCCACAATGAATGTTTTGTGAAGTATGGTGTGATCAAAAGAGGAGCTTTGCACATTGCCTCTTTAAGTTGTTCAAATGCTTGAGTTGCCTTTGGAGTCCACAAAAATGTTTCCTTCTTCAATAATGTTTTTAGAGGTGTTGTTATTCTTCCATAGTTCCGAACAAACTTGCAGTAGTACCCTGTCAAACCTAATAATCCTCTAAGATTCTTCAAGGTTTTGAGAATTGGCTAGTCCATCGTGACTTTAATTTTGTTAGGTTCTACCTTGACACCTTCACGAGAAAAAATATGACCCAAATACTCTACCTCCTTTACCCCAAATAAAAATTTGGAAGGTTTTGCATATAGTTGTTGCTCCTTTAGTAGTTGTAGCACCATGTCAACATGTTGAACATGTTCTTCCCAAGACTTTCTATAGATTAGTATATCATCAAAAAATACTAACACAAATTTTCTAAGTAAGGGCTTCAAAATGGAATTCATCAAACATTGAAATGTTGAAGGTGTATTCGTAAGGGAAAAAGGCATGACTAAAAATTCATAATGATCTTCATGAGTTCTGGATGTCTTCTTCCTTCATTCTAATCCGATGATACCCTGAATGGAAATCCAACTTTATGAAGTAAAATGATTTATGTAATTCATCAATGACAAGAATGAGAAACTTATCTTTAATGGTGATTGTGTTGAGCTCTCTATAATATGCACACATACGCCATGATCCCTCCTTCTTGTGTACCATTACCATTGATGTAGAGTAAGAACTTGTTGGCCTGATTTTCTAACTAAGGCCAACTAAAAAGAGTCAGCCCACACAAGTCACTTATTGCAGCTTCCGGTGTGTTTGAATTAGATGATTCTCGCAGGTTGTGGTCCTGCTACCACCTAAGTTTTCACTCTCTTAAGGAGAGTCCTACCACTTTAAATTAGAAAAAGTAGATCCTAAAATAAATCCTAATTAAAACTAAAAGTAATCTACTTATCTGCAAACTATACTAGATTACAATGAAATTCCCTACTGAATAACTAAAGAATAATATTTAACTGTTTATGCCTAATTTATGTGTTGCTATCTGAATGAGAGTCTCTGTTTTTTATTTTTTGAATTTTTGAAAAAGAAATTGTTTGAAGATATGAACAACTAAATAAATGTAAGAACTATTTAACAACTGCTAAATTAAACTAGAGAAATTAAACTAAAAGTGAAATCTTAATCTAAATTTACAAAATTCTATCTTGGCCAGGAGCAAATTTATCAATTATATTAATAATCTATTGATAGTTAAAAATAACAAAAAGTGAATAATATAACTTTGATAGAAAACTATCAAAGTTAATATTATCAATAACCTTTTGTTCAATAATATTTTATGACAAAAGAACAACAAAATAAAAAATTATTTTGCTAGTCTAAAACATAAAAGTCAAAGGACAATTAACATTCAACACTTCAATATTTGAATGTAAAGATGATTAACTAATTAATCAAATATCTGTAAAAATACAGATTAATTAATTTAACAAGTTAATATATTTAATACAATACAATCAAATTTATTAATAAAAACTTAATAAAATGACATGTACCATATTTATATCAAACATAAAAAAATGTCTTTCGATTTGAGTAATTTGAACAGAATTCATACAATCATGTCACAGCATAACTATACATGAATAACTATGAGAAAGTCATATATATATATATATATATATATATATATATATATATGTTTAAAAAAACTGAGAACAAAATGGTACTAAGTCTTGAAATTAGTGCTTGGCAATATCCCAAGAAGAAAACTTCAACAGAATACTTGCAGCAAATATTATGTCTTTACATCAATATAGGATTTTCTCAATCATACTCTCCTTGAATCCCCTTTACAGTGATTTTCATAGTTTATATAACAAAAAAAACTAATAAACTACCTCCAGTATTTTATGCAACCACTTTCTAAAAATAGACATTCAGCTTCTAACAGTTGTTAAGCAATTAAATCAAGTGATCCACATAATCGTTTTGTTTGACACCAAACACTTTACAGTAATGCACCTGGCATCCAAGTCATTGCAAAAGGAACGGTCTATCTTCTGATGGAAAAATTCTTACGATTCCAATCTTATCCATAAAACTGAAATGCATCCATGCAAGACTTGAGGGGCACCTGGCACTTGGATCTTCGAACTAGAGAACTATTCCATTATCTGGTAGCAAAATACTCATGAGAAAAACAACATCAAAATTAAAATTCATCTAGCAAAGACACCTGCAAAATCAACCAACTATGAATTAATTTTCATTAATAATGCATTCAATAATAAAACATAAATAACAAATTTTAAGCAATGCCCGCATAATCTATGATTCTGTGGGCATGCTAATTACATCACTCATTACCTGTCAAAAATTGAAAGCATTTTTAAACTGTAACAAGAGAGATTTCAAGTCAAAATATGTAGCTTAGTAGCCTTCCGTGCCTCAGATAGCTTGGCTTTGAGTCTTATAATTTCGATCTTGTATTGTCCTTCGCGTTTCAACAACTTTTCATTTGCAGAAACTAATGATTTTCTCATGACCTTATATTTTCCCTTTCTTTCTTTCAAGCTTTGCCACCAGCTTACCCAATTTAATAATTCATCCCTCGGACTTTGTATTTCATCTCTCAAAACAATTGTATTTGACTCTGATTTCTCCAATTTCTCTTTCAATTGAGAAATATGTTGTTTTAATTCCATAGTCCTATTAATATTCTTTAGAGTATGATTCGATGAAGAATCATCCATGAATGAGGATTCTCTTTTACTCTCAATACTAACATGATGATAAGGAGATTGGTTTCCATCAGGCTCATCTTTGAGAGACACCTCAGGATCATTACTTTTACCCTCTTGTTCCCGCGGAGATGCATCCATGGATATATGGTCTTCTTCCTCACTAAAAATTTTGATTAATGGGGGTTACTTAACTTTTTGAACAGTTATTGGAACAGAGGAGGTAACCATACTCCTAGTGAACCTACGCAAATTTGATTTGGCAATGGAAGAGCTCAACAGATTAGGTTTGAGCTTTGACTGTTTAGGTTTATCATATTTTACACTTTTCACCTCCCCTAATTCTTCATCTCCATTTGCAAGTACAATGTGGAGCTTTATGGATGAGGATGGAACTGCAGGGGTACTAGAAATTAGAGGATTAGATTCCTTTGCAATCGCATATCCCATATTAACCTATACAGGCGAATTGACTGCCTGGAATTCATTATCTCCTGACCTGGACCCAAGAACATTATTGATTTCTAGTTTAAGAGGTCCCTTACGCTTTCTACGGGTTTTCGGAAGCAGAGTAGGCCAATATTGTGTCGGCCCAATTTTTTTTTCAGTCAAGAACTCATCCCATGATTTACCAATAAGGGTTAACTGGTGTTGAATCAAGATCTTGAGTACACCATGGTGAAACATGCTCCTTTCGGGACCACCTATAGTACTATGTACTGTGTGTGACATTATTTTTAAACTCTGAAGCAGATAAAAGGGTAAATTGAGTTTGGAACCCTCTAAGGCCAACAACAATCATAGATTGTAAAAATGGATATGCGAATAGCAGCCATCGCAAGAGACATACCTTACTAAGACTTCGAAACATGTTCTCCATTGCGGTTTCAGGAATTTAGCAGAAATGTCGTTTTTAAGATCTGAACCAGTTGGTAATGGTAGGAGAAACGACTCGCACTTTTTCCTGTTAACTTTCCCTCCTTTAAACCAGTGTTCGTCGGTTTGTGGCAGCTTCGTTTCCTCGACAATCTTGCTTTCGTTTACAACCAGCTGAAAACCCCCAATTTGAGCTACATATTCCTTAAATGTCATGGCAAACTGCCTGGTTATTTCAACATGATGACCGCTGAAACGTCTAAAGAAAGAGCCCCAACCTATTCTTTCAAACAACGCAACAACCTCCTAGTTGGCCTCTACCATTTCGGGGCCCGAAACCTCAATGCAACTGAGGGGTTCCATTCCCCCAATACTACAGTTCTGGACAGGGGTCGAAATGAAGGTAGATGTGAATATGGAAGGGATAAGGATCCAAGTTGAGGACACCAGGTGAACTATCAAATATTCGCTTGGTTTCTCTGCAACCAAAACTAAAACCCTATATTTTGCTATGATAACCATCGTTCGTGAAATGATGAGATCAAGTGCAACAATCCAAGTTATTTGAATTTTACCTTTGATAGACGGGATCATAATTTGATAAACCAACTCACTATCTGTCTTGTATGAGTTAGATCATCAAGAAAACGGTATATGAACATTAAACAAATCACCCTTCTGTAACCAAAGATTCAATACTCGTGCTAACCCCATTCTCGAATTTCATAAACAAGCAAACGGCGCGAAGAACGAAATCATAATGATATGCAGAGGATGAAATCATATCCTTGTACAGGTATCATAAATAAAATTGGGTTTCAAAATCTTGTTGATATGGAGATTTGACACAGTCATCAATTCATTGCACTATAATTGACAGGTGTTCAAAATGCAATAATTCGTGTTTCACATCCAAGATAGGATAGACACCAGGTGTTATATAGTTTCGATTTTGTATGGATATCCATCATAGTTTAGGTAGGAAAAATGAGATTATTCGTTCAAGCATAGATTTAGGGTTTAGTATTCTCAAATGCATAGACATATTTTTAGGGTTTTGATGAATGTTAAACATAGTCGTTAGGGTTGTGATATTTAATATATAATGAAACCATATCATTAACCCAAACAATATATAAAATATAAAAATTAATCATTAATACTTTGTCTAGCACTATAAATCAAACCACTAAAATATTAATGAATTTCAAGGAGTTCATGTTAAAAGATGGGAAGTCATATAAGCTAATTTGATTTGATCAAAAGATAAAATTAGTAGGTTGTAGATCAATTATCTTAAACATTATATATATAATCATAATATATAATAATGAAAAATTGATTAGATATAAATTTAATTTTAACAGCTGCTAAATGGATTAACTGTATAAATGATATCTTAGCCAACTCAGATCAAAATGCTTTCAAATATTTCAACCTGATCAATAAATGTTCCCTAATTGAGAGTACCTTCAGAATCAAAGATTCTAAAGGCACTCTTTAATAATTTTTCAAGAATTGATTAAAGAAGGAATCTAATCAAATTTGTATTAAGTAAACAAAAATAAAAATTGAGAAGGTTGTTTCCTGCCAACAGAACTTTGGCTAGGCCTAAAGATGCCATCCTCTAACACTTCTTTAACCATACACTCAATTTCACTATTTTTTCCATAAGGGTATTCGTAAGGTCTAATGTTAGGAGGACCACTTCTAGGAATTAAGTGAATAGCATGATAAAAATCTCGAGTAGGTGGAAGACCTTTTGGAATATCTTCAAATGCATTTGAGTGCTTCTCAATGACCCTTTGGAGATCCTGGGGAGTAGGAGGATTAGTTTTTTTAACATCTAGTGAGCATAATTGTGCAATTACACCTTGAAGTCCCTTTTTTCAACAATTTTGTCATACCATTAGAGCTTATAATCTTCCTTGGCTTCCCTGTGATACCCATTTATTCAATTTATTTTCCTCCCCAAGAAAATTTCATGAAAGCTATTGAAAATCAAAATCCATTGTTCCCAATGATTGTAACCATTGAACCCCTAAGACACCATCAACATCACCCATTGGGATAGAAAACATAGGACTATTCAATCCATATTCCCTCATAGTAATATTGATATTATGGAATTTCCCTGAGCAATTGATATTTCCTCCATCTGCAATCATTACTTGAAACTCTGGTGTTGGATATACAAAGCAATTGATAACTTTAGCTAATTTACAATGAATGAAATTATGAGTACTACTAGAATTAATCAACAATGTTACCTTTTTATTTTTATTTTTGGTATACCCTTCAATATTGAGAGTTTGAGAAGTGATAATTTCATCCAAAGCATGACAAGATATGGTGGGAGTAATCTCTTCAACAATAATCTCTTCTATTTTTCAACTGGAGATGGTTCCTGTTCTTTTGCTTCTTCCTCTTCACAATCTATGTAGAATAATTTCTGCTCACTACACTTATGTCCCTTACTATACTTGTCGTCACAATTAAAGCATAGACCTTTTACTCTTCTTTCATCCAATTGTTGAGGTGTCAACCTCTGAGGTGGTTAGAAGAAGGAACATTATTCTCTCTATATGTGTTGGAGGTGGTTCTTCTAGTAGCCATCGCCATATTTTTACTTTCAACCTTCTTTGCCAATATGAAATCCTTCTATAAGGATGTTGGTTCAAAGAGGCTTGTCTCATGTTGGATGTTATCCTTCAAGGTTCCAATAAAGAGATCCAACCATCTATCATATGGTATTCCCTCCGCTTTGAGACTCGACTTTTGAAATTGTTGAATGTGCTCGCTTATTGGACCCTCTTTCCTTAGATTTATCAATTGGGTAAAGAAGGAATTGCCCTTGACATCATCATGATATGATATCAATTCTTCTCTAAAAATGGACCAAGAGATAATGGAGTTCTTTTTGTGTTCACAAAGTCATTGGTACCACACAAACTGCTCAGGTTCTAAATATAAAGATGCAATAGGTACCTTTTGAAGATTTGTCACCTAGTGTATATCAAAGAATTGCTTCATCTAAAATATCCATGTTATGGGGTCCTTGCCATCAAAATTCCTCATGTCAATCTTGGGGAGTTGGATACCCCTTGGGGACCATCCCTGGTTACTTCCATTACTAGAATCAATTTCTCTTGGAATATCCTTATTAATGGAAGGTTTCTCAATATGGACATTATGTTTATCTGAACACATGATCACATGTAGGGGGTTATCCTTTAAATTTTGTATGAGCTTAGCAATATTTTTCATATTTTCCTCCATATTATTATCCATATGTCCCATCATCTTCTCCATCATAATTTCCTCTAAATTAAGTAAATCAACCATTTTCACAGACCCTCATTAGAGAGATTTTGAGGTCAAAAAATGGCCTCCTAAGAGATGTACTACAAAAATATGAGATATATTAAAATATTAGGAATTGAGGGTTTTATGGGGTAGGTATATATGACAAGTCACCTCCCACACTAATTTCTATGCACAATATAAATAAAAATGGTTGAGTTACTTTTCAAAATCCACTAGAAATAAAATTAATAAAATAAGTCTACATTGATGTGACTAAGATTCATTGTAAATTTCCAAAAATTGATTGTCCTTTAGCATTTATTTGTCTTGAACTTGCAAATGAAATTAACTAATAAAAAACATTTTTAAGAGCTATTTTTTTTAATTCTATGTTGACTTTTTATATTTAGTAATTTTCTCATGAATTTAATATAATGTAATTTAATTGAGAATTTATTTACATGCAAAATGTTAATAATAT
This sequence comes from Larix kaempferi, assembly GCA_027924585.1. Lineage (NCBI taxonomy): Eukaryota > Viridiplantae > Streptophyta > Pinopsida > Pinales > Pinaceae > Larix > Larix kaempferi. The sequence continues at coordinate 11,849,523 of BSBM01000936.1, forward strand.
TATTATAATCCACATTGCATTATTATTATTATTATTATTATTTATTAACTCTATTATTATTCTTTATTAGTTTGACATTATGTTATTAAATAGAGTGGAGTGAATATATAATTTAAAATTAAAAACATAAAAGTGATAATATATTATTTTATAAACAAATGTGAAAGGACTTTCTTTATGAATTAAGAGTACTTCACTTGAAAATGACAATAATATTATTTTATGAGAAAGTGTGAAAATGCATTCATTATGAGTACTTTAAAAGATAGTTTTTCACTTTCATCACATGTCAGGGATGAATCCTCAGGTGGTTTGATTGGAGTGCGATTTTTTCCACTACCTTTTGGAGAAATTTTGAACATATAAATAGATATCACACCTTGGTTTCATGTCAAATAGATCCTTCTACTAAAATTTATTCAAATTTAAAATGGATTATATTTTTTAAACCCTGATTTGGAGATGATTTTATGTCCGACCTTCTAAATGAGGTAACCATGAAATTCCGGCCTCTCTGAGTCTTCCTGTGGTAGCCTGATATGTCCTCTTTTCACCGGCATAGGTTTCATTGAATTTGGATGTGCCAAAAAAAAGTTGTGCCAATTTTACCAACACTTGTTATTTTTGGCCTTTTCAAAAGAGCAAGAGTGTATAGCTTGCCTCGTGTCCAATTTTTCAAGTCTGATTCTGAAAATGATATCCAAGATAGTGCAATATGTCTTCTTTCTAATGCAATAGGTCTCACTCAATTTGGATCTTGCATGCTCCATATATAACTATTTTTCCCAGAACACTTGTTTTAGACTAGTTTTTGGACTAGTCAGAAACCCTAACTTCCAAAGGGTATATCTCTGAACCTGTAATGAATCGGGATCTGAAACTTGGACCACGGGTAGCTCGCTCTTTCCTCTGTGTCTCCTGTGAGTTTTGTTGTCTAAACCTTTGTAAAAAAAAATTATAGTGAAAATTCCAAGATGAGTCGTTTTGGAAGCATCCAAGCTCGGATACCAAATGTTATGCAACCAAGTCCCGGAAAGAGCATGAAAAGAGCATAAATAGACCCGAAAGAGTAATCCATGCCTTAATCATGAAGAAAATAAATGAATAGAAATCCTCTTCAAGGGGTCAACCTCCTTATACAATTTACTAAGTACACAAGACAAGACAAGATGATTCAAATGAAAACGTCTCATTCCTCATTCCTATATATAGGAGACAAAGAGGTACAATTATAACTAATAGACCCAAGCCAACACAACTGATACAATAATTCTAATGACAACTACCACTAATAAACCCAATCTGACATCAATAATATGTAATGAGCTATAATATAGGGGGTAATGTTCCAACATTTAGGGATTAACAAGGAAGGTATATTGAAACATATATTTCGAAATTGAGATTTAATCTAGGTGCATGCGAGACATTTTAAGAAAAATGTGTTTTTCATCATCAACCCTCCTAGTGTCACAAAGATCACAAATTCTTTCTAGCCACAACATTTAAGGAATTGTCAACACCTTGTTTCACTATATAACTCTAGTTTTATTTTAATAATATTAATTTTTTATATTAATTAAAATATAAATATTTTTTAAACTAAAAATTCAATTACTTCTTTATAATATTTTAATTTTCTTTTATACTTTAATTTTTTCGCGTAATCTAAAATTTCTACGATTTGAGCCGTAATAGATTTTTTTTTTTTTTTTTTTTTTTTTCTGAGCACAATTTTGAAAAAATCCATCCGTAATTGTTCAAAATCCAATTTACAGATATCAAATTCTATAACTTTGGATACCTTAGGGGTTTTTGAGATTGTTAAATCCATTTCTACCATAAAAAAATCCCTATAAAACACAACTAAATTTTGATTTTGCAAAATATAAAAACACTAAATCCTAACTAAAAATGACCATCTAATTCAAATCATCACATTTTTTTATACAACTCCTAAATTTTTATGACACCACTATTTCTCAAATATTATCCAAACAACCTACCTACTAAATGTTAAAAAACCTATGCGATACCTTTGGAGCTACTTGATGTTATGAAAATCCATGTCACACATCTTTTTATATATATCTATAAAGTCAACGGTGGTGATATCGGTAGTAAGGGCCTACAAGATGTTATGCAAATCCATGTTTTACCTTTTCTTTAAATATGTATCCATGCCATACCTCTTTTATATATACAAAGGTGATAATGTTAGAGAGTAAATAAATGATGATATGCTTCAAATGTGTATACATGCCATACCTCTTATATTTGTTTTTATATAGTCAAAGGTGATATTGTTAGGGACTAAATAAATGATGATATGCTTCTAACTAAGTTGAGGATTAGCAAGTCTTACGTGGATTAGAAAAAAAAAATGCTAAGTCTTACCTGGATTAGAAAAGGCTATCTTAAAATAGTCATCGGTGATGATACATTGTTCTGTATGAAATACTAAATATTAGGACTTATGACTTAATCTTAAATATTAAATTGGTGTTTTAGTTATGAAATAAAAGATTTTTTCTATATAATAATTTAAAAATTAAAGTTTATAAAAACATACATATTTTATTTTTTTAATTTAAATTTATAACTTCATCAAATAAAATATATATTTTTAATCATTAAACTCACTATTTAATTATAAATACAATGGATTTTTAAGCATATTATATTATCAATAATTGTTTTTAGTGTAAAGATACATCCATCAAACATGTACTGTAAAAATGTTACAACGTAACTTGTGTTTTGGAGATTAAAGTGCAAGTTAAATATGTAATAAGTATATAATTTTTTATTAATGTTTTTAAAACAAAATAAACAATTTAAAATAGGTATTATTAATGTTTTTAAAACAAAATAAACAAGTTAAAATAGGTATTATTAATGTTTTTAAAACAAAATAAACAAGTTAAAATAGGTTTGAAATAAAGTATTGTACATATACAAATTTAATATTTAAGTTTATTATTTAAATAATTACTAATTTTAAATATGGAGTACTAAAAGTGTTATGTAACTAGTTGTTCAAGATAGAAAGCAATGAGAATCATATTGCTTTCTCATGTGCCACTAGAAGTGACTTTTTAAATTATAAGAATATATGTCACAATTTCAATTGTTGGTTTTAAAGGTATTTACGTTGCATTTTATATTTCTATAATTATTGTTTAGGAGATGATATAATGATATTTTTTACAAATTCCAAGAAAAAGATATTGGAGAGGTGGAAGATTATAATTACTAAACATTAGAATAATTAATTAGTTAGTTTTTAATTTAAATAAAAGGGTTGATGCAGTTAAAGTTAAGTGTCTCACTTTTGGATTTATCTATATAAAGAAGGCTCTTACTATGTAAAGATGGAATTTTTGGAGTTAATATAAGTCTCAATTTTGCACTATTTATTCCGTGGATATATCAATTTGGTTTCATAATTGACTTTCAAAGCAACATAAAAGGATTTGCTCCCTTCTTCATAAGGGCTCAAGCATCTTTGCAGGGATCCATTCCCTTCTTCTATAAAATTCCACAACCTAATAGGAATCCTCTCCCTCCCTATTCAAAAAACACTATTTCCTACAATAGTAATTCATAGGGACTTTCGAGTGTGCCCTCCCACCTATATATAAGATTGGCACCTAAGTTCAACTATTTTCCTACTATAGTTATTCCATGACCACAACAAGAACTTCATGGCTCCTACCAAGAACTCCAATCATGAGGATGTCTCCCTTGCAGAAGCACAACTATAATTTTTCTTGTTGGTTGTGGAGCCTGATCTTCCTTATTCAGAGGTTGTGTTTCAACCGTGTCTAGAACCCAGCCCATGACGGGGAGGTTTGGGGGGGCTTCCCCACCAAAATAGTCGTCATGGGGGCTCCAGTGGGGGCGGTGACTAGTTTGGGATCCCCCCCCCCCCCCTTGGCAGGGGTTCGGGGGCAGCGCCACTGTAGCGAAAATTTCGAAAAAAAAAATGCCTTTTAAAATGTTTTAATTTCATAATCATGAATTGGTCAATAATGGGTGATTTATGGGCCCATAGTATTGGGTGTTCCATAGTATTTTCCCATGGTAATCACTCTTTAAAAGGAAGGCATTGTAATACGGTTGTGTATTGTAGCATTGTAAAGATATATGATTGTGTGAGAGAGGCTGTGAGAGAGTGAAGAGGAAGTTGCAGTGGATGTGCTGCAGGTTGTATCCCTTCATCTGTTGGATGGTATAATAACAATGGTTGGCAATTTCTTTGTGGATGTATCCCATCTTGGGTGAACTGTGTTATATTGGTGTCTCTCTTGTAATGTGTTTTATGTGATTTATATTTGCATCTTGTTTATTGTTGTCGCTCTACGATCCTGTTTTTCTAACATTTCTAGAAAATACAACAAAATAGTCAACATCAAAATCAACTTTTTTAGGAGCACACCTAGGTGATATGTAATTTAGCTATATAACTACAAGATTAGAAGCTCAACAAAACCATGTCTCAGCCAACCTCCGGATTTTGTTGGGACCCTAAATTGACCTTGCAACAATTTATTGGTGATTTTGATGGAAAACAAGTAGAGGCTTGGATACACAAATTCTCTTCATATTTCTAGCATAAAACCACACACTAGAAAGAGACAAAGTCACCTTGGAAACCCAACATTTGCAAGGATTAATTGCCCAACAGTGGGACCAAGCTACACATATAAGTGGCATTGCATAATCCCTTTGCATAGAACTCAATGAAGAGACAATCAATCCACTCTCTAGCGCCATCAATACTTGGGACCAATTATGTATTGCACTTCGAGAGTGTTTCTATCCAGTAGGCTATGTGCATAGCCTTTGGGAATATTGGCTTCACCTCTATCAACGTTCTACTTAGATAGTTCAAAAACACATTGAAATATTTTGCAAACTCTAGGTGAAGCTCTCCATTTCAGATTTAGGACATGTATTGATAATTGCATTTAATCATGTTTTACTTTCTACTCTTTGCCGTGAAGTTGCTTTGGTGCATACCTCTTCTCTTTCATTGGATTTTCAACATGCTTTGGCTATTGAAAATAAGCTAGAAAAAAACCCCAATGCCCTTTCATTCACCATCTTGGTTACCCCCTTCACAATCGAGCTCTCCCATGCGTATGCCCTCTCATATGGTTTTCATACCCCACCCCCACCAATCAATATTGCATACTCCATAAGTCATCCTCTAATAGCACAACAAATTTCCATGCTTTACAATACCCACGATATACCAAGACATTAATCTTTGACCTTAGTACCCAACCTACCCCTCCAAATGTTGTCATTAATGCGGATAACCCTACTACACTTGATCCAAACCTCATTCTAATGACACACATAGCATATCGCACCTATCCCATGTTCTTTATTCAAAATTTATAGACTAAATACTCTCTCTCTAAGCTCATCATGGACACTAGTACAAAAAAAAGCTTGGTCTATATGACCCTTATAAAATCGTTGGCTCTGTTAGTAACTATCCACCCTCATCCATACCATCTCGAGTGGTTGAATGAGGGAACTCAATCCTTGTTTGTGACCCAAAAATGTAATATCACATTTGTCTTTGGCCCTCATTTTCATGACATTGTGTTGTGTGATGTTGCTCCGCTAGATTGCGTTGATTTAGTGTAGGGATACCTTACTAGAATGAGTTCCCTACCACATATGATTCTCACCCTAACACATACACCCTCACTAATGTTGGCCAATAGTTTTTCTTCCATTCATCATGCTTCCTATCCATAAGCTCTATTTGGTAATGATGGTGTACTTTAAGTTTCCATTCATAAATGTTTACATCTATGTATTATCTAGGAAGCTAAGCCCGATCAACTCACTTCCCACCCCACATCATTAGAATCCCTCCTCTCTCACTATAAAAATGATTTTATTGAACCTACCACTTTGCCACTCCCACAACATATCAAGCATACTATTGAAATTATGCTTGGCATGTGGCCCTTCCCAACACCCCACCCTATCATTTTACCCCTATTGAGACAACTAAGATAGACAAAAAAGATCAGGTTCTATTGCAAAATTCATCTAGTGTACATTTGCTATCGTCACTACTAAACCACAGTAATTGTACCTTCCATGCCAACCTCTATTGTGCCTCCTCATGAGAAAATTGGTGAAACACCCATCATCAAGGATCTACTTCGATTTAAACTCAAGTAGAGAATAATATGGGAATAACATGCATCTGTAATCAATAGGCTATATGATGACTTTCCTAGGAAATGTAGGATATGTGCATTGTTATTTAAGTTTCAAGAAGACTATATCCAACACATAGATTGGTGTTACACCCAAAATCTACTCATCATAAGATTCAGTGTATACACCCCTGGAGATACTTGGACTAAGTAATCATCCTGGGAGGATTTGTACCCAATTGTGCTAAGTTTTGAAGGGTCGTCGCAGGCTGCACACTAGCAACATGCGACGTCGCACCTTGCTCCATTACAGGGTGCAACGAAGTCAGTTAGATGGAAAAAATAGCTTCTTCAAGGTCCATCTCGAAGCTTGCTGACTTGGGACCCTATCCCTGACCTCTTGGAAGAGCTGGCACTCGGTTCCTAAACCTTTGGAGAGATCCCTTAAGCCTATCCTACCATCTCTCAACTTATCCTATCCATACCCAATCCATTTAGTCCTATATAAATGAAGCTCACTCCCATCCCAAAGGGAGGAAGGCTATGGTATCTACATGCTGGTGAAATCGCTCTTAGAACATCTCCACTCACCTATTGGAGAACTCATACTTCCTTGGAAGGATATGGAAATCCGCTTTGTCGGAGAAGGGTTACAGCGTTAAGCCTTGGTTGTAGTTCTATATCTCTATTATGTACACCTCTATTTGCAGTAATACAAATGCTTTCCACCAATATTGTTCATGTGTGTAATGATATTGACTATTTTACCTGCTTAACTGTTTACTTAGATCTCTTATTGTATAGATGTATTTTACTGGCTTCTCTTGTTTCTTGTCTTAACAGGTCTTGCAGCTTGGATCTGACGACCGTGAGACTTGGAGCAGCATTCAGGAGAAAGTATTGCAAAGTGAAAGGTAAGACATCTAGTACTCGATCCTTAAGTAGACCTAGGAAATGCATTGGTAGTCTGTTCTATTTGTTCTAGACTCACTTTGAGCTAGGGAGATCCGGCTCGCGTCTGCTCGAGTGGATTGTCCGATAACAAATCTGGCGACCATACTGGGGAGTATAGAATCTGGTCAATAGTTGTCAATCTGAGAGTCATTTTCAGTTGATTGCTTGACACAAGCCTTTTTATTTTTTCCATTTACTTCTTGAAGTTGATTTCACCATCAGATCTTCATATTGAAGACTTTGATCTGCTTCCTCTGAGTTTATACAACTCATTCCCAAACCATTCCATGGTTCATTACTGAGAGATCTTATTCATTTTTGAATTTAGACTTCACCTGTCGCACCTGGGCAGTGGGAACAGAGCGACACTGTGTCATTTTTTGGTCTCTGTTCTTTACCTGTTAGTTACTCATCGCATCGCTTTCATTGGTAAACTGCAACATCGTCGCACTTCCTGTGTATGCAAACTACGACGTCACACTGTGGTGCGTCGATTTGTCAAATTTTGGCATGCAGGTATCTCTTCTCCATTTGACAGTCTGGACTTTGGTTTGCTGTATGAACTCTCTCTGTGCTGCAAGATCCAGCCAATGAACCCACCTATGATTTGTGTTTTGAGTGTTTGGTTTTGTTTGGATTGATTTTGGGTTCTGTTTTGGACAAGTTTGAAGACCAGTAGTAGTGGATACTCTTGTGTCCTCCACCTTCATCCGCTCACCCTTGCATTCCCTTCCTTCCATCCCTGATCCGATTATTACAATAGATCAGCTTACAGACCTCGTTTTCATTTTGTTTGAGCTTTGCTTGCTTGGTTTGCTTGTTGTTGCTTGATTTTGAGTTAAGTGTGCCTTTTAGCTTGATCGAGTGCTTGTCTTTTCTTGAGTTTTCTGAGCGTACTAGTGCTGCAAGTAGTGTTTTCTTTTCAATCATTTAGATCTGAAAGCTCAATTGCTATCAAGTTTATTCTTTGGTGCATACATGGAAAAATTAAAAAGTGCTTCTTTCCCATCATTTCTTGAGCATTATTGAAGAAAATTGTTGTGCATTGGAAAATTCTCGTTTATTTCTCGTTTATGTTTTGGGAAAAATTGAATGAATGTATGATCTATTGTGTTTTTCTCGAATTATGAATCGCTCATTTTCTTGAAAGACTCAAAGTACGCTTCAATTTTTTGCAAAATTGATTCCATGCTAAGGAAAGATAGATGCATTTTTAATTTTTGTTGCTTTGAGACCATTGAAAGTGAAATTGAAAAACTTGCATATTCCATTTCAGAATCCTCTCTTTTCATTACCTAGTGTCGTTTTGCTTTGAAAAGAAAAAGAAAAGGAAAAATGTTTTGATTTGGATAGTAGTGTTGTAATTTTTTGTGTTTCGTCGAAAAAGGAAAAGAATACTTTCGTAGTCAAGTTTTTTTTGAAATGGGATTGTGTTGCATTGAGTTTGTTTTGGAAATACTATTGGGAAAAGTTTTCTCCTTCCCATAGCTAGAATTCATTGAAAGAAAAGAATATTTCGTGCATGTAGCCAAGGATTGCATTATGCTTCTGATATGTACTCACCTCATGCATTCACCTAACTGTCCAAGATAAAATTAACGGTAGAACTAGGTAAAATTTTTAGCACCTTGTGTGTAATTTAGAGACGTGTTCTGGCGTCGTTAAGCATGGCAGCTGTTGTTATTTGCCAGCACTGTATCCCAGGGGTATTGTAGTCTTCCACAGACTTATCGGTATATCGAGCTCCTTCACGTACCCACCAAGTACCATAATCCGTACTTGTCATATATCGAAGGGTGTATCACATACTCGGTAGTATATCGGAAGGTCTCTTGTCGAACGGTTGTGTATTAGACAACACCACTACGGATTTGAGCTCCCACGTAACTTGCGTATATCAAGAGACACCACTAGGATTCCTGAAACCAACTGAGTTAACCATTTGACCGTCTTGGCAAAGCAATACACCGAGAACAACACTCAGGGAGATTAGCACGCACGTACTATCCAGGTAATCGGGTATGCAGGCAAGGGTACGGTCCCAATCCTCCTTGTCGCATCATATTGTTGGACCCTGCAGTATATCACGGTTTGCGATGCCTTGATAATCCCGTGAGGTTCCAGACTTTTGAATCCACTCTGTCACATAAGTTTGCTTGTTGCCTTAGTTTGAGTAGGTTTTTCTGGACTGCTTTTCTTATAGCATACCCTTAGGAGAAACGTTGTTTCAGCCATCCTGGATGATCATCCTGACACTTTGGTGGATTTTCCCTGGAGAATATCACGTAGGATCTTAAACTTATCACCTGAATATCCCCTTAATCTGGAGGTTATTTCGAGGGTAAGAACGGATCAGCATAACACGGTCGTAGTTACTGAAGTGGAAAACCCCACTCTAAATGTTGGAGGACTTTTGTTTCCACAAACTCCTTCGGATTCACCTGCCTCTCATCCACCGTAGGATGAAGGAGCACAAACCCCTGCTTCACAAGACCTTTCTCCTGTCATCCCGGGAGAACCTGGATCGTTGGAATGGATAAACTGACCCCAGGACGACCCTACAGTAGCTGTTGGTCCTTCAGCAGCTTACTGGACATCTTCTACAGACCACCCAGTGGCTCATTTTTCCATCTAATCCCCACCTAACAGGACTCACCTTTCGTGGTCAATTATCTCACTTTCGTTCCATGGCTGAAGAGTTTCAGTAGTCAAGTATCCAACGACGGGTTCAAGACCCATCGTTACCCCCTTACCGACCCATCCCAGATCATCCGATATCTTTTGGATCACTGAAACAATCTTCCCACCATGAGACCACTAATAAGACTAGTCAACCGTTACAAGAGTCCAATACTGCACCTCAAGTGAACCAACCTGTGGAAAGACAACAGTCTAACACACCCGTCACTACCACGGTTACTTTACCAGTTCCTCCCCCACCGCAAAATTCGAGGGGAGGGTATTCCATTCCCCCGGATTATCTTATTGGTAATGTTATTACTACGGTAGCTAGTCAACAACCTACGTTGGGAAACACCCATTTCCTAACCAGAACATAGGTGGTGGAATCCCCAACGGACCTTCCATTGGACCTTCTCAACCCGCTAGACCATCCAGCATGGGATTATCTCATGTTGGGGGGCCTTCCAATGTAACTCAGCCCTCATGGATTCAAGCATATACAAGTTCTGTTAACCCTGCACCGGCCCAATTTTATCCCGGAAACGCACCATACGGGATACCTTATCCCGGGAATCCATACACTCTATGGGGGAAACAACCTGTGTTGCAACACGGACCCCAACCGACTATCCCTCAAGTACCACCACCCCCGATCGACCCTCCCCCACCTCCTACTGGAGGCGGAGGGCCCCCACCTAACCTTGGTGGAGGTCCACCTCATTTTACCAACAATATCCCTCACCCTTCCGGCGGTGGCGGGAATGGTCCACCACCCTCTCCTGGCGGAGGCGGTGGGGGACCACCCTATCATGGTGGAGGAGGACATTTCCCTTCAGGTGGTGGAGGTGATCCACCACCCCCTCCAGGCGGAGGCGATGGAGGACCTAATTACTATGGTGGTGGCGGTGGTGGTGGAGACCCTCATCCTTCCGGCGGTGGAGGTGGTGGGGGCCCCCATCCTTCTGGCGGTGGAAGTGGTCCACCACCCCCTCTAAGCGGAGGTAGTGGTGGGCTGCCTTATTACGGTTATGGACCCCCACCTCCTCCTGGTGGTGGCAGCGGACCTCCACCCCCTCTCGGTGGTGGAGGTGGACCCCCACCTTATTGGAATGGACCACCTTATGGTGGCGAGCCCCTTACGGTCCGGGTGGCACAACCCCCTATGTCCAGTTTCCTCCTGGTACACCCTACGGTCAATTTGGTCCTTACACGCCTTATCCGTATTATCAATACGTGCAGGCTAACCCACAGCTGCCCTTCCTAACTACTTTGTACCTACCTAACCTATCCCGTTTAACCAACGATCCTATTTACCACAGATCTAACTGGCCACCAATTCCGGTGAAAATTCCATCTGATATCCCCAAATTTGATGGCAAGCCAGGTGAAGACCCTAAAAACCATGTGATGACATACCACTTATGGTGTTCATCTAATTCCTTAATGGACGATTCAATTCGTCTTAGATTGTTTCAAAGGACTCTCACCAGTTCGGCTGCCAAGTGATACATTGAGTTGCCACCTCATTCCTTTCCTGATTTTGGTTCTCTTGCCATGAAATTTTTGACACATTTCCAGCTGCCCATACAGTATGAAATTGGTACCGAGCTTTTAACCTCGCTCCTTCAAAATACCGCCACTCATATTTTGGATCATATCCACGAATGGAGAAGGAGACGACGTCTCATTAAAGCTCCTATTCCAGATCATCTCCTAGAAGACTGGTTCACCAAATCCCTCATCCCTACCATAGCAAGAGATGTTTCTATGCGAGGTGCTGTCACCGAAGAACAATCCATCGCAAGTGCCCACGTGCTAGACCTAGTCTACACTCAATCGGGCACTTTGTTTGATATTCTGCCTGACGCACCCTGTGACGTTGATGACCCTGCGAAACCACATAAGGGACTCCAAACTGATGGAATCATTGGTTCCCTTAAAACCCAGCCTGCTTCTAACACTTTTGGATCATCCAACCTTCATGGTTCCTCCCCATTATCAACTCAGGCTGGCCACAACACCACCAAATCCACCACTCCTACTCAAACTGAAGAGGTGAATTATGTCCAATCAGCTTCATCTCAGAAGTCTGGCGATAAAAAGAAGAACAAGGGGAAACCCAAAAAGTCTTCCGCCCAGCAGGAACAAAAGAGCACTCCTGACGATACCAAGCAGAAACGGAAACTAAAATATCCTTGTTTACTGTGTGGAGATGACCATTTCTCCAAAGAATGTCCCTAGAGAGACGAAGTAAAAAAATTTCTTCAGGGTAAACCAACTCCTGCAGTCCTCAATGATCTGTTTCCGACTCAGAACCAGCAGATGATTGCTCAACCCCCCCAGCCCAGGGGGAACCATCCAATACCGCGCATGTTCTCATGGTGCATAACGAGACGATCAATTTGAACACTCACTCGCGATCTTATGAACGGGTCCCTTCGAAGGAATCCACCGGAAGTAATGCTGAAAAAGCTTCTGATTCCTTAATTGATGTTACTGTACCATCAACTTCTCTCAACATTGAGAAGCCCTCCTTAGACTCGATATTGAGACCACCCAAGAGTACGATTCGAAAAGCTGTTTTCAATCCCAACGCTCAGGCAGCACAAAATTACAATATCATAGAGGACTTGACACAAGCTCCTTATGCCATGTCTACACTGGAAGTTTTGCAGAATTGTCCTAATCAACGCAAAAATCTCCTTGCAGCCATCGGTGCAGTCGACCCCGATTCCTCGAATACCATCATGTTCTGACTTGACCACTTCAAGCCGAGGCTCTCCCACCAGCTCGCATTCCATGTTTCTGCGAACATCATTGGGAAGATTGTCCATCGTACCCTTTTAGATGAAGGCACCTCCACTTCTGTCATGTCGAACGCCTGTTGGAGAGCCATTAGCTCCCTCGAATTGAATCATTCTCCCACCACGTTGAAAGCATTTGACGGGCGTGGCTTTCAACCTCATGGGCTCTTACAAGCTCTTGTAGTTGTGTTGGGTGGAAATACTGTAACCGTTAACGTGGAAGTGGTCTCGGCCCCAATAGATTATAATCTCTTGCTTGGTCGCAATTGGTTTTACGCCATGCAGGCGGTAGCCTCTTCAGTCTTCCGCATAGTACAATTTTCCCATCAAGGACGAATTGTTACTATCGACCAATTAGATTTTTGCGCACCAGACGCTACTACTCATCCTGGTGACCATGTTCCTTCCATTGGACAAATGTCAAAACAATGTGAGAGTATAGGGGTTGGCCTTTTGAAAGATTCATCTCTCATGGGCATTTTCTCGATGACGGACCCCCCTAATCATGTCGCTACGGTGAACATGATCTCCACAGAGATTTTATCTCACTCTACCGATGCTTGGCTTGTACCAGATGAAGCCACAACACACCTGCTTGGAGATATAATGCCTCTTTCACCCGCTGAACGTATTTACGAGGCTATCCAATCAGCACCGAAGGACCATTTAACAGTGATCTCTCCATCCTTTTCTCTACAACGGACGTCATCTCTACCTGATCTCTTACTTCGGACTTTTCATTCAGATGAGTCCATCATGGAAGTTATGAATGTTGACGACAGTCTGTGGGATGATCTCCACCATAGGTTATCTTTTATTCCTCCTTTGGAGTACATAGAGGACAACATCCATACCCTCTTTTCACCAGAAGTCTACCCGTTCCCTCATTCCCCCATCCTTACATGTCTTACAGACACGGAGGGAAACTTGGCCAACATTGAGCCAACCACCCCGATAGACATCTCGGTGAAACCTGGTATAGTGGAACACATTCGCATAGGCCAGAAGTGTTCCCCTAAAGAAATAGCCACTGACACGGCCTTATTCAAGCAATTTCAAGACGTATTTGCTTGGTCCTATGAGGAGATGCCTAGGATAGGTCCTATGAGGAGATGCCTAGGATAGACCTCGTGATTGTTTCTCATGAAATAAAAACCTATCCCGACATCAAACCTGTACGCTAAAATTTGCGACCGATACACCCCCGGAAGACGGCAGAGATTGAAAAACTCTTAAAGGTCGGTTTTATTTATCCTGTCCTATTGACAGATTGGGTCTCAAACGTCGTCCCTGTGAACAAAAAGAAGGGTACCATTCGTGTTTGTGTCGATTAACGGGACCTTAACCAGGCTTGTCCAAAAGACAACTACCCAACCCCCTTCATCGACCAGATTATCGACAAATTGTTCCGAAAGTGTCATCTTCTCATTTATGGATGGCTTTTATGGTTACAACCAAATTGAGATCAACCCCACCGACCAACATAAGACAGCTTTCATCTGCTCGTGGGGAACATTTGAATACTGCAAACTCCCGTTTGGCCTTAAAAATGATGGTGCCACGTTTCAGCGGGCTATGTCATATGCCTTCCATGACATTAAGGACTTTGTGGAACCTTACCTGGATGATCTCCCTGCTCATTCAAAGCAGTGTGAGTTCCACATTGATCATCTGACGGCCATTTTCCTCAGATGCAGACGGTATAATATTCGTCTAAATCCTCATAAGTGTAAGTTTTGCGTTGAGTCCGTACGCCTCTTAGGATTTATCGTTTCAAAGGATGGGATCCGCATTGATCCCTTAAAGGTGGAAGCCATCATCAACCTGCCACCCCCGACTGATGTGACGGAACTTCAAAGTCTCCAAGGGAAGGTGACTTATTTAAGATGTTTTGTTTGCAATTTTGTTGAGAAGACTCAGGGGTACATGCGATTTCTCAAGAAGGACGTCCCATTCATTTGGGACAACCAAGATCAAAAGTCCTTCGACAGTATCAAACATGCCATCACGCGTGCCCATGTGCTCCAACCGCACAATTATTATTGAGATTATATATTATATCTCGCCGCTTATTCTACCACTATCGCCATGGTTTTGGTACAGAAGGATCAAAACGTCCAGGAACATGTAATATACTATGCAAGTAAGGGTCTTGCTAACGTTGAAACTAGATATTCACATGTCGAAAAACTCGCATTCATAGCGGTCATCGTCGTCCAGAAGTTCCGGCACTATATCTTGCTCCGCACCACCACCATCATCGCAGACTCGAACCCCATGTACCACGTCCTGACACGTCAAGTGCTTGGGGGCAAGTATTCATGCGGGATCGTGATACTACAAGAATTTGATCTTCTTTTCGAGAAAGCCAAGTCAAAAAAGTCTTTGGTGTTTGCCAAGTTGATCTGTGACCTTCCCCGTCCTGATGCAAAAGTTGAGCACAATGACTCTTTTACGGATGAATCATTGTTTCTCATCAGTACGACTGATCCATGGTATGGAGATATCTCATTATATCTTCAAACCCAACGCTTCAACCTTCAACTATCTCGCGACAACCATCGTAAGATACGTCACCATGCAAAGTATTATTTAATCATCAATGATACTTTGTATCACCGTGCAATTGTTTCAATTCTTCAACGTTGTCTCACTCACGATGAGGCTGAACGCGTTCTCAATGACTGTCATGCTTGGGCATGTGGCGGTCACCTCTCTGGGATGGCTACAGCCCAGAAGATCTTGCGTGTAGGATATTTTTGGCCTACTATCTTCAAATATTGTAATGAGGCCGTAAAAAAATGTCCTCCTTGCCAACACTTCCATACGAAGAAGCGCACCCATCCTGCTCCATTACACTCGGTTATTGTTGTGGGACCCTTCGCAAAATGGGGCCTTGACTTTATGCATTGTAAGGCTACCTTGGCCAGGGGGCATAGTTACGTCACTGTAGCTGTGGATTACTTTACAAAGTGGGCCAAAGCTATGCCTACATACCAGAACGACGGCAAGACCACCGCACTCTTCATGTTCAATCATGTAATAGCATGGTTCAGAGTTCCTTAGGCAATTGTTACCGATCATGGTTCCCATTTTCAGAACCATATGGTTGATGAATTAAGCGACAGGTTGGGTTTTCACCATGAAAATTCAACACCCTACTACCCGCAGTCCAATGGACAAGTCGAGTCCATTAACAAAGTCTTGAAAACCATGGTCCAAAGGATGGTAGGTACGCATAAATCCAATTGGCATAACATGCTCTTTTCAGCATTATGGGCCTACAGAACCTCCGTTAAAACTGCCACAGGTTTCACTCCTTTCCAACTAGTCTATGGATTGGAGGTTGTCCTGCCTATAGATTGCGAAATTCCATCTCTACAACTCACTGTTGAACTTCTTCCTAAGACTACTGCTGAGGAAGAATGTCTCCTGCACTTAGAAAAACTTGACGAGTCCTGCCGAGATGCCGCTCTTGCTAATGAAGCGCACAAGAAACGCATCAAATCCCAATACGACAAGTTAGTTGAACCTCGTATCTTTAATGAGGGTGACCTGGTCCTCACTTATGATCAGAAGTATGATAAACTAGGAGCAGTAAAGTTCGAATCCATGTGGCATGGACCTTACATTGTCAAACGTGTTTTGGAGAAGGGAGCTTACGAGCTTGAAGAATATGAAGGAATCTCTTTGGGTGAACCCCTCAATGGGCTTTACCTGAAGAGATACTATGCTTAAACTCATCACGCTTAGACTTTCTTGTATATACTGTACATGGCATGTTCTTTGTGTTTTTGTGTGCTGTGACGCTTTTGTTTTTTGGTGTCTTTAGATCTTGTTTCCGCTCCTTATACCATGTTCTGTCTGCATGTACAAATGGCAACGTGCTATGGATAGGCGGACGGCACCAACCGACATACCTATAACCTTGCTTTGGCAGCCTGGTTACTATATTCCCCAATAGGTGAGCTCATTAGCTCAGGAGGAAGTTTCCTAGGGTTTGCGACCAACAATGCCACAGAGTATTAGGCAGTAATTGGAACCCTAGCTAATGCCATTTCCTTGGGTATGAACCACATTGTCATCCACATGGATTCTCAATTAGTGGTTTCCCATCTTAACCGAGTTTACGCCATCCCTGATCCCACCTTATTCCGTCTCTTTAGACGAGTACGTCTCTGGAAAGGTCATTTGAATCTGTTCAGTACCTGCACATTCCACGAGAGTTAAACATAGTTGTTGACTCGATGGCCAATTTCATTTTGGATTGGTACATCACACATGCATAATATTCATAATATGTAAAAGCATTCACAACATGTAAATAATGCAATGTATAAAAGCAAACATGTAAACAATATCACATCACTCATCATTTTAAAACACATAATGTATAAATCGCCGAGAATGTCTGTATATATATATATCGCTCAAAAGTAGAGCTGGTACAAAATTTGAAGCACGATGGCTTTCAATGATTCTCTACAAAATCTGAAGCATCGTAGCTTTTAGTAGTACAAAATCTGAGGCCTCTAAAGCTCTCAGTACAAGTATAATAGTGTCATCAGGCCTGACACCTGACCCGTACACCACCCCTAGCATGGACAACCCGTTGTCGTCGAGTGAGGAAGCAATCCACGATCCTCGCTACCTTGCAGAGTAGGGCATTGAAGCGTACGGACGCTCCAACCCCAAACCTCTGCATAGGTCTCGGTAGGTCATCTATCGCTGGCTCGGGAACCTCCACTATCAACTAGGACAAGTTCCTGTATACCTCCTCCATCTCCTCGATGGCAGCATGAGCACTTGGGGGCACAACTGCTTCCCCACCTCTGTCTCTCCTCGCCAGGAGAGAAAGTCCTACCAGCCGTACGGGTCCCACATCTGCACACACATGTTATATACTTGTCAGCATTGCATCAAAAAAATGATAAATATACAAAACTAAAAGTACAAGGGTTTTTTGTGCTCACCAATCACAAAATGTTGTTGGGCTGCATCCCAACTCTGGAGCATGTGTGATAGCAATGGGATTTGGGATCTCATCCCCTGAATCTCAAAGAACTTGAGTAAACCACAGTTCCTCAAGGCATCCACGCATTTTGGATCATTGGCAGCTTGTTCATCTTCTACTTCGTGTTCTCATTCCCGCCACTCTAAAATCATGTTGGCTTGCTAGCAACCTGCCAAGAAGGGCATTTAAACACTGTTAGATCCTACTTCAACCTCTGCAACTTCATTTTTTTGCATTAAATTTGATGTTTGGGAAGTGCATCTCTGCCGTCGCACTATACGTTTGCATACAATGCGATGTCATCGCACTTCATTCATTCAGGACTTGAGTTGAGTCGGTCTCGTCTCAGTTCCCGAAAGGGCCAACTGCGACGAGCCGAGAGCATAGTAGCCCTCCATGAATCCATCAAAAAACCCAAAAATTGAACCTAAAAACAAAATCTAATCCACTGTAAAGTTGTTGGATGAAGTATAGGCTTACCTGCTCCTGACGGTGGGTGAAATGGCGGATCGTAGATCCCGGAATCGACAAAGGAAGTTTTGGCTCCAAATTGGTACTTCTCCTCCCAAATTGGAAAATGAAACAATGAAATCTATTTTGGCCCATTTTTCTATTTATAAATAGAATGGAATATTCCTTGTCAAATATTTTGATGCTCTTGGGCCATTTATCATAGTTTTTGACCATTTTTGTCGTATTTGAGGCTATTTGACACATTTTCTAGTGTGCAGGAGTTGTAAGTAGTCTTTCGTGTCATTTCTCGTATCACAACGGTTATCACAGGTATGAACACTCCCTTGAACGTGTTGTCGTTATTTTTGCAACGGTAAGTCTGTAATTATTGCGTGATTCTCGTACTCAAGGAACTATGAGAACAAGTATCGAGTTATGATTTATCACTTTTCTGGGCTCGTTAAACTTCCACGGAAAAGGACAACCCCCGGAGTCTACCATTAAGCTCTTTTCAGGCTCTCAAAAAATGAAAAGATTGCCAAGCGAACTTGTCACGTTCACGCTTGTTAAAGTATTTGAATGGTCATCTTCTTGGTGATAGTTTACCCCTTTTTCGGACCAGGAGGCACTAATTACAAAAAAGGTATACTCCAACCAATCATGACTGGAAGAGTCCTCTCCCGCGTTGTTTTACCCTTTTTCGGGCAATGAGGCTCACTTTACGAAAAAGGACCGTTGGAGTCTTCTTTAGTTCTTTTCAGACTCTCTAATTATGAAATGACGATCGAGTTTACCTTCTATGGACTCGTTAAAATTCTCACATTGAAGGGCATGTCATGGGATGAACCCCTCCTATCCCAAGTTCGGAAAATATTTGGGATTGGACTCATCTATGAGATGAGCTATATCGATCATCTTGTTACCCTCATTAAGCTCGTAAAAAACACATGAGGCACTCATCATTCATGATGGGGAAAAAGGAAATCGTTTGTGTTACATACCTTATTAGTGGCAGTATGTAGTCGTTCTTGAACATGGAACTCATCTGCATTTGCATACAGCACTTGGATCATCCATTTGTTCTCAAGTTCCACTTATTTCCTGAGTATTATTACTCCTTTGAGTCATTCGAAGAAAATCTTCCATCATCAGTCGCTTTGATAATTTGTGTCGCACTCATCGTGTCAATATTGCCAAGTCATGCCATGCCCATGTTCAAGAATATGTCTATCATTTATCATATGTAGTCAGTACACCCGCCATCACGTCGGTCTACTCTGAGTCAGTCTTGCATGTTATTGTACCATTCGATCTACCCTATACATTTTTGTCATGTTTCGTGTCGATTGATGGGGGATTCATCATGGCCCTCCTTCGACAGATTCATCCTTGTCGACTTCAACACATCATCTGAGGATTGAATCTAGAAACCAATCGAGTACCTTGGCCCTGCATGCCTCAATGGCAGGTTACCTCGCTTTCATCATGAGTTTACATCATTGACTCTTGATTGAAAGATTTCATCTTGCGTTCGACTTCAACTCATTTGTTCACGCTTGATGATATGTACTATGATACCTTGGGAATCATTGACATCAATGGTGATCTCCCTTTCACTTGTTAACGGTTTACATCAATGGACGGTAATCAAGTGGTTTCTACCATGTTCGACATCAAGACATGTGTAATCACATGGATAGATTCGTATCATTTGCGGGTTCATCTTGAAGACCCTGGGGAGTCATGTTTTACCTAGGTTGCGACGGAGTTTGTATTGAGTTATATCACACGGATCCACACTTGTATTGGTTGTGGTTGTGTTATCATCTCATCATGGATCTACGCTTGTGTCTAATAGCCATGATTGTGTTCAATCGGTCATTACTACCATGGATCTGCAATGTATTGGTCGACAGCCATGTTGTACTTCATATGAGATTGTCAGTTCAGAGTCAGTTGTACTGCAGCAGTGTCCTTCGCCCGACAAGTCTATTGCCATTACTTTTATCAAAGCACTTCACCTTTCTATCTTCAACAGCTTCATGCTTTGGGGGCATTCTGTTACACCCAAAATCCACTCATCATAAGATTCAGTGTATACACCCCTGAAGATACATGTACTAATTAATCATCCTGGGAGGATTTGTACCCAATTGTGCTAAGTTTTGAAGGGTCGTCTCAAGATGCACACTAGCAACATGCGACGTCGCACCTTGCTCCATTACAGGGTGCGACGAAGTCAATTAGATGGAAAAAATAGCTTCTTCGGGGTCCATCTCGAAGCTTGTTGACTTGGGACCCTATCCTTGACCTCTTGGAAGAGCTAGCACTCGGTTCCTAAACCTTTGGAGAGATCCCTTAAGCCTCTCCTACCATCTCTCAACTTATCCTATCCATACCCTATCTATTTAGTCCTATATAAATGAAGCTCACTCCCATCCCAAAGGGAGGAAGGCTATGGTATCTACATGCTGGTGAAATCACTCTTAGAACATCTCCACTCACCTATTGGAGAACTCATACTTCCTTGGAAGGATATGGCAATCGGCTTTGTCGGAGAAGGGTTACAGCGTTAAGCCTTGGTTGTAGTTCTATATCTCTATTATGTACTCCTCTATTTGCAGTAATACAAATGCTTTCCACCAATATTGTTCATGTGTGTAATGATATTGAGTGGTTTACCTTCTTAACTGTTTATTTAGATCTCTTATTGTATAGATGTCTTTTACTGGTTTCTCTTGTTTCTTGTCTTAGCAGGTCTTGGAGCTTGGATCTGACGACCATGAGACGTGGAGCAGCATTCAGGAGAAAGTATTGTGAAGTGAAAGGTAAGACATCTAGTACTTGATCCTTAAGTATATCTAGGAAATGCATTGGTAGTCTGTTCTATTTGTTCTAGACTCACTTTGAGCTAGGGAGATCCGGCTCTCGTCCACTCGAGTGGATTGTCCGATAACAATTGGCATGCATCCAAAAAATGTGATCAAAATTCCTAGACAACAATCTCATGGAAATGGTTTACAAATGTGAAGAATTGGCCTAGTGGAATTGGAGCTTCAAATTTTGAGGTTGCTCTGTCATTTTTTTCTCAATATGCAAATTTGTAGCCACAAGAGAGTGCATAATTGGTTCACGTTGAAGATTTTGGGGCTTTGGTTATTGATCACACTAACTTTGTTGTTTTGAAGAATGCAAGTGATCATAATTTGTTCGTCAGTGATGTTGTACTCATTTCTATAGTTATGTTTGGAAAGAAACAACTCAACACTCTAGTGCTTTTTTGAGGGATTTTTCATTATTTCAATTATGCACACACCCTTATGCTAAAAGTACTATATAATTCACCTTTGGTTAATTATTCTACAAATACTACAACTGAGGTGGTCCAGACTTCCAATACCTATTAACTATTCTATTTCCTTGGTGCACATTATGTAGGCAAGCAATAATGCTAGGGTTCTTCATTTTGGCTCCCTTGAATGATGTAGTCTTAGTTTTTTCACAACTTGAGATGCATCATTCAAATGTTTAGTTCAACTTCATTATCTAGGCATCCTCTATGAGCTCTTGGACAATATGGAGTCAGAGGGACCTAATCCAACTTCATGATCCCACTACGTTGTCATTTATGCTATTTTACATAGCCAAATATTTAGCAACACAATGGGCATTATGCATGGGATGCTTTTGAATCATTGTTTTCCAAGTGTGTCCTCTTACAAACCATTGATTGTTGGTCCTTGTAATGAAAACCTCATGGATGATGCTCTTAAAATACTAGAGCAAAGACTAAAGAAGAATTTTATTCCTCAGTTGGGTACATCTGTTTTATTCCAAGCTTCTGTGATTTTTCCACAACAAATCCACTTGCACTAGTCATCTCAAGATTCACACCATCGTCCTCTACAGCCTCTAGATTGTCATATTGATATGTTTCAAGTGTTTTTTTATCTACCGGTTGATCAAGGAGAACAAGAATAGAGATTTGTTTATTTGGATCCACATTCTATGGAATCAATTGTCACCTTCAACCATACCACCTCTTTTAATTTGGGATAACAATGGGGAAGTCATCCACTTAAACCAAGAGGAAATGGTACGGATCCCAAGAGAGAGATATTAGAGAAGTGGAAGATTATAATTATCAATGATTCAAATAATTAATAAGTAGCTAGATTTTAATATTAAATAAAATGGTTGACACAATCAAAGTTAACTATCCCCATTTTGGATTTATCTATATAAAGGAGGCTCTAACCTTGTAAAGAGGGAAGTTTTGGAGTTAATAGAAGTCCTAATTTTGGATTCTCTATTCTTTTTATGTATTAATATTTGGTCAACAAAAAGCACAACATAAAATTAAACTATTAATTGATGATGTTCAAACTAACATAGTTTTGATTTTGATTTTGTAAATTGTGAATTAGATTTATTTTGTAAATTTTGAATTATATTAATCTTTAGATAAACTGTATAGATAGCATAAAAAACGGTCTGCCCCAGGGGAAACCAAACTAGAGTTTGAACATAGTTTTGTCACTTAAGAATATGAAGGTGCTGCTAATCGTGAAAATAATATCCATATGTCCTATATTATGCCTAACATATGTATTCTTGTTCAAAAAGAAGAACCCTGACTAAAAAGTAACTAGGCTAAGAGCCAAATCCAATGTCACCATCAGATATTGGGATTATAGGAACCTCAACAGGATAAATAGGAGTAGAGATATTTGGCTTGAGATCCACTCCAGTAGGGGCTTTAACCAAGATGTTTAACTTCTGATCCATTTTATTTAATGATTCTCTTGTAGATCATCCATTTGCAGGAGAAATTCATTTCGTTCCTCATGAATGTCCAACATCACTTTTCCAAGGAGATACATAATCATCCAAAATAGAGTGAAAGTTTTAAAGCACTTTGTTTCCCAAGAACGTGAGGCACATGTGTCTTGATCCCAGGGCGATAGGTTCTCCATCTCCTCCAACTTCACAAATTCCTTCTCCAATTTGACCCAATCCACTATTTTTCCAATTCCCTCTTGATACACATGGGAGTTTGACAAAGATACATTTTTTTTAACCATGGGGAATTGGTAACTCGTTTGGATTACCTAGGCTAGGCCCAGGTTCAAATCCAGTGGCTGCCGCTATAACCACAAGAGTATATCCAACAGCCCGCAAGCTAGGTATACCAATAACTTGTGATTCAACATGGGTCGAGATGTCTTGAATCCCACCAACACTGAACCTCTGTCCAAAGGATCAACTACCCTTCAATCCTTATCACAATGTGCCAATATCTCATTAGGTGTTTGAAGCCTAATAGGGAAAATGAAAGTTGCTCGGCCCCAAATATAACAAAGATACATTTCTCTAGGTTCCTTAGCTTCTTATAGGACACGAGAAGCATGACTACAGGAGCCTCTCATGGGGGGACATCTTCTCTCTTTTCTCACCCTGGATTCCAAGGCACTAAAGAGATAAGAAACAATGAGACCACATGCACTATATTTAAAAACATAGGTCCCCAAAATAAGAAGAGAAAGCCATGAAAGAACCAAGAGCTAGAGCTCAAGCCGATCATTATCACCACCTAAAACCTCAACCCAACTGCTGCTAATTATAGCCCATTCTTCCCTAAAACTTATTGGTATCATAAGATAGAGACCCAAGACTTTCTTGAGGATCGCCACCCTGAGTGAGTAGGAGGGAAAAATCAAAATTATGAATTTGTATACCACTCATCCTATAATCAATATCGTTATGTGCCATTTGTTTCAGGCCATCCTTATGAGCCATGTTCATAATTCCATCGATGGTGTATCTACATGGAGTTTGTACTTCAAATCCTTGTTAATATGATTCACACCAGCCATATTGGTTACCAACATCATGATCCACGATCTCCCTGTGAAAACCCTCATGGAAACCTACAGCCTCATAACACCCCTCTCGTCATAACCCAAGATGCGTTAGACACCCAACCTGGATACCATGCTCGTGGGGAGATGGTTTATCCCTTCAATGTGCATGATTCTTCTTCACATCATTTCTCCTCTCTTGCACCTCGCACCCCTAGGGGTGATTTTGATTTTGAGCATGAATGTTTCCACGGTGTTCAAACATTTTGTTTAATATTTTGGAGTTTCACTGTGTAGTGGTTTAGGAACGGTCAACGCATTTGAGTGGAAACTCCATCTATCTTCAATATCCAAATGAAGTTGATGATGGGTGGAGTGTCCACTAACGTGTTGATCATTCCAACCACTACATAGTGAAACTCCAAAAGATTAAACACAAGATTTTGATTTTGTATTAGTAAATAAAATCTATAGAATACAACTTCAAGTTTATAAGGAAATAATGGTCTCACCATAGTTTAGGAGATCTATACCAACCACTTACAATTTGTCTATCACTATGATTTATAAACCACTCACGATTTACTCATAATAATTCTGATAACATGGAGCAATGCCCATATCAACACACTACAAAGGATGGTGAATGATGAAATTCATTAGTTAATTGTTTTGTGTTGTTAAAAAATACATAACCTAACCATATCAATGTGTACTCATAGGAGCATGTAGCATACTTATACACGACCTTAGTATAGGCTCCACTAATTTCCATATTTCACCTTCTTTCAAATATTTACCTAGTGTCGAGAATTAGTTTTCAAAGTAGCTTCCAAACTCTACCATAACATGTTGGATCAACCCTCATTGAAGGCTCTATTGATTGCACACATTTAAATTTTTTGAGCTTTGAACCTCTACCAAGTGTTGATGGAGCGTCCAAACCTAGCTCATCTACCAGATCAAATATAGGCTCTATTAATTACAATTAGTTCCCAAATTATCTATGTTAATGATATCGAGAAAAACAAGCAGGAAAATAAAACTAAGATATTTTTATTGATAGGGAATATAAAGAAAGATTTAAAATTTTAACCTACTCTAGTAGCTCACAAGTGTGCAAATCATATAAACCCATTGATAAAAATTAAAGAATATGTCAAAGAAGATTATACATATTCCCAACTTGTTATCATTGGAACATAAAGGGGACTAAAGAGTAAAAAATGTATTGTGTATTTCAAAATTGTCTTTTCATTGAAGTTCACATTAGGGTTGACCTTTCGAGGATGACATGAGTAAAACATGTTGCCTCATTGTCATATTTTGATAGATCAATCTTAAAAAAATGCATCTTTTAAGGCTTCCACTTGCAAATGGAAATAGGTGCATTGCCTAAGAAAGCATAAGGGATTGCCACATAAGGTGAAATGCTAGACATTGGTTGATGGATGAATGGATGAAGTGGTGAACCATTCCATGTTGCCTTTATGTGAGTTGGGATGCCTTGGGAACACAATCAAAATGTGTAAGTATAAGGGGTTGAGCATTTCCTTAGTCGATGAATATGTTGCTTCGGATGCACTTGATGGACATAGTCGAGCACACTTGATTGGGTGCACTTTCTAGCCGCACTTGTGGGGTGTACTTAGGAACACTTATTGGGCGCACTTGTTGGGATCACTTGCTAGGAACAATTGATGAGTGCACTTGTTGGACACATTGGTTGACCCAGATTTATGTGAGAACGAAATGAAAGAACAGATATAGAACCACATACACAAATATATTGCAAGGAACAAAGTGACATAGTAAACACAAATTCTATTAAATGGCAGATATAGAACATACTATAAAATAAAGCAGCTAGAATGGTGGTAGCTTACCTCTGAGAAGAGATTTGATGACTACGCTCATTCATGACAAGTTGAATACAAAAAGAGGCTGAAGGATCCTATTTATCATAAGCACGAGAGAAAGAACCCTAAACATCCAAAAACATAACCCTATGAGGTGAACCATCATAACGTTTGTAGCCCCAAGGTGGTTAGTTGAACAGTCAACTTCCCAAGGTCATAACATTTGCATACAATCTCTATTTGAGGTGCTCGGTAGACCATTGGAAAGAACTAACTAAGGAGTACAATAGTGGATCAGGACCAAACAAGAGCCCAAGGCTATCATTTGGGCCACTATGATCCCAAAAAAATCATTTAGGGCCTCAAAAAAACCTTGGAAGAAAAACCATAGAAAAACTACTAGAAAATTGCTAACATTGAAATCGTTTTGAGCCAGTGGAATAGGTGGGTAGCCACCGATATCCATCTAGATCAATCCTCCCCTATTAGTAAGAAATGGTCTCCACTGCATTGTGTGCCCTGATCAAATGGGGAAACTTCTATTGAAATTGACTCTTGTTGATCCACTTGCCTTGGTGGAGTAGCTGCCATGCTTGAACAACCCGATATAGTTGGATATTCTGCTAGCGGGTGCCCTTAACCTATGTGTCCACGATCTGATTAGTGGTATCCCATTCCATGTAGTCAGAGTTAAGATATGTAGGTGTCAACTACTCTGCCACCTTCGATGTGTCCATCATTGGGCTAAAATATGGGCGAAGGAGCTCCACATTAAATATTGGGTGTAGGCCAAGGAATGGAGGAATCCTTAATTTGAAGGCATTCTCACCGACTGCCTTGGTTGATGGTGTACAACCCATATCGAATTCAACGAATCTTGTGATGGGGTCCATTGAGCCTCTCTTTCTACAAATGCAAACAAAGATTGTCACTCACTTGGAACTTGCGTGGAACCTAATGTTAGTCATGCCGTTGGTTGTACTTGGTATTGGATTTTTCCAAAATGTCATGGACTTGTTAGCGGATGTGCCGGATTCATTCAAAAAATATAGTGGCCTTATCAACCTCAGTTTGAGCATGGGAATATTCCTCCTATGTGGATGCAATGGGAAATTTAGATCAATTGGGGCCAATGGTTGGAACCCCACACACATGAAAAGGGTTGTGGCTGATAGAGATATGAAGGGCTCTATTATAGCTATGCTGAACATATGGAAGACTCTCATCCCATGTGTAGGCATGTTAAGAATTGTACATTCTCATAATATGCACAACCATATGGTTGAATACCTCTCTATGTCCATTGTTTTCGGGGTGGAAGGCGGTCGATTTGGTGATCTTGGTATCCATCAATGACCATAGGTTGGACTAGAAGGTGCTTAGAAACCTATTGTCCCTATCTAAAATGATAGTATGTGGCATCCCGAAATGAACCCAAAAATGCTCGAATAAGAGCTTAGCAGTGGCTTCGACGGATATGCTCTTCATACAAGTTGTCAGAATGGCCATCTTAGAGACGCAATCCATGACCAAAAAAACACAGTCATTACCATGCTTGGTTGAAGGTAGTCCTAACATGTAATCCATGGAGATGGATTCCCATGGCCCATTGGGAGTATGAAGAGGGGTGTGCAACCCCTTCTTCTTAGTCGCGGGTTTCGCTATGGTGCATGAAGTGCATGATCTGATGAATTTGTTGAAATAGGGTCAAAGCTTGGGACAATAAAAATACTTCTGCAACACCACCACTGTCTTTTTGGTTCCAAATTTCCCTACCACCCAGTTGTAATGTGCTTTCCAAATCATCTACGCATGCTCACTTGAAGGAACACAGATATGGACCAGGTGGAATAACAATCCTTCTTGGATATGAAAGTATGCCAGTGGTGTGCCTGTACATAGTGCTTGATAGGTGGAACAAATTTGGGATCAATGTCATATAGTTGAGGCCACCCGGAGGTCTCATGGACACAAGAGTTTAGCACTGTGGTCAAGGCTACTATTGGAGGTCGACTAATGAAATCAATGATTCGAATGGTGCTTCCCTTCTTATATTTAATGTTCAGGTGGAATTGTTGCAAGTATGTGGATCACTTTTGGTGATGGTCATTCTGTAACTTTCCTTGTGTTTACATGAACTACACGGGCTTGTAATTAGTCTAGATGATCGTCCCTTTTCTTAGGATGTAATTCTTCCATTAGCAGCAGGCTTGGACAATGGAATACATTTCCTTGTCATAGGTGGGGTACTTACAGACTACATATGAAAGCGCCTCACCGTGATATGCCACTAGATGGGCATGCCGAGTGAGGACTGCACCAACAAAATAGTCCAAAGCATCTATCTCAATTTCAAAGGGATGTTGCATATATGGTAAAGTAAGGATGGGCGCTAAACATAACCACTGCTTCAATTCCTCATACACTTTTTATTGTGGCTTAGACCATACAAAATTCACCTTATACCCACCTTTGGCCACTTGGATAAGGGCCCAAGCAATATTAGAGAATCCTAACAAAAACCTGCAATAGAAGTTGCCAAGGTCTAGGAAGATGGGAATCTCTATGAGAGTTGTCAGGGTGGACCAATGTCAGGGTGGACCAATCGTGAATGGCTTGTATTTTGCCCAGATCCACATGCACACCATGTTATTCCATGATGTATCCCAAATACTGAATCCTCTCCATGCCAAATGAGCACTTTTCTATATTGGCATATAACTTGTGTTGTCCCAGGGTGTTGAGGACCCGATGGATATGCTGCAAATGTTCTGCCCTTGTTCTGTTGTAGATGAGGATATCATCTAGATATACGACCAAAAAATAATTGGTTAATGGATGGATAATATTGTCCATCATCCTCATGAAATTTGTCGAAAAATTAGTCAACCGAAAGGCATGACCAACCACTCAAAAATTCCTTCTTGATATTTGAAGGAAGTATTCCAAACATCGATTTGTTCAATTGTAATGATACCTAGAATTCAGATCAATCTTACTGAAATATTTGGCACCCTTGAGTTGGTTAAGAAGATCATCAATCCGGGGAATGGGATAGTGATTCCAGACTGTGATTTTTTTTAGAGCTCTATAATCAATTAGAGTTGCCATGTCCCATATTTCTTTTGTACCAACACAATTGGACTCCCACAAGGTGAGGAGTCAGGTCGAATATTCCCTTTTTGTATTAATTCTTGAATCCAACGTTTGATTTCTTCATTTTCCATGAGGGAATTCCTATATACCATCCCATTAGGTAAAGGTTCTCTGGGTATCAAATCGATGAAATGCTTTAACTGACAATGCACTGGTACCCTGGAAAGTGTGGTGAATATGTCTCTGTATGCTTACATGATATTGTCCACTTATTTCTATTGTGTAGAGGGATCCCATGTAGAGGCAGTGGATTTTGTTGTGATCTTCTGCTCACCCTTAGAATGAATCATGAAGAGGAAAAATTTCTCGGTCTGGGAGATTACCTTCATGCACTGCTTAGTTGTAATGAGAGACATTATAGTGCTGGGAATTGTCTTTTGTATCATGTAGAGTTGCTTTCCCAAAGTAACAATGACACTACAAGGCCTAGATTCATACACAACATGACGTTTCCACATATATGGTTTTCCTAAAAGAACATAAAAAAATTGAAATGGGTAAACATCACACATTACCTCATGTTTGAAGGGCTTAACGCCATAGGTTAGTTGGCATTGTTGACAGACGTGGATGTCTCATCCCTAGATGATCCACCCAATGTTGTAGTTTTGCAGGCATGGTGTCCTTGGCAACTTCAACCGATTGATGACCTCTATCAAAATCAAGTTATTTTGGATTCCATTTTCAAAAATGAAATGTAGCATAGTTCCTTTGATCCACATCTGTGAGTGGAAAATGCATTCTCCTTCCTCCATCTCCTCTAGATCATTGGCCTGGACCTTTGTGGCAGCGATGGTAACACTGGGTTCTACATCGATGATCCTCTTTCCCTTGTCTGCGATTGATATGTTGGGTGACATCAAAGTTGAAACCAATATCTAACTCTGAATCCTTGATCTCAGCCACCAATGACTGCTTTGAGCAAAATTCATCAGTGTTGTGCTAGGGGCTCTTATGGAATTCGCACCATTTCCCACGGGTGTGGTGTCGATGGAAACTTCAACCGTTTGATGACCTCTATCAAAATCATGTTATTTTGGATTCCATTGTTAACAATGAAATGTAGCGTAGTTCCTTTGACCCACATCTGTGAGTGGAAAAGGCATTCTCCTTCCTCCATCTCCTCTGGATCATCGGGCTGGACCTTCGTGGCAGCGATGGTACCACTGGTTTCTACATCGATGATCCTCTTTCCCTTGTCTGCAATTGGGATGCTAGGTAACATCAGAGTTGAAACTGATATCTAACTTTAAAGCCTTGATCTCAGCCATCAATGACTGCTTTGAGAAAAAATAATTAGTGTTTTGCTAGGGGCTCTTATGGAATTTTCACCATTTCCCAGTGTCCTTCATTGTCTTTCCGTTACCCTTCTTTTCTTTTGATTTGGACTAGTTGTCCTATGAATGGTTTTCCTTACTCTTTCCTTTGTTCTACGACCAAGGGTTTCCCTTTCCTTGCTTCTATGATAGATTCACACACCGAAACTCTTGCTTATTCTTCTGCTTGAATTTTTGCTCGATTTTGACAACATATTGATAACCAATGCCTATTGATGAGATCTCCAGGAAATCCATTTCGCTTCAGATGTAC
This sequence comes from Larix kaempferi, assembly GCA_027924585.1. Taxonomy (NCBI): domain Eukaryota; kingdom Viridiplantae; phylum Streptophyta; class Pinopsida; order Pinales; family Pinaceae; genus Larix; species Larix kaempferi. The sequence goes on from BSBM01000936.1 coordinate 11,880,087, forward strand.
CTATGCAAGACACTACAATATTTTAAAACCAGGTGTTGCTCGGAGTCCCTAATACTGAGCTTTGTGCGCAAGGTATGGAAGCTGTTAGTGTACTCCGACACCTTTTGGTCCCTCTCCTGTCACAAAGTGGTCCATTTTGTGCATTGTTCTTCATAGCTACCAAAATTATAATATTTCTTCTTGAGGGATTACATAAAATATTTCCAGGTGGACTCAACCCCAAAAATATCAATCATGTCCGTGGCATTTTTCTCACAATAAGTGTCCCACCAATATTTCACATGGGGCACCACCTTAAGGAGTGGAAATACGATCTTTTTTGTATTAGAGAAATTGTGGACAAAGAATTATCCCTCTAGAAAACTCAACCATTTATCTAGGGCATTAATGTCTACTGACCTTTAAATACATGAATATTGAATTTAACTTGTAGCTTGAAGGGTGTGGCTCCTCCGAAGTGACTGCTTCTTCTTGACGATCCCTCTAATGTTGTCAGCATTCGTCAAAGGATTGGGGTGAAACAATCCATCATCTCATTCTTCTGTCATGCGAGGGATTCCTCGAGCAACATTTTGATAGGATCTCTTGCTCTGTCATCCTTTTTCCTCGGCCATGGGGGGTGGTTTGGACTATCGAGGGCGATCTTACTCAAGATGAACTAGTTCAATACCGAACTGTTTATATTTTGACCTCGTCGGGGACATGCATGGAGAACGAAATGAAGGAACAACTATAGAACCAAATACATAGATATATTGCAAGGAACATGGTGACAAGGTAAACACAAATTCTATTAAATGGCGGAAATATAACAATCTATAAAATAAAGCAGCTAGTATGGTGGTAGCTTATCTCTAAGAAGAGATGTTATGACTACGCTCATTCATGAAAATATCAATACAAAAAGAGGCCGAAAGGGCCTATTTATCATAATAATGAGGGAAAGAACCCTAAACATCCAGAAACCTAACCCTAGGAGATGAACCATCATAAAGTTTGTGGCCACAAGGTGGTTAGTTGAACAATCAACTTCCCGAGGTTATAACGTTTGCATACAATGTCCATTTGGGGAACTCGATAGACCATTGGAAATATCTAGACGAGGAGTACAATAGTGTATTGGGCCCAAATGAGAGCCTGCAACTATCAATGGGCTGATGCAAGCCAAAAAAACATTGTTTATCACCTCAAAATGGCCTTGGAAGTTCAAGAGCTGAAACGTTATAGAAAAACTACTAGAAAATTGCCAACATGGAAAATTGTTTTGAGCCAATGGAAAAGGTGGGTGGACATCGATATCCATATAGATCATTGGTACACACAAACGATTGACAAACAAAGACATTGAAGGAAACAAATATGGAATAATGGCACTTGGGTCCACCTTGGATGCCTCAATAACGTTAAGGAATCAATCAAGAAGTCTTTCAAGAAGAGTGAAAAGTGTTATGTGATTGTGCTAAGACTGGAGCTAACAAAAAAATATGAATTTGGCATTGGAAAAGTGAAAGAGAATAAAAAAAGACTAGCAAGAGGAAATATTGTAGTTGCTTCAAGGTTTGGATTGACCGTTCCTATATATGCAGGAGTGCCTTTTATAATCATAGCTTGATTTTTAAACATTTCAATTCGTTATCCTATCATGGGAGGTTGGCTAGTTGAAACTCTTTAACACATGATTTGATGGTGGTCCGGACTTTGGATAGCTGGTTTTGGGTGGTCTCTTTTGAATTTAATGCTCATAATGATCGCATGCTCAGGAAAGATGGGAACAATTTTGGCATGTGTAAAGGAATTGTCTCTTTTATTTTGGTTTTCATACTCCACTCTCATCTTCGAATTTTCCTCAACAGCAGAGAGAGATCCATCTTTTTGGTTTTCATCCCTGGAGTGGTGGAGCTTTATGTGAGACCTTTTTCCACCTCCCCTTCTCCGGGAGTGTGGTTTTTGTCTATATCCAATGCCTAGTTTTGTGAGTGGGATTATGGAAATTGTCTCTTTGAACTGCTATCTTTGGTTTGGAGAGTTTGGGATGCTGGCACAAATCAGGTGAGAAGCACAATCTATGTTAATGAGTTTCTTGAATGTTATATTTCAGTGATGAATGTTAGTTTATTCTATTATAATGTGGCTTTTGAGGGATGTAGTGATGTTTATTATACATAATTGGTCTAATCTTGCCAAAGATAAGCCTTTATTAGTTTGAGACACTTTGGTATGTTTCAAAGCAAACAATTTTCATGGTTTGGTGGACAGGAATAATTTGAGTCCTGTTTTCAAAGCTTGGGATTGTGGGTTTGTGAATGTCTATGCTTGTGGGGATTCTTCTTTTTTCGTTAGTTGTATGGGTTTGTTCAGATCTTCTAAGGATTTTGGTTTGATTCCTTTAGAGAATAGTCTCTTCTCTGAGCCCTTTAGTGGTTCACTCTTTGAGAATCTGGTGTAAGGGGGTATACATAGTCTTTCTGAAAATATTGGGCATCGGGATCTCTATAATATTTTAGGGTGGATTTTTTATTCTATTATTAAGAAAATGGATGTAGAGAATATATTGGACGAGCTTTCAAGCTGAATTTTCTCCTTGCAGGCCAACATTTCCGATTTCCAATCTCGAGTTAGAGGGATGAGGTCTTAGGTGGAGGGTTTAATCTCGACAGTCCATTATATCACCTCACATATCTCAGTCATGGAATCTCGTATAGATGATATTGAGAAAAAAATTCATTGTATTACTGATTATACTTCTAGTCTTTATGCTTGTTTAGATGGTTTTGACGGGGTTGTCCGATTGTGTGACGACTAGTTAAAAGAAATTTCTAAAACAGTTTTGAAGCATGTCGATCTTTTGGTTGGAAAGGACTCCAGTATTGGTGAAAATTTTGAAGATAAGAATTTTGATGATTCTGTCATACAACCTCATGTGGTTAGCAAGTCTAGCTTTGAAGACGAAGATTCTCATAAAGATAGTCTTATAAGATCTGAAGCTACCCTTGAAGAAAAGTTGGGCACTCATGATGTGGATATGGATGAACATGTGAAAGCTTCTCATAATTTAGAGGGTGGTTCTCTCGAGGATGAGGATAGAATTTATGAGTAAATTCAATCTTTAGCTCAAGATGTTCATATATCATAAAGTGATACTAGCTCTTAGTTTGAACTCTCTGTTATGTATTTTTCCATTTTTCTTTCAAGATGTTTTGTAAGATCTACAGTAGTTTGGGAATATTTTTTTTGGTATAATTTTATCTTTTGGATGACTGTAATTAAGATTATCTCAGTCATAGATCCTCAGAAACTCTGGTTAGGAAATTTTTTTACTATTTCGCTAATTTTTTCCAGCCCTTTTCAATACAAAATCAACCATTTCCACTTTAAAAAATGTATAAAATGCCCAGGAAACACAAAGTCATCTTAGGAGCTGATAAATATGTAGAGTCAATATGAATATGTCCAATAGTTAAGGATTCCTTCAAATCCAATTTAGCAACCCCATAAATAATTGCAATAACTACATAATCAATTCCATTGATCTCTAATTTTGATTGGGCATCCAAAGGAAGAGATTTACTAGCTATTACAACTCTATGGTTCATCAAAACAAAGAACAAAGTCCAACATTACTCTATTATATTCACATCTCTTTGGTTCGTCCATTCTCTCCACTCATTGGAAACCGTTAATTAAACTCTTAGCTCTTAATTAACACAGTGAATAAAACTAATGCAGAAATAAATTACACACAACAAAGATGCACTTAAACACATTATTTACCCTAGAAACCCAAATGGGAAAGCCAACATCAATGGTTTCTCATTCTTTTATTCCAACAAAATCCGATTATAATGTAGCTTTGGGCTCTTTAGCGTCCTTTGTGCCTCCTCTCTTTGACCAAAATACCATTTGTGAGTGAATATGCTAGAGGAAATAGGGAGATTTTGGGTAATGGGAAGGGCAATAGGAATGACCTTTCGTTTTACATTCCCCATCCTTTCTCTCCTATTTCATTTTTCTTTTTACATTTAATTATTTATTTTTCTCTCTTGTCTTATTACTTTGCAATGCCTTATCTTTTAGGACTTACTAACCTTCATTAAATATTGAATTACATTTGGGTAATGAGGCTTACAACTATTTCCTTTGTGTTTGAATCCATTTTTTATAACCCTAGAATTGAGTATTTACTTGGACTGCCATGCATTGAACAAGCATACCATCAAGAACCAATACCCATTACCTTTGGAAACAAATTGCTTTGACAAGTTGGCTAAGGCCAAGGTCTTCTCAAATCTGGAATTGAGGCATGGATACTACCAAGGATTGTAGAAGGAGACGAGCCAATGATAACTTGTGTAGCAAGGTATTGCAACTTTGAGTTTCTTGTTATGCCTTTTTGGTTGTGCAACACCCTGGCTAACTTTTGCACCTTGATGAACGATATGTTCAAATAGCTATTGGACAAGCCAATGGTTGTATATCTATATTGCATTATGTTGTTCAATGAGAACAATATGGAATACCATAAGAGGCATTTGATAAAATTCTTTGAGGTGTTGAGGAATAATCAATTGTACTTGAATAATTCCAAGTGTCTTTAGGAAAACCAAAATTCCATTCTTGGGCCATTAGATTGGACAAGGATGCATCTACATGGATTTTTCTAAGACAAGGGTAATTGATGATTGTGAGGAACCCAAAACAATTCATGAGGTAAGAAGTTTCATTGGATTGACTAACTATTACCATAGATTTGTTGAATGGTACTCTCATATTTCAACACCATGCTTATTGATTTGTTAAATAATAATAGACAAGGAAGAGTTGGGAAACATTTTGTGAATTAAAGCACACACTTGTGAAAACACGTATGCTAAGTTTGCCAGACATTGAGTAGTCATTTGAGGTGCAAATGGACGCCTTAGACTTTTCCATTGGAGGATTTTTATCATAGGAAGGTCATATAGTGGCCCATGAGAGAAAATGCTATAGGATGATTATAGGAGGTACCATGTTCATGAAAAATAGGTGACCACAATTGTGCATTTCCTACAAGTATAAAGGCAATACTTGCTAAGCAAGTAGTTCCTTATGAATACAAATAATGTGGCAACGTGTTACTTTTCCACTCAACTGAAGTTGTCACCTAAGTAAGAATGGTGGTAAGACTTCTTTCAAGGGTTAGACATGACCATTACGTACCGACTATGTAGGATAAGTGTAGCAACATATTTCTTAATTATGAAGGTGCAACTTGCAATCTTAGAAGATGATGAGTTATCGATGCTCATGGGAAACATGCATAAGTATTTATAGACTTGTAAGAGAAGATCAAGGGGGAATTGTAAAAGATCACATAGATTTGAACATCATGAAGTAGGTGAAGGAAGGAAAGACAAGGAATTTTTGGGTGGATAACATATTGTTGTATTTTTCTAATCTCACAGGTATTCATAATACATCTAATATTTGGAAGGAAATCTTAAGGGAGTGCCATATTCACTTTGGGTTATCTACCTAGGATAGTGAAGGACAATAGCATTGTTAGAAAGAGGTTACTATTGGGAGTGGATGTGCAAGGATGTGGAAGAGTATATCAAGAATTGTCTTGCATGCTAACAAGACAAGGTAGAAACCAGAATGTAAGCTGGTCCACTAGAACCTTTGTCAGTATTGAGAGACATTGGGCAAGTGTCTACATGGACTTCATCACTCAACTTTTGATTTCGTAGGGTTAAAAAGGGATTTTGGTGGTTGTTAATTGATTTTCCAAGTATGCCATATTTGTTCCAATGAAAGAAACCTGTGTAAAGGGAGAGGTTGCAAAGATGTTCTTTAAAATGTTGTGAAGTATTGGGGTCTCTCATTGAGCATTGTGTTGGATAGAGATACAAGGTTCACATGCCAGTTTTGGATAGAGTTGTTCAAACTTGATGAAACTAATATGTCGATCAGTTTGAGTTATCATTAACAGACTAATGGGTAGAAATAATTATCAATGAGCTTTTGGAGGGTTACCTAAGGCATTTTCTTCATGAAGACCATTCAAACTAGCCAAATTTGTTGGATGCAACCCAATTTAGCTACAACATGTAGCCTAGAGTTCTATGATAGGATATGATCCATTTGAGTTGGAAAATGGACAATGAATCTCCACACAATTATGCAAGGCTACTATGGACACAATTGGGGTTCATGAGGGATGGCATGATGGATTGGAGATGTCTCGTATTTTGCTGACAAATGCAACAAAAAAGGATGAAGCATTGCGTAAATCATGACAAAAGGGAAGTAGAATTTCAAGTAGAATACTTGGTCTTGATTAAGTTGGGAAAAGAACAATTTAATCCACCAACTTGCATATCCAGTGCTTTTTTGTGATAGTTTGAATAATCAAGTATTGTCGGAACACATGAGAAATCACCATTCATTTTTCCATATCAATCAATTTAATATTTGTAGGATTGATGAAGGTGAGCTTTGCAAACTTTTTCCATCTCGAGCCCCTACGTTAGATGCATACAGACTAGAGCTAGAAGAATACAATCTCATAGCACATATGAATGCATAATTCAACAAAAATTAAAGATGGGAGTACTTTGTCAATTGGAAGAACATACATGAAGAGGAGAATAGTTCTGAAAGGAAGGAAGCGATGTGGTAGTACAAAGACAATATCTGAGAGTTCAAGAAGTGAAAACTTAGGGAACTTAGACAAGCATTGGTTATATTTTGCATGGGACAACAAGAAGTTTAGCAGGGGGTGGTGTAAGGCCTTTTCCTGTAGACTGTAGTAGGTGCGCTCCCCAAGCAAGCATGGAGAATTTCCACAAAAAGTTGTGATGCTAGAAATTACGTGTCAGATCAATGGATAGTGTGGGGCATAGTTCCATGTTACATTTATATGCATTGGGATGCCTTGGGTACATGATTTAGATGTTTGGACCTAAGGTTGGGTTGAGAATCTCGTTAGTAAATGAATATGTGGCTTCAAACACACTTGACTAGGTGCACTTAACAGACACACTTTGTCACACTTGAATAGGTACATTTGTTGGGTGCACTTGGGTGCACTTTCCAAGTGCGCTTGTTAGGTGCACTTGGGAACACTTTTTGAGTGTGCTTGTCAAGTGAATTTGGGCACACCTTCTAATTGCACCTACCAGATGCACTTGGTGGGTGCACTTGTAGACGTAAAATTTCAATGAACAGATACCGAAGGAAGCAAAGATGGACAAATGACACTTAGGTCTACCTTGGAATCAGAGTGTTCCACATGCCACCTTAGAATAATGCTAATGCAAGGCAAGTCAAATATAAAAGGAGGATGCCTCAAGAGAGCTAAGGCATCAAGCAAGAAATCATTCAAGAAGAGTGCAAAGTGTTATGTAATTGTGCTAAGACTAGGGCTAACACAATATGATGAATTTGGCTCTAGCTTAGTCAAAGAGAAGAAGATAGAACATGTAGGCGATAGGCCTGCAATTGGTTCTAGGATTGGATTAAGAGTTATTGTAGGCAAGAGAGCCTTTGGTAATCATATTCTGCAAAAAATCTACAACCACTTAAACTAGCTCATTTGTTATGCGTTGTAGCATTCGTCATATAAAAATATATTAAGGCATCCACCTTGGCTTCCACTTATACATATGTGTTGTGCTTGCTTTACTTGGATGACTATTTTTATGTGTTTTGTGATGCATTGTGTTGCTAACTATTATAGTATTGTATATCTAGAAAATATATTTTTATTTTTGAACTCAATGTTTTAATCTGTACTCTAGGATCATCTTCGGGAGACATGTAAACCTAATCTAGATGACTAGCCATTCCTCCTTATAAATAGTGCAATGTGGAAAGAAACTTATAGGTTTACAAGTCGGCTTGAAGTCTAGAAAAATTAGTTTTAATTTTTTTTAAGATTGTTGAGTTTGGCATGTTTTCTGAAGTGTGCAAAATTGGTCTCCAAGTTTCACTAAGTTTTGTGCCCTCATCTCTATTAATTCCTCCTTGGTTCATTTTGATTTGTATATTTTCTCTTACCTTCCTTCTTGTTAGGCTATCCTCTTTTGCAATGATAGTTGACTTCTCTAAGAAAATTTGATGCTTAGTTAAATGTGAGTGTTATGCTAAGGCTGATTTGTTGAATCTATCATGTATTAAGTCTATCCCATGTTCCTTTAGTCTTACTTCCAACGATCTTCCTATTTCACCAATATACACTTTTTTGCATGAACACGGTATGGAGTAAACTCCTTTGTGTAAGCCAAGTTTAACTAGGTCCTTAAGGGAGTCCACCATGTTCCAGATAGTGTTGGGAGGTGTGAAAGTGACCTTAATATCTCTTTTTCTTAGGATCTTGGCTAGTTTGTTGGTGGTTCCCTTTATGTAAAGAAGGGGTACATTTCTTCATTCATTATTATCATCTTATTTATTCTTGTTTTGTGGTCCTTTGGAATTGATGATGGCTCTATTGAATTGTTCATTGTTGTAGACATTATTTTCAAAATCTTATGACAAGTGTTTGATTTCCTGCTTTAAGTGCTATTTATCATATATTCTTAGTGCTCTGGTTACCAAGGTTCTTATTATGCTAGTTTTTTTTATGTGGGGGAATGATGAGAGTTAGCATGAAGATATATTTCAGTGTGTGTTTTCTTCATGTGCACCTGGAGAGTGATTGAGCTATCCTTCTTTTTATAGATTAGTATGTCGAGAAAATGAATCTTCTTGTCTTTCTCAATCTCCATTGTGACCTTTCTTCTATTGTTTAAGCTATTGCGGTGTTCAAAGAAAGTGTCAAGGTTGTATCTTCCATGTGGCCAAACTACATCTATGCCATCTATGTAAATTTTACACCTTTTTGGTTTGAGGGAAAATTATTCTATGTTTTTTTTCTCAAATGTCTCCATGTAGAGATTCACGGTGATTGGGGAGAGGGGGGAACCCATTGCCACACCTTCCACCTTCTCATGAAATTGGTTATGGAACGTAAAATAAGTGGATCACCAAAGGCATACCTCAACCAATTTTTCCATGTTATTGTCTATGAGTTCCTTTATGGTGTCAATTGCCTCCATGAAAAAGTGTATATGTGAATGTGATTGGTCGAAAGGAAGGTGGTACTAACAAGATATTGGTAGTTAAGATTGTCAAATGAGATTGATTGGTAAAAGTGTAAATCACCATATCGAGTGAGATTGATTAGTAAGAGTGTAAATTACCATGTGGGAAAACAAAAGAAATAAAAAGATCGGTGCATCTACATTCTACAAAGATGAAGTCCCACTTATTAAACATGGACATGGGTTGTGTGAGAAGAACAAGCTAGCATATCCTCTAAATCTGATGATACCAATGTGAACATTAACCAACTGCTTTTAGAAGTAATTTCTTGAACCATGTTTACTATTAGCATGACTAGTGCATAGGAATCAAAGAACCATATTCACTTATGTTATTAATAATAATAACAAATAGCTCTTCACCTTAAATTGTAATAAGAATGCTCATCCCATGGCCTCATTATCGTTGAACAATTATTCAATGATTTGATTCCTTATTGTGTGATCTAAGGCGGGTAAAGAAGAAAATCATATATGCACAATACACTATCCCATGACTACCATTGTGACATTTGCAATTGCAGTTGACTAGTGTAGTGGTGATTAGGGATTGGTTGTCGAATGAGGGGGATTTGAAGTGGGATACTTTGTAGTTTTCAATGAAGAGGTTGGAAATGACGTAATTGGATCCACCACCCATCAAGGGCATGGCCATTCCCATCTTGACCAGGCTCTTGTATTGACTCCATATGTTTGTCCAACCATTATGGTCACATATGCACTAAGAGAGTGGGACTTGAAGTTGATCTCCAAATGAATGAAGCATTGGTTTATGATGTTTCCATAGTTATGTACTTGGAAACCTTGATGATTAATGGGTGTCATGGTCTTAAATTTGTTCTCCACTTGAACCAATATTTCATTTGTGTGGTTAAAGTGATATATCTTAAGGAACTTAACAATTAGTGATGCCCATGTTGACCCCTATTCGGGAGGAAGAATGATAGGTTGGCTAGCTAAGGCCATGGTCACCTAGTCCACTAAATCTTGACATGTGCTCACCTTTTTATGATCCATAAATGTAGGACTCATATGCCTCATGTATCACAAACGCAAATCTTATGCATAAATGAAATTTGATCTCAACTTTGAATTATGCAGAGGTCTTTGTATCCAATATTTATTTCAAGGATTTTGTTCTCAATGCAATTTTGAGTGCAAACTTCTCTGCTCCCTGTTCTCTAGCAAGCATGAAACGATGGTTCTATTTGTTAGCTTTGTAATGCCAAGGCAAATACCAATAGTGTGAAAAAAATTGCACTTTGTCAATTTCAAAATAGAATGGTACTTTGTTGTGCAATATGACAATTAATAACACATTGTTGCTTTATTAAAATTCAATTCTTATTTGCAATTTAATATCCAACTGAGATTAGTTCTTTCAAGATGAACAAGAATTAGTCACCATCATGGTTTTGATTCTAGCATCGTCATTGATGAATTGTAGTCCATTTCCAAATGTCCAACAATTAGGCAACACTACCCAACCTATGGTGCCAACTATTTAATGAAGCTTGTTGGTGTAAAACATTCCACAGCCATATTCTTATCAATCAAATGAAATAACAATGGTGTTTAATGTTCCATGAATTGATAACCATCACAAGGAACATGCTATTGCTTAGCAATAGAACAACGCTAGTCAATTAATACATCTTTCATGCTTCTCATTTGAATAGAGGACACAATCAATTGATTATAAATATGCAATATATAAATGGTTGAGTTGAGTGATATAATGTTAGGATTGAATATTTAGCAAGATGGTGGTTTTTATTTAAGAGTTTTATGCTCAACAATTGGATAAAGATATATCTTATTCCCAAATGCATGGTTGTATAGCGCTCAAACAACACAATGCCTAACTCAAGAAACCAAACATAAATATATGCATGTAAGTGTGTGGGGGTCGTTGTGGCAAATATTCAAGAGATCAATGATTGCAACACCATATAACTCATCCTAATGAACAACCTAATATAAATAAATTGCGGTATCCAAACACAATGCAACCTATACCAATGTTTTACCTGGAGCGCGTAAAAGCGGAAATGTATAACCGAGTGCTTAAATATACAAGAGTATATATATATAATATGATATTGAATAAAAGATGATCCATTACAATGAGGATGGCTTAATATTTATAAGCCTTGAAGTGAATTTTCATATAAGGTTGTGACCTTATAGATACACCTCCTGATAATAATAATAGCATCCTAAACATTAATTAATACAATTAAAATGTCTATTACATTGACCTCTCCTTAAGAGTTGCTTTGTCCTCAAAGCAAGGGAAGAGTAAGATGTTGTTGATAGAAGATATTAGACTCCCACGATGAATCTTCTTCTGGTAAATTCTTCCACTTAATAAGATACACTTTTATATTCCTAGAATGGAGCTTCCTTTCCTTAATAACTAGTTGTTGATGCCCCGAAAATCGCAGCATCAAGCAGCAAGGGATTCTCCCCGGTAAACAATCCCAATTAGATTGTCCATCGTTTGGTGTGGGGAATCCATCCGGTTAACGGTTCCGGCTACCATGTAAGATTTAAAGATTGGTTGTGTTCTTTCCTGGTTGCGGCCCGATCCACGGTTTATGTGTTTTAAAATTATGTATGAGATGCAAGTGTTGTACACTAATTTAATCTAAATGCAAAGCTGAAACAAATCTTAATCTAAACTGTGATAAGAAAATCTATTCTATCCTCGCGAGGAGCCAAAATAAAATATGAGCAATGACTTGAAAGAAAGCACCCAAAGATTTCACAGATAGCCATTCAACCATAAAGATGTATTTTCCAACATAAAATAAAAGATCTCAACGGTAACTCTGATTCAAATTAAACATTCCAATTGCTCATTTGAAGTAAACATTAATTGCATAGAAAGAAATTTATGAGAAACATTCGTCACATCTGGAAATAATTTGCATTGAAGTAAGGAACGATCTCACAAAAGACGTGTAAACGCAGCAAGGGATAGCCCAAACAGAGATTTGACACGTTATTCTGGTTAAACACAGTCCTCCAAGCTTTCATTAGGCAAAAAGAATTCCACATACATGCCGTAAAGTAGTCTATGCACAAGACAGAGAATGTCTTTCCAACCTGCCAAAAGTCCTTTCATTCTCTTATGTCTGTCTATTTATAGATTTACAATGCTTTCCTTTTCCCAAAACCTAAACCTAAACCTAGGAGGGAACAAAATTTTGTCTTCTAGTGCCTAATAAGACAAAACCTAAAATTGTCGTTGTCTTTAAAAAAAACATAAATAAAGTTCTCTTTTATTACAAAAGACAAAAACAAAATAACAACTGTCTTCAATCAAGTCACAGATGGCCCAACTACAGCTGCTGGCTGCAACGCCTCTGCTGATGCGCCTGCTTCCCTAGGGATCTCAGCTTGTTCTGGGTTATATATAGCTGTATGCTGTCATGGTTTGCTTCTCTAACCTCTCAATGATAACCTTCCATTTCTTGTCATAATGAACGAAATCCAGGTTGGCCATTTGGCACTGCCGGGAAGGGGTGTGTGGAGTAAGAGCAAGTTCATCAACTTCAACACTCCCTTCTTCGACGATCCCTGATTGGTTATTCGTGGATACATCCATATCTATGAGTTGTGGACTAAGTGGTTCCTTGTCAAGCGCTTTCTTGGCTTCCTCTTCTTTGATCTTCTAAGCAGCTTCAGTTGCTCGGACTCTTTCTTGCTCTACTCTCTGGGCCTCCTCCTGTTGCTCCTGCAATAGTGAAATGGCACAAGTAAATATTTTGGCAAAGACTTCAAATGAACATTTCACACCTCAAGCCTCATTATATTTGAGAAAGACACATGCATAATAGTTAGCTTTTACATTCAAAATGGTCCTTAGGTGATCCTACTTTTCCCATATAATATCTAAAAGAAACACAAAATTGCAATTCAGCTATTGGGTGTTTCCAGTGATCTGTGGGCGTTCCAATGCAACAATCAACAGCAGCAATGCCTTTTGGGGCTAAAATAGCAGTTCCATAGTGTTATGGAGTGGGCGTCTTCTCTTTATGCTATCCCTAGTTACCGAAATTAAATATGTCAATACGGTAGCCAACGATAGCGAACCGCATAGTGAGACAGATAGCTCCCGACAAGGATACAAACCCCTTTGGAGACTTGGTGTGCTCAGCCTCTTTATACTCTTGGAAAATGGCGAGCTTTCTTTGGCCTCAGCAACAGTGGAATGGGTTGATAATCCCACCCTACGCGTATATATATAAGGGTGGCCATGAATTCTCACCAACCCGTATGACTGCACTTAAACCCAAAAAGCGGGCTATGCTGTGATGGGAAGCTTAACATTAAATCACCTGTGATCTAGAGTGGGAAATGCCGGAGGCGTTTTATGATCAGGAGTGGCGCAATGGGCAGAAATATTACCCATAAGTCGTGTGATTGGGTTTTATGGTGAAAGGGCGCGGCGTAAAACAACGGAAATTTTAATTTTAAAGTTGCGCCATAGTCTGTAAAGATGACATCAAACTTGCGCCATGATCAGAAGAGATGTTGTCCAAACCTGCGCCGCGGCGAGGAAGATAACGATAATTGCAGCGCAATGGATGGGAATTTTGTGATTAAAACGCCTACCATACAAAGTGGGACCCTCCGGCGGCCCTTTTACAATTGGAAGTGGAGCTACAGCGGTGATTTTAAGGCTAATGTTTGCGCCATAGTCAGAGAACTTATCACTAAGACTTGAGCTAGGTGGCTTGCCAAAGGTCGGCGAGGATCAGTTTTCAACCTTGTGATGGTTTGGGAAAGGCAGAATGAAACTTCAATCGGTAGTTTTAAGACTATCTTTTGCGCTCTTGGATAAAAATAAAACAATAACTCTTGCACCATTGTCGGAAAAATTAAGACTAATTCATGCGCTATTATCGCCCAAAATAATACTAACTTTTGCGCCTTTGTCGTGAGATTTAACATTACAAAATGCACCCAACGCCGAAAATAAACTTCTTTCCTTAGTCAAAAAATCAAAATTTCTAGGAAGTCTACAGAGGTAAGAAAACCACTTTGGCAAACAAATTTAAGCAAAAAAAATCAAAGGAAAACTCCAAAATAATAGGAGGGATCCAAACAATCAAAAAAGAATTTGGGGGGATGTTGCAGCAACAACAATTGGCCAATCGCTGGCGAACACAGATCTCTGAAAAACTCTCTTCCGTCCATAGGAAATTTAAAGCTGATCACCTCATGTGCAACAATTGTCTTGAGCGTTTGAATTTCCGCAAAGGAGGTGATCACTTTATTCGTTGGTCATTAGGAAAGGGGAGCTTCGATAAAGACATCCTTAAAACTGTCCAAGGGCCAAAATATGGGGTTCATTTTTAGAAGATCCATCTTTCAGATGACCACTGTCATCGGACTCCACAGGATTGTAACATCTCATAGACAATGTTCTCTTGTTCCTCATTCCCATGCTGCTTGCATCCTTTTGGATGTTCTTTAATTAACGACTTTTGTCGTGTGAGCATTCCAGAAAAATTTCTTCAAGACTTAGCCATTTGCCTGAGTTCTTCAATCCATTGATGTCCTTTTGTGTGAGCAGGATATTTTCTTGGTTTCTCGTGCTCACAGACGGAGAAGAACTCTGCTGGGCATTTTGGTGTGGCTGCTTAAATTAAAAGTCTTTATTGTTCTCAGCCATGCTTTAATGGAGGCAAGATTTTTCAGGAAAACAGACTCTTGATTATAAGCTCTTTTGGCTTTAGATTTGTAGCATGGAGTCATTTTAATACCCTATGCCTTCGAGATGTGCTTCCTTTCCATGGGTCTAACTACATCGATCTTCTTGAGACACTTATAAATGTGAGGGTGGATGGAGCCCAAAGATAGTGATAAAGATAATCATGGATTTTTGCTATTAAACAGGGGTTAATGTGACCAACAGAACAGGATCTCTTCATTCTGGAAAACAATCAGCAAAAGAAAAAATGCATAGATAAACTTTCTTTTGAGGGTACATTTCCAGCTTCATGAGTTGTGAGATTTCTTGAGAGATCTATCTTCACGAAAGGCCCAATTGCAGGGCTAGCGGGAAAAACTATACAAAGGAAAGGGGAAGGGAGAACTCAAAAAATTGAGAAAAGAGGACAACTTGGCTGAAACAAACAGAAAACAAGGGACTAAAGTAAAAAGTAAAAAGAAAAAGAACAAAGCCTTTATTTATGTACAGAAAACCTCAACAAGACTATGCAAAGTATTGTTTCAAGGCAAGGCCGTTGAGGGGAAGGGTTAATTCCTCTCCCTGGAGGTCTGTTAGCTTGTAAGTGGATGGGTCGAGCT
Organism: Larix kaempferi; assembly: GCA_027924585.1. Taxonomy (NCBI): domain Eukaryota; kingdom Viridiplantae; phylum Streptophyta; class Pinopsida; order Pinales; family Pinaceae; genus Larix; species Larix kaempferi. Next base: position 11,895,530 of record BSBM01000936.1, read on the forward strand.
TTGCATAAATTTGGTAAGGGCCTACCCATAAGTGTTGGAATTTCGTGTGTATTCCCTTTCCTTCATGATGATGGTCCCATTTCAGAACTAAATCTCCTACTTCAAAACTTCTTTTACCAGACTTTCTTTTATCGAACCATCTTTTGACTATATCTTGGTGTTGTCGGAATCGGTTCTTGGCTTTCTGCCGGGCTTCTTCAAGTTGAAGCATGGTGTCAATCCTGGATTGAAGAACTTGACTACTGGAACCTCGGGAGGCTTGGGACAGCTGCAAGGACGGGAGTAATACATTCGGGGGAAGGAAGGCTTCCTCACCGTAAACCAAGGTAAATGGGGACGCACCCAAGGCATTCTTGAGGGTAACCCTGTCTACCCATAGAGCATTTAGAAGGGCTAGGTGCCAGCTTCTCTGATTTTCAATTACAGTTTTCTTAAGAATTCAGATGAGGTTTTTATTGGTTGACTCAGCTAATCCATTTCCCTGGGGATAGTAATTTTCTAAATAATGCAATTTAATTCCTTTCTTATAAAAAAATTCATTGACCTTAAAAGACGAAAAATAAGTTGCATTATCAAAGACTAGGGAAATTGGAACCCCAAACTTGGTTATGATGTTTTCTTCCAAGAATTTGATAACTGCATCTTTGTTGACTTTGCGTCGCGGGATAGCTTCAACTCGTTCTTGATTTATTGAGATTCCTTTTTTTTAAATGATATGATCGAGAAGTTTTCTTCCCAATCCTCGGAAGGCAATATCCATGACACGCTGAAAATTTGTTTCTGCATTTATCAAACCGAATGGAATCCTTCGGTACGCAAATGTCTCCCACTTTGTTCGAAAAGTGGTTTTGAGTCAGTCCTCTTCTGCTACGAGCACTTGATTGTATCCAGAAAAACCATCTAGTAGCGAGAACAATTTAGATCCTGATACCATCTGCAAAATCTGCTCCATTAGGGGCACAGGATAATTGTCTTTATCTGAAGCCCTGTTCAAATTCCGAAAATCCACACACAGTCTGATTTCTCCTGACTTCTTTTGTACAGGGACTAAGTTAGCAACCCACTCATAATGTCTGCCTTTAAAAATAATCTTTGCATCTAGCAATTTCTTTAATTCCTTTTGAATTAGAGGCTCGAGAGTCGGATGCATTCTTCTTAGTTGCTGCTGAAAAGGTTTGACACCTTCTTTCATTGGTATTACATGATGAATGATACGAGTATCAAACATTTTCAGGTCGTCGTAAGCCCAGGCGAAGACATCCTTATACTGCTTAAAAAGTTTGATAAAATTTTCTCTTTCAACTGGCGAGCAACACTTACCAAGATTAATATATTTTGGATCTGCTTCCGTACCCAAGTTTATTAATTCATGTTGTGTGGATGAGCTGTGGGTTTTGGCATTTACCGGCTTCCTGAACTTGCTCTGCAAATCAAATAAAGCTTCAAGAGTTCTCACTCCCTTGGGTATGAATTTTCCTTTGAGAGCATCTTTACTTTGCAGATTTGAATCATGTTGTTCTTCATATATTACAGCCTCCACAAAAACATCTTCACTTGTCAAGAAATTGATGATCTAATTATCGTCATCGAACACCCTGAAATTGGTAATATTATCCGGCACCGATGGCCTGAAAATCAATTCAATTGAGCATTTATTATTAGTAGGAACCAACCTCGAAGCAGATGTAGCTAATAGGTCTACTGCAGCATTTTGTAATCTAGGAATAGAATGTATAGTGAAAGCATCAAAACAGGAAATTAAATCCAAAACTTCAGATTGGTATCCTTTCAGGTGAGGGGAGAGACAATGAATGGTATCCCTCACTTGTCTAACCACTATTTCTGAGTCACCAAAAACTTCCAAATATTTTACATTCAAACCTATATCTTTCTTTAACCCATGGACCAAAGCTTCGTACTCGGCAGTGTTGTTAGTACAGTCAAACTCTAATCTACAAGATAGAAAATGTTTGGTTCGGTTGGGATCAATTAAAACACAGCCAGCTCCCGATCCTTCTTGAGTTTTAGAGCCATCAAAGTAAAGAGTCCAGAAAACATTTTCCCTTTTACTTAAGTTAATGTCAGCATTTACTAAGTCAGTCACTAAGCCCACTATGTTACAATCAATATCACCAGCCCGCGAAAACTGAAGGAGATCGGGTTGTTCATCTAAATCATGACTAGTTTCTTCCGATTGATAATTACCCGGTTCAATCGCTAAGAAATAATTCCCTAATACTGAAGACGAGAAAGCTATAGCTTCATTCTTTTCCTCTAATTGAGTCACGTTTTGTTTCATGTGGGGTTCTCTCAGTATCTTGATCTAGTTTTTCCTATTCTGGTAAGGCCACAAATGAGACCAATATGTTGCGAAATATCCGTTTAGTTTTGTAGACCAGTCCCTACTCAAGATCAAACCATAAGCCTCGGGGATATCAACTACCATTATATCAACAAATTGACATACTCGGGAGTCAGCTGACAATCTGATAAGAACATCTTTCAATTCACCAATAACTTTGACCGCAGTTCTATCTAACTGTATAATTTGGGACAGGGATGGGATTGGTTGTCCATTGATTTTTTTACAAATTGACAAAGGCATAACATTCGAACTAGCCCTTGAGTCCACCAAGCAGCTGTGCACATTATGATTAAATATTTCAAAGGTTAATAGAAAGGGCAGAGTCTGTGATTTGGACTTTCCACCAATGCTATCTTCGTTTATCTCAGGATTTTCTTCTATGTTTCCAGGCGAAGCGTTGGCTTTAGGATTGAAAGCTTCCATTAATTTCATTCTCTGCTAGGGTAGGATGCACATGTCAAATATGGAGACATTTTCCTTAACCTTTTTAATATCTTCAATTATATCATAACCTATACCACATTCTTTTGAAATTTTTGGTCGAGTTTCAGCCTTGTCTAAAGGAACTTTCAGCTGTTTATCAGGTTCTATATTTGATTCTTTTGCAACTGCAGGGTTTATTTTAGGCTGGGGTAGGATGACAGGTATATGTCGCTTCAGTGTTTGATTCAAAGATTTAACCTTAGGGGTATCCATAGTTTGATCAGGAACTGGGCCTTTACTTCTAGTAGTGACATTAATAGATGTTGTCTGAAATTCATCAGCTGGATCATCAAATGAGAGTTCTTGTGCAGGGGTCCAATCCCAAAGAATCATTCTAGTGTTGGGAGTGGGTTGGTCCTGCTCAGGTGCTTGCTCTTCTTGAGGATCTGTTTGGTCAATAAGCTATACATATAACATTTGATTCATCACTAGACTCATAGAATTTATCCTCTGTGGTCAACTCTTTTCTGAGTGTTGTTCCTGGTGGAAAGTACAGAAATGATCCATGTCGACTTCATTTAAGTTTAAAACAACAGAATTATTCATCGGTGGAGTTGGCTGTCCATTCTCTTCTCTTTTCTTATAGAAAGGCTTGAATGGTGGCCTAGAAGAGCTAGCTGCTTTATCTTTCTCTAGATCTACACTTTTGTTAGAAAGTTTTTGCATCATCTTCACCATGTTCTCTAGATCCATGGTGGGCTCTTCTTTGTTTCTTGTCAACAACAGAGGATTTTTAGCAGCTGCTGGTTTTTCTTCCAGATCAAAGGAATGTTTGGCAATGATGTCCGCCTCTTCTTCCACTTTCTTAGCCTCTTCAAAGTTTTCTATCAAAGTGGTTTTCTTGATCCTTTTTACAAACATGGCTAAAGGTGGGTCAAGAGCTGTTGTGTAATACTCTACTAGGCATTCTTCAGCTGGCTTAGTGGCATCACTGAAGTTGTTTAAGAGAGTGGTAAATCTTTGATTAAACTCTTGCACCTTTTCCTTATTTTCCATTCTCATGGACAACAACTCTTTCATGAGAGTGGCTACTGTTTCTTGGTTCCCATATTTCTTTAGAAAACATCTTTCAAAATCCTCCCAATTTGCTATGGAACTAGCCTGCAAACTGAAATACCAGGAGGATACTTTAGGTTCAAAGGTATAAGGGAACAAGTGACAGACTACGTCTTCATGTTCTACATTCAAAAAATTCAAATCTAGGTAAAATATTTTGAGATGATCCTCAGCGGAGATCCCTTTCCCAGGATCATACTTAGGAAACACTTTCTCGGGATTCTTGGGAAGATCGTGGAAAGGCCCAACTAAATTTAGTGCTCCTCTCGCTCTCCACGCAGGAACTGCCATGACTTTCCGGGGAGTGTGCGTAGGTGTATGTGGTCATGAATTTTGAGGGGTATGCTGCGGAATGTATTTTGCTTCCTGACTTAAAGGAGTCTCGGGTCTGATTTCTACAAAAGGTTCTGTGATTTCTCCTAAGGACGGATCTAACAATTCTTCTAAGCTTTCAACTAAGACAAAGTCTCGCATGTATTGCATTTCTCTTCTAGGAGCTCTTATTCTAGGAAGCAAAGGGACGATGTCTAATCCTCTGAGGCTTCTAACGTAAGAGCGAGTCTATCTTCTAAAATGGTTTACCTCCTTGAATGGGACAGCATACAGTGTTTCTTGTTGTTCTGTTTCAGAATTAAGATTATCTTGATTTCTTGATACTAGATCTGAAATGTCTGGAAAATTTGTTTCACGGGGGTTTTCAGGGGAATTTCTTCTCATGGATGAATCTCCTCTACCAGCCATGCACTGGTTCAGACCCTCCTTCTAGCGCCAAAAACTGTTGATACCCCAAAAATCGCAGCATCAAGCAGCAAGGGATTCTCCCCGATAAACAGTCCCAATTAGATTATCCACCGTTTGGTGTGGGGAATCCGTCCGGTTAACGGTTCCGACTACCGTGTAATATTTAAAGATTGGTTGTGTTCTTTACCGGTTGCGGCCTGATCCATCGTTTATGTGTTTTAAAATTATGTATGAGATGCAATTGCTGTAAACTAATTTAATATAAATGCAAAGCTGAAACAAATCTTAATCTAAAACTGTGATAAGCAAATCTATTCTATCCTCGCGAGGAGCCAAAATAAAATATGAGCAATGACCTGAAAGAAAGCACCCAAAGATTTCACAGACAGCTGTTCAACCATAAAGATGTCTTTTCCAGCAAAAAATAAAAGATCTCAAAGGTAACTCTGATTCAAATTAAACATTCCAATTGCTCATTTGAAGTAAACATTAATTGCACAGAAAGAAATTTATGAGAAACATTCATCACATCTGGAAATAATTCGCATTGAAGTAAGGAACGATCTCACAAAAGACGTGTAAACGCAGCAAGGGATAGCCCAAACAGATATTTGACACGTTATTATGGCAAAACGCAGTCCTCCAAGATTTCATTAAGCAAAAAGAATTCCACATACATGTCGTAAAGTAGTCTACGCACAAGACAAAGAATGTCTTTCCAACCTGCCAAAAGTCCTTTCATTCTCTTCTGTCTGTCTATTTATAGATTTACAATGCTTTCCTTTTCCCAAAACCTAAACCTAAACCTAGGAGGGAACAAAATTTTGTCTTCTCATGCCTAATAAGACAAAACCTAAAATTGCCGCTGTCTTTTACAAAAACATAAATAAAGTTCTCTTTTATTACAAAAGACAAAAACAAAATAACAACTATCTTCAATCAAGTCACGGATGGCCCAACTACAGCTGCTGGTTGCGACGCCTTTGCTGATGCGCCTGCTTCCCTGGGGATCTCAGCTTGTTCTGGGTTATATATAGCTGGATGTTGTCATGGTTTGCTTCTCTGACCTCTCAATGATAACCTTTCGTTTCTTCTCATAATGAACGAAATCTAGGTTGGCCATTTGGCACTGCCGGGAAGGGGTGTGTGGAGTAATAGCAAGTTCATCAACTTCAAAACTCCCTTCTTTGACGATCCCTGATTGGTTATTCATGGATACATCCATATCTATGAGTTGTGGACTAAGTGGTTCCTTCTCAGGTGCTTTCTTGGCTTCCTCTTCTTTGATCTTCTTAGCAGCTTCAGTTGCTCGGACTCTTTCTTGCCTTACTCTTTGGGCCTCCTCCTATTGCTCCTGCAATAGTGAAATGGCACAAGTAAAGATTTTGGAAAAGAATTCAAATGAACATTTCACACCTCAAGCCTCATTATATTTGAGAAAGGCACATGCAGAATAGTTAGCTTTTACATTCAAAATGGTCCTTAGGTGATCCTGCCTTTCCCATATAATAGCTAAAAGAAACACAAAATTGCAATTCAGCTGTTGGGTGTTTCCAGTGATCTGTGGGCGTTCCAATGAACAATCAACAACAGCAACGCCTTTTGGTGCTAAAAATAGCAGTTCCATAGTGTTATGGAGTGGGCGTCTTCTCTTTATTCTATCCCTAGTTATTGAAATTAAATATGTCAATACGGTAGCCAACGATAGCGAACCGCATAGTGAGACAGATAGCTCCCGGCAAGGATACAAACCCCTTTGGAGACTTGGTGTACTCAACCTCTTTATACTCTTGGAAAATGGAGAGCTTTCTTTGGCCTCGAAAACAGTGGAATGGGTTGATAATCCCGCCCTACGCGTACATATATAAGGGTGGCCATGAATTCTCACCAACCCGTATGATTGCACTCAAACCCAAAAAGTGGGTTGCGCTGTGATGGGAAGCTTAACATTAAATCACCTGTGATCTAAAGTGGGAAATGCCAGCGGTGTTTTATGATCAGGAGTGGCACAATGGGCGAAACTATTACCCATAAGTCGCGCGATTGGGTTTTATGGCGAAAGGGCATGGCGTAAAACAACGAAAATTTTAATTTTAAAGTTGCGCCACAGTCGGTAAAGATGACATCAAACTTGCGCCGTGATCGAAAGAGATGTTGTCCAAACCTGCGCCGCGGTGGGGAAGATAACAATAATTGCAGCGCAATTGATGGGAAGTTTGTGATTAAAACGCCTGCCATACAAAGTGGGACCCGCCGACGGCCCTTTTACAATTAGAAGTGGCGCTACAGCGGCGATTTTAAGGCTAACGTTTGCGCCATAGTTAGAGAACTTATCACTAAGACTTGCGCTGGGTGGCTTGCAAAAGGTCGACGAGGATCAATTTTCAACCTTGCAATGGTTTGGGAAAGGCAGAATGAAACTTCAATCGACAGTTTTAAGACTATCTTTTGCGCTCTTGGATAAAAATAAAACAATAATTCTTGTGCCATTGTCGGCAAAATTAAGACTAACTCATGCGCTATTATCGCCCAAAATAAAACTAACTTTTGCGCCTTTGTCGCAAGATTTAAATTTACAAAATGCGCCCAACGACGAAAAGAAACTTCTTTCCTTAGTAAAAAAATCAAAATTTCTAGGAAGTCTACAGAGGTAAGAAAACCACTTTGGCAAACAAATTTAAGCAAAAAAAATCAAAGGAAAACTCCAAAATAGCAGGAGGGACCTAAATAATAAAAAAAAATTTGGGGGGATGTTGCAGCAACAACACTAGTATTCCTTCCGGTTCTAGGATAACTCGACCTTCCTCGTTCAAAATAGGAAGCTTGGACACTTCATTTTGTCCCAACACCTTCTTGAGACATGACACATGAAACACATTATGAATGCGACAATTATCAAGCAATGCTAACCCATATGCTACTAAGCTGATTTCTCTGTTAATTTGACATGGCCCATAGAATTTTGGAGCCAACTTATTCTTTCCTTGTTGCTTGAGTGATAATTGTTTGAAGGGATGAATTCGTATGAACACCTAATCAACATCTTCGTAAGTATGCTTGTTGCTTCATTCGATTACGAACATTTGTTAAATTTTCCTTTAATATTTGGACGGTATTTTGGTCTCCTTCTAGTTGATTCCTTACTATTGGTACCTTAGAGTTGAATAACGCATATTCTTTCCATTTGGGCAGTTCATAGCCATATAAGTCTTGGAATGAGGTCATTTTAGCTGCGGTATGGTAAGTAGTGTTATACCACCATTCAACCAAATCCAACCATTGTGAGCACTTGTTTTGTTTGTCTGTCACAAAACAACGAAGGTATGTTCCCAAACATTTGTTCACTATTTCCGTATGTCCATCAGTTTGGGGGTGATATGCTGAGCTCATATTGAGGGATATCCCTGCTTGTTTACAAAAATCCTTCCAAAAATTCCCTTTAAATCTCGCATCCTTTTCACTAATAATGACTTTTGGAAACCCGTCTAACTTATAGACATTTTTGCAAAAGATTTCAGCTATTTGTTTTGTTGAATATGTCTTCTTTATCCCCGTGAAGTGACCGTACTTGGTTAGTTTGTCGACCACTACAAAAATGTTATCCTTTCCATCTAACATGGGCAACCCTTCGATGAATTCCATTGAGATTTATTCCCACTTTTGATTTGGAATGTGTAGAGAATAAAGTAATCTTGGTGATAGAACATTTTCATTTTTATTTCTTTGGAAAATATCACATTCAGAGACATACCTTTGGATGTCTTTTCTCATCCCCTTCCAGTAAAATGATTGTCGTTCATTGTAGTAAGTTTTAAAAATGTCCACGTGTCCTGCAGCAGGTGAGTCATGTGATTCCTTTAAGATTTTTACTTTGAACTTTGAGGTTGGTGTGAGATAAATGATTCCCTTATGCCACAGAATGTCATTTATCCATTCGAATTTTGAATGTTGTCCTTGGTTGTAAATGATAGAACAAGATTTTGTATCCTTGGCATATTCCACTCGTATCTCATTCAACCATGCAGGAATTATGAAGGATGCTTCATATGTTGTTATCTCTTCATCTTTTCGGGATAATGCACCCTCAACTATATTATCTTTTCCCTTTTTGTGTAATATATCCATATCAAAAGCATACATTTTTTCTATCCACTTTTGTTGTTATGTGGATAAAGTTTTATGTCGAAGTAAATACTGAAGACTATTGTGATCTGTATGTATTAGGAATTTACTACCGAGTAGGTATTGTCTCCATTTCTCTAATGCGTGTATGATAGCAAGCATCTCCTCATCATAGGTGGACTTTAATACTTCCCTCTTGTTGAGCTTCCTACTTTCAAAGGCGATCGAATGGTCATCCTGCATCAATACTGCACCTATGTCGAACCCTGAAGCATCACATTCTATCACAAAGGGATTCCTGAAATTAGGAGTTTCTAAAACCGACATGTATCTCATAATATTCTTTAATGATTCGAAGCATTCCTCTGCCTTGTTATTCCATTGGAGGGAATTTTTCTTTAGTAAATCTGACAATGGTGATGTCAAATGGGCATAGTTTTTTATGAATCTTCGATAATAGCCCATTAGACCAAAAGAAAACCCTTAACTTTGATATATTATCGGGTTTTGACCATTCTGTGATTTCATTGATCTTTCTTGGGTCTACTTTGACTCCTTCTTTGGATATTATATGACCAAGGTACTCAACTTCTTCCTTCCCAAAAGTGCATTTTGACATTTTTGCATAAAATTGGTTTTCTTCTAGGCGGGTCGGTACCAGTTCTAAGTGGTTAAGGTGCTCCTTCCATGTTTTTTTGTAGATGAGAATGTCGTAAAAAGAAAAACCAATACGAACTTTCTTAAGTAAGGTTGAAAACTCTCATTCATGGTTTCCTGGAAGGTAGCGGGCGTATTAGTTAACCCAAATGGCATCACCTTGAATTCATAATGACCTTCATGAGTTCGAAAAGCCGTCTTCTCAACATCTTCTAATCTTACTCGTATTTGATAGTACCATGATCTTAAATCTAGCTTGAAAAAGTATTTAGCCCCATGAAGTTCATCTAGCATTTCATCCATCAATGGAATTGGAAATTTATCTCTTATTGTTATCTTGTTGAGACCCCTATACTCTATACATAGCTTGAAAAAACCATTTTTTTTACGAACCAGCACTACTGGGGCTACATATGGACTCCGGCTTCTTGCGATAACTCCACATATTAATAAATCTTGTATTAACTACTCCATTTTTGTCTTATGATGGTGAGGATATCGGTAAGGTTTGATGTTTACAGGAGTTGAACCTAGTTTAACCTCAATTATGTGTTCTATTTCTCTTTTTGGTGGCAACTTCATGGGAAGATCTTGGAATACCTTCTCATATTTTTTTATTAATCCTTGGATTTTTGGTTGTTGGCCATTAGCCAATTCTGCTGCTAAGATCTCTATTTGATGACATTGTGCCACAAATGTTGGCGCCCCCTTTCGAATTAGTTTTTCCATTTGTCGTGAAGATATAATCTAGGTAGGGGTGGGTTGAAAACCAAACAATTTGTATTTTCTTCCTTCACACTTGAACTTAATGAATTGATTTTGATGATTTGCAGAGTATGTTCCTAATGTAAGTAACCATTGGATTCCTAAGATGATGTCTACTCCTCCTAAAGGTATTGTGTAGAATCCATATTCCATGTTATAATCGTCTATATGTAACTTGACCTTGTGACATTTCCCTATTCCATCAATATTCTTCCCATCTACTACCATTACTTTAATGGCTTTTGCTCGATATACGGACATGTTTAACCTCTTCGCGACATTCACATCTATAAAATTATAGGTGCTTCATGTGTCTACAAGTACGATGACATTCTCTTTTTTGACATGCCCTCTTAATTTCAATGCTTGCGACTGTGCAATACCTATTATTGCAGCTAGAGATATCTTGGGCATTACTTCTTTAGCCTCTACATTGATATCAGTATTATCCTCCTTGCTAGCTTCATCTTCAGAATTGCTACTGGATGAATCCAATTCCTTCTCTGCTTCACAGTTATATAATTTTTTATTATTGCATTTATGCCCTTTCACCCATTTGTCTCCACAATATCTACACTTGTTTACCCTTTTTTTTTTTCTGTGTCTTGGTGTTGCTTTTTATTCTCCCTCATATGGGGTGGTATGTACTTGTTAGACTTATCCAAGGAGAATTTATTGGATCCTTCATTTGAATACTTATTTGACTTCTCTGGTCCTGTGAATGAAGGCTTGTTGTACTTGTTTTTGTTTTTTATTAGTTTGGTTGCATATCTGGCATCGTCAATGGTTTTAGGTTTCCATAGCTTGAGTTCACTTCAGATGTAATCCTTTAACCCGCAAATATACATTTTTAGTAATTGTTCATTTGACAATCCATCTTGTCTTGTTGCGAGGACTTCCCATTCATGTGTTTAATCCTTGACATTCCCTTTTTGCTTTAGATGAATGAACTTATTATAGAGATCATCTTCTTCTTCATCATGGAACCTTTTTAATAAGGTTGTGATGAAATTTTCCCAAAGGAAGGCTCGGGTGGTACACTTCCCACTCCACCATAAAACTAGTTGTAAGATTCTCCCTCCAAATTATTTGTGGCCATCATTATCTTCTCTTGTTCTCCCATCGGGGGGTTTGATTCAAGGATACCTTCCATTTTATTGACCCAAAGGACAACTCCTCTATGGTCCTTCCCATCCTATTTTGGCAATTTTTTATTTTTATTTTCTGGTAGTCTCTTTCTTGAGTTCTTGGAATATATGGGTCATATTTAAATATGGTTTCACTTGATCTAGTCCTTGGTTGTTCTGGCGTTTTGGGGGAGTATATGTTTGATGTATTCATAATTAGACATACTTGTTGCTCACGACGTTCACTTAGAATGTTTGTGTTTTTCTTCATCTCCACTCTAATGTCTGCAAGAGATCGGGCCACTTCGTTATCATTTTTCTCAATGCCGACTTTTACCTCCTCATGATGTTTGTTGACCTTTTCATCAAGCTTCTCCAATCTAGCACTAAGATCATTCATTCTAGTAACCAGTGGAATTTTACTTGAACTGAAGTGAGATTGATTCTTTTTTTGTGTTTTTTTTCCAATTAGCCACAGATTAAAATTTGTATGATCTATGTATAGCTTGGTGTTTGCTTACACTTGGGGATGATGCTAAATAGGATGGGTGGACAGAAGGGGTAGTGTAGATATGGTTGGCGACGGGGAACATAAAGGAGCTGCGGACCTGAGAGCTCAGGCTCAGATACCAACTAGAGCGCGTAAAAGCATAAACGTATAACCGAGTTCTAAATATACAAGAGTATATATATATATATATATATATATATATGTAGAGAGAGAGAGAGAGAGTAAGAGATGATCCATTACAATAAGGATGGCTTAATATTTATAAGCCTTGAAGTGACTTTTCAAAGAAGGTTGTGACCTTATAGATACACCTCTTGATAATAATAATAGCATCCTAAACATTAATTAATACAATTAAAATGTATATTACATCACCCACCTCCTTTTTCAAATCGCCCCAATCACAAAAGAAAAAATTATTGCTCCAACATTGATAAAGAAGATTACTCTCTAGTTTTTTACAAAGGGAAGGAACATCCAACCATACCCAAGGGTGAGGGGAAGGATGATTTAATCACCTTACATTTTAAACCCAACAATTGCCTTTACCAAAGACATACGCATATTTAAATAGCTACGGTTGGTTGTAGGGATTAGCAATGATTGAGGTTTTAATTTTCTACCTAGACAATCTTGGGGAGATGATGAAATGCTCAAGCTAATGCACTCTATTCCCATTTTTTTTCCAAAGCCTATCCAACATAATGTTGAGGGGGTGATTCTTGTATTGAAGGAATTGATGAGGTATATGTGGAAACCAAGTAGTTGACGAGATTACTTAATTAAATTGTACATAGTCCGTATAAAATACCCAATTAATTAATAAGAGAAAGTGATTATGATAGGGATAGTGTTAGCAACACAATCAGAAATAGAAGCTATGGAGTAACAACTTTATCTTCCTTACCATCAATTTCATCTTGTATCTAAATGGATGATCTAGAATATCTGATCGTCGGGGGAAAGCAAAACATCGAGTTGAAAAGAAGCTAAACACAACAATTTTTGCAATGGAATTCTTATATTGAATCAACAGAAAGTAATTGTTTTTGCAAAGCAAAACATTCACACAACGATTTATCAACCACATAGAATTTAAGCGTACCATAAACACACTGATTTATAGCTTGGAAACCCAAACAAGAAGACCAATTTCAAATGGTGATGCTCAATCATTATTTTTGACAATTGCAAAGTTGCAATACAGGTATGTAGTTCTCTGCATCATTCAACAAGTTACATATCTAAATCCTCTTTTGCATCCTCTCCTTTCTACTCCAAAGACAAGAGTATATATATATAATATGATATTGAATAAAATATGATCCATTACAATGAGGATGGCTTAATATTTATAATCCTTGAAGTGAATTTTCATATAAGGTTCAGACCTTATAGATACACCTCTTGATAATAATAATATCATCCTAAACATTAATTAATACAATTAAAATGTCTATTACATTGACCTCTCCTTAAGAGTTGCTTTGTCCTCAAAGCAAGGGAAGAGTAGGATGTTGTTGATAGAAGATATTAGACTCCCATCATGAATCTTCCTCTGGTAAATTCTTCCACTTAATAAGATACTATTTTATATTCATGGAACGAAGCTTCCTTTCCTTAATAGCTATTATTCCTTCCGGTTCTAGGATAACTCGACCTTACCCGTTCAAAATAGGCAGCTCAGATTGTGCTACTTGATTTTGTCCTAACACCTTCTTGAGACATGACACATGAAACACATTATGAATGCGACAATTATCAGGCAATGCTAACCCATATGCTACTAAGCTGATTTTTCTGTTAATTTGATATGGCCCATAGAATTATGGAGCCAACTTATTCTTTCCTTGTTGCTTGATTGATAATTGTTTGTAGGGATGAATTCGTATGAACACCCAATCACCTACTTCAAACTCTCTTTCTGATCTTCGTAAGTATGCTTGTTGCTTCATTCGATTACTAGCATTTGTTAAGTTTTCCTTTAGTATTTGGATGGTCTTTTGGTCTTCTTCTAGTTGATTCCTTAGTACTGGTACCTTAGATTTGAATAGTGCATATTCTTCCATTTGGGTGATTCATAGCCATATAAGGCTTGGAATGAGGTCATTTTAGCTATGGTATGGTAAGTAGTGTTATACCACCATTCAACCAAACGCAACCATTGTGACCAGTTGTTTTGTTTGTCTGACACAAAACAACGAAGGTATGTTCCCAAACATTTGTTCACTATTTCCATCTGTCCATCAGTTTGGGGGTGATATGCTGAGCTCATATTAAGGGATATCCCTGCTTGTTTACATAAATCCTTCCAAAAATTCCCTTTAAATCTCGCATCCTTGTCACTAATAATGACTTTTGGAAACCCGTGTAACTTATAGACATTTTTGCAAAAGATTTCAGCTATTTGTTTTGTTGAATCTGTCTTCTTTATCCCCGTGAAGTGAGCGTACTTGGTTAGTTTGTCGACCACTACAAAAATGTTATCCTTTCCATCTGACAGCGCAACCCTTTGATGAATTCCATTGAGATTTCTTCCCACTTCTGATTTGGAATGTGTAGAGGATAGAGTAATCTTGGTGATAGAACATTTTCATTTTTATTTCTTTGGAAAATATCACATTCAGAGACATACTTTGGATGTCTTTTCTCATCCCCTTCTAGTAAAATGATTGTCGTGCATTGTGTTAAGTTTTAAAAATGTCCACGTGTCCTGCAACAGGTGAGTCATGTGATTCCTTTAAGATTTTTACTTTGAACTTTGAGGTTGGTGTGATATAAATTATTCCCTTATGACACAGAATGCCATTTCTCCATTCGAATTTTGAATGTTATCCTTGGTTGTTAATGATAGAACAAGATTTTGGATCCTTGGCATATTCCACTCATATCTCATTCAACCATGTAGGAATTACGAAGGATACTTCATATGTTGTTATCTCTTCATCTTTTCGGGATAATGCACCCGCAACTGTATTATCTTTTCCCTTTTGTGTAATATATCCATATCAATAGCATAATTTTTTTCTTTCCACTTTTGTTGTTATTGTTAAGTTTAGCCTAATTTCACAAGAAAGATCACCGAAAGAAACACAATCACAAGATAGGCAAAGATTTACCCTGGGAAACCCTCATGGGGTAGAAAACCCAGCAAAGCTTTCCTCAATATATATAATCAACCCAATACAAGATGTAGTCCTCAACAAGAGCTCCTTCTCCTCCTATGAAGACCTCTCTCTCTCCTATGCGCCAATCACAAGTGAGTGAATGAATGAGATAAATGAGGAACACACCTCCTCTATTTATACTCATGTTCTAACTGACTTTTCACCCTAATGGGGCCGACCTCTCCTAAGAGAGTCTAATAACCCCTAACCAGCTAACTCAGGGCCAACCTCACATGAGAGATCTAATAACCCTAGTTATCATAATCTCTCGGAGGAATAAACATCTTTGGATATACAATAGGGTCTCCTCGGAGGAACGGAACATCTCCGGAATAATAAAGTACAAATATAATATTATTAGAATTTACAATATTTCAACACTCTCCCTTAACGAGAAGGATATTATAACAACATCTGCAGGAGCAAGGAGTCATCAACTACATGATTCGTGATACATCTATAGATCATTGGAAGCTTTCTTCATACATCATCAGTAACTCAAACAGTTACTGGAACATCTTCATGATCTTCAATACTGGAACATCAACATCTTCAGTACTGAGTCTTCATCTTCTGCAACACTCGAATAGCTACTACAACATCATCACGATCATCTCGATCATCATCATCATCTGGATCAACTTGATCAACAACAACATCTAGATCATCTCGATCGACAGCATCATCTGGATCATCTCGATCGACAGCATCATCTGGATCATCTCGATCAACAACATCATCTGGATCATCTCGATCGACAGCATCATAGCAGCATACTCTGCAACATACATGATCCAATTACAGGATGATCAATCCCGCTCCTTTTAGGCCATAAGTCCAAGGATGATACAATCCTAATATACTTACGGGATGATCAATCCCTCTCAATTTAAGACACCTCTCATGTCTAGGGACAATACAATCCCGACCACAGTGCCATTCCTTTTTCATATCGGATGTGACCTAGATTAAATCTAGGATTTATCACCACAAAGCCAATCCAGGATGTGACCTAGATCAGATCTAGGATTTACCACCACAGAGCGAGTCCTTTTTTCATACTGGATGTGACCTAGATTAAATCTAGGATTTATCACCACAGAGCCAGTCCTTTTTCATATTGGATGTGACCTAGATCAGATCTAGGATTTATCACCACAGAGGCAATCCAAGATGTGACCTAGATCAGATCTAGGATTTACCACAGAGCCAGTCCTTTTTCATACTGGATGTGACCTAGATTAAATCTAGGATTTATCACCACAGAGCTAGTCCTTTTTCATACTGGATGTGACCTAGATCAGATCTAGGATTTATCACCACAGAGCCAATCCAGGATGTGACCTAGATCAGATCTAGGATTTACCACCATAGAGCCAGTCCTTTTTCATGCTGGATGTGACCTAGATTAAATCTAGGATTTATCACCACAGAGCCAGTCCTTTTTCATACTAGATGTGACCTAGATCAGATCTAGGATTCATCACCACAGAGCCAATCCAGGATGTGACCTAGATTAGATCTAGGATTTATCACATACATTTTGAACCAACTGTCTAGGGACGATGTAGTCCTATCACGTACATTTTAAACTAAGCATTCAAGGACGATGCAGTCCTATCACGTACATTTTGAACTAAACATTCAGGGACGATGCAGTCCTATAACGTACATTTTGAACCAAGGGTTCCGGGATGATGCAATCCCCACCACGTCCACTAGGGACTACTTTCTCGAAGACATATATCTACGGATCTCTTTTAGGACATGTGTCCAAGGATGTTACAATCCACTTGTCAGCTTAAATCAAGTCTAAGGACCATTCATCGACCTCATCGTCATTATCACCAATACAAGTATCCATATCATCGACCTTACTGTCGATGCAGGCAATCTCATCAGCAGCGACCACATCACTCCCCCTTTCGAGGAGGGTCCTTCTGAACTACACCAAGCTTGTCTCATAAATACTCAAACTTTACTCGAGATAGAGGTTTGGTCAATATATCAACAACTTGTTCATCAGTGCTCACATACTCGAGCTTGATAGCTCCTTTCTGCACCATATCCCGTATATAAAAATATCGGATTTCTATGTGCTTTGACTTATCATGGAACACTGGATTCTCTATCATCTTGATACAACTTTGGTTGTCACATAGGATCACACTGGGGTCCATCTCTAAGTCAAATAATCCTGATAACAGTTTTCGAAGCCATACCGCTTCACAACTAGCAGAGCAAGAAGCAATATATTCCGCTTCAGCTGTGCTGAGAACCACACTAGACTACTTCCTGCTAAACCATGAGATCATGGAAGATCCCAGACAATAACATCCTCCCGATGTGCTCTTTCTGTCTGAAGCACTTCCTGCCCAATCAACATCTATGTAGCCATATAATCTGAAATCATGACCTCCAAGATAATATAGACCAAAGTCTATCGTACCCTTTAGGTACCTCATCACATGCTTTGCATCTATCAGGTGAACTCGTCTAGGTTCCGCTAGATACTGACTCAAGGTGTTCACGGCAAAGCATATATATGGTCTGGTATTTGTCAAATACATCAATGACCCAATAATCTGTCTGTACAGAGTCATGTCCACTAACTCTGATGAGTCATCAGCTAATAACTTCAAGTTGGAATCCATGGGAGTGGCCATGGCTTTACATTCCAACATGTCAAATCTCTTCAAGATTTCCACAACATACTTTCCCTAGTTGAGCAATATTCCTCTTGGACCCTGCCATACTTCCACACCTAGGAAGTAGTGCATCAATCCGAGATCTTTCATCTCAAATTCTGAAGAGAGCTTCTTCTTGCACTCGATAATATGTTTTTCATTTCCAGTCAGAAATAGATCATCCACATACAACAACAATATGATAGGTTCATCATCCATAACTTGGAGATAAAGAATAGGATCATCTTTACTCTTGGTAAAGCCCAAGCTTGTCAAGAAACTGCCAATTCTTCCATACCAAGCTCTGGGAGCTTGCTTCAACCCATACAAAGCCTTCTTCAGTTTGCATATGTGGGTTCTTCTATCTTCAACCTCAAATCCTTGTGGTTGTTCTATGTACACTTCCTCCTCGATCACACCATTCAGGAAGGCTATCTTCACATCCATCTAGTGTAATTCCCACTTCATCATGGATGCAAGTGCCATGATGGTCCTAATGGAAGTGTACCTTGCAACTGGTGCAAATGTTTCTTCATAGTCAATTCCTTCTTTCTGAGAGAATCCTCTGGCTACAAACCTTGCCTTATACTTTTCAATGCTGCCATCCACAGCATGCTTTATCTTGTATATCCATTTGGAGGATACCACACTATTGTCCTTTGGTTTGGGAACTATATCCCAAACATCATTCTTCATTATAGATTGTTATTCCTCTGTTATTGCCTCCACCCACTCTTTCTTATGAGATTCTTCTTCATAACTAGTGGGTTCTTGATCTACAAGATCACACATCAAGGCCACATAGTTGGAGAATGTCTTTGGTTTCTTACTCACCCTAGTAGAGCCTTCAGGAGCTCCATACTTTTCTGCTCCTAGTATAATGTCTCTCGCCCATGCTAGTTTTCTCTTCCTTGATATGTTCATGACAGGGGGTTCTTGTGGTTCCATCATGTCATGGTCTTCAAGTGTTGTCTCTTAAAGGGTGGGTGTAGCTTATGTAGTTCTGGAAGGTGCATCTTCCTCATATGCTTCTTCATACTGGCACTTCCTAGATATCTTGAGAGCTGCCTCTTCATCAAATGTTACATCCCTACTTATTTCCATATGATTGAATCCTGGGATGTATATTCTAAATGCTTTGGATGCTTCACAATATCCAACAAATATTCCTTTCTTCCTAGAAGGATCTAGCTTGGTCCTCTTTTCTTTTGGAATGTGAATGTATACTGGACATCCAAATATCTTGAGGCGACTTACCTCAGGCTTCTTTCCTGTGAAAACTTCTTCTGGGGTCTTGAAATCAAGAGCACTATGAGATAGTCTATTATGCACATAGACGGATGTCCTAGCTGCTTCAGCCCATAAATACATAGGTAGATCTTGATCATGTATCATTGTTTTTACTGCTTCCATAATGGTTCTATTATTTCTCTCTGCAACACCATTTTGTTGGGGATTATAGGGAGTGGTTAGCTCCCTCTTGATTCCAGATTCTTTACAAAAGACTTCAAAATCTTTTGAAGTATATTCTCCGCCATTATCTATCCTGAGTATCTTAATATTCTTTTATGAATGGTTTTCTATCAAGGCTTTGAATTCCTTGAATTTTCCAAAGACTTCATATTTTTCCTTCAGAAAATATATCCAAGTCTTCCTTGAGTAGTCATCAATGAATGTGAGGTAATATTCATACCCACTCAAGGATGTGGATGGAATTGGTCCACATACATCTGAATGAATCAATTCCAAAGTACTCTTAGTCTTTGTTTCACTCTTTGGAAATGGATTCTTGATATTCTTCCTTTTTGCACATCCTTTGCATGTGCCATTATGGTCAATCTTTAGATTTGGTAGTCCTATGAATACCTTGCTCACATGAGGTAGTGCTTTGTAGTTAATGTGAGCAAGTCTCCTATGCCATAGCTCACATGGGATACTGGCTTCATGAACAAGGGCATCTTCAGGATGACCCTTGAGTTTGTATAGACCTCCTTCCTCTTCATCAATAACAATTGCATCCTCAATTGATTTTCCTTTGGACCACATGAGTACTTGTCCATATATGAATGCAACCCTATAACCTTTCTTATCTAAATCTGAG
Organism: Larix kaempferi; assembly: GCA_027924585.1. Classification (NCBI taxonomy): domain Eukaryota; kingdom Viridiplantae; phylum Streptophyta; class Pinopsida; order Pinales; family Pinaceae; genus Larix; species Larix kaempferi. The sequence goes on from BSBM01000936.1 coordinate 11,915,312, forward strand.
ATAGAAAGTAAGTTCTTCTTTAAACCTGGTACATAAAGGATTTCCTTCATCTTCAATGGAGTTCCAAAATCAAGCTTGTAGCTTGCTTCACCAATCTCTCTGATGGGATATTGATAGTCATCTCCTAGAGATACCTTTTGTGGAGAGGCCTTCTCTTCAAGTCTTGAGAGAGTCTTCTTTTGTCCTGTCGTGTGCTTTGAAGCACCACTATCAATGAGCCATGTATCTTCTCCAGGTGTTACAGCCCCAGAGAGTGCAGAGAATAGAACATATTCTTCCGCATCTTTTTTTTCTATTTTAGTTCTTTTCTTTTGAGGCCTTTCCTCTTGCTCTTCTTTACTATCATCTTCTGCCAAGTGTGCTTGATGTATTTTGTGAAGATTCTTCTTCTTCTTCTTTGAAGGACAATTGCTAGCAATGTGTCCTAGTTTGTGACAACTATAACATTGAACTGAGGAAAGATCTCTTTCTAAACTTACTCCTCCTCTCCTTTTAAATCTGGGAGGAGGATTACATTCCTTGAGACCATTCTTCTTGGAGTTGAAATGACTCCTTCTTTTGGTGTGGGTGGCCAAGGCTTGGTCATCTTCTTTGAGCAAGGCTTCTTTATTGGCAACCCTAGCTTCTTCTTGAATGCAATCCTCCCATACCACATCAAACTTCATACTTTCTTTTCTTGCACACATGGTTTGGATGAATGAATCCCAAGGTCTAGAGTGACCATTGAGAGCAGTCATGACTATTTCATCTTCATCAAGAGTGTCTCCAATGGCTTCTAGTTGTTCCTTGAACTAGGATACCCTTGTGAAGTAATCTTGAATAGATTCTCCTTTACTCATTTTTGTACTCTTCAATTGAGTTCTCAAATTCATCTTTCTGTTGATGTTCCTTCCTTCATACATCCTGCCTAGGGCATCATACATTTCCTTTGGAGTCTTCTTGGATGCCACTTGGGGAATCAAGTGGTCTTTGATAGAATCAGCAATGATTCTCTTTTCCCTAATCAAGTCCTTCCTATGCTTCTCTTTGGATTCATCTTCTTCAGGTTCTGCAACCTGATCTTTGATATATTGGGCAAGATCGTTCTCTTCAAGAATGAGACCAATCCTATATTTCCATGCTCGAAAATTCTCTATACCCTCTAGCTTGTCTTCAAGCTTAGTGCTTGGAGCCATCTTACCCAGGAGGTCACAGAGATTGAAGTTTCAAAAGATAGAATAGTACCTACCAGGAGATGAGCTTGATTGAATTGAGATTACTGGTGTGCTTTGCTTCTGGAAACTTCAACTTTTCACCTTTTGGATCTGCAACAGAATTTTTGGTTTTCTAGTCTTCACTTTTCTGGTTTACTGGTGCACAGGTTCGCAGCTTTTCTGGATCACTGGTGCACAGGTGCGCACTTTTTCTAGTTTACTGGTTTTTTTGATTTTCTGGTCCAAGACCCAAACTAGGGTTTGACTTTCTCGGAGTTCTACCCACTCAAAAAGTTCGATCTAGGGCTCAAAAGTTTGATTTTGAGGAGGGCTATCCAGCCATGCAATCAAATTCCAACTTTTGCAGAAACCCTAATTTTCACCGGAGGAGGAGAGAGAGGTATTTTCACCTTGTGAAAGATGTCCTATTCAGGCTAGCTCTGATACCATGTTAAGTTTAGCCTAATTTCACAAGCAATATCACTGAAAGAAACACAATCACAAGATAGACAAAGATTTACCCTTGGAAACCCTCATGGGGTAGAAAACCCAGCAAAGCTTTCCTCAATATAGATAATCAACCCAATACAAGATGTAGTCCTCAACAAGAGCTCCTTCTCCTCCTATGTAGACCTCTCTCTCTCCTATGCCCCAATCACAAGTGAGTGAATGAATTAGATAAATGAGGAACACACCTCCTCTATTTATACTCATGTTCTAATTGACTTTTCACCCTAATGGGGCCGACCTCTCATAAGAGAGTCTAATAACCCCTAACCAGCTAACTCAGAGCCGACCTCACATGGGAGATCTAACAACCCTAGTTACCACAATCTCTCGGAGGAATAAACATCTCTGGATATACAATAGGGTCTCCTCAGAGGAATGGAACATCTATATAATAATAAAGTACAAGTATATATTCTTAGAAGTTACAATATTTCAACAGTTATGTGGATAAAGTTTTATGTCGAAGTAAATACTGAAGACTATTGTGATCTGTATGTATTAGGAATTTACTACCGAGTAGGTATTATCTCCATTTCGCTAATCTGTGTATGATAGCAAGCATCTCCTTATCATAGGTGGACTTTAATCCTTCCCTCTTGTTGAGCTTCCTACTTTCAAAGGCAATCGAATGGTCATCCTGCATCAATACTGCACCTATGTCGAACCTTGAAGCATCACATTCTATCACAAAGGGCTTCATGAAATCAGGAGTTGCTAAAACCAGCATGGATGTCATAATATTCTTTAATGATTCGAAGCATTCCTTTGCCTTGTTATTCCATTGGAAGGAATTTTTCTTTAGTAAATCTGACAATGGTGATGTCAAATGGGCATAGTTTTTTATGAATCTTCGATAATAGCCCGTTAGACCCAAAAAAAAACCCTTAACTTTGATATATTATCGGGTTTTGGCCATTCTGTGATTTCCTTGATCTTACTTGGGTCTACTTTGACTCCTTCTTTGGATATGATATGACGAAGGTACTCAACTTCTTCCTTCCCAAAAGTGTATTTTGACATTTTTGCATAAAATTGGTTTTCTTCTAGGCAGGTGAGTACCAGTTCTAAGTGGTTAAGGTGCTCCTTCCATGTTTTTTTGTAGATGAGAATGTCGTAAAAAAAAAAAATACGAACTTTCTTAAATAAGGTCAAAAAATCTCATTCATGGTTTCCTGGAAGGTAGCGGGCGCATTGGTTAACCCAAATGGCATCACCTTGAATTCATAATGACCTTCATGAGTTCGAAAAGTCGTCTTCTCAACATCTTCTAATCGTACTCGTATTTGATAGTACCCTGATCTTAAATCTAGCCTGGAAAAGTATTTAGCCCCATGAAGTTCATCTAGCATTTCATCCATCAATGGAATTGGAAATTTATCTTTTATTGTTATCTTGTTGAGACCCCTATAGTCTATACATAGCTTGAAAGAACCATATTTTTTACGAACCAACACTACTGGGGCTACATATGGACTCTGGATTCTTGCGATAACTCCACATATTAATAAATCTTGTATTAACTGCTCCATTTTTGTCTTATGATGGTGAGGATATCAGTAAGGTTTGATGTTTACAGGAGCTGAACCTGGTTTAACCTCAATTATGTGTTCTATTTTTCTTTTTGGTGGCAACTTCATGGGAAGATATTGGAATACCTTCTCATCTTTTTTTATTAATCCTTGGATTTCTGGTTGTTGGCCATTAGCCAATTCTGCTACTAAGATCTCTATTTGATGACATTGTGCCACAAATGCTGGTGCCCCCCTTTCGAATTAGTTTTACCATTTGTCGTGAAGATATAATCTGGGTAGGGGGGGTTGAAAACCAAACAATTTGTATTTTCTTCCTTCACACTTGAACTTAATGAATTGCTTTTGATTATTTGCAGAGTATGTTCCTAACGTAAGTAACCATTGGATTCCTAAAATGATGTCAACTCCTCCTAAAGGTATTGTGTAGAATCCAGATTCCATGTTATAATCGTCTATTTGTAACTTGACCTTGTGACATTTCCCTATTCCATCAATCTTCTTCCCATCTGATACCATTACTTTAATGGATTTTTCTGGATATACGGACATGTTTAACCTCTTCACCACATTCACATCTATAAAATTGTAGGTGCTTCATGTGTCTACAAGAATGATGACATTCTCTTTTTTGACATGCCCTCTTAATTTCAATGTTTGCGGTCGTGCAATACCTGTTATTGCAGCAAGAGATATCTTGGGCATTACTTCTTCAGCCTCTACATTGATATCAGTATCATCCTCCTTGCTAGCTTCATCTTCAGAATCGCTAATGGATGAATCCGATTCCTTCTCTGCTTCATAGTTATACAATTTCTGATTACTGCATTTATGCCCTTTCACCCATTTGTCTCCACAATATCTACACTTGTTTACCCATTTTTCTTTTCTGTGTCTTGGTGTTGTTTTTTATTCTCCCTCATATGGGGTGGTATGTACTTGTTAGACTTATCCAAGGAGAATTTATTGGATCCTTCATTTGAATACTTATTTGACTTCTCTAGTCCTGTGAATGACGGCTTGTTGTACTTGTTTTTGTTTTCGATTAGTTTGTCTGCATATCTGGCATCCTCAATGGTTTTAGGTTTCCATAGCTTGAGTTCACTTCAGATGTAATCCTGTAACCCGCAAATATACATTTTTAGTAATTGTTCATCTGACAATCCATCTTGTCTTGTTGCGAGGACTTCCCATTCATGTGTGTAATCCTTGATGTTCCCGTTTTGCTTTAGATGAACGAACTTATTATAGAGATCATCTTCTTCTTCATCATGGAACCTTTTTAATAAGGCTGTGATGAAATTTTCCCAAAGGAAGGCTCGGGCGGTACACTTCCCACCCCACCATAAAAACTAGTCGTAAGCTTCTCCCTCCAGATTATTTGTGGCTGTCATTATCTTCTCTCGTTCTCCCATCGGGGGGTTTGATTCAAAGATACCTTCCATTTTATTGACCCAAACGACAACTCCTCTATGGTCCTTCCCATCATATTTTGGCAATTCTTTTTTTATTTTTTGGTAGTCTCTTTCTTGAGTTCTTGGAATATATGGATCATATTTAAATATGGTTTCACTTGATCTAGTCCTTGGTTGTTCTTGCGTTTTGGGGGAGTCCATGTTTGATGTATTCATAATTAGACGTATGAGTTGCTCAGGACATTCACTTAGAATGTTCGTGTTTTTCTTCATCTCCACTCTAATGTCTGCAAGAGATCGGGCCACTTTGTTATCATTTTTCTCAATGTCGGCTTTTAGATCCTCATAATGTTTGTTGACCTTTTCATCAAGCTTCTCCAATCTAGCACTGAGATCATTCATTCTAGTAACCAGTGGAATTTTACTTGAACTGAAGTGAGATTGATTCTTTTTTTGTGGTTTTTTCCCAATTAGCCACAAATTAAAATTTGTATAATCTATGTATAGCTTGGTGTTTGTTTACACTTGGGGATGATGCTAAATAGGATGGGTGGACAGAAGGGGTAGCGTATATATGGTTGACGAGGGGGAACATGAAGGAGCTGTGGACCTGAGAGCTCATGCTCAGATACCAACTAGATCGCGTAAAAGCGGAAACGTATAACTGAGTGCTTAAATATACAAGAGTATATATATATATATATATATATATATATATATATATATATTGAATAAAAGATGATCCATTACAATAAGGATGGCTTAATACTTATAAACCTTGAAGTGACTTTTCATATAAGGTTGTGACCTTATAGATACACCTCTTGATAATAATAATAGCATCCTAAACATTAATTAATACAATTAAAATGTCTATTACATTACCCATCTACTTTTTCAAATCGCCCCAATCACAAAAGAAAAAATTATTGCTCCAACATTGATAAAGACGATTACTCTCTAGTTTTTGACAAAGGGAAGGAACATCCAACCATACCCAAGGGTGAGGGGAAGGATGCTTTAATCACCTTACATTTTAAACCCAACAATTGCCTTTACCAAAGACATAAGCATATTTAAATAGCTACGGTTGGTTGTAGGGATTAGAAATGATTGAGGTTTTAATTTTCTACCTAGACAATCTTGGGGAGATGATGAAATGCTCAAGCTAATGCACTCTATTCCCATTTTGTTTTTGCCAAAGCCTATCCAACATAATGTTGAGGGGGTGATTCTTGTATTGAAGGAATTGATGAGGTATATGTGGAAACCAAGGAGATGACGAGATTATTTAATTAAATTGTACATAGTTCATATAAAATACCCAATTAATTAATAAGAGAAAGTGACGATGATAGGGATAGTGTTAGTAACACAATCAGAAATAGAAGCTATGGAGTAACAACTTTGTAATGTCCCCATTTCGACCCCCTTTGTATTAAACCGTAAATGATGTAAATATTGTAATTTAATCATGGTGAGGAGCTCAAGGCCAAGGCCCCACCATTGATTTAGCGTTTCATGTATCGGCAATTAAAAATAGATGCCTATGGTTCTTGTGCGAGATGGGCACGATGTAAATAAGACACCATGTAAATACGAATTTTAATGGAAAAACCCACAACCGGCTATGCAATGCAACAAAAGAGATGGGGCATGACTCTACAAGGAAAAGGGAGGGAAATTATTCAAACCCTTGAGCCAATGGTGTTAATCCATGTGTCAATGAGGAAACCCATAAACCACCAACTACCCATTTTTGTCTCATGCACCCAATCATTTAATTCTTCCAAGAAATTGGTTAAGGCAGTTAATGTCTTGGGATGGGAGAGGTATGGCAGTCAGATTTTCGTGCATGGGCAAGCTACCAACCTGAAAATCGTATTTTTGGCTTGCTGGGCAAGAAAACCCCCACGAAATGCTACCCAAGGCCATTCCTCATGGATTACGTTCTTCCTCTCACGCAGATTGAGCTCACAGGAAGTTATCCTCACGTTTTTCACCATAACCCTGCGTTTTTCCATGCCCAGGAACTCGTTTTTGGATTGTGCAACAGCTGGGGAAGGAGGGACGCGAATTGGGACTGAGGGAGAGGGCGTTTTTGCCCTGGGGCGTTTTTCTGGGATGGGTTTTGCTTCCCCAGTCGAATTTCCAAAGTGCCAATACGTTTTGAGTCTACCCACGTTTTTCTGGGTTAGTTGAAACCCCATCTCATGCATTCCACTGTGGAAAACGTTTTCCTCATGCCCAGCAAGTGGGGCTCTGCTGTTATGTGCATCCTTGTTCTTGGTTTGAGCCTGTGAGCTGAAGTGTTGGAGTGGTAGTGGATAGAAGTGGCTTGATAAACCTAGTGGGGGAGACAACCTCTCAAGAAGATCAAGAGGGCTTTGGTTACTCTTCTATGCATACCCTGAGAGCACTAGATAGGGAAGGTATGGCTTGAGGGACTGCACAGCAGTGAAAAGAATACTTCCTTGTGCTGGGTGTGTAGGTAATGTGGGTGCCAAGCTAGATAGATCTTTCAAGGTTATCCCTGGCTCTGTGCTGGAGCTCACTAGCTTAGCAACTCTTCCTTTCCATCTCCTAGTAGCCTGATAAACCCAATTGTAGATTGGCTTGGCTCATCTTGGTGTATGCTTGGCTATGTGTGAGTCTGCTGTTCCCTGGTTCCTTGTAGAGATCATGCCCAGCTCGGGGGTGGCAGTGGTGCTGAGAGATTGAGGAGCACACTGGCCTATGGTTGGGTGGAACGTTGCAGTTGCATAGCCAGTTGCTTGGGACTGCCTTATTGAGATAAGTATTCTCTTGTGTAAATTGGCAATTATCATTTGAGGAATGTTATGAATGTATGTGGATGTATTAAACGAATTTGCTTCCGCTGTGTATTAAAATGATTATGCATTCCCATATGATCTTGTATAATTCTGCACAGATCCTTATTTCATGGCTGTCACAGAATCTTGAATGTATTTTAGAGATCAACAACATTTATTTGATTACCCTCGTTTTTCCATAGCATGCACAGATACAGTTCTTTGCATCAATGTTTTTAATATAAACGTATTGGGGCTAATTGCCCGGATTGAGCACTATGATCCTCTCTCTCACGCTAGTATGATAGAGGGGACATTACAAACTTTATCTTCCTTACCATCAATTTCATTATGTATCTAAATGGACGATCTAGAATATCCGATCATCGTGGGAAAGCAAAACATCGAGTGGAAAAGGAGCTGAACAATGTTTCACACCAATTTTTGCAACAAAATTCTTACATTGAATCAACAGAAAGCAATTACTTTTGCAAAGCAAAACATTCACACAACGATTTATCAACCACGTAGAATTTAAGCGTACCATAAACACAATGATTTATGGCTTGGAAACCCAAACAAGAAAACCAATTTCAAATGGTGATGCTCAATCTTTATTTTTGACAATTGCAAAGTTGCAATGCAGGTCTATAGTTCTCTGCGCCATTCAACAAGTTACGTATCTAAATACTCTTTTGCATCCTCTCCTTTCTGCTCCAAAGAACCTTAAATTTGACTCGAATTGATAAAGAATATAAATAACACTAAGATTAAAAAAAACAAATATCCTTTTTTATCCTTTCATTTCCAATTCCCCACATCCTCTCTTTTATTTCATCTCTTTTTCATTCATTTATTTTCATTTTCTTTATCACCATGGTTAGCATGGGCATGAACATGAACAACGAGTTAAGGTGGAGTGCACATATGAGAGCATAAGCCATGAATTGAGTGGTGTCGAGGGGTGCATCTATAAGAAAACAAAAGAACATTAAGCGTATTTGATGCCTCCTCCCATCATTGGTTGGCAATGTCACGTGTCAAATCTCAAATCTATCCGTGTCAAAGACGAAATGCAAGTGTGATCAAATGACAAATTACATCGCTATCGTGGTGGTTCAAACTCATACCTTTAAAGTTTACATGTTACGCATGCATCTCTAGCATTACAAGTTTATTAAAGCATCTTTTGTTATTATTGATATAAAAAAGGTGTAATATTTAATAAAAACTTAAAGATTTGAAAGTCAAAATAATGTAAAAATATATGTCAAAACAATAAAGGGTCAAAAGAAAAAGGAAAATAGCATTGGGAGTTTCTCTTCCTTTCAAATTTTCTTTCTTTGCTTTGTGTTTTTTAACATCTTTCTATTATTTCTTTTTGTAAATGTGTGTACTCGTGATATTAATGATCATTTTGCCAACATTATTTTGGTCAGAAGTGTCATTATACCATTTCTAAATGAAGACTTCATCACCAATCATTTTGCCAACATTATCTTGGTCAGAAGTGCCATCATACCATTTCTAAATGAAGACTTCATCACTGTCAATGTGTGTTGTCGATAATCAAGGAATGACCTTGTTTTATGAAGGGGCCATTAATTGCTAGAGGTCGAAGGAACAAAGCTAAGAAGGTCCAAAGTCATTATAGGTGCACTAGAGTTGTTTACAAGGGGTTTAGAAAGCTCCACTTTGTGGGGAGTGTTTTTTGAGTTTTTCCATTAAGAGGAAGACCAATGACTCCCATGACTCCCATTAGACCACTTAAGCCAAGTTGTCTTTGAAGATGAAATTGCTTGGTGCCCATGCTCAAAACAAGTCTTGCACTAGAACATGATATGTTCATAATCCATGACTTGTGTCTAACCGTGGTTCTCATAACATTGTGATTTGATCTAGAAGTTCATTGCTTAGATCTACATAAATATAATAAAGGCAAGCAAAGGTAGTGATAACTTTACCTTGGTGGCTTCTATAAGATGGAAAAAAAACACCCAAGACACCAATGGCTTAAGGGACTTAAGGCTCAAAAACTTTAGAGGCAAAATTCGACAAACACACTCAAAGTAGAACCATGGATAGGGATTTGACATAAGGTTTGGAGTCACACTGCCATGGTTTCTTGAATAGGTCAACTCCTCCCATAAACCACAAGCCATGCAATACCACTTCTAGTCGATCCTCTATGAAACCAAAAGAACATAGAATCTTTTTGCAATGGGGTGAATAGCCATGGCTTTTGAAGAAAGGGACTCCATGATGATTCGATCTAGGGTTACAATCGCTTCAAAGAATGCCACAACACATTGAACTTGCAGATTGTGTTGTGATTCTTGAGGTCATTAACCTCCCACTCTACCCAGTGGACCTCCAAAATAACTTTCGGGGTAGTCACCTTCTCCACACATAAGGTTACAAACTAGGGTGAGGAGGAGGTTGAAGGCACCATAATTAATGTAGATTTTGAGTGCGGGTGAGGTGGATCCAACAGGGACGTTCCTCATGTAGTAGTGAAAACCTTGGCAACAAAGGAAACTACAATAATATGTAGCTCATGTAGCTTCTTCTTGACCTCAACCATAGATGGATGGGCACTCATGATGGCATGAAGAACCTTAATTGTGGGGAATAGGGATATTTGGAATGTAATTATAGAAGCATGGGTGCCCATGGAGAGAGTGATGCCTCAACAATAGGCAAAAGAGGTAGAGCCCTCATGAAAATATCCTTAACAACATTCAATTCAAAAAAGAAAGAATAAAGAGACATAACTCAATGACTTCTTCCCATTTCAAATTCATAAAACAAACAATCTTAACCCCTCAAGCCCTCACAAAAATATCCATAATAACATTCAATTCCAAAAAAAAAGAATAAAAAGACATAACTCAATGACTTCTTCCCATTTCAAATCCATAAAACAAACAATCTTAACCCCTCTTACTAATTAAATATTTAATTTTATTAACAATTATTACTTAATATAAAAAATAATTTTACTAATATTTATTAAGTAATATAAAAGGTTTGGATTAAAAATTACACTCAAATTATAACCAATATTATTTAATAAATTTGTTTGACATACATAAAAAATTACACTCAAATTATAACCAATATTATTTAATAAATTCGTTTGACATACATAAAATATGACCGTGGACGTGCCTTCACAATATGATTCGAGAATGGGTCAAGAAAGGAAGGATAGAAGGGAGAAAAAACGTTGGAAGGATAATCTAGTTCAATTGGAACGAATCTAATGTGTTAGGGCTATGGTGAGGGGAGTAATGAAGAACATGTGGGAAACATGGATTCATAAACTATGGGAGGGAGAGGATGGGAATATCATAACAATAAAAATGATCAACTATGTAAAGAATATGTATTTGTCATAATTGTTTTTATATTATTAAATATTATTTATTTCAATTGTGTTTCTAATGGGTTTAGTGAGTTAAAGTTGTGTTTTAATTAGAATATTAATTTGATTAAATAAAGATAACGTGTTTTATGACAAGAATATTGTGTATATTTTTTAGTTTAATTATAAAGGTAAAAAAATTATTAAATATAGTTTCATTATTTTAATTTTGATGTGTTTTGATTGATGTTTTTGAATGCTAAATTAAAAAGAAGGGTTAGAGAATGGAATTGTAATGTACTGAAATACTATATTAAGGAAGGAATAATTAGATAGAGAATGTAGATAGAGAATGTATTGGAAAAATAGTGTATTGAAATGAGAAAAATATAAGAAAAACAAAAATTAATGAAAGGGAGAACAATGACCTCAAAAAAAAAAAGATCCAAAAGAATATGGTAAATTTAGAGATATAATTACGTTCAACAATGGTAGATCTAGAGATGCAATTATGGCTTAAACCTATACACACAACTCTACTAAAAGTCACATCTTCATTGAGAGGAGGGAATATTTAACCTGAAACCAATCAATCATTATGTTATTAGGAGGGCCACCACCTCTGTGGACACTCAAATTGGCATAAGGATCATGAGATGTCATGACTTATATGCTATCATGTACAAATGTGGGATACTGCACAAGAGGAGAGGATATATTAAAGTCACAAATCTAGCTTAAGATGCCAAACATGACATATCTCATTGTTTATTATCATGTCTTTTATTCATCGTTTAATATTCACACACTTGCATCCACACAACACGTCTCACATAGAAGGAGGTCTTGGTTGCACAAAATTGCATATTTAACCACTTTTTTCATTACAACACCTTCTTGTTTTTTGCCTAAGTCAAAGGGTTATTTCCCAATGGACCCTACTACCACAATTTATTTATCTATGGGGTGAAAGTTGAAGCTAACAAATCTATTAGTGTTGGGAGATGTCAGTCCAAGGACTCTTAGGTAAGATGTAAGAAAACCATAGGCTATCAGAAGTTTGGGATGAACCCCCCAAAAATAAAACATTAGAAGGAGATTACTAGCTAGTGAGGCTACAACTAGCCACTAGTGATAGACATTGGATTTGTCTAAGAACTTCTTAATGCCTACTATAGATCTTTCACAGATTTCTATCACACAAGATGAGTGAATACCTACCTATTTTCCTTTAGTTTTGTGTCTTGGAACCTAAGGGAAAGGAGACTTGGGAAGTTGGTGGACAAAACTTACCTATGGAAAGTTTCATGTTGAGGGGTATAGTGAGGTTGTTCACAACTCTAGAGTATCACATTGAAGACGAGAGTGGATTAGACATTGTCTCATAGAAAATGTCTTCTTATACCTTGATGTGAACATTGGATAAAGATATGGAGAGTTCCGGGAACGTGGCCTTGTAATATACTATAGGCAATGCTTCCGAAATTATGCTTATGTTTGCTATCCATTGTGATATCTCCCCTAGAAAATCAAGATCAACCTAACAGAGAATGTCCTTGACAACACACTTGAGTGAAAGTGCTTGGATAACGACATTGGAACCAACCTTGAAGATTAAAAAATCCATGGACCCCTTATCAATATTGTTCCCTTATCCATTGGATCCTCAAACAAGAAGTAATAAGCTCTTTGAAGAGGAGAAATTTTACCTTTCCTTTGGGTGCTTTAGCATATGAGGATCCAATCCAGGTGCCATTCTTGAGAGCAACGAACTATTTTTGCTGAAATAATTGATTGATGTCCCATGATGAAGTTCCTTGGATCCATTTATGATCCATCCAAAGTGAAGAGCAAGTGTAAGGACCCAACTTGAGGTGCCATTGGCAATAACACAATGAATGGAAAGTTAGGCAGACATGAGTAAGGGTGCATGATGAGTCCATACGATTTTGGTAGCCTTAGTGACCAATTCATGGGTGGTATCCATGCGGTCATTAGGATAGTGTACTAGTGTGTAGGCTATACCAACCAAGTATGTCTTGCCTGGCAACAATAGACAACTGACGAGGTGTTGCATAGCAAGCTTTGACAAGGGATGGTGCAACTTGGCAATGTAATAGATTTTGTGTGTTATGCATGGAAAGGCAACAATGTTGATAAGTGCATTGAACATATGAGAACTCTCCACGAAGCAAGGGCATGATCTTTGTGGACTATCATGTGTTGGCCTAGATGGATGACAACGTAGTCTCATGTTCGGCAATCGGTTGTTCAAGTATGCTTGGCTTAGGGAATGTGACAAAAGATTACCCATGATTGGGTGGCAATGATGCAACATCGGTTATGGGGAAATGAACACTCTTTGCATGGTTGAAGGTGTCTCGGTTGGGTTCAATTAAGATATGTTGGTTAGGTGTATTCTATGTGATACAAGCAGTTGACGGTCATGTATAACTAGTAAAGTCACATTGATCTACATGACAATTAGACTCAAAGAGGTAGATTTCGGGGTCTCTGTAGTAGCCATTTCAACAATCGATGTTTCGAACCTTAATCACGGTTCATCTTCATAACAAAATGAGTCAGTTAGACTTTTTGAATGGCATGAGACACGCAAGTGGAGTAGAAAGTCTAACCCCGTGATAGAAAGTCTCAAAGAACCCCAAGAAGGGATACATCTCTTCCTTTTGACACTGCCTTCTCCTTAAAACCTTAGGCACTATGATCAATCACCCCCTTCCACTTTGTCACCCATTTTTTCTCTTAACCTTGACATTAAAACCATGGCAGCCCACTCTTATAAAGCAGCAATACTTCAACCCTTGTGCCGAAGATAACCATAAAACACCTATGCAATTCATGAGAAGGTCGTCCCTTCAAATATTGATAAACATATCAAGAATTACCAAGAAAAGCCCGTCTAACCAAAAGCCAATGTACAAAAGTACACCCAAACTCTTCTCGAGAATCATCGATAAAAGTCAAGAAATCGATAGTTTTTTTATTTAAATGAAAAACCAATAACGCTTATCTGTAAAAGAATAATTTAAAAAAATAAAAATTATTTAGATATTTGTTTACATGTGACAAATTATGTTAAAAGAATCCTTAAATTTTTTATTTTAGGGCAGAATATAGCGAGTCAACACTCGGGTGCTGGAGAAATATTTAATCGAAAACATTGCATTGAGATTAATACCAAAGTATATATCGTTCCCAAATACTTGAGATCTGAATTCATATTAAACTGATAAATAAATTAATTAATAAATTCTAAGTAGGTAAGATTCAAATGTTGTGCACAGCCCCACTGAGCTTTGCTTTTCAAGTATTTCAACTCGGGTTCAAATCCGGTGTCATCTTTGCATTTTGATTTCCTAATGTAAACCCTACCCTAGTTAACCCTAGTCCTACCATTGTAACCCTGGACCGACTCATTTCCTTTCAAATACGTTGATATGTCGAAATAACCTTTTAACAATGACCAAACAAAAAGCAAAATACAATGTTATTTTGTTTTTCATTTTCGATAATCCGTGAACACCTATTAACTTCAACAAGTTGCCACGTGTCATAAGCTAGCCAATCCAAAACGTTTTATAATTAGCTGGTAACTAACCTTACGAAAATGTTCTCCCGGAAAGAACGCTGGCGTGCAACCGTTCGATCGATTCTGTCGAACGGCGCAGATGAGACCTCTGCTCGGAGAAGCTTAGCGTGGTTTAAGTTTGGAAAGTTTCGCGAGTGAGAAAATAAAATGGAAACGTTGGACACCGAAAATAAATAAATAAAAGAAACGGAATTGCTTTGAAGAGGCGAGCGAGACCGAGGAGATGAATGCATGAATGTAGCAGAAGAGTTTTGCTCGTTTGTTTGTTTGCTCAGTGGATAAACCCAGGCCTGAGATGCGTTTAAATGCTGGAGGAATTAGTTGCAGGTGAGGTTTTTGATCACTGGACCTTCTTCTGCACTCGTTGAGGACTGTAACGAGCCAAATCTTGGAGCTTTCGGCAGACTATTTGAAAATCTCAGATAAGCATTCGGTGAGGTCGTAAAGGCTACTTTATGAGGCCATTCTGGATCAGTTTTATGTAATCTTGTCAGTTTTTGTTAACGATTTGGGTAAAATTGGCAGAGTTTTAGCCCAGTATTTTAAATTTTATTTTTGAAGGGGAAGGTTTGGCCATTGGGCTGAGTTGATCCGTTGTTTGAATGATTTAACTTAAATCTTTCAAGTATTGCAGAAAGAATTTAAAATTTCCGCCAAAGTCCGGGTTGATTTGGCTTCCCTTTTTGGAAAAGTTAGTTTGGAGGCCATATCCACGGAAGATGAAGTTTTTTATAATTTCTTTGGGCGTGAAGAGGTTGATTCATCGGAGTTTCCGGTGATCTGTATTACAGAGTCTGTATACTGTTTTGTTGGCGAGCGGTAGGATGGTTAGCAGCTAACATTTTTCAGTAAGTCGAAGGATTCTGGAGGATTTGGGGGGCTTTCGGTTAAATATTGAAGGATTTGGTAATATTCTGGAGATTTTCTGGAAAGTCTCAAGAAATCCTTGTCCTAGCCTACTTTTCTTTTAAGCTGCAGGATTTTCCTTGTAGCTTGAAGATATTTAGCAGCTGACAGTTTTGTGTGAGTCTAAGGATTTCCTTAAAACATTGAACGATTTGGGGAACTGTCTGCTAAATATCGAAGGATTTGGTGATATTTAAATAATTTTTAAAGTCTCAAGAAATCTCTGGTGCGGTTTTTTTTTCAAGCTGCATGGCTTTCTTGTGTAACTTGAAGATAATTAGCAGCCGCCATTTTTCTGTTTAAGTCGAAGGACTTTGGAGGATTTAGGGACCTCTGGGTTAGACATCGAAGGATTTGGTAATATTTTTAAATTTTTTCTGAAAAGTAAAAGAAAATACCAGGCCTGCTTGCCTTTTTTCTTGTGTAACTTAAATATTTTTCCGACTTGAAGAATTTTGCGAGGTTCTGCTTTGAGGATTTCAGGATTCTTTGGGTTAAAGCTGAAAGATTACTGTTCTTCGGCCGCTGGATTAGTATGGAAGAATTCATTCACATGGAGAAGGCAGCGGATAATCCGATTTGTAAAACTTTTTTACAATGGGGAAGCCGCAAGCGGATGAGATGCATGAAGGTGCACGTAAAGGCCTCCGCGGATAAAGACTCTGGGGGATTGATCAAGAAATCTGCTATTCGAGTGGACAGACGGGTTGTTAGAGCTGAAAAAGAGGGCCTGCTTGTCTCCGTAGAACGTAGTCAAGTTAATTCCGTTCTCAATACCATTGATACAACAGTTGTGCCGAGCACCAACGTACCGTCCTCATCTTTCCCAGAAAAGAGTGACAGATTGCATCATCATCCCGTGGTTAATGCCATTACCACAAGGAGTAATAACACCGATGACACAAACAAGACTTCAGCCGATGCAGACACAGCGCAAGACAAGACCTCAAAGCCCGAGGCTTTCGTGTGGCCGAAATTCCTTCTCACCCTGTCCCGCAATGAGAAAGAGGAAGATTTCCACACAATGAAGGGCACGAAATTACCACTGAGGCCCAAAAAGCGTGCCAAGATTATTCAGAGGGCCATCCATGTAAGTATTCATTAAACTACAGCCATTAAGTTTTAAAACTAAAGCAGAGTAACTTATGGCCCCCCACTACGTTTTGTTTGTGTTCTGTTTTTCTCCCTTGGGATCTTAAGGAACAACCTTTCAAGCAATTTAGCTCACTAATGTAGATCTTTGCATAGTTCCTTAAAATTGCCACATGCAAGGGCAGGGTACAACCTAGTATTATCTGAAACTGCATTTTGGGATGCCCATATGGTTATGGTCTGCCTGTTATTTAGGGCACACCCAGTCTAATTAATGGGCTTTCATTGTTTCCCTTTTATTTGGAGAACTTGATTTGGAGAGTGCCCTAGGTCACAAGATGCTTATGAGTGGGATTGTAAGTGGATGAGCCTTATCTTCTGTCATCAAAATTTCATAAAAGGATCTCCCAAGCTACAGTGAGAAGTGGGTGCCAAAAGGCACAGAGTTTAAAAGCAAGATCCATATATCTCAAAGTCTTCAGTATTCTGTCTTTTTTACCAGTTATGGTTCTAAACAATTTCCTCCTTTTTAAGATTTTAAAATGACCCTATTTTGATTTTATATGATACTTTGCACAGGCATATGTACATGAATATTAAATCATAAGCTCCAAGGAATGTGTTTTCAGGTTGCCGTTTTCTTCTCAACTTTGCCCCTCTCATTGAATCTTGTCTTCAAATTCATCTATCCTCAGAGTTCATCATTTTTCTAAATCAACCAGTTTGATTCTAGTTTTATTGTTAGTTCAATCACACTTCATGAAGAATATCTTGCTGCTGAAATGGATATTACATTGACTGGAATTTGTGTCTGTTAGCAGCTAATGTTCATGCATCCTCTATGTACAATGCATCTTTTAAGTCAATATTAGATAATATATCTTTTGTAACACCAAACTGGCAAACAACATAGAAAATCACCGACTTGATGTTTAGAAATATAATATTTACATCCAAGAAATTTTATTGCAATTGATGCTATAAAAATACATGCACTAGCTACAAGCAAGTGAAGTTGTTTCATTTATTATAATTGGCTTTCCGTTTTGCAGGCTGCTACCCCTGGTGGTTGGCTTTGTGATATTTCTCAAGAACGGTATGAAGTCAGAGAAAAGAAGTGTCTGAAGAAGGTAAATTTTAGTTTTCTGCATTGATAGAATCTTGATAAAATGTATTGCTTCTGTCTTGGTTTACTTCTATCTTAATCTTTCTGGCCTTAACAAATACAATATGCCATTGATGCAGAGACCAAGGGGTTTAAAGGGTATGCGGAACGCAGATAGTGACTCTGGATAAGCAGGCAATTGCTACTCAAATGTACTTGTGAAGAGCTGTTATTTTGCTGCATGTATCATAAGTAGTATTCAATCACAAACTAATTTGTCTGCTGTCCTTTGCTTTTTACCATTGAATTTGTTTTCCATGACAAGCCATTTAAAGCCAAGCCAAGGTGCGTCCAATTAGATGCACCACATGTATAGTCTCCAAATAACATTGACAACTACCAGGGATGTAATTCTTCTGACCAGGAAGAACAATTCTGGATCAATATCACTGATCGCTATTCTTGACTTGCTTTGGCAGATTTTCAGTTACTGCAATCATAGAAATTCTTTGTAAACATTTTGATGCAATTTCCATGATATTCACTTTTTTATCATCTTCTTTTTCAGAAGTGACAATTGATGTGTTTATTTATTTGCAAGATCTTTAAGCCATCTGAAAAAGAGTTCAGATTCTTTCTTTCTTCATGTTGTGCATTTCATTTGAGGATACTAACAAATATTAGGAGAAGTTGTTGACCATTGGCTAGCTGTGCAAGCTTTCATTTTGATTGATAAAGGGCATTGCAATATCCTCCTTAAGACCGAGAGGAGGATATATTTATTATAATGAATGAGAGATTTCCCTTAGTCCGGCTAGATTTCGTTTTATTATACATGCATTTGTCCTAGCCTTGGTGTAGGCTGCTAGATTAGATTCTGGTGCCCCTTTTGCTCCATTGTCGGGGCAGGTTGCATGCTCCACTGGTTGGGATTAGATTCATATTTGAGTCTGTTTAATACCAGCTACATATGACACACAGTAGCTTTCTTTCTCTCCAGAGAAAGTAAGGCATAGTTTTGGACTTGTGTATTGTAAATTGCACCTACATCATGTTGCTTTCTTCAACTATGATTAAGGTGGAAGATGGAACAGAACATGATGTGTGTTGAATATTTTTCTTTGCCTAGGCGTATGCAGCTAAATGTCTATAACTTACATTTCCATAATTCCAACATGAAATTACTGTAAAACCATCGAGAACATTGTTTATATAGATACCGACCTAGATTTTTCCTTGTCCATTGGATAATCATATTTCTATGTTTTCAACCGGAGGATACAGATCTGAATAATTGAAGAATGGTAGATGAGTTAGGATATAGATCTGAATCATTTAAGAATGGTATATGAGTTAGCGTGACATTTTTTAACAACATCAAGCGCAGTAGCTTTAGGTAATTTTAATCTGTAGATTTGTGCTTATTGATGAATAGTAGCAGTTGGCTGTCGTTCACATATTGGTTGTGTTTTTTGGTATTAAGAAGCTCACACCAGAGCTTGGATCTTCTAGAAAGGTTGGGATAAGGAAGCAAAGCCTTGTACAGTACTCTGATGTTTTTTTTTGTATTCTGCATTGAAGATTCTTTTTCGCCAAAAATGTCCGAGCCTTAAAGCTTCTTCAGCTACAAACATTTCAAGAATCCCACCAAACAGAGTCGATTTGTTACTGCTTCAGCTGATATGCCAGTTACTTGGAATCTACTATTGTTCCATTTCTCATTGTGTTGTTGCACTTTTGTAGGCACTGAATAGTGGTTAATTAGAATCATGGGCAATCTTGAGATATTTTTATTTCACTTTTTTCCTTGTGGGAGTTTGAGCAGATTTTAACGAGCCTTGAATACTTGTACTATATGCAAGGCTCTAGAAAAGTGGGTTTCACAGTTTGAATTTCCGAATCTGGGTTGTCATATTCTGGTGGTAACCCATGGATTCACAATTAAAAGCATACATCTCTTTATGGATTCTTAATTGAATTTGTGGTTTAGCAGTGTGGAAGAGCTATGATCAGATTGGGATGAAAGATTATGTTTAATCTGTATTGGAGTCCTAAATTTTATTGTTAAAAAGCTCATGTGCACCTGGGAGTTAATTTTTGAGATGGGTTAGTATCAACGAGTTGAATAGCGGATCACTAAGCTGGTCATATATGTGGCTATCCAACGTTGAGGCTATATCGTCTTTATGAGTACTTGTTATTTCACCTTTCTCAATTGCATTATCGGTGTTTTCTGCCGTGTGTAGGCTTTTTATTTTACATATCTCCTAGCCTTATTGGAATAATTATTTTGATTTATCGGTGTTTTCTGCCGTGTGTAGGCTTTTTATTTTACAGATCTCCTAGCCTTATTGGAATAATTATTTTGATTTATTTCACTTTTATCCAGGTGGGCATTTTATTCTGCATGTGATCTGGCCGAATGGAAATAATTATTTGGTTTTCTTAGCTGCTGGCTGAATGAGAATAATTATTTTGTCTTCTTATCCGCTCACTCTCAGCTTCTATATTGAAATAATTCTTTTTGCATGCCGTAGTGTTGTTGGCTCTTTTTAGATGGTAGTTGGGACATATTATTTTGTTGAAATTTTATCATATTTTTTCAAAACAATGGGGTTAACAGGCACCGATAAATTAATAAACCAAATGAATATTTCAGATATAGCTTATTATTAGGATTAAAAAATTGTTTTTTTTACATTGTAAAATATAATGACCACCTTTGACAGCCTATGAACTTCCACATGATTGTCTAACAATAAAGTCAATAGGCTTTGGTAGGATAGAACGAAAGTTTATTAATGAGGTGGTTGTTGAAATTTCTTATTGAAAACCCTTCAAGTTGGTTGATCACAAGCTTTGTCATGTAATTTAACAAAGGTGCAAAGGTGCTAAGTGTGAAGGAGAATGGAAAAATTAAGGTCATTTGTTTCGATTGTAGTTGAAGGGTATATATTGATCATGAATTAGTTTAAATTTATCATTAACACTTTCTTCTAGTTGATGGGTAAGGAAAAATTAAGGTGTGAAGGAGAAAGGAAAAATTAAGGTCATTCTCGAATTCTAGTTGATGGGTACATATTGATCATGAATTAGTTTAAATTTATCATTAACACTTCTAGTTGATGGGTACATATTGATTGTGAATTAGTTTAAATTGATCACTAACACTTTCTTGGAGATTATTTAGTGGAGACTTAGTGAAGCGGATACATAACTCCATCAACAATTATGAGATATTGTTGTTGGGTTTGATTGCAAAATATAGTTGTTGTGGCTTGATAATTTAGAAGTGGTATGAGTGATTGGATGTGGATTTGTAATTGGAGATTGCACCATGTTGATTAGAGGCTAATGCAAGATCAATGGGGCCTTGTAGATAAGGACTAGTTGTTTGCATGTGGGAAAGCAAAGGTGCAACAAGAGATGAGGGTTGGTTGTGCATGAAGAAGGCTCAGGGGTGACAAGCGAGCATGCACCATTTTGGGGGCCCAAGTTTAAGTCTAAGGCACATATCAATACCCCTCTTAAGAAGCAATAGTCCCCATTGCATTGAAGGTAGAAATGCAAGTCCCCACTGTTTAAATTATTTTTGTTAGGTATGGGAGTTTTAAGGCATTATCGAATAAGTGGGAAAATATCATGTTGCACCTTTTCAAGTGTGAAACTATAGGCTCGTGTAAGGGATTGGCTTGCCAAGTAACAATTTAGAAGTGCTTAGTAGCCTTATTGCATATTATTGTATCAATGTCTTGATTATATTAGGATATTTAAATAGTTAGGAGTTAGTTAAGATCAATTAGGTTTAATATGCAATAGCTTGCATTTGTACTTATGTAATTTGATGATCAAGATATGTTCTAGACATAAAGTGATTCAATGGTTCGTCTTCTCCTTGATATTAACATGACTTAACACTTGATTGGTTCATGATATCTATTTAAAGAGCATGGAGGGTCATTAGTTGATGATCAATTGTGAGAAATTCATATATAAAATATTTTCATTTTGCATTAATTTATTGCCTAAAGTGGTTGAATTGACTAGGATTGTAGACTCTTTCCCTCTTTGAGGGTTTTAACCATGTGATACATTGGTGTGCTGATTTGTGATTTATTTGTGTGAGCGGTTGCTTAAGGCGTTCGACTTGTTTTGTTGAACAAATTATATGATGTTGGGGCATTAAATTCTAGGTTGATGTTCATTGGAGGCTTTGGGTGCATTGTACGTTGCTGTTGGTGCATGGTCGAGAGGCATGCTAGAAAATCCATTGTTATAAATTTCCATGGGTACGAAGGAATGAGAAGGTTTGTACAATCCCTACTCCATGTTGGTCAATTTTGCAATGGTGAAAGCAATGCAATCCTTCATTCTTTTCCCTACACCCACATAGAGGTGTGGACAATAAGAATGTTTTTGCAAAAGTGCCAATGTCATGGACAATGACATAACCTACTATCTTGGAGTAGTATGCCTCCTAAATAAGCTTGCCATACTCATGTCTACTTGGAACACGTAATTTTCCAATGTGTAACATAAAAAATTGGTTGCAAAGATATTTAGAGAAGCTTTGCATATATAAAGCAAATGCTAGATTTGCTTCATAATGCTTTGATCATTATGTGTTTCTCATAGGTGTTTAATAGTCAATTAGGCATGCATTGGTGGTTGGCCCAAGAAGTTCGTTGCATAGTTGGAGGTGTTGTGTTTATGTTTGATGACTAAATGAAATTATTGCAGATATGCCATGCACTTTGACTTATGCATGCTTTTCAATTTGTTGTTTGTACAAACTGCAAAGTCGTATGGTTAGTATGTACGACAAAGTCCTTACCCAAGATGCGTTGTTGTCATTGTTGAACAACTCAGATGATGTGGTGTTGCCATTCAAGGATTTAAAGTGGTGAATGATGAAGTGTCCATGTTGTTGGAGGATGATACAAGCACATACGTTGAGGCACTGGCTAGGATTATGCAAGCGCATATTTTGAGGCTTTGGCTTATATCTTGAAGGGTTTCTAAAGATTACGTGCTCACAAGATTAACACAAAGCACAATCTTTAATTCTTCACACCCTTGACTGTGATCTTCAACATTTCCATGCAAAAGAGAAAGGATAGGCTGCACATGGGAGAATGTCAACATAAATCTTCTATAGAAGTTAGCTTAAGCACATAAAGGTGAAAATCTTTGTATTGCTTAGGTTATCCCAACTAGTTAGCGATATCCTTGGATCTTTAAAAAAGGGTGAAAATGTGAAATTGAGTTGTGTTTTTGCTTATTTTTTTGAAAAAAAAGGATCATTGATTAATTTTTCAACTTTGTAATAAAAAAATAAAGTCATTAAAAATTGTATTTGCAATTTTTTATGGTCATTAGTTTCTTTCTCTTGTTAACATAAATAACAAAATTAAGAATACCCTTTTGAAATAAAAATGCAATGTTTTTACACATGTTTTTATTTTTATTTTTTACAAGAGTATCTTTTAAGACAATTTTCATTTGAAGTGGCTAAGAATATTGGGTGGTTTGTATGGCTAAGACTCTTTTTGCATTAAGCTGTATTCACAATTTTATACCTTCATGAGGTTTCTCTCTCATCTTACTATAAATAAGAAAACTAGGAATTCCCTTTCGAAGAGGACATAGTTTCCATTTAAAAGGTTTTTAATAGAGTAATAATAATATAAAAGGAAAATGCAAGGTTTTTACAAATGTTATTTTAAAATAATTTTTGATTGTGTATTTTTTTAGCATGGAGTTTTTATTTGAAGGGTTTTCAATAGGGTGATAATAAATAAAGTTTAAGAAAATATATAAACAGTAAATTATGATGAAAATGTAAAAGGGTTATGTTGTTAGAAATCGGATTTGAAGCTGAATTCAACAGTAGCAAGGCTTGAAACCTTATGTCCAAGAGATGTAATAAATGAATTTTAAAGGAAAATAATTATAAATAGAAAATCACAATGAAAATGTGAAATGGTTATATTCTTAGAAACTAGATTTGAAGCCATATTCAATGGTAGTAGACTTGAAACCTGACCTTCAAGAAATGCAAGGGTTCATGCTTTTGGAAGTTGAAGTTATGGTGGAAATACCATACTGGTGAAATAGTTTTAATTCATATGGAAGTTAAGTTGAGACTTTTTCTTTGTAGGGAGTTTACATGCACAAAATCTCGACCAAGAGGTTCAATGGAAAATTACCTTTGTTATATTGGTAGAAACCAAATTTGAAGCCATATTCAATGGTAGTAGGCTTGAAACCTAATCTTCAAGAAATGTAAGGGTTCATGCTTTTGGAAGTTGAAATTATGGGGAAAATACCATAATGGTGAAATAGTTTTAATTCATCTGGAAGTCAAGCCGAGACTTTTTCTTTGTAGGTAGTTTACATGCACAAAATCTCGACCAATAGATTCAATGGAAAAT
Source organism: Larix kaempferi (assembly GCA_027924585.1). Lineage (NCBI taxonomy): Eukaryota > Viridiplantae > Streptophyta > Pinopsida > Pinales > Pinaceae > Larix > Larix kaempferi. The sequence continues at coordinate 11,939,286 of BSBM01000936.1, forward strand.
TACCTTAGTCTAGAATTTGACCAAAAGCTTAGCTGAAAATTTTATTCCACCCTTGACTAAGAATCATATGAGATCGAGATAACACATGGGGAGGGTTTTCTTAAAGAATATCTCCATTGAGATATTTATATATGCTCTTGGCCAAAATTATATTAAAAAATAAATCTGATAACAATTATGTTGTATTTTTTTAAAATTTGTGGCTTACTTAATTAGAGAAGAGGCACATAATACCATATTGGTGTTGTCTCTTTGGAAATATCCCATGCCTCTTATAGGGCATGGGGTTTCAAGCAATGAATATTCCTTTCTACCCAAGTTTCTTTCTTTTCCTAAGTTACATGAATAAATTATGATAAGGTGACAACATACTGAAGTATATAATCCATACATGTTGAATAAGTTTATGTGGTGACGGTGTGTCATGTAAGTCGATGTTTGCTCACATGACTTGCTCTTTTTCTTCTTGGAAACTTTTTCCATTCTTCCTGTTGATGTTGGAATGGTGTTGTTGGTTTTCACAGCTCCTCATGTTTTATATTTGTTGCACTATCATCTTTCTCTTCTTGGACAACTTGATTGGGGTTCAAATATCTCTTCGCGTCAATCTCTTTGTTTGCAACATCAACCTAGTGTCCGTGTCCCTTTTCTAAGAGGGGGATGGAGTGGTGTGTTCACCAAGGAAGGGGTATGGCGAGAGAGCCATGATTTTGGTTCTTGGTACGGTAGACAAGCTTTTTAATTAGGTTCCCTTGCCACATATTTAATTTTTGGTTATGTTATTTCCCGTGGATCTTGAGATGGAGACAATGACACTACTGCTTCTTCATTTGGGTCGTTAAGAGGGGACAATGACACTAAATCTACATTAGGTGACCTACAAATCCTTTCGTAGAGGGGGTTTAGTGGTCACTCTATGGCTCCCCTTCTTGCGATTTTGGTGAGGGGAGTTCTTTTTGGGGTAGCTTAGGGATTGGTGGGATGGTCTCTAGGAGTTCCTTGTTGATAAGATGATGCTTTTTGTAGTGTTCCTTAACACTTAAACTTGAAATATAAACTAGGTATACATAGATTATAAATGCATAAAACCAAATACAAGACAATGACAAACAAGATGAAATATGTGAAATATAACCTTGTATTAATGATTATTAGAAGAAAGAAAAATATGTTTATTTGCCATCTTAAGGTGGGATGGCCTCTCATTGAGTAGAACTCCAAATACAACAATACTTGACAAAAACATTCCATAGCCTCCTATCTCTTTAAATAGATTCTCAATAACAAAACCCTAACTATTTGTGGTCCTATTGTTAATGAGTACCAACTACTTAGAGGGGCCTTATTTAATAAACATTAAACTTTTACATTAAATTACTACCCATTGCTATCTAATGGGCCTTATTCAAAGAAGATAGCCACATACATTAATTGACTAACTCCCGAGTAACTTAAAGTAGGGAGGGGTAGGACCCTAACATGTTTTCCCCCTTCAAAAACAATGTTGTCCTCAAGGTTGGAGGTGGGGAAATTGTTGTAGTTGTTGTTGGTTCCCATGTGGCATATTTTGGCTGCATATCTTTCCATTTATGATCAATGCTTCCTAGATCATGCATTAACACAATTAATGCTCTTCGATATCCAACATTGCTTCCTATTAAAGCTAAATGGACCCTTGTCCATCAAGTTTTTAGTAAGTTAGTATCCAGCCTACAATTCAATCCCATTACCTTCTTTACATAAGACATAATAAATATTAGATGAAGCTTGGAGTGGGATGGAAGAGGCAACTTGTAGGCCACTTGTCCAATGCATTGCATGATCTTATAGGGTCCAAAGAACTTTGGTGCTAGTTTCTAGTGGATTTGATCTTTGAGTGTTGTTTGTTTATAGGGTTCAAAGTGAAGAAACATATGATCCCCTTTTGCAAAAGAATGCTCGGAGTGATGTTGGTAAACTTGTTGCTTCATTATATTTTGAGCCATAATCAAATTTTCCTTAAGTCTGAGATCAATGGATTCTTTGGTTTTGAAGTGTGCTATATATTTGGAGGTGCCTAGTAAATATGAAGCCACTGACAAAGGTTTTGGGCTATAGACAACTTCATATGGTGTCATTTTGGTAGTTCCATGCTAAGTGGTATTGTGCCACCATTCTGCAAAGGGAATCCATTTTTCCCATCGGTTCACCTTTTCAAAAGTGAAGCATCACAAATAGGTTTCTAAGGACTTATTGACCACTTCTATTTGGCCATATTTTTGTGGGTGACACACAATGCTCATTTTCAGCTCCGTACCCTAAAGTTTAAACAACTCTTGCCAAAATGTGCTGGTGAATATGGGGTCTTGATCTAAGACAATGGAAGGGGACATTCCATGTAACTTTGAAACATCATGATCAATGAAGCCTTGGGCAATGGAGGAAGGTGTAAAAGGGTGCAATAAGGAAAAAATGAGCATATTTGGAAAGACGATAGACTACCACCATGATAATTGATTTATTTCCAACACTTGGAAGTCCCACTATAAAATCTATAGAGATGTCAGTCCACATGGATAAACAGTGATTGCAATGCTCTTGGCATCTTCACCTTCTCACCTTATTTCTTTGGCAAGTGTCACATGCCGCTTGAAAATATTGGATGTTTGTTTCCATGCCTTCCCAAAATAATGAGCACTTAGCTCATGCATAGGTTTTATGAAAGCTAGAGTGAATCATTGTAGGAAATGAGTGAAACTCCTCTAAGAGCCTTTGTTTTAAGGAATAATTCTTTACCAGAACAATGTTCCCTTTATAACTCAAGATATCTTGCTACTATGTATAACCTTTGGGAGGGTTGGGATCTTCTTGAAGCCTTTGTATTAGTTAAATGATAATGTCATTCACCATCCATTCTTGATCATTGGGCCTCATTGAGCCAATGTGGAATGAATAAGGATAAGGAAAAGAGGGATATGTTCTCCTCAAATTGCTTGTTGAAAGCATCAATTGCCATATTTTATTTACACTTCTTATATGTAATATCATAATCATACACAAGCATCTTAGTGACCCACTTATTCTGTTATGGTGATGATAGCCTTTGTTCTAGAAAATACTATAGACTATGATGGCCGATCTTGACCTAGAAACACCTCCCTATGAGATATGGGAGCCATGTTTCAACTACAAGAAAGATGACCACCATCTCTTTCTCATATGTGGATTTTCCCAAAGTGTAGTCACACAACTTTGGCAAATGTCAAGGGATGCCCTTCTTGCATCAAGACTGCTCCAAGACCTCTTCTCAAGGTATCACATTTCAATACACGCCTTAGTAAAATCTATCACTATTAATTTTGGAGTAGTGGACATGATATCCTATAAAGCTAAGAAGGCTTGCTCAATTGCCTTGGTCCATACAAAGACATTCTTCTTTAGTAGGGTTATTAAGGGAACAACCATTTTTCCATAGTTTATCACAAATTCATGTAGTAACTGGTAAGTCCTAAGATCTCATGCAAGCTCTTTAAGGTATTGGGTCAAGGCTATTCTTTCATAGATTCCACTTTCTTGGGATCTACTTGCACCCCATATCAAATTACAATGTGACCCAAGTATTTAACCTATAAAGACCCAATAATACATTTTGAACATTAAGGAATAACCAGTGGTTGCATAGGAGTTGCAAGGCTCTATCAACATGCTCTATATGGGATTCCAAATTTTTTCTTTAGATCAAGATATCATCAAATAATACTAGCACAAAATTGTGGACTTGGGAAGGGTAAGAAAATATTGTTCATGAGGCCCTGAAAAGTGGGTGGAACATTGAAAAGTCCAAATGGGATCACAAAAAAATCATGATAATGATCTTGATGTGTGCAGAAGGTTGTATTAGGGATGTCCTCTTTCCTGATTTGCTGATAGCCCGAAGGAAGATCCAGTTTAGTGAAAAATTTAGCTTCATGAATCTCATCCAAGAGATCATTTTTAATTGGATAAGAAATTTGTCCTTGATGGCCAACTTATTAAGAGCTTGAAAATCAAGATACATACACCAATTTCCTTCTCTTTTTAATACCATGCCCACAGGTGATGAGTAAGGGATGGTACAGAGACATATGACTCCTCCTCCAACAATGCCTAAATGATATTTTCTATTTCATTATTTTATGAAAAACTTGGTGCAAGGACTAGGTTGTCTATTTGAATACCTAGAACCAAGGGGATACTATGGCCATGCACACAATGTGAAGCTGATAGGCCCAACTGCAAACTAGGTGAATTTCTTGTGGGGGGTGTCTCCACTTGTATGGCATGGAACTAGGCAATAATGCTTGGGTGGCCTTTATTCAACATATTCTCTATATGGTGAGAGCTAACAATTTTAGGAGACCTGTATTGAAGCTCCTTAAGGATAGTTTTTTCCCTTCCTTAGTGAATTTCATATATAAATCCTTGAAGTCCATTGTCACTAGTACCAAAGTGCATAAACATTTTGCATCGAGGACTACATTACAACCATCCATTTCAATAGAAAACATGCGATTTTTTAGATAGTACTTACCCATTTGAATTCTCGTATTTTTAAATTAGCCTCCACATTTCGTCATACCTCCATTGGCTATGGCATAAATTTAAAATTAGATATGGCATGGACATAATAGTGGGTGTCTTCTACCACTCCTATGAATAAAATTGTGAGTGATGCCACTATCAATCTACACAACCAACTGACAGTCTTTTATGTAACTAATCAACTTCTATGTTTGGGGTGCCAAAAATATAGAGAAAGCATGGAGAGACATTTTAGGTTCTTCACAAGAAGCTTGTGATGTTGTTACATCCTAAAAAGGGGGTTGTGTCTTATGATTTCTATTCATGACTATCTTCGACTGGTATCTCTTTTGGGTGGTCTTGGGTGGTACATATATTTGAAATCATTTATGCTCTTTACATTTGTTCCCTTTGAAATACCGCTTATCACAATTATAAAAAAGTTGGATGTGTTAGCATTCAACCATATAGTCGAGGGAAAATTTTCATATCCTCAAGGGAAATGAGTTGGAGGGGATCATGGTAGTTTCCAAAGGAAGCCTAATGTGAGAAGTGAATGAGAGTCTTTTGGTTGGGAATTGATCACCGTCTCGACTTCTTTAGCTCACTCAGATGCTTCCAACCAAGTAGTTGGGTGTTGCATCATGATTTATGCTCTAAATTTCTCCTTGAGGCCATTGATGAAATAAAAAATGAATCAAATAGGCCCTCTATATGGATTTCCAACTTCTCAAAGGATACTATAAAGCATATAATTGTACCTATCTAAAGTAGTTTTGTCAATCACCCCAAATAGTGTGTATCTTATTCAAAATGATCATAGACGACCTTCAAAAAATGGCTCCAGGAAGTGTAGCCACCATAGGCATTTTTATACCATTTCCATCACCGCGAACGTTCAATGTCTAAATATAAAATCCCCACTCTATGCTTCATTAGGTCATTAGTAATTCCATGGAGATGGAAATAATGTTCCATTTGTGTAACCCATCTAGATGGATCAAAACCATCAAACTTGTTCATGTCTACCTATGGGAAGCGATGCCACAAATTGTTGTCCTAAAAGGGAGTGTGAAGATTATCCATAAAGAGCATGTGAGTGTCTCACTCTTTGTTTGCTAAGGATTCCCCCTTGTTTTGATCCATGTGTGGATCTGGGACATTGATACCCAATATTTTACATAGATACCTCGACATATTCTTGGGTTCAACACCATCTTGGTTAATATTTACTGAGAGGGTTTTGGATGAAGAATCAATCTCAAAACCATGGATTTAATTCGTTGGTGCTTAGTTTGTAGATCATGGGTTTTGTACTTTGGGATTCTATGTTGCAAGTGTGGACTATGGGACCACCTAAGATCTTGTCCAAGTGTTATTCCCAATGTATCTCAATACAATCAATGGCTTGAAAGGAGGGTTTTTGAGATGCATCATAAATATTGTATTGTTGAGTCCACACAAAAAGGGTTACTAGAGATATAGACCCATGTGATTGACACAACAAAATGAATCTTTTGAGATAGGTCTCCCACAATGATGTTGACAAGACTCAGACTCTAGGAATATTTTTTTATTTTATTTTATTACTTCTAGTTGAGTATTACTACACTAACATAATTCCCAACCAAAGATGTAGGAATTTTGTTGGTGGATTGCAAAGGCTAGGGTTTTCAAGGTCCTAAGGATGAAGGAATGTCAAGTGTGATATCCCTATGAGATACCAGAGGGTTTTCAACAATAGTATTTGATTGAATAATTCATGACACTAAAGAGGATAGACTGTACCCTTAGTTGTACTAACGGATTCCTTGGTATGCAAGAGTGATATTTCCCAATTGTTGTTCTTGTTGTACTATAGCAACATGACAATTGTAGGTTTATGTAAGGTCAATTTCAAGTGTCCCTAAATGGTTTTGATATACTTTAGGGTACATGGAAGGAAATTTCGTATATAGGTGTCGTCTTATGCAATACTGCTCTAAGGGGTACCAAAAAAGGTTATCAGGGTGTCCAACTAATTGACATGATTTGTATTTCTGCGTGTATTCTTCTCTTACCACATAGTCACTCGTTGAACGATAAATCTCTATGTTATTTAAAGATGGTGGAACAAGTCTCAAACATAATTTTTTTGGCTAAAATCCATATGCTTGCTATCTCAAGGAACATATTTGATACCACTTGTAGTGTTCCATAACCCTTAAAATTGAAATACAAACCAGGTATATATAGATTATAGATGCAAAAAACCAAATACAAGAGAGAAACAAATAAAATATTTGAAATACGCCGTAGTATTAATGATTATCAGAAGAAAGAGATGAATGCTCACTTTTTTTTGGTAAGTAAATACCCACGGGGATTTGAACTTGTGACCTTCCATTTACAACTCCTCATCTCAATTACTCATTATCAATTTCTCTACCCCCCATGGGCAAGATGAATTTTCACTTGTCTCTTATGTTGGATCACCTTTTCATTGAGTAGAGCTCCATATAAAACAATACTCGACAAAAACATTACATAGTCTCCTATCTCTTTAAATATATTCTCAATAAAAAATCCCTAACTAATTATGGCCCCATCATTAATGAGTACCAACTGCATATTGGGATTTATTTAATAAAGAGGGCCCATTTACATTAAATAACTATCCACTACTATCTAATGGGCTTTATTAAAAAAATATGGTTGCATACATCAATTGAATAACCCCTAAGTTACCTAAAATAGAGAGGTTAGGGTAGGATCCTAACACTCTTCCATTGCTCTCTTCCACCAAGTGGGATTTTTGGGAAATCTCTCTAGGAATTGACTTTTTTTGCTAGTTTTTGGGCAATGGTATATGATGTGACCAATTTCAAATCACGCCCTACTTCGGATGGAAACTTGCTTAAAATCAAGGGGTTGCATCTAGGTATGTTCTTTTGCAACTAACATGATTTCTAATAGAATTTTTTTGCTGAAATCCATATATCCATGTGGATTCAAGCATATGTAGTGATATTAATTCTTTTATTTATATTCTTCAGTGAATTTTCCTATTGTATTTCTAATATCTTTCAAGGAGTAGAAACCCCAAAACTGGAGTGGAATATTAGGCATCTTGATTGAAATTGGTGAGTGGAAAGAGAGTCTAAATATGGGCCAAAAGATGGGGTCCACAGTTTCATGCATAACCAAGATTTTCCCTTGAACTAGGAGCTTGAGTCAAGTATGGGATATTTTTCGTCAACTTGGGAAAATTCAACTATGAAGAACCCTATCACACACATATAGAAAAAAGTTTCTTCCTTGATTTTGGGTTTCCAGGATGAGGAAATCCATAAATACAACTCCAAGAGTTTCAACCAAGGGTAAATGAATCCATTACTCTTGAAGTAATGGTAGTGTTTATTGTGATAGAAACCATTGAGATATTCAGGGCTAGGGATTCTCTTACCATTTTGATTCACAAAGAGAGGATCACTACTTTCACACTCACTCGTTTTTTAACACCTTCAGTGAGGGTGGCCTTGAATGATATCTTTTCTTCCATCAAATTCTTGGAAGCGGTTTGGAGGGGCCAAACCCTGAGTGAATACAAGCACCTATGGGGCTCATAGGGATAACCTTCAAATCAATTAAAGTGATGATAAATAGGTCACTTTCGGTAGTGAATACAAGAACCTATGGGGATCACAAGGGTAGCCTTCCAATTGAATGATGTGATGGTCTAATGGTCAGTGTTAGTAGACAATGACATAGGTGGAGGATAGGAGCTATATGACATTGAGGGTCTAGTGGAGTGGGATCTAGAGAATCAATGCAATGCAGACTAAGGGTTAACGAAAGGGCCAACCAAGAGTGTGTTAATTGTGGAACTATGGCGAAATCCCTAGTTGCATCTCCTTGCAATCGTAACTCTCTCCATATTTTTCTCAATATTGGCCAAAAGGTATTATTAACAAAATCAAATTAAATTGGGCTCATGAAAAAGAACTTGAAAAAGAAAAAATACACTTAAAAAGAGAGAAAAAGTTTAAGAATTGAGGGTAAACAAAGGAGCCAATCAGGGGTGCATTAACGGTGAAACTAGGGTGCAATCCTTAGATGCATCTCCTTGCAAATCCAACTCTATCCATTTCTTCTCAATCTTGGAAATAACAATATTATTATCAAAATCATATTAAATTGGGCTTGTAGAAATGAAAAAGAAAGATAAAAAGAAAAAAGAGATACATGTAAAAAATAGAAAAAAGTTTGAAGTTATTTTTTGAATTTGGATTTTAGATTTGGAAAATAAACTTGGAAAAGAGGTTGGTGCAAGGAGGGTGGTTTTGAAATTCTAAAAGAGGGAAGAAGCCTGAACTTCTTGATTAAACATGGTGAAGAGCATTGATTGTAAATGAAAATATGAATTCACATTATCAGATGATGATCATAAGTGGAAAATCAATTAGGAATATATGTAAAAGAGGAGCAGAAGAAAGGGTCTCGAGAGATGAGGAGAAAAGGGGCTTGGTTACAAGGAACAAATGGGCTTGAGAGAGGTTGAAGAACTTGACAATGTCATGGATGAAGAATAAAGACTGCAAGATATTCACATCAAAATGAAAAAAAAGAGTACAAGATATTCCCACCAAATAAATTTTGATATTAAGACCATGGGTAAGTATTTACCATTGAGCCACTTTGAGTTTTTGAAATAACTCATAATTATGAATTACAACTTATGTATTTGAATATATTTATTTCTTTTAAACGTTTTTTTTATAAAATTTATCATTATATACATTTAAGGCACAATTTTTAATTGCATGCATGGTTATTATCACACTGAATTGATCGTTATATCAACATCTACATTAACGATAATTTTTTATTTCACACTGAATTGATCGTTATATCAACGTCCACATTATTGATAATTTTTTTAGGAATATGGATATAATTAAAATCCAAAAATGAGACCCACAATTGCCAATTGTACAACATAAGAACACATAACACAATCAAAACTTATTTGAAAGATAGATTATTGATAACATAAGCTCAAATTTATATGGCTTGGTAAAACACAAAAGTTAAGCGATGTAACTAGATTATTGGGCGATAAATTTTCCAAAGAGGCAAAAGGTAAATGAAAATGTCTCAACAAACTTAGACAAGAAATTCTCATCATTTGGAAAGGTTCAAACAACTGATGTTAGGGTTACTTGTAAAGCAATAATATCAGTGGTTGTTGCACTAAGAACTTCGACAAGTTGATTGCTAATAAAAATGACCAAAGTTGGGAAACATGAGGAAAACACTTTAAACATAAAACATTAAGGGGTCAGTTAGACGAGAGTGATGTAATATGAATAAGCTAGATTGTTAAATCCTGAAATCTTAGTTTGGATTTAGTGAAGAATGAACCATAAGAAACATGTGAATACAATAATACAATATTATATTATAAAAAATGTTTCGAGATTCACCTCTCTTATAAAGAGTTAGAAAGGTTTTATTTTTCCAAATCCTAAAAGTCAATAGTAATCAAAACCTTAACTTTTATAATCTAAATCACTCAAGTGACTTTATTACATATGTAAGCTTTATATTCTAACACGCCCTCTTAAGGATTATAATATTGAAAAGAAATATTACTGGAATCAAACACATACTGGTTTAAAAACAAACATCAAAAGTAATTAGAACCAAGCATTCTTCAAAAGTTTTTTCTTTGGAAAATAGTTCTTGGACCAGGTAGAGATCCATCAAGCTACCTTGTAACCCTTGCAGAAGCATAGCTCCCAAGTTGAATTCCCAAGTTCCTGGACTCCACCTCCTTGAAATCTCGAATTATCAAATAATCATCCATATTGAACGACATTAATAATGCTCCATCAGATGTCTTATGATACTCGTAAGGGTATAATTCTCAAGATCCACAAACTGCCAATTTGTCTAAGAAACCATCCATGCTAAGCTTCATCTACATTATATCACTTCATATATTCAAAGTGTGAGCTTCTGAAACGTAGAAATCTAGTCTTCTTTAATAAGGGCATCATCACTATCAATATTTGTTAGATCTTTACTGATGATTACATCTTCTTTGATAAATATAAGAGCATGGGTTGCATGACCTATAGCCAACATAGATCCATCTTAAACCTGAATCTATTAACCATTGTGGGGGATCCAATTTCTTGCGGTGTAATTTTTTATCTTAAATTTTTTACATGTCTAGAAAAAAATTTACACCTCAAGAAATTTGATCTTTCTCAGTGCTTGATAGATCTGGGTTTAATATGGATTTTGATAATGTTATGTACCATTACATTATGCTACATGACAACATCTCCCCCATACTGGGTTGTAGAACACATCACTACTCTCCATACAATCATAAATCTCTAACTAAATTTTCTAATTAAAACTTGCATCTATATTAATTTGAATATTACAATTCTTCCTTTCCTTAAATTTTAGGAATTTTAACTCAAGAAAATTCCTCATTACATTTGCATTAGTCCTTCAAAAGACAACATTACATTAGTTCAATGCATGAATTGCTTAACTAAATGAATGAATTGTAGTTAGCTTAATGACCTTCCCAAATCGATTTAAATCAACAAAAAAATCCCTCAATAACCTCCTTGCTCTCCCAATTTCATATATGAAAATTGTATGATGACTCTCTCTTATCTACAAATCATTAATCACAACAAATTCTCTTCTCCATGAACTACCTTTTCTTTCGTGTATATATGGTTAATGGTGGTTAGGAATTTTAAAAGGGGAATCTCTTCTAATTCGACTCATGTTTAACTTCTTCACTTCAATTCAGTGGCTTCAATAATTGATAGCGGTTCTTCTAAATTAAGTGGCGGGTCAAACTATGACATGATGGATTAGCTTTGTTGACTCTATGAAATAGTGACTAGGTGGCACCTTCACAAATAGCGGATTACTCTATCTTGATGACAATTAACCTCTACCTTTGTATGTTGTTCTTTGATAAGGAAAGGGCATAATGAAAGTACGATTCTTTTAATCTTTGAGAAAAATTGTTTCAGGCAGATTTAATTTCTCTTTTATTTTTTGTAATTTTTTTTTGAACTATTTTAAATTTAGATTTATTAAGCATCGAGAGAGATTCAATTTCTTGAGGTTTTTTTTTATAAATTTCTTACACATCAAGAAAAAAATTACACCTCAGGAAATTGATCCAACTTATTTTTGGTAACTTATAAGCCAACATAAATTTTTTTTAATCACTTTTTATTTTGGGTAACTTATGAGCCAACATGACTTATTTTATTTACTTTTTATTTTTGGTAACATTACTACATCATATCCCCACACTAGATTGTAGCACCTTGCTACTCTCTATGCAATAAGCAATACACTTTCACAAAGCTAGGTGGCAATATTGGAAATTCAAACAATCACATAAGGTATTTCCACATGGCATGATGTTATTGATAGTTGATTTCACTCAGAATTATGAATCCATAACACAAAGATAGATACAAGGTGATTATTACAATTCAAACCAGGGTTCTATACTTGTGCATGTTTTGCACATACATGCGCAACACATTCTAGATGGTATGACTTGCACTATACATAACTTTCATGCAATTAAGGAGTGCCATTTTTAGACTAGTGATGATTATAATCACGACAAAATATTTTTTAACATTATTTTGATTTCATTTATAAAATAAATAAATAGGTAATGGGTCGCAATTCAAGCAAATTAAGTTTGGTTAGGGGCGACAAGTGCAAGGGGCAAGGGGTGGAGGTGTGTTGTTCAACTTTTACTAGACCTAAAGTTAACATAGTAGATGAATTTTCCTAGGGACTAAGAATTACAAAAGGTAACGAAATTGAAGCTTTAGCAGTGTATAAAGGACTCCTCCTCATCAAGGGTAATGGGACCACATAGGTTGTGGTGATTGGTGAATCAACCATTATCTTGAGTGTAGTGCATTGTCATTGCCTTCCGTTTAGTCCTAATTTATCTTGCCTAATGCAAAGGATTCTACTAGAGATCTAAGATCTTGATTAGTCAGAATGTTACCATGTCTTGCAAGGCCAAAACACACTCGTAGACTATCAAGAAAGCATAGGAACTATATTACCTTTGGTAGCATGCATAACAAAAGTGGGGAGTGCAATGCACCCACCCCCTCCCCCCAATTGATATGATATTCATAATGAAAGAGGCTAGCGTGTCTTACACTTGGTATCATAGGAGGAAAAACACGAATACATAGAGGAACAATTATAGGCTCATCTAAATTCCTTTCCCATCTCAAATATGCGAGTATTGATGAAGGGTACCGAGCATTGCTATGGGATTGCATGTGGCTTTAATATGAGAGATTGCATGCTAAGGGTGTATAATATTGGGATTTTCTAGTTATTTGTGTTGGTCTATGCCCTCAAAGTGGAGGATTCTAGGTTTTTGGAAGAGGCATAGGGGTGGACCCTTCCTCAAATGTAGCATTCTTATTTTTGTCTCTATTGTGTCTCTGTGCTCTATTGTTATGGAGATCATAGGTTGTGAAGAGCATACTTGGAATGGTGTGGGAAGGGATGGTCCATTGTAACTGCAAAAATGGGTGTTGTATGATGTTAATGAAGTAAAGTGTGGTGTAAAGTGTTGTGCAAGGGAGATAGATGAGACCCAATAAGGAGTCTTACAGAATTTGGATTGTTGGGATCCTTGTAAGGTTGATTTTAACCAACAAATGAAGGGATGAAATGATATTAGAAATTATGTGTGATGTAATCATCTTGGAACATAGTTTAAATTCATGAATGGAAGCATCAGGTAGATGAAAATATGTCCATTCATTGAAGGAAGCAACTAGAACTCTCTCTACAAGAAAGGGTTAGCAAAATTTCTACCCATTTGGGTATTTCTATGCCTAACGCCTCCTCCTTTGGATAAACCTTTGATTTTTCTTAGGATTCAAAGATAAGTGGATCCTCTCTAGAATCGTCAAAGAATCAGGAAACCATTCACTCTCACATCCTAAAACTGGAAGAATATGTAGCAGAAGTCCAGGATACAACTACTTGATAGGATGATCGACTCTTAGAAGTTGAAGAACAAGAGTCAAGGTACCGCGAAAGAATGGAATCCCATATAGGGCATGGGATGGGAATTAGTTATTTTCTTCCAATATTATCATATGTTTTGTTGTAGTGTGTACCTTCTTAAGTAGTTTGATAGGTAATATACTTGTAGAAATGCAATTGTTGGGAATGAGGAAGATAGTATTTCAAAATTGTGTACCATCTAGCTCTATTTTTTAGACATTCGGCTTCAACAAAACACACACACATTATTTTTTTTTTTGCTTGTTAAACCATGACGTTTTCTTAATATAATATGATAAGTATTACTAATATGAAAAAATAACATCAGGTTTGCTTAAATGGTTTCATTGGTTAATATTGATAATCACAACCATTCTATTGGTTTTGTCAACATCATAAAAAACTCACATTCATCACATGTAGAATTTTTCTTTTTACTGGACATGAAAAATGAGATTATGATGGTACTAAGGCCTATGTGAAATGGGTGCCTAGGGGGTACTAAATGAGTCACCCTGCTACTCAACTTACATAATATGAATATGGTGTTCAATGATGCAAATCAATATCTAATCCATGAAAATATTGAAGTTTGAGTCACATATGTATGTAAGGGTGGACTTGTGTGTGTGTGTGTGTGTGTGTGCGTGCGGGTGCACGCGCGTGCATGTGCGTGTGCATGAACATGCGTGCGTGTGTGTGTAAGACAATCTTGTGGGGAAACCCGAAGGGAATTCCCCTCATTTCACAGATGATACCCAATATAAACCCATTGGTGTTGATTGCAACATTTGAACCGCTAGAGACATTTAGAAAGGCATTAAATATAGGCAAGTGGCCTAGGGAATCAACCCTAAGAACTCCTCTTGAATCTCAAAGTACTTAACCACTCAAACATGTGTGTGTGTGTAATATATTTTAAGCATTTAAATAATTTATACTTTTCATATTAATTTGTAAAGTATGACATGTGCATCTTGAGTAGTTTCTTTTGGAATATTGGAGTTGACAATGCCATATAATTGTGTCTCTATACCTTGAACAAGGGATTTTCATTATGTCAGGAGTCTGGTGTTTTCCTAAGCTTCTGAGAGAGAAATTTATTGTTCCTCTTTGTAAAAGTGGTGACAAAAATAAACCCTCAAATTATAGGACCATCATGACTAGTCCTCTTATGCATAATTTATATGATATGGTTTTAGAAAAGAAGATTAGCGTGTGTCTAGAAAACTAGGATAAAAGAGCTAAGGGCATGTTAATTTCCAAAGTTTTCATTAAACTTTAGATCCTTGAATTACTGATAGTGGAAGAGTGTTGAAATATTAAAAGTAATATCCTATGTTGCTCTGTTGATTTTGAAAAATAGTTTGGCACATTTCATTAAAATAACATTTGGAAGACACTAGAAGATATCGGGGTTCTCTTTGAGTTGAGAGCTATAGTGATAAGGTTACATGAGAGAATTGTTGCCAAATTTAGAAGCAATGAGGGTTGGTTAGGGGTCAAGCAAATATTTCCTTTGTCCCCTACTCTTTTTGGTATATATTATATCCAAGTTAGAAGATGGCCTAGAGGAAGTAGGGTGTGCGAGCATGAACCTCATAGGGCTAGTTATCATCCTCCATATGTAGATGACGTTTTTGTTTTAGGAAGGAGCCCTTCTAACCTCAAAGAGAAACTTAAAATTCTCAAATATTTTTTCACCAACTTTGGGATGACTATGAATATTGATAGCAAAAATATAATAATCATCAAGTCCATAATTGTCACATACCCAAAGTTTCTTTGCGACAACCACAACTTGGAAGAAGTCCCTTTATAAATATCTTGGAATCAACAACCATCATAAACTAAGTAGGATTAGAATAAATTAATTATAATATGGGAATCAAGCAAGGAATTCCTTGATTACTTACAGTTTAATCAACTATAGGAAATATGCAACCCCAATCTCATTAATATTCAAGAAGCCCCAATATGGGAAAAGATGGTGTACTTGTTCAAACTGTGCAAAATAAATATAACAACAGAACATACCATTGAGGAGTGGGGGATTTTGAAATATGATTGAAGCATATTGCACCCTATATTCATTAGACATGTATAGAAGTAGTCAATTAAAATCCACCAGTACCTCCAATTTAGTCAACCCCTCTAATTGTGCAACCAATGTTTGAATTCTTCAACCCTAGCAGCTCAATAAACCAACCATCACTAATAGAAATCACTAGCATCATCTAGATGGAAGACCCCTAGAAGATGAACTTTTCTTTTGTTGTACTCTTGATTTTTTTGTAATCACATCTCGTCACTTCTTTTCAATGAATTTTTTTTGGAGGGTGGGGGATATGCTAGAGGTGTCTAGTCAACTAGTCAACTATGTAAGAAATTGACAAAGTGATCGGGTCAATCCATCAACCAAGGTAGTTACGATAGTTACAACAACCGGTGGAATATCATGCATAAATAGATTTGATACGAGAATGTAAAGAGGAGGATCACATTGACCATATTAATAAATATTACTTGTTGTTAGTTCCATATTAAATAGTATCTCTTTCTCCTTCTATGCTTGCATGCTTTTTATATTATATGACTTCACTACTAGTGACTGCTTTGTGTAATCCCTTAGATTACAATGTGTGCCATTGTTATTTTATTTTATTTATGTTTTAGGGTATGTTGATATTTCTTTTCTTGCATGAGTTTATTACACTCTTAATTTGGTATTGGAGCGATTTTATTGGCTTCAGGGGGATGCCTTTGTTTCTAGGGTTTAATTGATACTATGAAGAGCAAGGGTATATTGGGTCTGCGATAAACTTGTGTTTGAGTGGGATGCTTGCATAGGAATTTTTTTTTAAAGAAAATGACAAGCAATTCAAGAATAGAAATAGAGAAGTTTAACTATTGGAGATTCAAGTTATATAAGATCAAGATGGAAGATCTCCTTGTAAACAAAGGTTGTGCATCAAGGTACACAACCTATTGGTATGTTGAAATAAGATTTGTAAAATATGGAAATAAAATCAAGAAGCATGACTTAGATTCTTCCTCTCAGATTATATGTTGTTAAATGTCTTCGAAGAAGACAATGCAAAGAAGCCATGGGATATGTTGGGTAATTCATATTATTATTTCGGAGACTAATATGGAGAGCCTGTGTATTTTTTTTTAACTCAACGTACATTTCGTACTTCCAAGCTGAGTCCATCATCATGAGCGGAATGCTCATATTAGTCGAAGTCCCTAGGAAATAAGGTGTTTTTTCAAAAGAAGTCATATCAACTTAGGATGGAGGGTGGCGACTCTGTGGAGGAGCATCTAAATTCATTTAACACTCTGGTAAGACAACTTGTCTTTATTGATATTAATATGGAGAAAGAGGACACGTGTATTACCTTTTTATGTTCTTTTACAAACTCTTGGGATAATTTGGTTGTAGCAATTGGTAGTAACACTCAATCCGCAATAAGTTTGAGGATGTAGTCACATCCTTGTTATCAAAGGAAATGAAAAGAAGATACACGGAGGGTGTGAAAAAGGATGTTTGATATGTGAGAGGTCATCCCAAAGAGAGGAAAAATAAGTATTTGGGGAATATCTAAATCTAGAGGTATATATAAATATCCAAAAAAGCTACAAGGAAATGTCGGAAATGTGGTAATGTTGGGAATAATGATAAGAAGGATTGCAGATCTAACAATATTTTTTTTGTAAGCTAGGAAAAACACTATATTACAGAATAAACAAAAATACAGAGGCTTATGTGGTTGGTTCGCCACTTGGGAAACCATACCAGCCACAGAAGTAGAGTTTGTCATTAGTTTTCCATAACAATCCATAATAAAAAAGATAGCTAGTTTGCTAGGACCATTGCCCAAAAATTTAAAGTACTATGTAAGATGGCTAATAAAATGATTAAGTTACTTAAATTGTTTTCTTATAGTCTTAATATCTTCTACAAAGAGAAACTGGTCTAGAGATATATCAAAAGGACTAATCATTTGAAATATAAACAATTATAACCTATGATACTGGAAGAGCTATGCTGGTTTGACCCGTGGTTCTTTCTAGAGATGGAGGAGATGAAATGGATTTCCTTGTAGCCCTCTATTTGAAAACTATGCCTATTGCAGCTTGTCCATAACATTAATTTTATCCTATACTCCATTAATTTCCCTTATTATTAGTTATTTCGTATCTTCCATTTTGCAAATGTGCTCCTGTAATTTATCCAGATGAAGCATGATTTCTTGCCTTTCTTCATTACTATCCATTAGTGCTTCCCACAACATAATTTTTAAGTGCCAATACAACATGAATATATTCATATAATTTGTCTCCCATGTGTATATAGTTCCAACATCAGGGATGATTTCTAAAAATCGAACAAAATGTCCTTAAGGTCAGTAACCTGTTGCGCTTGCACATCCCAAGTTTCCAAATGGGCTATCTTCTTATGTACTAGAGGAAAACCGACAACCTAAAAGGATACCTTCGTTTCCCAAATTTCCTGGAGGACCTGGGGAATATTGGTTTTCCTCGACTTTCTTGGTTTCCTTCTTGAATTCCTGCAGGGATCCATGCTCCCGAACCAAAGATTTCGACCAAAGAACAATCTCACAACTAAACAAAACCAAACGTCTCCTTTCCCTGCGTTGCCAACACAACCAGATTAGTTGAAGAGGATGCCCCTTTCCTCATGAAATTGCCAATGATAATTAGTTGTTTACTCTTGGTCATGAGAAGAATGGATAAATTTCCATTCTATGTCCCCCGAGTCATCTCCTTATCACCTGAATTTTCCATCTCTCAAAGCCTCCAATTAAATCTAGGAATGATAATTTCTAATGTTGGAACATAAGAGATTGATAAACCATTATCACACTATAATTTATAAGCCTGTGTAGAGAAGAAAAACATACAAATTCTTTTAAGCAAAATAGGGATTACACCACAACATTCACACATAATACACATATATTTACCCTGGAAACCATTAACCTGAAAAACCAACAAAAGTTAGAGTTGCACCTCTTATTTTTCTCATTATAATTTTTAACCACTCACAATACAAATATAGGAATTTCGCAGCATCCAAAACCTTAATATGTTAACTTGGATTAGAAAATAGACCCCAATTCCTTAATCAGGATTAAATTACATATTTTTAGAAAAACCCAAAAATAGGTCGCGTCGACAGACCCCCCCCCACACATGTAAAGAATATAACACATACCCAACACACACACATTGACCACATATATTAGAGGTGACAACTCTATCGAAGGAATATGTAACTCATTATGATTGAGGCTAGGTGCCTACATCGGGCATGCATCACCTTGTATTGTGGTGTCCCCCTCTCCTCCACATTGCAATTGAGTTGAGATAGGCATCATGGTGGAAGAGCATTGAGATATAGGTTCATACAGAACCACCTTTCGTATCCATGTCACTTAATATGCATGTTGGATATCCTTTAGGGATAGTGCAGACCACTCATTGCATACAAGGATGAAGGGAGCTCTGCCCATGAGGAATCCAGGTCTTCAATAATATGACCGATTCCATCATTTGCCAGTTTATCTGCCACCTTATTGGATTCCTTTCATACATGAGTGGGGATGATGGCATTGGTTCGATAAAGAAGAGATTCCAACCACTAGTTACATTGCCAGCCTCTAGTTGTGGGAGATTTTGCTTATGGTAGTCTCATTTTGAAGACGACGGAGCATATTAATCATGAGAAGGGAGTCACCCTTAATGATGAGTTGTTGAAGTTTTCTATTATTGAAATGTGTATGCCGAAAGTAATGGCATATAATACCATTGCATTATTGGTATCGATTCCAATGTTTCCTGCATCATACTCTCAGAAGGTCACCATTACTATTTCGAAAGGAGCCGCCAAAAGCATTACAGCTTAGATTTCCTTTTGAGGCTCAGTCAAAGTTTATTTTTAGAAATCCTTCCAGAGGAGGGGACCGATGGAGGGGGATGGAGCTACACGGAGATGATCTGATTGGAGGAGAGATACGAACTAAGTCAAACAGGCCCCATGCCTGGAAGATGGTGATTTCTTGTGTCGGGGGATTCTAATTTTCTTCAGTCCAGGAATTGCATTGCATATTTTCTCTGAAGTTTGAGTCAATTTTTCTCCATACTTGTTATATTCTTTGACTTTCGATCCATAGGCTATATTTTCCTTATGTCATGTCCCAAAAATTTGCATTAGGTCACAATGGCCTAAGCCCCTTGGCCGTAGTCATGATAGTTTGTCAAATTGATGCTAAGGGTCAAATAATTGCCAAGCATGATGTCCAAGTTGGTAATAATGCAAAATTAGATCCAAATGGACAAGGTGGGTCACATAAAGAGAAAATTCCCAATTTAAAGTTTGTAATAATACCATCCAAATGAACTATCATGGAGGAAAAATACTAGTTCCCTAGGTTGGGGGTGGAAGCATTAAAACTTGGAGTAAATGAGCTACAAGACCCAAAATGACCTTAGAATTACAAATTCACATTAAATGGGTCAATTAAATAATAATACAAATAAAATAAGGTGGCATTGGATCATGAGGGCACATAAGAGGTTGTGGGACCCACATGTGGCAAGATTCCTCACTACACTTGGCATGATTCTCTCACCAATTCGAGTTCAAGATGAAGGGTAACATACTTGAGGGAGTCAATTGAAACTCTCACGACCCAACTTTTCATTCCTCGTGCTCTCGGATCTCAGTTTCAGAGAAGCGACCGGACAGGAGCGCAGCTCTGCTATGCCCTAGCCTGCACGCAGCCGCTGCTTGGCTCTCTCGCACGCAATGGCGGCGTTTGGGGGAGGGCTTCCCCCTCCCACAGCCTCTGACGCCTTCAACCTGCTCCTTCGCCCCCCTGGCTCTAAACCAAAAGTTCCAGCAGTTCCAAAGTTCATCAAAAAGCTCGATTCAATCCCTGAAATCGATTTGCCAGGTGAAATCCCCATCAAAGTTGCTTTGGCTCTTGCTGATAGGGGACTGGTCGGACAGTTTATGGGGCTTTGGCCTTCAACCAAGACCACCGACGACTGGATTCAAAGGAACTGGCGGCCCCAACTAAAGAACAGTGTTACCTGTTACCCTGTAGGACGTGGCTTCTTCATCTTTGAGTTTATAGCCCAAGAAGACAGAGATCTGATATTCAGAAATGGTCCATACTTCATGGGTCCTCAAGGATTATACCTCAATAGATGGACGCCTGACTTCAATGCAGAAACAGATGTGCCGACAGAAGTTCCAGTCTGGGTAAGGCTCCCCAACCTCCCTATTCACTGCTGGAACACTCCTACTCTGGAAAAAATTGGAAACACCTTAGGGAAATACATTGACAAAGCTGATAACAAGGGCCAATACTCATGCGCCAGAATATGTGTCGAGGTTGATCTTGAAGCAGGCCTCCCTGAAGCTATTAAACTCAAAATAGGAGACTGGACATACTACCAAAAGCTCGACTATGAACAGATCCCATTCAAATGTCGCCAATGTCATGAACATGGTCACTTTCAAAGAAACTGTCCAAAAAATCAGGTCTCAGAAGATGAGGCAGGATGGCAAAAAGTCAAGAAAGGCAAGGCAATCCCAAAGAACCCTGAAAAGACCGTCATGAACATGCAAAATCAACCTTCAAGTTCAAACAAACCCTCCAGCGATTCCACAAAAGAAGACCCAATCATAGTCTCAAGCCCCAAAGAACGTCCAGAGACCACCCTCTCCGAGAAGATGCAACCTACAGCTATCGGTGTGCCTCTGCCGGCCGAGCAAGCCAACAGGGAGGACACTGACGTCCTGAATGCAGATCTGCTAGAACCTGGTGAACTACCCAATACTCGAGAAGAAGATGATAAAACAAGCTCGCCCAAGGAAGTCAATGAAGAACCCCAGCTGCAAGATTCAGATCCTGAAGAAGATACCGAAGGAGAGACATCCAGCGGTCTCTACTCCTTCCAGATCAAAACCCCAAGAGGAAGGAAAACCAAGAAGAAACAAAGAGAAGAAGCTACCTATCTGGAAGTCCTCGAAGGCTCTCAAAAAAATCTAAAAGGCATCATGAACACCCGTTCAAAAAAAGGTAAAAATCAGGCCTCTAAAGAGGCCAAAACCTCCCCCCAAATCCGTCAATGAAATACATCTCCTGGAATTGCAGAGGGCTTGGATCCACCCTGAAAGAAGACGTAATGAGAGATCTAATCCGAATACATAGGCCTGATATTCTGCTTATCCAGGAGACTAAAATGGAGGAGATTAAGACCCTCCAAATTGGGAAAAGATTTTGGAAAAAAAGTGTTGGGATTGGCAATAATTCAAGAGGTGCCTCAGGAGGAATCGCCACCTTCTGGGATCCTTTCCTATATGATATTGAAGCTGAAGAGCGTACTGATCACTGGGTATTCACAAAACTGGTCCACAAGCAATCGGGACACAAGGTATGTCTTTTTAATCTCTATGTCCCTGTTCTGCATGCGGAAAAAAAAGAGTGCTGGAACACTCTTGAAACTTTTCTTCAATTACAGAATAGAGATAACATTATTATAGCTGGAGATCTGAATGTGACTCTAGCAGCTAATGAAAAGAAAGGAGGAAATCCGGTTAGAGACCCATCAAGAGAATGGGTAGAAGACATCATCTTTGGTTGGGATCTGCTTGACATCAAACCCATCAATGGCACCTATACTTGGACAAATAAAAGAATTGGGCCTGGCCATGTTGCAGCAAGGCTTGACCGCTTCCTTGTCCACTCCTCCTTCCTCGAATTGAGACTTCTAGCCTCCTCCAAAATTCTCCCTCACTACACCTCTGACCATAGGCCGATTCTGCTTGCGCTAACCACTGATCCAAATCTTTGTCCTATCCCCTTTCGGTTCAGCCCACTTTGGATTCACCATGATTACTTTTTTCAAACTGTAGCTGATTCGTGGAATACCCACCTCGCGGGCTCGCCCTCCTTTGTCTGGGAATCCAAGCTTAAACGACTCAAACTTGCCCTTAAAGCCTGGGCCAAAAATCTTCCCTCTCCTGCCTCCAACAGAGAATTCGCCCAGGATGAACTTGAAACGCACCAAGCCTTTTCTGGTTCCTCCCCTGCGTCTGTCTGGACCCACTCCAAGGAAGAGACCTTGCAAAAGAACTTCTTCTCTGCTTGTAGGGTTGAAGAAGAATACTACCGTCAAAAATCCCGTAACCTCTGGCTCCTTAGCGGAGACAAAAATACCAAGTTCTTTCATAAACAAGCTGAAGCCAGGAAGAACTACAAAGCTGTCACTGAAATTCGGTATGAGGGAGAAGTGATCCATGATGCAGAGAGAATCAAGAAGGCAGCTGTTGAAACTTTTGCTGACCTCTTCACTGCTCCCATTGAAGAGCCTCTCGACCCCACCTCCCATCCCTTTGATCTCATCCCCCAGATCATCAGTGAGGGAGAAAACAATTCCCTTTCTGCGCCTATCACCATGGATGAAGTTAAAAATGCTCTCGCTGCTATGAAACTCGATAGTGCGCCGGGTCCGGACGGCTTTACAACAAGATTTTTCATCTGCTGTTGGACAATCATCAAGTATGATCTTCTCAAAATGGTTAGGCATTCCCAGAACACCAATAAGCTAGGAGGCAGCACGAATTCTTCCTTTCTGGCCCTGATCCCTAAAGAAAAAGGAGCCAACTCCTTCAACAGATTCAGGCCCATCTCTCTCTGTAACACGGGCTACAAACTAATTACAAAGATTATTGCCACCAGACTAAAAAGATTGCTCCCTCGGATCATACCGGAGAACCAAGGAGGATTCATCAAAGGCAGGAAAATTTTGGATAACATCATCCTCGGTCAAGAAGCTATCCACTCAAGCAACCAGCGTAAGGAGAAAGGCATGGTCATCAAGCTCGACTTAGCTAACGCCTTTGACCGAGTCAGACATGACTTCCTGTTCGCTGTCATGGCTAAATTTGGTTTCTCCACCAACTTCATTAGCTGGATCAAAGGCTGTGTGGGGGACCCCTGGATTGCCCCTCTAGTAAATGGAAGGCCAACTCGCTTCTTCAAATCCTCCAGAGGATTAAGGCAAGGATGCCCGCTTTCTCCCCTTCTTTATGCCATCCAGGCATCGGTCCTCAGCTTTCAACTTAACTTCAGTCAAGACATTCATGTGCTTCCTGGGCTCAGAATTGTGAACAATGTCAGGGACATTAATCATGCCCAATTCGCTGATGACACCCTTCTTCTGGGAGGGGCCTCTGTCCACTCCTCGGAGCAATTCAAAAGAGAACTGGAGGTTTACAAAAAAGTCTCGGGGAGCAAAATAAATCTCCACAAAAGCAAAGTCTTCAGCTGGAACTGTTCTGCCAGGGAACTAAGGGATATCAGCAGAACGCTGGGAATGAATTCAACCAAAGACTGGAATAACTTCATTTATCTCGGAATCCCCATTTGTAAAAACAGAATCACTTCAGCAGATTGGGATCCTATTGTGGACAAGATCAAAAGCAAAATCCAGAAATGGGGGGCCAGCTGGCTCAATCTTGCAGGTAAAACTACTCTCATCAAATCTGTCCTCAATAGCATGCCCATTTACCAATCCTCTATACTGCTCGCTCCCTGCTCGGTAGTAAACAAGATTGAAGGGTTGCTAAGGAAATTCATTTGGGAAGGAGGGAAAGGGAATGGGAACAAAATTCATCTTGTCAGCTGGGAAAAGATTAAAAAGCCTCGGAATGAAGGTGGCCTTCAGGTAAGAAGTTTAACAACTCAAAATCTAGCTCTGGGAGCTAAATTACTCTGGCATATGATCTTAGGTAAAACTAGCTGGAGCAAAGAAGCTCTCCGCAGAAAATACTTCCCTGGGCCGAGGAAGAGATGCCTGGACCAGCAACCCCCTCCTAGAAAGGGTTCGCCAATCTACAAGTTATGCATAAAAGCCCTGCCACCTTTCCATAATAAGCTGTATTGGATCCCTGGAAATGGCAGCTCTATCAATTTCTGGGATGACTCCATTCTGGGGAGCCCCCCACTTGGCACTAACTCGCATATCAGCAACATAAAAACTTGGCTTCTTGGAAAAGGATCCAACACACTAATGGACATTTCTGTCTGGGAGAATGAGATCTGGAATGGTTGGGACTTAGGCCACGTTCCCCCTGATCTCAAAAATGAAGCAGATGCTCTTTTGGCCCTCCTCCAAGGTAAGTCCCCATCCAAAATGGGCTCCAGAGATAGAAGGGGTTGGGGAATCTCAGGTGTGTACTCTACTGCGGAAGGCTACAAGGAACTCCAGACCATCCCCTATGCTGCCCCTAATCCTGCTGGTTGGAAATTTATTTGGTCCAAACCGTTCATCCCGAAAATTGACATCTTCTGCTGGTCCTTAGCCCATAAGAGTATTCTCACCGGTGATAACCTCAGAAGAAAAGGAATGGCAGGACCAACCCGGTGTCCCCTCTGCAAAAGCAATGATGAAACCATGGACCACATAATGCTGGAGTGTCCCTATGCTAAAGACACTTGGATCCATGCCATGAGCCTTAACAAAGCCCTTAATCTGCCCCTTTCTGTTCAGCTCCTTTTTCTCTCCTGGAATTCTCTGTCTCCCTTCAAGTTGAACAACAAGATCCTGCTTCAAACTGCTTGGGGATGGATCCCAAAAGCCATATGCTGGAAACTATGGATAGAAAGAAACAACAGAATCTTCCGCAGTAAAGAAGCCCCTCCCTGGAAAACTGCAGTAAAGGCTAGAGCCATCCTGGGAGAAGCCATGGACTGCCACTCCTTAAACAATGACTCCCCTCTATTGCAAGAGGAGGTCAAATGGTTAAGTATGCTAACGACCAATCTGCCCATCCATCCCTCCTACGGAGTCCCTCAAACAGAGACTTGGGAAATCAGGCTGGAGGATGCAGACTTCAGATGCTGGGAAGAATCACTGAATGAACCATGCCTGTTTTTCGATGGGGCCTCCAAAGGAAACCCAGGTCCAGCCGGTGCCGGAGGTATTATCAAATCAGAAAGAGGGATAATCAGCATCAATTACTCCTGGGGACTTGGAATTGGAACTAA